>QXEO01000533.1:1748836-2348836 GCA_007115705.1 Dactylis glomerata | reverse complement strand
GGAAGCAAAAGTAAGTTGGCATGATTACAAAAAACAAGCATCGGGTAGTAGTGAGCGAGTCTAGTGAGATGGAGGATCAGACAAAAGTACGCTGCAAACTCCGACCCAATGAAGAAAAACCACATAACAGAATAGTAGGTAGGGGAATACTAGAGCCATGTCCACTTCTTTCCCTCCCTTCAGCATTCGACACGTAATGACGACTATTATTGATTCAAATCTTGCACTTTTTCCAGTCAACACTGCAATCTCTCCCCAATCATCAGCGATCTTGTCACCTCCACAAAAATTAACTAAATGGGCAACGGTTACGTACTACTAGTAGTAGGCCGGTACGTGTAGCAGCTTGCTCTGTCAAGATCGATCGCGCAAGGAGCTAATTTACCAGTGTCTTTTATTTAGACATTCTGCATGTTATGTAGCTAGATCAGGTACACAGCAGGGGTGTTGCATGCTGGTTGGTTGGCTGGTTCGGTTGCCGTTGAGCTATCGCCGGCGGGCGGCGGTCTCACGCTGCGCGTTGAAGTAGACAGCGGCGACAGGGAGGCCGAGGTCATTATCCTTGGCGAACTCGCGGGTCCTGAAGCGGTCCCTCGACGACGGCGAGCTCACGGAGCCCCTTTGCGTCTGCTTGAACAGCACGAGGATGAACCTGTGGATGCCGATGTTTGGCCTTGGGCTCTCGTAGCTCACTATCTCCTTCCCTGAATGAATGTAGGTATGCCATGCATTAAAAAAAAAAGTGCAGAAAGAGGAAGGAGAAGATAAAGAAACTACTGATCCCGCAGCAGGCGTGATAAACAACCTCATACCAACCAATAGTATAAGATCGTTATCGAAAAAAACCAATAGTATAAGATACATTGCGGGTGCTAAAATTTTGATCTGTATTATGCTGCGAGAGTAGGCTTTTGTTCCGGGGATCACTCTTACGGGTGATCCTGTTATATGTTCATCTTTTTCTTAGTTAACAAGATGAGGCAAAGCCTTTGCCTCTGTTTCGAAAAAACAATATAAGATACTCAAACTTCTGGTTAATTGATTAGTACGCACCGCCGCCACCCTTTAGCCATTTGTTTCCCTCTCCATCTCTGTGCAGCATGATCTATCCCTGTACTCTCCCTCACAGAACTAGCAAAGGCTAAAGCAGGATGTACAATAAAAAGACTTACCAAAAGAAGCATCAGTAGTCCCAGGAATATCGGTAACAATCCTGCAAAAGGGTGGTCCAATCAAAAGGTTGTCTGATAAGCTACATGTATTCTACTAATGTATGGGAATTAATCTGAAAGCCAAGACCATGCCAGCATGCTTGCATGCTAATATGTGTATATTATGTACAAATGCCCCGTATCAGCTAGTAGGCAGTAATCATGACCAAGTCTAGCTATATAGAGTTAGAGACGCATGCCAGGAAGCCTACTTAACTAGGTTTGATCAGTTTTCTTAATTACTATCCAGGTAATACTTTATTTAATCTCTTCAATAAGATTGAACATGCTAGTATTGCTTACCAGTGAAGATGCTCCCTCAGGTACGGATCACTGGGTCCTGGCACATCAGGGTCAGTCATCACCTGAAGAACCATAAGAGTATCACATGGGCACGGTTACCTTCACTTAAGAGATATATGGCGCTAGGGCCAAAAACATATGGGCATATGTACATCCTGTGTGAGAATAGGTCGATGAGATACCCACCAATGTGAAGAAGGATCTAAGGTCGCCCCCTTGAACCTCGACACGCGGCTTCACGGCGATGGCCGAGGGGAAGAACTCATGGCCGTTGAACACCTGCTTGTTGGAGTTGTAGGTTGCCGTCATCTTCACAGTGGGGTTGAAGCTGTCCAGGACCTCACCAATCACCTTGCCCACAACAAGAGGCTCCAACGCCCTTGACATGTTGATGCCTTGAAATCTGAACCGAATGGATGATCAGTGTGTGCTTGTGTGCCTCTTTGCTGAATGGAAGCGCAGGTAATTGTGTATGTGCTGCTGCAGGGATATTGCAAGACGAAGGCCCTCTATTTATAGGCGTGGAACAGACGAGAGCCTATCCATCCGGCTAGCTAGCTATTTCAAACAGAAGCCTATATAGAAAGGCCAGGTTGGGACATCTCTACCGCCTGGGGTAGCGATCAAAATGCTAGATTGTTTTGGTCATTTCCCTCCAGGTGTGGACAGTGGAGTATAAAATTAAGCCATTTGTGACAAAGTACCTGCTTATCTGATTCCATATATATGTATCTTAAAGATATTTATTCTCTGCAGAAGATTTAGGGCTACGGAAGCTAAAATAATACGTGCCTAGAATCCAGATTTTTCAGAAAAAGAAAAGGTAGTCTCTCATCCATTCATTTCTTTACAATAATAAGCAACATCTGAAATTAAGTCCATGCATTTTGTCCATATCATGGCATAGTTCATGGATGTAAGGTGAAATAGGCTAAGGACTCAACTATCTATGTACATTGCACCACAAAGCAGTAACATGATCAACTATGCCATGGTACGGTCTCACCAAAAGGAAAATTGGCGATGTGCAGTTTGCCAGCAAGCTAAGAATCTTCATCGCAGCATGCTTCATTTTATTTTTAGAAAATAATCAGGACATAAATGTGTGGTGGTGAATGTACAAACCATGTAAAAGATGGCAGCTTCATTATGCTAATTCTGTGTCTGTTTCTTTAGTCCCTCCTTTTCCGTTTCTCCTTTGTTCTTCCTTTTTCTAAACAAGCATGCAACGTTAATGTCAATTCTCTGTGTCGACTGGCCTTTTACCTACATATACATTACTCTCTCTTGGAAACATTTATCTATTCATGTCCTTTGCAGCTAGAGTTAGCTTGGACATTCTCAAAGTTGCATAGCACAACTCCACCACAAGCATCTTTTTCTCTTGAGGAAAGAAAGCAATGCCTGCTGAATCATCACGCGCGCTCTGCTGAGCTATGAATTGCAAGGAACATACCCTAAACAGCATTGCACTAGCAAGGACTTGCCAATCCCGGCGATTATTCCCTCACGGCAAGTGCAAGAGGGCATAAGTTATGCTTTGGAGTGGACTAGGCCTCCCTCCACTACTACACAAAGCGCCCCTCTGCCAAAGTTGTCTGCTTATAACACACTTTGCAGAGAAAAGGAGATCCCCAATTATGAGCTCTTCATTAGGCAAAGGTTAGTGCTCTTGTTTCCCTAAATGGTGGAGCCATCTCCATTGGTACGCATGTTCTTTGCCCATCCTAATCTCCCTTTCTCAAGTACTCGCTCATGTGCTTCCCCATGCTATGTACTGGCCAACGGAAGAAACACATACATATGGCATTTTACATTGCCCAGCCTGACGTGAAACAGTCAAGTGTTTCCCTACCAATGGGAGTTATTTTCTCAAGGGAATATAGCCGCCCTATTGTGAAGCCATATTAAGGGAAATTTATTTAAGAAATTGATACCCTGTTTTTTTGCGGGTAAATTATGAAGATGATACCCTGTTAGTGTTCCAATGAAGTTTTGGCTGCATACATTTTTTGTCCAGAACTAATGTTTGATTGCAAAATTTTGCTCCTCTTGATGAATGATAGGTTAAACAAGGCCGACCTCATTGTTCTTTGAATGGGTGTTTATGACTATGTGATAACTCATGTGCATGGAAATATATTAATATGGCGAAGATATCAATTACACCCAGGCTGTGCAACAACAAGATATACAAAGACATCAAGGATGCACATTGCCAAGAAAAAAAAGAGAGAAATAGAAAATAATGACCCGTCATGGTGATTAAACTCGCAATAGTAGCACTCTAACCACCACTAAAGACAACACCCGAAGTAAAAAAGAGATTCTCCAAAAGCAACACCTTCAAGAAGGAAATGATGCACAAACATTATGGCCGTCCGATTGAAGATCTTGGATTTTCATCCCTAGAGAAATCCGATTTTATGAGAATGCCAGACCTTGGGGGTTTTCACCCCGAAATTCGCGACTCGGTACTCGCAGAGCACCACAAAAAATGCAGCCCACTTGTGTGGCCACCCCCTCTTGCCAAGGCAGCTGCTGCAAGTCACCAAATACCCAACACAGAGAAAAACTATGCACCAAGTTTTCATTACAACCAATACACCTCACTGTCATTGCAAACATCCGTTCGCAGCCACCATGACTTTCTCCACCTCTTTCAATATCATAGAAATCTGTATTTGGACATGTCCCATGGCACCGACAAGAAAGCAAAGCTTCGCACCACGCCCTTAGGACCACGACCTTAGGAAGCCACACTCGCTGAAGATAAGAGCATGCATGACCAGATTAATTCTGATCTAGATATCCAGTGACACCATGCGCCAAATAGTAGGAATCTCTGAGAGGAAGACCGGAACTCGTTGGCGTCCAGATCAAGGAGGTTGGCATGAAGCAGACCCTTGGTGCTCGAAGATCAGCAGGGCCAGACCACCTTTATTCTTTGAGGAGACAAGCAGGCCCCACGCCACCATCCGCCATCCAATAGGTCCGGCTGCCCGAGCTTCCCAGCAGGTAGGCTAGGAGGTAGCAACAACAGAGGAAACAACAGAGGAAAGAGAGACCCATGCCACCGGCAAAACTACGCGAAGGGGCCAAGACCATGAGCATGCTGACTATGTGACCACCACCACACCGGGGGTGGAGAAGACACACGCCCGCGCTGCCTACACAGAACCACGCCACCGCGCCTTGCTGAGCGCCGCATCCGCAAACCTCTGAACAAGGAGGGGTCCCGCCACCATCGATGCAGGCCTGGCTTCGCCCGGCGATGCTCTCCTGGCGGCGCAGAGGATTGATAGGGTAAGGGGAGGGCCTGGAGGAAGGCGGCGGGAGGAGGATTCACGAAGGCTTGCGGGAGCCGCGTGGAAACCATAGATTGGTCCTGCCGCCCAAACTGATGGAATCATGTCATGTCCATATTTGGAGTAAGAGTTCATTTGACATTATTATGTAGCTGATTTGTCTGGTATATAACCCTTCAGCAGTAATCTATATTCAGATTGATAACAATTTTCGGCTAGACATTTGGGATAGCTCATCTGATCGTAGTGTCGTTGTCGGTGTTTGCCATGGCAATAAAGTATATAAAGTGACACACAGTTGATATATGCAAATTTAGATTATTCGCTAGGCAAAACAACTTCAGTATCATCCCTTTGAGCTCCAAACGGAAAAATACATTTTTGCCTATAATGTGTATTATAATTCCACTCCGCATTTAAGGACACCGGCATGGGATATTGAAATCAGGCGCTCTGCAAAGCGTTGATCTTGAAGGTGCACCAGTGAAGGTACAAATGACAAATCATTTTACCGTTTCTGGGCTCATTCTAGCTCCGTTGAATGTTCTTGTGTTCCCAAATGGAAAAGGCAAAGGCGATCTTATAAAAGACATTTCTCAAAGCAGAGCGCCATGTTGTCAACTTGTTATTGCCTAATTAGCTTAGCGGCCGAGAAGAGAAGTAGAAGTGAAGCGCCATCGTTTAGGTGAGTATCTGCGAGGATTGCAGAATGCTCCGTTTTCAGATAAGAAAAATAAAATGGAAACTGGCGTGCAGATCCCACTTTTCATCCTTCATCTGGTACCAGCATTGGAAGAATGCTTTATCGTGTCATTTGATTTGCACTAGAGCGGCCATGATAGCGGAACACTGTTTTCATTGATGAAGTATATGGTGTACAGATTAACAAACAAGTACAGAAGAGGAAAGTTATCCTCCGGTGCTGACCACCAGAACATACGACCAGCTGTTCAAAAGATCATGAAAAAGCTCAAGGAGGCTGAAACAATCTTGCGATGGGCTGCAAGGCGGCCGATCTCCATGTGCGTGCCTCTTGGAGGATCCGCAGCCCAAATCCTATATGCCCCCCGTTAGCGGTGCGGATCGGCCACACCGCGTGTCCGGGTTAGGCAATTCAGACTATTGGCCGGCCCAGTTTGGTCACTCTGATTTTTTTTTCTTTTTTCTGTTTTCCTTCTCTTTTCTTTTTTCCTTTTATTTTTATTTTTGTGGGATTCAGACTATCGGCTGCGTATCCGGGTTAGGCAATTTGGACTATCGGCCACGCGCGATTCAGAGCAATATTTTTATAGAATTTTGGCGGCTTCTTCTAGTTTAAATTATAGTGGGGATATTTGGGTAGGCTCCTATCTCCTACCATCGTCAACCCACCATTAGTAAAGGCTATCATCGATAGGTATGGACTGCCTGCAAGGTAGGGTCACCCGCTTTGCGTTTGTGAGAACTCTAGAAAGTTCATGATGCAGGCCCACTTACCATGAAAATTGTTGTGCTGGCCTGGCATGTTGCACCTTGTTCTTGGTAGCTAGCACCTTCACAAACAAGGAGGTGACCTACACCTACCACCGGTGATCTATGTGAGACAATTGACCAAGGAGAACCGACACAGTGACCTTAGTGGAATGAGGATGCGATGACGAGATAACCAGGTGACGAGGAGCACTTACCCGCGTACCTTCAGCGGATGAGAGCAAAGGATCGTCGCCGGGGAGGGAATTTTGTCACCGGAGATAGGAGGGGAGGGTTTCTCCATCGCGCGAGGCAGGGAAGGGGGAGTGGATTTTGGAGAAGTGGTGGGAACAGTGGGACAGTGGGAGGGGAGGCAGCTAAGTGGTGGACGGAGCACGTTGCCACGCGGCAGCTTACCCGCTGCAACTTCTGTGTAGATGATGAGTGGGATCACAAATAAGGCAAAATAGAAACTTACCAAAAGCACTACACGCGGCTGGGTCGAGTGAGACAGAAAGTGAATATCTACCCAGGCCGAGCTGTCATTGAGTATACTGATATATTTCTGAGATTTGGATGTTTTAAAAAAGAAATTCCACTTTTTGTCCTCCAACTTTGCTTAAACTGCACTTTTAGTCCTAAAATTTCCATTTGGTCCAAAATAGACCTTGAACTTTCCTAAATCGATCTTATCACATTTGTTTGATTATATTTTGTCACACTGTTGATAAATGTTGAAGATCTATCATACTTGACTGAACCATGATGAACCTACTTGACATAGCCAACTGATATCTCAATCCCATAGTCAAATCCCCCCCCCCAAAACGGGTCAAAATCTACGGTGGAGCAACTTTCTGGCTTGACAACATTGTGTCCTCACATTCCCGCATTGTTAAGCTATTTTTTTGCATGTGAGATTTAGTGGCTTTGTCAACTCTAGGACAATGGCGATGTTCAGTGATACAAAAGGCAACGACGTTGCTGCAAGGTGGGAAGCAAGAGGGGGAAAGACACGAGATCACATAATCACCAGAGAGATCACATGTGGTTTCCCTAGGCCTTCGGTTCAACCATCCATCAGTAACCCGTAAAAATATGTGGGTTTAAAAAACCAGGTGTCAACATCGATAAAAAATCAGGAAAACTATGATGATCGATTTCAGAAGTTCAGGGTCTGTCTTAAACCAAACGAAAGTCTTAGGACTAAAGTGAAATTTAAGCAAAGTTTGAGGATGAAAAGTGGACTTCCTTCTTAAAAAAACTAGTCCAGAACCAGCCTCTTGCAAAAGGCCTTCCAGAAGACACGATCCAACGGCAACCATGCATTGGGCACTAGGGTTTGATCCAAGGGTCACAACTAGCCGTTAGGGTTAGGATATGCTCTGTGGATTTTTGCCAGGGTTAGGGGGCAGTCAACGGGGTTTTCTGAAGTTTGACAAACTTTAAAACAAGCATATACTAGTTTAAAAAATAAAAATATATATAACCTGAGCACAATGATTGCGGCACGGTGTGGTGATGATGATGTAAATCACCGTCCAGTTGGGAACCCCAAGAGGAAGGTATGATGAGCACAACAGCAAGTTTTTCCCGCAGTAAGAAACCAAGGTTTGTCAGTCCAGGTTAAAACCAAACTCAAGAAGGTGATGCTTGCTAGCTTCGCGACAGCTCCGGACAATTTATAGGGCGCCTTGTCCAGTGCTTTCCTTTGCCAGCTGCAACGCAGAACCTGCACACAACACAACCAAATACTTTGTTCCCAACTTACGATGAGGTTGTCAATCTCACCGGTTTGCTTGAAACAAAGGGTATGAGCGAATCGAGTGGAAAGCAATAGTAGTATGCGAGTAAAGTAAACAGTGAGAGTACAGTAAACAGGTGATAGCAATATAATGGAAATAGGACCGGGGTCCACAGTTCACTAGTGGTGTCTCTCCATAAGATAAATAACACATGTTGGGTAAACAAATTACAGTTGGGCAATTGATAGAATAAAGACAACGTGCATATGTCGAGAGGATCACTATGAGATTTACTCTGGGCATTACAACAAGATACATAGACCGCCATCCAACTGCATCTATGACTAATAATCCACTTGTGGCGAATCAATCCGAGAACTCCACAAGTATTAAGTTGCGAACAACAGATAACTGCATTAAGCAAAGTGTGTAATGTAAACAAAGCATATGCCCTTGAGCATATGAATGTTGTTTTCTCCCTAGTGGCAACAGCACATCTACAACCTTAGAGGTTTCTGTCACTCCCCCAGATTAAATAGAGGCATGAACCCAACTATCGAGCATAAATATCCCCTCTTGGAGTCACTAGCAACTACTTGGCCAAGATAGCTACTAACAACGGAGAGCATGCAAGATCATAAACAACATAGAAATAACATAAGATAATATTCAACACATCAACTCAATCATAACACCAATATTCATCGGATCCCAACAAACACAACATGTAGAATTACATAACGGTGATCTCGATCATGTAAGCCAGCTCACGAGATCTAAACATGAAGCACATGGTGGAGAAGACAACCATCTAGCTACTGCTATGGACACATAGTCCAAGGTAGACTACTCACTTATCGCGCCGGAGGCAAGCATGGCGATGAAGAAGACCTCCGGTGGCGATTCCCCTCTCCGGCAGGGTGCCGGGAAGAGCTTCTGGACCCTCCCGATCTTGGATCGACGACGGCGGCGGATCGTGATGTATTTCTGGAAAATTGATCGGGTGTTTAGGTTTTTCCCGTCAGGGAGTCTTTATAGGCGAAGGGGCATTGTCAGAAGTGGACCAAGGCGGCCACACACATAGGGGGCGCGGCCTAGCCCTGGGCCGCCCCGCCCTGTTGTGTGGGCCCCTGGTGGCCCCACTCCGTCTCCTCTTCGGTTCTCTGGAAGCTTCGGTGAATTTCTGGATGTTTGGCTTTTGTTTCGTCCAATTCCGAGAATATTTCCTGTGTAACTTTTCTGAAACACAAAAACAGCAAAAAACAGGGAACTGACACTATGGCATCTCGTTAATAGGTTAGTTCCGGAAAATGCATAAAAATGCCACGAAGTGTAACGAAACACTAAGCAAATGGTGTAAAAATAAGCATGGAGCATCAAAAATTATAGATACGTTAGAGACGTATCACACAACATCGTCTTATGTGACTTACTTATGAGAAAAAATAATAGACATGGTGTGCAAACATAGTCACGAAAAATCCTTCACAAAACCGAGCTACCTCGAATGAGGATGCATGGATTTCAAGGGAAATGGGCTAGGGTTTTGGGTTCTGAAAAGGCAAACTTTCGAATCTTGGCCTCATATTTGATCGAGTTGTGCATATCCAATTTCCAATAACTTTTGCAACTATGGTTTTGTGGGCTGCCAAAAAAATTGTTTTTTCATTTTATCACTGCACGGGAAGGTCCGAATGGGTGACTTAATATATTGTGCGGTACCTACGAAGGGGTAGGGTGCAGAACTACA
This sequence comes from Dactylis glomerata, assembly GCA_007115705.1. Lineage (NCBI taxonomy): Eukaryota > Viridiplantae > Streptophyta > Magnoliopsida > Poales > Poaceae > Dactylis > Dactylis glomerata. Next base: position 2,339,070 of record QXEO01000533.1, on the reverse strand, counting down.
CCACTCCAAAAAGGTCAGAGACCTTTGAAGGATGGCCATACTTGTGGTTTCATCAAATTTCTTGGTGTGCTTGCATATATTGCTTTTATTTTTGGACATTTGGATGTTTCAATTCAAATTTTACTATGGGTACATCAAATAGACATCAAACATATTGGAAGAAAATACCTAGAGGTGTGGAACCCCGAAAACCATGACACAATTGAGTGCACCGTCAACCTTGGCACTCTCGGCGCCTACCGCCAGCTTGACCTAGATTTGAGGATGGGCCCATAGAGAGAGGATCGTCTTACCACTATGTGAAGACCTTTATCTATTAAAATAAATTGGAAGATCAAAATTTCTCATGGGAAGTATGTAACATAAGGTAATTTTACGCGTGCGAATTTTGGGTTTTTAACCCTTCTTTTCAATTCAAACATTTAGTTCAAATTAACTTATAGGCATCTGAGGGGTGGCCACCATCCATAGACGAACACACATTTTGTGCTATCCTGACACTAAAAAAAATGAAAAATGTCATTTATGTCAAAACAAAGCTTGAAACTCTTGTTGTAAATGTTGTTTGCCGTGACAAGATGCACATGTTAGCGAAGTTTGGGCACATTATCACTTAGTATGCTTGTGTTTTATGGAGGGAGAAAATGCTCTAATGTGCCCTAGAAGGGTTCTATGCAGAAAGCATGATGTGAAACATAAAAATTACAGCGCCATGTAATGGCCATGCAGGCAAATTTATCTGAATTTGAACTGAACCGAAGTCTTGCTGGCCTCTGTTCCCGATATACTTGATCCAACGGCTGCGCTCTCTTGGATTTGCTGTGCACATGCCAACAAAGGAAGTTTCAAGAGTCGAGGTCTCTCTCTCTCCTACAGCAGCTCCCTTGGAAGGGTGGAAGCGGCGTGGAGTAATATTCTTTGCATGATGAGCAAGCTCGGCTGACTTTTTTGGCCACATTCACACTGCAAGAATTAACCAAGGCTTCATAAAGTCGACAATAAGAAATGATCCCTCGCCAAAGGACAGAGTGATCGGACGTATCAGAGACTGACAAGGGCATAGCTAATAGAGCCCGTTACTTGTGTACCCCTGAGGCCCGTTAAGCTAGGCCCAAGTGTAATCCTAGTCGAAGTACGAGTTTATGTCGTATATCGATATTGTAATATGTATCGGACCGGACCGGTTCCTTGAGACCTGGCCACCTATATATAGGGGCCAGGAGAGGCCGGTTAGGGACAGATTGAGAGTAAGCCAAGTCGACCACCATGTTTATTCTCGATACACGCCTTGTTTGACCGATCTTTACCTTCGAGTTCATCCGACGCCCTATTCCCCTGATCCTAAGTCCTTCATCTAGGACATTTGTCGAGTTAACCCTCGTCAATTGGCGCCGACCGTGGGGACCAGGGGTGTTGGAATCATGGATTCGATGATTTTTTCGCTTTTAGCTAACAGCTGTTCAGAAGTCGACGGAAACCAGAAGATGGAGTTAACGATTGGAAGTGTGAGATTTTGCGTCGGATTTTCGAGTTCGACTCGCCTTTCAGATCCGGCGAAACCAGATCCGTCAGCAAGCAAAACCAGGACAATCACGATGTCTGGATCATCAGTAGGCTCTTCCAGGGAGGTAAACTCGTTGGTCAGCTTCGCAGCAGCAGAAAATACAAGAGGAAAAATCAAAGAACTCGACGAAAGCATGGAAAAACCCGACATAGTGGAAACAATGGATCAATCATACATTAGTCAAAAGGACCTCGTCACCCAAAGCGGTGGTGTCTCTAGAAGCATACATCAATTATGTGTCATCATCACCGAAGCAGTAGAAGAGAACAATCACACAAACAACACAGTAATCAACGCGCAAGTCAACAAATCAAGGAGCAACAGCAAGAAGCAGAAGGAGAAAATTCATGTCTCCACCGGGGAGTGGAGAATTATCATGTCAGCTATCAATCACGGCACGGAAGTACCCACCAATTCAAGAAGATAAGTTCTGATGGGATATCAGTATGCCCTGCATCAACACAAAAAGAGGCTGAGGGAGGAAAGAGACAATGTTAGTTATCTTCATGACATGTACATGTATTGTTATGCATTCTCTATTTTGTCAATTGTCCAACTGTAATTTGTTTATCCATCATGTTATATCTTTATAGAGAGACACCTCTAGTGAACTGTGGGCCCCGGTCCATTATTTTACATTTATATTACCATCTACTGCAAGCACTGTTTACTTTCTGCAAGTACTATTTTACTTTACCGCAAACAAACATCTCTTTCCACACTGTACGTTTAATACTTTGTTTTCAGCAAACCAGTGAGATTGACAACCTCGCTGTAAGTTGGGGCAAAGTATTTTGGTTGTGTTGTGTGCAGGTTCCACGTTGCTGCTGGCGCCGACACCGCGCCATCAACTGTCTTCTGGCGCCAGCTAGCAACAACCTTCAGAAGTGATTTCTTTCTCCTACTGGTCGATTAAACTTTGGTTTCATACTAAGAGAAAACTTACTGCTGTGCTCATCATACCTTTCTCTTGGGGTTTCCCAATGGGTCCTTTGAGACATCAACCCCCCGTGTTGGCGTTGTCGGGGCTCTAGCAACCAATTTGGCGTTGCAAATGGCTTGGTGAGTCATTCGGCAAAGGTTCCCGAAGGGATAGGTAGCCGCTTGGCGGCTATCTATGACAAACCATCCGCGAGGTGGGCTGCCTTTTATTATTTAAATTAATTAATACCAATTACATAATATTTAATTCCCTTTAATTCGAAACTCCTTCTGGAACCTGATGACCCATAAGTATAGGGGGTGTATCGTAGTACTTTCGATAAATAAGAGTTTCGAACCCAACGAGGAGCAGAAGGTGTTGAGAAGTGGTTTTGATCAAGGATTCACTATAAATACTAGCAAACGGGTTTTCAGGGGTATTTGGTAATGCAAATAAATAAAGTGCGAGTAAATAAAAGACAGTAGTAATAATTGCAGCAAGTGGCCCAATCCTTTCTTTAGCAAAGGACAAGCCGGTTGTGTAACTTATGATAACCAAACGTTCTCGAGGACACACGGGAGTTTCTGTTAAGTGCTTTCGCTTCATACTGCTAAATAATCTTTATTGGTTTGATAAGTGTTATGGGGGTGAACCTGTGCTAGCGCACTACTCTTACTAGGATAAATACACACTTGTGATTATACCCCTTGCAAGCATCCACAAATACAAGAAAATAATTAAGATAAATCTAACCACAGCCTTAAACTCTAAGATCCTACGCTCCCTGGTGCAATGGTTTCCAACGGAGGTTTAGGTTTCTGTCACTCCAGCAACCCCACAATTGGTAGCCAAATACACAATGCATCTCACTAGGCCCATAAATGGTGAAGTATCATGTAGTCGACGTTCACATGACACCACTAGTGAAATAACACCACAACAAATAAATATTAAACCATTAAATATTACTCAACATAATTCTACTACTAACGACTTGACTTCTCCCATGTCCTCAAGAACTAAATAAACTACTCACAAGACATCATATGGATCATAATCAGAGGTGAAATAATGGTAAATAACAATCTGAATATAAACCTTAATTCAACAGTTCCACTCAGTAGCATCAACCACAAGAGTAATCAACACCGGGAAAGTTTCCCCTAAGAATTTAACAAGATCCAACTCAAGATGTTACAGCGGGATGGCGTGGTGATGGTGGAGATGAAGATGCTGGTGATGGAGATGATGATCCTGATGATCCCGATGAAGTCCGGTGCGATGGTGATGATGATGGCGACGATCTCCCATCTCCGGAAAGGAATTTCCTTGGCAGATTTCTGCCTGCCAGAGAGCTTTTCTCTCTCTGGTGTTTTCCGCCCCGCAGAGGCGGCGGTGTCTATCTCTGAGCCCCCCCTTGACTTAGGTTTTTTGGGATGATGAAATACGCGAAGGGGCAATGGCAGAAGTGGGCCAGGGTGGCCACACAACAGGCCGGCGTGGCCAGGGGTCAGGCCGCACTCCCTGTGTGTGTGCCTGTCCCGTGGCTCCTCTCGACTCCTCCTTCTGGCTTCTTCAGTCTTCTGGTAAAATATAATTTTCTAGTATTTTTCTGGAATTTCCTGATCTTCTGAAATATGATGTCTTGATAGTCCTTTTTCCAGCAGAATCCTGACTCTAGCAGCAAATCCTCCAATGATCATCAAACATGTAAAAACAGAGGAAACAACATAAGTATCATCTCTAAATATGAAATATATCAATGAATAACAGTAAATTATGATACAAAATAGTTATGCAAAATGAACGTATCAACCCCCCAAGCTTAGACCTCGCTTGTCCCCAAGCGAAAACCGAACTCGGCAAACATGACCACAGGTTTATGGAGTGAAGTGTCGATAATCAAAATACGGACAAGAAGTATCACATTTACCAAGGCACAAATTATAATAGATAGCAACTTCCCTTTATATGATATAGACTTGCAATAAGTAAAAGGTAATCACAAACAAAGATGCACAAGGTAAACTATAATTGGTGGTGGCAAACCTTAGTTCTTGGTCAGAGAACAATGAATAAACTATACTTGCTTTTGAACGGAGCCTTTTTAAAATAGAGCTAATATAGCAAAAACCATATGCTCAATGAAACAAACTTTTGCATTCATAGAAAGCTTTCAAAGATATATTCCTTCAGATAAAAGCATTGTACTAACAAAACAAATTAGTAAACATGATTAAACGGATCAACATATGGATGAGTGAAACATAACAACTCAAATGCTTGCTTAAGATAGAGGGGAATAGGTTGACTCAATATAAAAGTAAAAGACAGGCCCTTCGTAGAGGGAAGCAGGGATTAAACATGTGCTAGAGCTTTTCATTTGTAAAACAGAGGTAAAAAGTTATTTTGAGAGGTGGTTCCTTTTGTCAACGACTAGCAACGGAGTTCTTGATATCTTCCATACTAAACAAGTGAGAGCGGTTCTGAGATGTTAATTAATTGGCACATTGATGCTCTTTTATAACTTGGCACTCCTCCCCACCTTTTCCTTTCTCAAACCATGGCTAACCGATTCCATCGGGTGCCAACCAACTTTCACATACCATGGAGGAGTGCCTTTTTCTTTTCTTTTTGAGATTACAATGGTCTGACCAGCTCCCTTGCAAAATCGATGACGAGCAGATGAAGCTGCCTAGTCGAGGGGTACTTAATTTAGTATGGAAGATAACAAACCCATCCACTACGTCCTCATGAGCTAAAAACAGTGGCACAAAATGAGAAGTATTTGAAGGTTTTTGAAAGGTAGCACATGAAAATTTACTTGGAATGGCTTGAAATACCATGCATAGGAATTTATAGTGGACTCTTTGGAAGTAACTTGGCTTTTGGGAATTGGATGCACGAGAAGTATTCCCTCTCAGTACAGGTTTTTGGCTAGGAAGGCTGGGTAGCAAGCATAAGAGTTGCATGAAACACACAAACATACATATAATAAGAACAATCATGCAAACTCCCTTGAAAGTACAACGATTTTAACTTTGAGAATAATAATACTTATAAGCCAAACATGAAGGAAAACTGAAGTGATGTAACTACAAGCACTTTCTTTCTTCTTCTCTACTCAAACCTCAAGGTAATGTTGCTACTGACCAAGCTAAGTTTGCCAAAACCAACTAAATTTACTCATGCTCCCAAAGTGAAACCAATACTAATCAACAAGACTAATCATATAAGAAAGATTGCAAACTAAAATAAAGTGTGCGGAAAGTAAATGATAAAACTTCTCATTAATATTTTCATTACCGCAACTCACACCAAGGGATACATAGATAATCAACTAAGGAGGATACTTCCACACTGCAAACTATTCTATAAGATAACTTCTCTATTCATGATATAACTCTACTTGAAAAGTAAATGAGTAAAATATAATGATGTGATACCACGACACTCCCCCAAGCTTGGAACAAGCCAAGGGGATGCCTATACCAATGACGAATTACTCCTTTGGCGGTGATTGTGAGTCTTTATCATCATCGTACTTCCAAGGCAGAGGTCCCCCGTCAAGGAAGGATGTCTTGGTCTCCAATATCCTGAAACTTGCAGCAACACTCATTTGTTGAAATCTAGCTTCATACTCACAATTTTGGTTCTGCAAGTCATAGAGTTGTGCTTGTAATTGGTTAGTGGTCTCATGGAGCAAAAAGATGTCCTTCCAGAGTTCTATAGTCTCTTTCTTGTACTTGGTGACAAGATCTTGATTAATCCTATGGATGATGTCCACCTCGTGTTCCGCCATCTTCTTATATTTAAAAACTTCTTGTTCCAGTGATTCCATCCTGGCTTCGAGACTCCCTTCTCCCTTAGGGACTTGGACATCTTTGATCTGCAACTCCCCATCCTTGAGTAACAACTCCTTCGGATGCATCTTCAGCTCCCTCATGTACGGATTAATGATATCCGCAAGAGAGTTCTCCTCGGATGGACCAGACGAAGACATTGTAACTCCAAAGCTAAGAACAATCCCCTGACAGAAACAGCTCGAAACGAAAACACGACGAGAAAATGATATGCAGACCTCGGGTACTCCGGGGGGTTATATAGGCGAAAATTAAACATCGAAACCAAGTCACAGGAGGAAACCGGGACGAAAATGAGCTCCAGGGTGCTCTCACACCAGGGCGGCGCGGCCAGGGGTGGGCCCATGCCTCCTATGTGTGAGGAGCCACCGGAGTCCGTCTCCTGCCCGTTTTCGTCTCGTAATTTTTCATATTTAATAAAAACAACAAAAATATTAATGGAAAAGTTTTACGCGAACCTTTTCTGACTAGAACTGTTACCTATTCGAAAACAAACTTTGCAGGTTCCTGCATATTGTCCTGGATGAATTCTTCCGGAGAAACCGTTTGAATAACATCAACATCTTCATTATAAGAATCTCCAGCAATATAATGTTTGAGTCTTTGCCCATTCACCACTTATGTAGTGTCATCTTTCAACGAAGCAATCTTTATCGCACCTGAGCGGTACACTTCCACAATAACATATGGTCCTTCCCATTTAGAGAGTAATTTTCCTGCAAAATATCTGAGAAGAAACCTATACAATAGAACTTTCTCACCAACATGAAACTCTCTCTTAAGAATTCTCTTATCATGCCATTGCTTGACTTTCTCTTTGAAAAGTCTGGCATTCTCGTAGGCTTCGTTTCTCCACTCATCAAAAGAACTCAAATCTAACATCCTTTTCTTACCGGCAAGTTTAAAATCCCTATTAAGCTCTTTCACTGTCCAAAAAGCTTTGTGTTCTAATTCTAAGGGCAAGTGACACGCTTTTCCATAAACCATTTTGTAAGGAGACATGCCCATGGGGTTCTTATAAGCAGTTCTATAAGCCCATAAAGCATCATTTAACTTGCTAGCCTAGTTTTTCCTAGATCTATTGATAGTTTTCTGCAAGATAGACTTGATCTCTCTATTTGAAAGCTCTACCTGCCCACTAGTTTGGGGATGATAAGCAGAAGCAATTCTATGATTAACGTCATATCTAGCAAGATTTTTTCTGAAACCGCCATGAATAAAATGAGAAACTCCATCGGTCATAAGATATCTAGGCACACCAAACCTAGGAAAAATAACATCCTTAAGCATTTTTAACGAGGTCTCACCATCGGCACTCTTTGTAGGTATGACTTCTACCCACTTGGTAACATAATCAATAGCAACAAGTATGTGAGTTTAGCCTTTTGAAGGTGGAAAAGGACCCATAAAGTCAAATCCCCAACAATCAAATGGTTAAATAACAAGAGTGTAACTCATAGGCATTTCATTACGTCTAGAAATATTACCAACTCTTTGACATTCATCACAAGATAAAACATACCTTCTAGCATCTTTAAAGAGGGTTGGCCAATAAAAACCTGATTGTAGAACCTTTTGCGCAGTTCTATCTCCAGCATGATGTCCTCCATAAGAACTTCCATGGCACTTTCTCAATATTTCTTGTTGTTCATATTCTGGTACACATCTTCGCATAATACCGTCAACTCCTTCTTTATATAAGTGTGGGTCATCCCAAAAGTAATGCCTCAAATCATAGAAGAATTTTCTTCTTTGCTGAGCTGTAAAAGTTGGAGGCAAATACTTGGAAACAATAAAATTAGCATAATCAGCATACCAAGGAAGGTCTCGCGAAGTTACATTTATTGAAGCCAACTGTTCATTTAGAAAACTATCATTAATAGGAATAGGATCAAAAGAAATGTTTTCCAATCTGGACAAATTGTCAGCAACAGGATTTTCAGCACCTTTCCTATCTACAATATGCAAATCAAACTCTTGTAAAAGCAACACCCATCTAATAAGCCTAGGCTTAGCATCCTTCTTAGACATAAGATATCTAATAGCTGCGTGATCAGTATGAATAGTATCTTTAGAATCAATAATGTAAGGTCTAAACTTATCACATGCAAAAACAACAGCAAGAAACTCTTTCTCAGTAGTAGCATAATTCTTCTGAGCAGCATGAAGCGATCCAACCTGTTAAGGTAGAATCTCTGTGCTTTTCAGTGCTAGTCCCTGGATCTCGCTAGCACACACAGTTCGATGAATAAACAGAATAGCAAAATGTCAATTATTACATCGAATGATCCAGAGTATATTTATTACATCCTTGCACAGCCCATGGCTGGCGCAAATAAAACATAGTTCAAATTCTTGCGGAAACAAACTGAAATAAAGGAGCTCCATCAATGCCACAGGCGAACACGATGAGTGGAGACTCGCGGCCTATCAGCGATACCTTACTCGTTGTCGGAGAAACCTGCAACATGAAACGTTGCAGCCACGAATGGTCAACACATTTGGAATTGTATTGGCAAATGTCACCGTTTGGTGGATAAATAAATGGCGCCTATTAACTACATGCATATTTGGCTGGTGGAGTTTAGGCTCTTTTGCGCAAAGCAATTGTTCCACTTTTCCCCTACTTTGAACTTTCCAAAACATTTAACCATTTAATAAAAAATGTTAGCGGACATACTAGCATAAACCCATGACAAAGCAAGACGGTCTAGCTTCGTATGCTCCTAAGCCCTTTGTTTATCCCATCAAGTTTTATTAGAAAATTGGAAGGACGAGATCTTCCAAACAGTTCCAAGATCTAGTTGCTCATAGTTGTCCGTAACCGGGGACATGGCTAATCGATTAGTTTAACACCCTGCAGGGATTGTACACTTTACCCGCACGACTCAGCCAACCCTTCTCACCATGAAAACTCATTTTGCTCACATGGTCTGGAGAAGACTAAGACAAGACTATTTTCAGAAGTAGGACCCGAGCCTTCAGGACGGACCCATGCCAACCTACACAACTACATCTGCTGGTCACGTCAGGACGGTCCCTACAACCTACTTAGTCAAGACAGAGCCCATATGACATGCGGTTGTACAAGAAGCTACTACACTAGAAACCTGTCTGATCTCTTTGTTCCCTAGGCGGCGGTCCCCACCAATTCACCGTGCAGACGTTCCCAACATACCAATCCGCCAGGTGTTTCATTAACATAATTGTTTTCATTATAGCAAAATACATTTCATCTCCTCACAACACATAATTCATGAATCCCAAACCACGCATCTAATAACACAACTAAGCAACTACCTACGATGGCGACAAAAAGGAGTTGTGTTGAACATATGGCTATCCTACTAGGTATTCAAAGCATAGCATATATAACTAAAGAAAAACATCCTAGTCATGCATCTATACTGAAGGTAAAGTACATGCATAGGAAAAATATTGGGACAATGAAGTGACACTTGCCTTGGTTAAAGTTCTCGTTCAAACAATCGTTGCAATCGCAAGCGTCGCACTCCGGGCAATCTAAATGTTCAAAATAATCCAAGATAAATAACCAGAGCATAACATCAAGACAAATACATAATAACATGTATGCATGCATGATAGAAAACCTTTTATCCTCGAATGCATTTTGTAAACAATTTGTTGTTGATAAATAGAGACTAAAATAGTTTTTATTAAAATCCACAAGAAAATAGTTTATAAAATTTCTCCACAGGTGCTACTGGTTAGACAAAACCATAAGTTTTCATTTGCAATTGGAATCGCCCAAAAATCACTTACGGAATTTAAAATATAGCCAAAACTCTATAATCACTATTTGAAATTTGAAAATCTGAAAGTTACGAAAACTTGAAAACTAACAGTATCAAAATGTTCCTCTCATTTTTAGAATTCCAACGGTATATTATTTGCGAAAATCCGAGTTACGGAACAAAAGATATGATTTTTCTAAAATTTGCATAGAATCTAACTATTAAAACGAAATTCGTAAATAGAAGGGAATATGCTAGGAATATTCCGTGCGACGTGGCGACGCGTGATTCGCCGGTACCCCTTCACGCGGATCAGCCCTGGTGGCCGTCGGTCTGAGTTGAATCGGATGGTTGAGATCTGTTCACTGGGAGCTCACCGGTGACGTGAACTCCGGCGAGGTTGACGGCTCGGCGGTGGACTCCGGTGGTCTCCGGCGGTGGCAAGGTGGCGGACAAGGTGCGGCGTACGACGGTGATCCTGGTGGCGTCCTCGGTGGTGGCTAATTCTTCCCGGAACAACGGCTACGAACGGATGGAGCTCTCCAACTCCGGTGGAACTCCGGCGAGCAATTACCGGCGAACCGGTGTCCTATAGAAGGGGAAAACGGGTGAGGAGGGTCGGCATAGCATGAGGAAGAGGTTAGGGGCAAAAGGAGGGCTCGGGGGCAAAGAATTCGAGCTCTTACCGAGCTCCAATGGCGGCGCTCCGGCGAGAGATTGGAGCAGCCTAGCGGCTCACAAAGTTAGGGTTTCGTGGGGGAAAGATAGAGGGGATCTAGGGGTATTTATAGGCGGAGTTTCGTGGAAAAGGGGCAACGAAATCCGATGTTTTCGGAGAGATCAGATCGGTTCCAGAGAGAAAACATACGCGCCCAGAAAACTCCTGCCCGACCTTAGTGATGACGTGTGGGTCCCGCGGTTTAGAAAAAAAAAGAAAAAAGAAAAAAAGGGGCGCGCTGCTGGGCTGCTGTTGCTGCTAGGAGCGGCGCATACTACCCGCCGCACGGGGTTCTCCTAGCTGGCGCTCGCGCGATAGCATTGCGCAGTTCCGCCGAATCTTGTTTGATTGAACCGTGGCCCAGTTGATAGTTTGTAGTTTGGTTAACTATCGGTGCTCACTCGTGGGCCCAGGCAAACATGCAAACGTGACTTGCTTGCCTACCAGCAGGAAGATCCGCTATTTAAGCTGGCATCTTTTTTATTAATTTGTCGATGTGGGACTAAAAACTGACATGGGCGCTGGGCAGTGCTACCCCTACGCCGCTACGTGCTATGATCCCGACCCCTCATGTTGCCTACATAATTCATCTACTGTTTGCATGCATTCAATTTTTTGTGCATGCGGTCAAGTTGATGAGTACAAAATATTATAATTTTCAGACATAAAGTAAGTATGCATGCATCTACACTTCTACAAACTCAATTATTGCGATTGAAGTGTGCTTGTACTACCGCATGGGTGCATGCACCATGCATGCATGTCACACCATTTCGCCTTCAACCAAAACGTGCAAAACGTGGCAAAATTTTAAAACGAATAGAGTGTTATTTTACTATGCTATGAGTTAGCTAAAACTTCTACATCAACTAGAACAAACGTAATAAGCCAAGAGAAATAAAAATTTAGCATGCAGGGAACAAAGCCAGAGGAACAAATCACATCTACACGTAGAACAAAAAAGTACAACAAAGAGTATAAAGATAGGGACCATGGAACAAAATATGACTACAAAAGGATCAAACTCTATCCTGAAGGAACAAATCAAACCTAAATGTGGAACAAAATCTATTGAATGAGGGGAACAAAAAACCATACCTGCTAGAGAAACAGGGTAGAGCGAAAAAAATTGAACGTAAACGTGGACCAATACTATTAATGTGGGAAACAAAAATATGACACCGTGGAACAAAGCATGCACATGCAAAAAAGAAACAAGTCTAGCATGAAGGAGCAAATCGAATCTAAACAGAACAAAACGGTAGAAGGTGAGGAACAAATATATGGAGACGATGGAACAAAACATGCTTGCAAAAAGCAACAAGGCTAGCGTGAAGGAACAACAATTGAATCTAACACACAGAACAAAACTGTAGAGAGCGGGGAACAAAAATATAGAGACCATGGAACGAAACATGCATGGCTGCAAAAGGAACATGGTAGTGCAAAGGAACAAATTGAATCTAAACGAGGAAAAAAACTACAGAACATGGGGAACAAAAATTTAGAGTCCGTGGAACTAAACATGCCTGCAAAGGAACAAGGCAAGGATGAAGGAACAAATTGAATCTAAACGAGGAACAAAACTATATAACATGGGGAAAAAATATAGAGACCGTGGAACTAAACATGTCTGCAAAAGGAATAAGGCGAGGATGAAGGAACAAATCGAGTCTAAAAGAGGAACAAAACTACAGAACATGGGGAACAAAAATTTAGAGACCGTGGAACTAAACATACCTGCAAAAGGAACAAGACGAGGATGAAGGAACAAATCGAATCTAAACGAGGAACAAAACTATAGAACATGGGGAACAAAAATTTAGAGACCGTGGAACTAAACATGCCTGCAAAAGGAACAAGACAAGGATGAAGGAACAAATTGAATCTAAACGAGGAACAAAACTATAGAACATGGGGAACAAAAATTTAGAGACCGTGGAACTAAACATGCCTGCAAAAGGAACAAGGTGAGGATGAAGGAACAAATCGAATCTAAACAAGGAACAAAACTATAGAACATGGGGAACAAAAATTTAGAAACCGTGGAACTAAACATGCCTGCAAAAGGAACAAGGCGAGGATGAAGGAACAAATCAGAGCTAAACGCGAAACACTGTAGATTGTGGAGAACAAACAAACATGGAGACCGTGGAACAAAAGATGCCTTCAAAAGGAACAAGGTTAGCGCGAAGAAACAAATCGAGTGGAAACGCATAACAAAACGGGATATTGTGAGGAACAAAAATAGAGGAACACGGAACTAAACATGAATGCAAATGAAACAAAGCTAGCGCAAAAATGTATCTAAATGCAAAACAAACTATGTGGAAAATAGAAATATAAGAAGAACAATTTTTGAAATTAAAAAATAAGAATAATAAAAAATATAAAAAGTAGAAACACATTTTAGAACTAAGTGGAACAAAAAACGGATCATGGAAAATAAGAGAAACATGGTTTTAAAGAAGAAAAAGGTAAAAAAAGAAAGAAATATAGAAGCATAAGTAACGAAGGGAGAAACAAATGAGAGCCTAATAAATGAAACAAGAAAGAAAAACTAGAAAACTTCACGTAGAAAGAAGGAACGAAGAAATAAAAAAGCGGGCTCGTGTGGGCGTGTAGAATGTTCAGTCCATAAGAAACTTACGGCCTCTAGCCCAACACGCTCGGAAATGGGCCAAGCCCATAAACGAATTACTTTAGCGAAATGGTACTCCGTAGTGCGCGTGCGCTACGGAGCAGTTTCCGCCGCATGGGGCGCTGCGGGCGCGGGGCGGCTGGCCGACTGGGCCGGATTCGGCCCAGTTCGGTCCGGCGGCTGAAACTTTTTTTTTTGCTATTCCCTTTTCTTTTTCTGTTTTCTTTTTTTTCCTGTTTTAGTTTTAGGCCTCTAAAGTAGCCAAATAAAATACAGAAAAATTTGTAAAAATTCCTATAGCTCCATAAAGCATTTAGGAATCTATTTTTCTGTTGAAAACCAAAATCAAAAGTATTTTTGTGAGAACTTAGCCTATTGGCTATAAGAGGAATTTGAAAAGAATATTGGGGTCTTTGGTTGAAATCAAAACAAAACATTTTTTTGAATTGAAAAGTTTTGCATGATGACATGATGCACAACAGAAATTCAATAATGAAAATCTGGGATGTTACAGACTACCACCCTTAAAATGAATCTCGTCCCCGAGATTCGAGAAGGCTAGAAAGAATGGGTTTAGGTTCGGATAAACTATGGTGCTACCACCCTTAAAAGGAGATTTGCTAGGTCACTTCTACTTGTTGCACTTTCCATGGGTCTGATGCTTGGCATCCAAAATTCACCATATAACCTTTCAGTCGGGCTCACTTTTATGAGATATATCTTACTTCTAGATCCACTATTACTCTTGATATGAATGATTAGAATGCATCAACTCTGAAAGGTACTAATGTTGGAAGGAGTTGATCAAAACTTACTAGAGACTCTAGTGTTGATGTGGTTCACATGAACTTCTTATATCTGATTGGTCTCGTTGCCTTCATCATTCTTCCTCTCAGGACAATCATTGGCATAGTGTCCATTCTTGTGGCACTTAAAACACTCCACCTCACTAATATCCTTTTTGACGAAGTTCTTATTGTTCCTTCCATTGTTGCCTCCATTGTTGTGACCATTACCTTTTCCGGAGTTGTGATGGTTTTCACTCTTGTGGCCATTATGGTGGTGACCATTCCCTCCATGGTTGTTATGTCCATTGCCTCCATTCCTAGGGTGTCCAGAGTTTCCATTCCCATCCTGAGAAGTGCGGGTCTTTCGATGCGGTCCTTGATTGTAGACATTGTGATCATTCTTCCTCTTGCGATTCTCCATTCTCATATGCTTGGACTCCACAACCACATCCCTGTCAAGTAGCTCCTGATAGCTATTGTATCTCACTGCCACTAGCTGAATTGATATTTCATCATTAAGTCCTCTCATGAATTCAGATTGTCTCTTTGCATCAGTGGACACATCATCTGGAGCATAGCGTGCAAGCTTGTTGAAGATCTCTCCATATTCAGTCACAGAGCGTGAACCTTGGCGCAAGTCGCGAAACTCACGCCTCTTCAACTGTATAACACCATCTGCTACATGAGCTGTGCAGAAAGCTTGCTGGAATTGGTTCCAGGTGATGGCATTCACATCTGGGTATGTGATCTGATAGTTGTAACAACCCAAAAATTTGTAATCCATTTCCTATTAGTCAAGTGCCAAATTTTGGACCAAGATAGAACTTTTCATTTCATATTGCATGTATGCATAGATTTTTAATAAGTGACTTTTATGATTTCATGTGTGTTATAAATTGTTGTGTATTGTTTAGTTAAGCCAAACCTAACCAGCATAAGAATCAGAGAAGAACCAAAAGGACTAAAGAAACCAGAAGCAAAAGAAATAAAGAAAAGAAAAGAAAAGTTTGATCTAGAAAATGTTATTGACTACCCTACTTTGGACTCCTAGATTAAGAAATCCTAAACTCAACTTAAGGTTGGATCAGTTGGGTTAGCAAGATCAAACTACATACTTACTCAACCAAGAATTTTCAAACAAAAATTCAAATCATAACCCCACTCAAACATCTGCTAAAATCAGAATCTGACTCAGAGACCAAACCCAAAATTCAAATTAAGATCCTTGCAAAACTTCACCCCTCAGCTTAACAAAAATACTTTTGGAACCCTGGTTTATTATCCTGACCACCCCAATTGAAATTTTTCAAAAATTCAAAATTCGAGTTCATGCGGGCATTGTGTCGAACACCTTGTGGGCAGAAAAACGGGAAAAACCAACCACTGTAGCTGACGGCTCCCTCGTACGCCCTAGCGCTCATAGCAGTACCCGTGGACTCCCTCTCTCACCTTGCTGTCGATCCCCAGTCTCCCCTGCCCAGACCCTAGCCGTGAGACATGGAAGAAAAGAGGAAAACCACCCGGACCCCCCCCCACATCTCTCTGCCTCACCTCGGCCCTGTCCAGCATGCCAGCACGCGCATGACCTGTCAACAGTGCTAAGCCGCGCACGCTAGCAAGCTCCCAAGGCCGCCGCGCCCGGCATTGACCCGTTGCACGTCACCGGACACCCGCACCGGCCACCTTCTGGCCACCCCCGCTCCCGGCATCCTGGCCTATTTAAACGCCCGCTGGGCTTGCCATGGAACTCACACCACTGGTAGAAACCTCCCAGACATTCTCTCCTCGTCTCCCTCTCCACCGTTCGAGCTCGCCGGCGAAGCCGCTCCCGCAGCCCATCGCCACGGCCGCCTCTGGCTCCAGCGAACCGAAGCCTCCCCCGACGCATCTCTTGTAGGAGGTGGCCGAGAAGACCCTCCTCCGCCGCCAGTACCCCCCCGCCGTCGACCCTCTTCTCTTCGATGAGCTGTTCCCACGCCGCCACCTCCCTGCTCTCCCTCTCTCTCCCCGATCCACCCCTGGTGGAGAAGACACACCCTGGCCGCCAGATCCTGGCTAATCGGACGGCCAGAAAAGCCCCATACCATTTCGCTTGTTAAGTGCACTGACCGGTGGGTCCCGCCGGTCAGAATTTTTTTCCTGCACCTAGGACGTGCTATTGGGCCAGTCTGACGGATTCCTCGGCCCGTTCGGAAAAATCCGAAGTGAGGCCCAGTCTCGTTAGTTTCGGTCCGTTAAGATTTTAATTTTCCCGCCTGATTTTTTAATCCAATTCAGCACTATTTTTGCAATTCAAATTCCAGGAGATTTAGAAATCCATTTTTAACAAATAAATACTCGTTGGAAAGCTTAGGAAATAATCTAGCCCCTGGAATCATTCTTAATCCAATTTGAGTTAGTGATTTAATTTAATAAGAATACTTTGACCATAGCCTTATTAATCTTAGGAAATTTTAGAAACTTGTTTAAACCTTCTAAAATTTTGAAACTTAGTTTATGAACACACTAATCAACTTATCTACTGGTTATTACAACCTTACAACTTAAAACCTTGTTAGTGCCATCAACTAACTTCTAATCAAATCTTAGTGTGTAGCATAAAATGATAGATTTCATTACCTACTTAGTTTGATAATTACCCCCACTAACAATTTACTTAATTAATCACTCTCCTTTTGAACTAGCCCTAATACCCCTGGTTTCATACCAATGCTAAGAAAGTGATCAACACATGGCACATGGTAGAAAATCCAACTTGCACACTTAATGGAAACTTGGAAGAAAACTTGCAAACCAACTCAATAAAATTCAACATGACTACTATTGTTTGAAAACAAGTATGTGTGCTTGGAGTGTTGTTGGTATTGTGTAAGTGATTGTGTGCATTGTGTTTATTCGTTATTAGACGCTAGTGTTGCTGAAGAGGATATTGGGGGGGGGATTTTATCAAGAAGAAGAAGACTATCCAGGACACTTTGCCAACCAAGGCAAGCCATCTTTTGAATCATATTCCAAATACCTAGTTTTATCAATTGCATTCTGTTTGCTCTTAAGTCAATTGCATGAATGAATTACTACTCTAGATTATTAGTTGTTTAGTGGTATCTTGCTTAGCAAGATTATCAACTGGGTTTAGCTTACATTATTTAGTGGTATCATCACTCAATGTAGTTGCTTAGTCGCTAATAAAACTGAGGCCACCTATAAGGGGAACCCTACTTACAGTGGTGACTTGAACTTGAAAACTTGAATGGGAGACTTCTCCTACATGATGGTTTTATGAAGGAAAGTAATCTTGACTAAGGACTATGGAATGTATTTTCTAAATGATAATAAGTGATGTACCATGTGAGCCAACCATTACCGTACGACCATATTACCCCTAAATGGGAAGGGGCTTAATCCGTAGCTTGTTTATTCTAGTATGGGAGGCCTTGTATCATCTTTTATAGAAGTAAGACATGCGTGGGTGCTTCCAAACCGAGTGGAAAACTTCCATTCATGCAGCACTCTGCAGCGGGCAAAACTATGAGTGCCAGAATGGACTCTTAGGGAAGGATCCTATACTAGAGTAGACAAGTGAAAGAGTTTGTTTGGTTATCTGAAACTCGCATACTTTGTGTATGACGATCCGTGGATTTCTCCCGGCAGATGTATCGAATCTTGTGGGTAAAGTGTACCCCTCTGCAGAGGTTTCAAAACTATTCGAATAGCCGCGTCCGCGGTCATGGACAGTTGGCAAGCTGTACTTAACTTTTGTCAAGAATGTTAACAACTTATGGTGAATTTGGTGAATGACTTGACTTGACATTGATGTTGACCAACACTTGAAGTTCCTCTTTAGACTGAACTTAGAGAATTAAATCTTCTTCTCTACTAATGAACATTCTTGGGAAACAAAATTAGCTTTTGCAAATAAACTTAGTGCTTAGTCCACTATATCAACCATGCATATCTACTTCATCATTTTGTCTATAAGATGGTTTGCGAGTGCATCCAATGTACTCATGGCTGTGTTCCTGGCTATCAACTTGGCCAGACTATGGGGAAGATTACCCGGAGGAAGGATATGAAGATGAGTACCAGAACTAAGATCATCTCCTGAGTCGCCATTGCCTGTAGGGTGAAGGCATGGACCCAAAGACGTTATTTCCGCTGCTATATTGTGTTGTAATATGAACTTGGTCACTATGACCATTTGTATTTGAACTATTCATATTGTAATGTCTATGGAACTGGTTACCAACTACGTTATGTGTATCACAACAATGATTCTGGGATTGTGGTGGAATACATAACGGGCACTTTGAATTTCTGGAAATTCGGGTGTTACAATAGTTGTCCCACCATTCAGCAGCAGGACCTTCAAGTTGGTGCGCAGCAAACCGCACCCTTTTAGCTTCTTGAGCTTCAATTGTGTCCAACTTCTTACTGATGGTGCGGAGCCAGTCATCCGCTGCTATAGGCTCAGAGGAACTGGAAAAATTCGGGGGATTCAGCCTCAGAAACTGAGTCAGGCGATCTTGCTGTGGCGGGTTGTGGTGGTTGTTATTGTTATTGTTGTTATTGTTGTTGTTCATCATCTGTGTCATCATCTAGAAAAACTGGGTCTGAGCCTGCATCTGGGCTTCCAACATCTGCTGCATTCCTGGGGGCACATCATTGTTGTTGCCCGAGTTGTCACGTGCACGGCGCGGAGGCATCTGTGGTTTGGAATAGGCAAGTTTTAGACAGACAAAACTAAAGGTGACAAAGATATAGATAATAGAGCGCGCCAGTTGAGTACCCCTGAGGCCCATTAAGCTAGGCCCAATTGTAATACTAGTCGAAATACGAGTTCTTACCGTATGTCGATATTGTAATTTGTATCGGACCCTACCCGTTCCTCGAGACCTGGCCACCTATATATAGGGGCCAGGAGGGGACGGTGTGGGACAGATTGAAAGCAAGCCAGGTTTTACACCCACGTTTACTTTCATAGCCACCTTGTTTGACTGATTTTACCTTCGAGTTCATCCGACGCCCTATTTCCCTGATCCTAAGTCCTTCATCTAGGACATTTGTCGAGTTAACCCCTCATCAAAGAGAAAAGGCTCCCCGAAGACTTACATAGTAGCATCTCGCAAACAGATTCGACAATACCAATCAGGAAAGATTCGCATTCCTCAAAATGCGCGATCTTTGCTACTAGACTCGACACTTCATCTTCAAGATTGGACACTTGTTTCATCAGGTCATGGGACTTACCGACCTTCTCTAAAGCAATTTGCGCCTAGCGCTTTAACAAGGATAGACGGCTCTCAAGATCTGAAATCCTCGACAAATATTCCTCACATCGACAGAAAGAACAAGGAGGCGAAGAAGTTTTGGAGTCAAACATGCTAACAGGAGATAAAGCCCGGTTACGGCCCGACGATTCACCAGCAGGCACAAGCTGGAAATCAAGCAAAAAAAAGAAGACATACATCTCAGAAACATCGTTCAAAGCCAACCACTTCATAAAAAGGAAGATATTTACAATAAGTGCAAAGGCCCCTTGACTAGTTCTCGGGCAAAGTAGATATTAGAAGTTTACCACAACAAAAGAAGCAAAGATTACAAAGAAACACTAAAACTACGCCACCTCAGCATCAAGCTCCGGGGCAGGCGACGCAGACGTAGCAGCAGCTCCTGGAGGAGGCACTGTCGCACCAGGGGAAGGAGTCGAAGAAGCAGGCGCAGAAGTCGAAGAAGCCGCCAAAGGTGAAATAATCGACATGATGTTTGGCACGTACTTCTTCGCCCTTTCAAAGAAACCTCGCAACTCAGATAGAGGCCGACCGCGAAAGGAGCTTACCTTCTCCCAATCAACCTCTGCACCATGGGCATAAGCAAGAGCGATGGCCCCCTCTGCACCCCGCTTCACGGAGCAGCCCTTCATCAGAAGAATAGGATCTTCAGGGGTGTCAAAGGCCTTGACGAGTTTCTTCAAGTCAACATTTTCAATGTCCGCCCTTTTCTTGGGCCACAACCCGATGGAAATCCGTGTGAGCACGCGGCTAGCCAATTCGAAGATCTCCTGGATGGAAGTCCAGTTCGCCTCCAGCAAACCAACCGCAGCCACAAGAGAGTCATCGTCTGGTTGCGCAGAAGCCGAAGGAATCCTGGTATGTTCTATACAGTCAAGGAAACAAAGACACATCAGTGGAGTATAAGAATAAGCAACTCAAACAAAAGAAAAGGAAAAGGCATGGTATTTACCTCCAGCAAGAGCCGACATCTTATTAAGGCGTAAATCCACGGCTTGATCTCGCTGAGTCCGCTCTTTCTTCAAATCAGAAAGGGATTTCTCCATTTTTTTTCACCTTATCCAGTGCTGATTTAGAGGACTTCTCAGCATTGGTTTTGGCAGCAGTGGTAGCATCAAAAGCTCTCTTGGAGGCCTCGAGTTCAGTTTCCAGGGATGCAATTCGAGCATTAGCTATCGCCAAGGCATCTATAGTAAAAAATAGGGGAAAATGAGTATGATAAAAAAGCAAAGAAAGATGCTTGAGACAAGCAAAGTAAAGGAAAGAAGACTACCTTCGGAAGCTTTAGCAGCTTTCAAATACTCGGCACACTCAGTGCCCAAAGCGACAAATTTTTTCATCAAGATCTGCCAAGGAAAAAGAGCGTAAGCATAACAATCACGCAAGGAACAGAAGGCAAAAAGAGGAAGATCACCACGCACATCATCAGGAGAGCTCCTGGACTCCTGGGGTTCAAGGGAAATGTTGGCTCCTTTTGACTTCTTCGAATGCTTGGTGCTCCGAGCCACAGGAACTTTCTTGATAGGAGCTCTGGGAGCCTTTGGGGACTTCATGGCAGGCTCAACTTCCTGCACAGGGGGTTCATCAACAGTCATATTTTCAGTAGAAGGAGCAGCGGTAGCCTCCCTTTTCGGGTCCTCATCGTCACTGCAAAGAAAGCCAAAGGAAAAGGATTTTACACAACTCGGAAGGAGGAAAACAAGTAAAAAAGAGCATAGAGTTGGCAAAATACTTACGAGTCCAAGAGGTCGAAAAGTTCTACCCCCCCTTCTAGAACAGTGGCTTCTCCGGCCACAGTCCTCTGAACAGAGGTACTCGAAGAAGCAAGTTCCTCGATGCGCTTCCTTTTCTTGTCCACGCCAAGATTTTTAGAAAAGCGCAGGAGGAGGCGACGTCGTCGAGCTGGTCTCTTCTTGTGATTCTTTGGCATCATCTCCGTCCTGAATCTCCTCAGCCTCGGGGGCTTCAGATGCAGCAGCAACTAGATCCGCCAGAATAGGCCCTTCCTTGGGAAGAGGGGGACGTGAAACAAGGAATTGATGGGTCTGTAAGTCAACAAAACTATCAAGACAAGGAGACTAACAGTAGCAAGAAAATGAAAAGGCAAAAGGTTGATGGGCAAAGAGAACATACCACGGGCAAGGGGTGT
The DNA here is from genome assembly GCA_007115705.1 of Dactylis glomerata. NCBI lineage: Eukaryota > Viridiplantae > Streptophyta > Magnoliopsida > Poales > Poaceae > Dactylis > Dactylis glomerata. The sequence continues at coordinate 2,317,382 of QXEO01000533.1, read as the reverse complement.
TCGGAGTCATAATGATTAGCGGCCAATTCCGCAATCTCATGATCCTTAGTAAGAGTGGTAAGAGCTCTGACCCGCTTGTCGACATCTTTTTTCTCCATCAGATCTTCACATACTCGAGAAGAATCTCCCAAGCCAGAAAAGGTCCAGAGCTTGGAAAGACGGTGCTGCAGGGGTTGAACTCGACGTTGTACGAAAAACGCCATGAGTTGGGTACCCGATAGCGCACCTCCTCTACCTCCTTTCAGAGCTTGGATGCGGGTCAGGAGTGGTGCAATCTCCTCCATCTCAACATCAGTGGGAGGCGAATCCCACGATGACAATTTCTTCAAATCCTGGGAGGCATCAAAGGGGGCCAGGCCATACTCGTCGGAGGAAGAGACTTTGCAGTCTTTGATGTAGAACCATTTGGTCCTCCAACCTTGTACTGATGCAGCCATAGAAAATTCCAGGTATTGAGATTCAGCACGAACTGAGATGATAGCTCCGCCTAGCTCAGGTTTTTTTGATAAGGAGACGCTGGGGCGGAGCCGAAAGAGGGACCTCCAGAGAATAAAATGGGGTTCGATCCCCAAGAACGAGTCGCGAAGAGTTATAAAACAGGCGATATGAAGAAGGGAATTCGGTGTGAGCTGATAAAGCTGCACACCGTACACATAAAGAAGCCCACGAAGGAACTCATCGGCAGGAAGAGAAAGACCACACAGAAGGAAAGAAAGAAACATCACCCGGAAGCTGCTTTTGGGCTTGGGGATCCGCTCGGTGCTGGGGAAGATGACTGAGTCACTATCGGAGATGAGGCCGTCCGCTTTGGCCTTGTCTAGATCCTTCTGCGTGAAAACAGAAGGTATCCAGCTCGTAGCAGCATTCACAGCCTTCCCCTGGACCATCTTGTTTTTCTTAGCCAAATGCTTCACGCGCATCTACAATTCGCGCACGGGGGCTATGCAGAAGGTCGGAAGTGCGCAAAGATTGCAGCAATGGCGGCGTCGGAAGCAATGAGCTGGTAAACAGTATAATTCCCCACTCTCCCCTTATATACCTTCCCGGTGAAGGAACGTGGGCTGAGACGTGGCGCAAGGAGAGGAAACGACAGCACACTAACAGGCTGGGAAAATACAAAATTACTGCGCTGCCCACGAAACGGTCAGCGCTCAGTCAAACTGACGTATTATAAGATTTGGCTACTGACGTCATGAAGCAGTTACAAGAACAACGACAACACGACAGATGTGTATACTCGACAAAAAATTGAGTACGGTGAAGGAGAAATCATTCTTTGAGTCTATACCCGAAAATATTCGGCTATAGCCTCGGGGGCTACTCCCATCAGGAGCGCTGAGCGTGCACCCGATGATAATATTGAGTTACGTTTTTATGACATGAAGAAAAGTCTTTGAGCCTATACTCGAAATAAGTATTTCGACTATAGCCTCGGGGGCTACTCCCATCGGGAGCGCTGGGCGCGCACCCAACGATGTTTTATGATGAACAATGGAGGAAAGGATGCAAAGAGACTTTGAGGATATCATTACTCCCATCGGGAGAGAGTTTTATTAATTAAGGTTGAATAACCCAAATATTTGACACATTAGAACAGTCAAATAAGGCTGCGACATATGATTCTCAAGTTGCGTCATCGCGACAAGACTTGAATGCCGTGATTGAAATATATCACGAAGGTAAGACCCCAGGATCCGTCCTGTCTGGCCCAGTATACGCACATGGATGCTCTCTGCTGGTATGTATCTGTGTCTACGATGCGAAGAAAAATCCTGGTGGACGCACTGGGTACCTGATGCTTCAGGTGAATGTGGCAACAGACAGTCCTTGTGCGTGGTGAATGACCAGCCCGTTGGGAACCCCAAGAGGAAGGTATGATGAGTGCAGCGGCTAGTTTTCCCTCAGTTAAGAAACCAAGGTTTAATGTCGATCTTGAAGAAGAGAGACGGTGACGACTGAAGGTGATGCGGACTGGCTTAGTAACACTCCAACAAGGGCGCCGTTTACGACACTTGTTGACTCGTCTTCGGCCAGCAGCAACGCGGAACCTGCACACACACAAACAAGTACTTTGTTCCCAACTTGCGATGAGGTTGTCAATCTCACCGGTTTGCTTGAAACAAAGGTTATGAGTGTATCGAGTGGAAAACAGTAGTAATATGCAAGTAAAGTAAACAGTGTGGGAAAAGTAAACAGGTGATTGCAATATGATTAAAATAGGACCGGGGTCCACAGTTCACTAGTGGTGTCTCTCCATAGATAAAATAACATGCTGGGTAAACAAATTACAGTTGGGCAATTGATAGAATAGAGATAACGTGATATGTCAAGAAGATCACTATGAGATTTACTCTGGGCATTACAACAAAATACATAGACCGCCATCCAACTGCATCTATGACTAATAATCCACCCTCGGGGATATCAATCCGAACACCCCAAAAGTATTAAGTTGCGAACAACAGATAATTGCATTAAGCAAAGTGTGTAATGTAAACAAAGCATATGCCCTTGAGCATATGAATGTTGTTTTCTCCCTAGTAGCAACAGCACATCTACCACCTTAGAGGTTTCTGTCACTCCCCCAGGTGAAATAGAGACATGAACCCACTATCGAGCATAAATACCCCCTCTTGGAGTCACTAGCAACTACTCGGCCAAGATAGCTACTAACAACGGAGAGCATGCAAGATCATAAATAACATAGAGATAACAAAAGATATAATTCAGTACAGCAACTTAATCATAAACACCAATATTCATCGGATCCCAACAAACCAACATCATAGTATTACATAACGGTGATCTCAATCATGTAGGGCAGCTCATGAGATCTAAACATGAAGCACATGGTGGAGAAGACAACCATCTAGCTACTGCTATGGACCCATAGTCCAAGGTAGACTACTCACTCATCGCTCCGGAGGCAAGCATGGCGATGAAGAAGACCTCCGGTGGCGATTCCCCTCTCCGGCAGGGTGCCGGGAAGAGCTTCTGGACCCTCCCGATCTTCAGGTCGACGGCGGCGGCAGATCGCGATGTATTCTGAAAAACTGATCGGGCCCTTAGGTTTTTCTCGTCAGGGGGTATATATAGGCGAAGGGGCGATGTCAGAGGAGAGACCACGGCCCCTCACGCGGGCCCAGCGCGGCCAGGGGGGTGGCCGCGCCGCCCCTGTGTGTGGGGGCCACGTGGCCCCCCTCCGTCAGGTCTTCGGATGTTTGGGAGCTTCCCCGTAAAATATGACTTCAGGAACTTGTTTCGTCCAATTCCGAGAATATTTCCTGTGTATCACTTCTGAAACACAAAAACAGCAGAAAACGGGAAACTGGCACTGTGGCACTTCGTTAATAGGTTAGTTCCGGAAAATGTATAAAAATGCCACTAAGTGTAACAAAACAATAGGCAAATGGTGTAAAAACAAGCATGGAGCATCAAAAATTATAGATACGTTTGAGACGTATCAAGCATCCCCAAGCTTAACTCCTGCTCGTCCTCGAGTAGGTAAGTGATAACAAAAGAATAATTTTTGAGGTGACATGCACCTACACAATCTTGATCATATATGCAAGCATTGGTGAGCTGGGATCAATAGAACTTAAAACATGGGCATGAAAGATATAATCATGACAATAAGAACTTAGCAACCATGTTGTAAATATGCAAATGAACACAAACAAAAGATCATGATAATGAAACAATGAAAGTCAAACGTGTGTTCAAATCATAAGGAAAAACATACAAAAGGTTTTCAGCTTGTCCTTCAAAGAGAGCAAAACATAAATGCATAGGACACCTCAAAGTTTAAGAGGGCGACTAGATACAAATAATTTAAGAACAAGTGAAACCAACAATATGAGTCAATCAATGAACTTTGGGACAATGCATATCACACTAAGAATGACAACTATGCTCTCTTAATGGTGCATAAAGAAAGAAGGTGGTGACTCAACATAAAAGTAAAAGAAAGGCCCTTCGCAGAGGGAAGCAGTGATTGCAAGTTTTATAACCTTCAAAAATTATGGTACTTACCGGCTTTGAGCTCTCATTGCCCCCATCATAAGCATCTTGAATGGTTAAAGTTAATGCGAGAACAATTATGATGCATATGCTTGACAAATCATAAGTTGAAAACCTCGTGTCCCGTGAATACGAGTACCCAAACTATGCTAATTTACTTAGAGTCCCAAGCAAGGCTCTTGTCATTGTAAGTATATGCATATCATTGAGAACCGCCAATGGGGTACCTCCATGCCCGATGACATGGAACAAGCCCACACCAAAATGACAGGACAAGCAGACAATGAACACCTCGACATCTTTTTTATTTGCTATATTGTTTAGCTTTTTATTGTGAGATGCGTCGTCGAATGTTCACCATGGGTATGCTGCAAATTTCCACCATGAATTATGCATGGCTTAGATTGGCGGCCCGGCGTTTCCCTAACACATATAAAAACTCTATGATCCCTACAAGATTCCCAATTCATTTCACACAGCGGGCATCCATAAACAAAAGATCACGATATCAACTCAAAAAGAAGTGCAATGTTGAAAGCTTGCCCCATGACAGCATGGCTGGGCTAGAATCCAACTTACAACTTGCAAGCATAACAACTCAACATAAAAGACCACAATGTCAAAATTTTAAGAACAGGAAAAAGTAAAGTGTGCCTTCCGGTTCGTGAGAGCTTTACTAACCGAGTTTCGCATAACACTGGTAAGAGTTTAATTTGAAGAGAAAATAAAAGCAAGTCAAATTTACTTGGAATAGCAAATTGCTAGTAGGTATGTATGGTGGACACAATGGAAAACTTTTGGCTTTTAGGAGTTGGATGCACGAGTAGAGCTCATACTCAGTACAAGGTGAGGGCTAGCAAAAGACTGGGAGCGACCAACTAAGAGAGCAATAATGGCCATAATCATGCAAAGCGACAAAGCGACATTAAAAGAAGCATACGATGGCATCAAAAGTCAAAAACTAAATGATCATGAAGGCTAATGGTGACTTTGGAAGAGTCTAACATGTGTGAGCATGTGCCAAGTCAACCCAAATAAAGCATCAAGGAGAAAACCAAAATAATGCTTCCATACAATAAAAACAACGCATGATTTTTTCAAAGGCTCATTAAGCAATCTCAGTTATTTGTGACAAGTCATGCTACAGCAAAACCACTAAGCATACTATCAAAAAGACATCAAGCATGACATGAAAAAGCCTAAGCCGCAGTCTACACAAGCTCCTTCTTGTACCACTATTTTGCACAAAGCTTTTTCTCTTTTCCAACACCATTTGAAATTTTTATAAACACCTCTTTTGATAAAAACCAATAAAGACCAGAGGCAAAAATACACCTTGATGAAGAGATATGACAAAATCTGAATGCATATCAAGGCGAAAACGAAAACCAAAAGCAGTAGCAGAAAAAGTAGAACGCTCGATTTTTAATAAGAGTGAAAACTAGAGCGTTCTTTGCGAATGAAAACGAGTACATCTCCTCCAAAGGAAATTTGTTGGGGTCCAACCATTTATTGCAGCAAACAAACAAACTAAACCAACTAAGAAAACTAAAACAACTGACGCTCCAAGAAAAACACATAGTGCATGAAGCAATAAAAATATAGTGTTTTGAAAGGTGACCTGATTTTTGCCGATGAAGAAGGGGTGCGTCGGGGGCATCCCCAAGCTTTGACGCTTGTACTTCTTGGATATTTCTTGGGGTGATGCATGGGCATCCCCAAGCTTGAGCTTTTGTCCATTCTTCAACTCATCTCATCATTCTCCAATCCCTACACTTGAAAACTTCCTTCATACAAAACTAAACACAATTCTATTAGCAACATTAGTGTAAGCATAAAATATATTCAACCTCTTTTAGCTTCAGGTTTCAACCCAAAACCACCACATATAAAGTATATACTACTGTAGCAACTTCCACAAGAGTTCCATGATAAAAAAGAACTCAAAAGAAAGCGATAAAGTGGCAAAAACAAATATTGGCAGAAATCTGTCAAAACTGGACAGCTGATAATGGACGAATTTTTGAGGGATTTTCTGTTGCTCAAATCAAAAAGTGTTCAACTAAGAAAAGTTTGGATATAACCTGGGGCATATGCACAAGAAATCGCAGGTCCAAAAGATAAACAGAGAATTTTTCACGAATTTTTACGGTGCAGCACCGAAAACAGTTTCAGGACAGCAATAACCCCAAATCTTTACCTCACTCAAATTAGAGGCTTCTCTTGGCACAAAAACGAAATAAACAAGATAAGGAGCGGTCATTACAGTAGTAATGACTTCCAAGACTCAAATAAAAGAAAAAGTACTGAAAAGTAAACAATGGGTTATCTCCCAAGAGTGCTTTTCTTTAACGCCTTTGAGCTAGGCGCAGAAAATTGCGAATCAAGTAATATCAAGTGATGAAGTGCTAGGGTCAGCACGTGCCTTACGTCTCCCTTTCTTACCTTTGCTCTTGACTCTAGGAAAGACATGGTTATTGCAAGGTGGAGTAGTAAATGTTATATTGCCTTTTCCCACATCGATAACGTTGCCAAGGAGCTTCAGAATGGATCTTCCAAGTGTGATTTGTCCTTTTCCTACACATTCAATAACAAGATAATCAGTAGATATCATTCTTCCTAGGATTTTTGTAAAGACTCCTTCAGCTATTCCAAGGGGAGATATGGTGGCATTATTAGTAAGAAAAATTTCTTCTCCTCCCTCTGAAAGCTTCCAAAGGCTCAAAGATTCATAAACATCCTTTGGCATGAGACAAAATTCAGACATAATATCACAACGAGCATGAAAAGTTTCACCACTAATGGTGATTTTTATTGTAGGATACCAACTCGAAGGCTCAGAATTTATAGGCACATAATCAAAATGCTGACGCAAAGTATTGTAGCAAGAATTCAAACTAGCAGTGTGAGTCTCAAGAGTATTAAGTCTATTAAAAATGCACACAAGAGAGGAATCAAAATAGGTTGGCATGCTATAAATTGTAATCAACTTTTTTATAATATTGAAGGCTTGATCTCCATCACAATGAAGGAAATCTCCTTCTGCAGTAGCATCCAAAGCATATCTATAACGAAGAGAAAGTCCAAAGTAAAAGCTACTAAGAAGCAAACTCAAAGTCATTTTAGGTTCAGTTTTTCCATGCCATTCATAAATTCTAGACCAAGCTTCTTTAAAGCTTTCCTCATCTTTCTGCTTAAAGGTAAAGATCATGTCCGCGGGGGACATAGTAGTAGCAACTAAACTAGACATGATAAACTAAGAGCAAAGAAATAACAACTACCAAGGATTCTAATTTTTTTGGGTTTTTGATAAAAAAGCAATGCAGGTAAAATAAAGTAAAGTAAAGCAAAACAAATAACAAAGTAAAGAATGTGTGTGCGAAGAACTCCCCTCGCAGAAGTCTTCTCTCTTCCCCGGCAACGGCGCCAGAAAAGTAGCTGATGCTTCAGGTGAATGTGGCAACAGACAGTCCTTGTGCGTGGTGAATGACCAGCCCGTTGGGAACCCCAAGAGGAAGGTATGATGAGTGCAGCGGCTAGTTTTCCCTCAGTTAAGAAACCAAGGTTTAATGTCGATCTTGAAGAAGAGAGACGGTGACGACTGAAGGTGATGCGGACTGGCTTAGTAACACTCCAACAAGGGCGCCGTTTACGACACTTGTTGACTCGTCTTCGGCCAGCAGCAACGCGGAACCTGCACACACACAAACAAGTACTTTGTTCCCAACTTGCGATGAGGTTGTCAATCTCACCGGTTTGCTTGAAACAAAGGTTATGAGTGTATCGAGTGGAAAACAGTAGTAATATGCGAGTAAAGTAAACAGTGCGGGAAAAGTAAACAGGTGATTGCAATATGATTAAAATAGGACCGGGGTCCACAGTTCACTAGTGGTGTCTCTCCATAGATAAAATAACATGTTGGGTAAACAAATTACAGTTGGGCAATTGATAGAATAGAGATAACGTGATATGTCAAGAAGATCACTATGAGATTTACTCTGGGCATTACAACAAAATACATAGACCGCCATCCAACTGCATCTATGACTAATAATCCACCCTCGGGGATATCAATCCGAACACCCCAAAAGTATTAAGTTGCGAACAACAGATAATTGCATTAAGCAAAGTGTGTAATGTAAACAAAGCATATGCCCTTGAGCATATGAATGTTATTTTCTCCCTAGTAGCAACAGCACATCTACCACCTTAGAGGTTTCTGTCACTCCCCCAGGTGAAATAGAGACATGAACCCACTATCGAGCATAAATACCCCCTCTTGGAGTCACTAGCAACTACTCGGCCAAGATAGCTACTAACAACGGAGAGCATGCAAGATCATAAACAACATAGAGATAACAAAAGATATAATTCAGTACAGCAACTTAATCATAAACACCAATATTCATCGGATCCCAACAAACCAACATCATAGTATTACATAACGGTGATCTCAATCATGTAGGGCAGCTCATGAGATCTAAACATGAAGCACATGGTGGAGAAGACAACCATCTAGCTACTGCTATGGACCCATAGTCCAAGGTAGACTACTCACTCATCGCTCCGGAGGCAAGCATGGCGATGAAGAAGACCTCCGGTGGCAATTCCCCTCTCCGGCAAGGTGCCGGGAAGAGCTTCTGGACCCTCCCGATCTTCGGGTCGACGGTGGCGGTGGATCGCGATGTATTCTGAAAAACTGATCGGGCCCTTAGGTTTTTCTCGTCAGGGGGTATATATAGGCGAAGGGGCGATGTCAGAGGAGAGACCACGGCCCCTCACGCGGGCCCGGCGCGGCCAGGGGGGTGGCCGCGCCGCCCCTGTGTGTGGGGGCCACGTGGCCCCCCTCCGTCAAGTCTTCGAATGTTTGGGAGCTTCCCCGTAAAATATGACTTCAGGAACTTGTTTCGTCCAATTCCGAGAATATTTCCTGTGTATCACTTCTGAAACACAAAAACAGCAGAAAATAGAAAACTGGCACTGTGGCACTTCGTTAATAGGTTAGTTCCGGAAAATGTATAAAAATGCCACTAAGTGTAACGAAACAATAGGCAAATGGTGTAAAAACAAGCATGGAGCATCAAAAATTATAGATACGTTTGAGACGTATCAGTACCTTAAGAACAACTGGGATTCATTCTTTGTAAGTCCTAAATGCGGCAAAAGAATGGGTTTGACCGGTTTCCCGAATTCAAATCCAAGGGGATTGAATTTGAAGTAGGTGACAAGTATCTGTTCCGGCAGTTAACTGGCCTCTTGATCCGTCAGAGTTGTCAGGCTTATTTATCAAAACCCCTTGCGAGATATTATAACGAAAACAAGTCAAAGATTTGAAGATATGAAGAAGTCAAAGAAATGATCAAAGTTGAAGATTTAAAGATTAGAGATTCAACCTGAATCTACAATTCTGGTAGAATCTCAGGGGCTACTGACAAGGGTATAGATAATAGAGCCCGTCAGTTGAGTACCCCTGAGGCCCGTTAAGCTAGGCCCAATTGTAATACTAGTCGAAATACGAGTTCTTACCGTATATCGATATTGTAATCTGTATCGGACCCTACCCGATCCTCGAGACCTGGCCACCTATATATAGGGGCCAGGAGGGGACGGTGTGGGACAGATTGAAAGCAAGCCAGGTTTTACACCCATGTTTACTTTCATAGCCACCTTGTTTGACTGATTTTACCTTCGAGTTCATCCGACGCCCTATTTCCCCGATCCTAAGTCCTTCATCTAGGACATTTGTCGAGTTAACCCCTTGTCAAAAGGAGAGATACTACCCCAACATAACAGCAAACACAAAGCAAAGCAAGCACATTCCAAACATACTATAGCAATCATCACACAATCACCTAAACCAACTTTATAAGAGATTTTTTTTATGGTTGTCATGAAAACAAGAGGAAAAATGACAACTCATAATCCACACAATCTACGAATCTATCGATAAGCATGTTAGGACTGGTTTCCTAATGGGTCATCTTGAAATCAAGATAGTCTTCAAAAGGTTTAGGTTTTTCCTAAGTAAGTAATCTAAAAAGGGATATAAAAAAAACTTGCTAGTAAGTAAGTATGGTGTCCATCTATGTAAAATGATAGAGGTAATAATTACAAGAAAACAAGTGTAAAAGAAGAAAGACTGAAGTTAAATTAAATTTTCAATCCTATGGTCTTCCTATTCCTATTCCATTTTCTAAGGCCACGAACCTACAGTCAACGTACTGCTCTGATACCATCTAAAGCGATCCAACCTGTTAAGGTAGAATCTCTGTGCTTTTCAGTGCTAGTCCCTGGATCTCGCTAGCACACATAGTTCGATGAATAAACAGAATAGCAAAACGTCAATTATTACATCGAAGATCCAGAGTATATTTATTAGATCCTTGCACAGCCCATGGCTGGCTGATGACCCACAAGTATAGGGGGTGTATCATAGTACTTTCGATAAATAAGAGTGTCGAACCCAACGAGGAGCAGAAGGTGTTGACAAGTGGTTTTGATCGAGGTTTCACTGTAAATACTAGCAAACGGGTTTTCAGGGATATTTGGTAATGCAGATAAATAAAATGCGAGTAAATAAAAGACAGTAGTAATAATTGCAGCAAGTGGCCCAATCCTTTCTTTAGCAAAGGACATGCCGGTTGTGTAACTTATGATAACCAAACGTTTTCGAGGACACACGGGAGTTTCTGTCAAGAGCTTTCGCTTCATGCCGCTAAATAATCTTTATTGGTTTGATAAGTGTTATGGGGGTGAACCTGTGCTAGCGCACTACCCTTACTAGGATAAATACACACTTGTGATTATACCCCTTGCAAGCATCCGCAAATACAAGAAAGTAATTAAGATAAATTTAACCACAGCCTTAAACTCTAAGATCCTACGCTCCCTGGTGCAATGGTTTCCCAACGGAGGTTTAGGTTTCTGTCACTCCAGCAACCCCACAATTGGTAGCCAAATACACAATGCATCTCACTAGGCCCATAAATGGTGAAGTATCATGTAGTCGACGTTCAATGACACCACTAGTGAAATAACACCACAACAAATAAATATCAAACCAGTAAATATTACTCAATAATAATTCACTACTAACATCTTGACTTCTCCCATGTCCTCAAGAACTAAATGAACTACTCACAAGACATCATATGTATCATGATCAGAGGTGAAATAATGGTAAATAACAATCTGAACATAAACCTTAATTCAACGGTTCCACTCAATAGCATCAACCACTAGAGTAATCAACACCGGGAAAGTTTCCCCTAAGAATTTAACAAGATCCAACTCAAGATGTTACAGCGGGATGGCGTGGTGATGGTGAAGATGAAGGTGCTGGTGATGGAGATGATGATGATGATCCCGATGAAGTCCGGTGCGATGGTGATGACGATGGCAACGATCTCCCCTCTCCAGGAAGGAATTTCCCCGGCAGATTTCTGTCTGCCGGAGAGCTTTTCTCTCTCTGGTGTTTTCCGCCCCGCATAGGCGGCGGTGTCTATCTCTGAGCCCCCCCTTGACTTAGGTTTTCGGGGATGATGAAATACGCGAAGGGGTGATGGCAGAAGTGGGCCAGGGGGCTCTCACTATAGGGCGGCGCGGCGAGGAGCTGGGCCGCGCCCCCTGGAGGTGAGGCTGCCCTGTGGCCCCTCTCGCCTTCTCCTTCCGTCTTCTTCAGTCTTCTGGGAAAATATAATTTTCTGGTATTTTTCTGGAATTTTCCTGATCTTCAAAATATGGCGCCTTGACGGTCCTTTTTCCAGTAGAATCCTGACTCCGGCAGCAAATCCTCCAATGATCATCAAACAAGCAAAAATAGAGGAAATAACATAAGTATCATCTCTAAATATGAAATATATCAATGAATATCAGTAAATTATGATACAAAGTAGTGATGCAAAATGGACGTATCAACTCCCCCAAGCTTAGACCTCGCTTGTCCCCAAGCGAAAACTAAAGTCGGTAAACATGACCACAGGTTTATGGAGTGAAGTGTCGATAATCAAAATACGAACAAGAAGCATCACATTCACCAATGCACAAGGTATAATAGACAGCAACTTCCCTTTATATGATATAGACTTGCAATAAGTAAAAGGGAATCACATATAAGGATGCACAAGGTAAACTATAATTGGCGATGGCAAACCTTAGTTCTTGGTCAGAGAATGATGAACAAGCTATTCTTTCTTTTGAACGGAGCCTTTTAAAACAGAGCTAATATAGCAAAAACCATATGCTCAACAAAACAAATTTTTTATATTCATAGAAAGCTTTCAAAGATATATTACTTCAGACAAAAGCATTGTACTAACAAAAGAAGTTAGTAAACATGATTAAACGGATCAACATATGGATGAGTGAAACATAACAACTCAAATGCTTGCTTGAGATAGAGGGGAATAGGTTGACTCAATATAAAAGTAAAAGACAGGCCCTTTGCAGAGGGAAGCAGGGATTAAACATGTGCTAGAGCTTTTCATTTGTAAAACAGAGGTAAAAGTTATTTTGAGAGGTGGTTGCTTTTGTCAACGACTAGCAACAGAGTTCTTGATATCTTCCATACTAAACAAGTGAGAGCGGTTCTGAGATGTTTGATTAATTTGGCACATTGGTGCTCTTTTATAGCTTTCCACTCCTCCCCACCTTTTCCTTTCTCAAACCATGGCTAACCAATTCCATCGGGTGCCCACCAACATTCACATACCATGGAGTAGTGCTCTTTTCTTTTCTTTTTGAGATTATAATGGTCTGACCAGCTCCCTTGCAAAATTAATGACGAGCAGATGAAGCTGCCTAGTCGAGGGGTACTTAATTTAGTATTATGGAAGATAACAAACCCATCCACTATGTCCTCATGAGCTAAAAATAGTGGCACAAATTGAGAAGCATTTGAAGGTTTTTGAAATGTAGCACATGAAAATTTACTTGGAATGGCTTAAAATACCATGCATAGGAATTTATAGTGGACTCTTTGGAAGTGACTTGGCTTTTGGGAATCGGATGCACGAGAAGTATTCCCTCTCAGTATAGGTTTTTGGCTAGCAAGGCTGGGTAGCAAGCATAAGAGTTGCACGAAACAAACAAACATATATATAATAGGAACAATCATGCAAACTTTTTTGAAGGTACAACGATTTTAACTTTGAGAATAATAATGCTTATAAGCCAAACATGAAGGAAAACTGAAGTGATGTAACTACAAGCACTTCTCTCTTCTTTTCTACTCAAACCTCAAGGTAATGTTGCTACTGACCAAGCTAAGTTTGCCAAAACCAACTAAATTTACTCAAGCTCCCAAAGTGATACCAATACTAATCAACAAGACTAGCCATATAAGAAAGATTGCAAACTAAAATAGAGTGTGCGGAAAGTAAACGATAAAACTTCTCATTAATATTTCATTACCGCAACTCACACCAAGGGATACATAGATAACCAACTAAGGAGGATACTTCCACACTGCAAACTATTCTATAAGATAACTTCTCTATTCATGATATGACTCTACTTGAAAAGTAAATGAGCAAAAGGTAATGATGTGATACCGCGGCACTCCCCCAAGCTTGGAACAAACCTAGGGGATGCCTATACCGATGACGAATTACTCCTTTGGCGGTGGTGGTGAGTCTTCATCGTTGTCATACTTCCAAGGCAGAGGTCCCCCGTCAAGGAAAGATATCTTGGTCTCCAATATCCTAAAACTAGCAGTAGCACTCATTTGTTTAAACCTAGTTTCATACTCACAGTTTTGGTTCTGCAAGTCATAGAGTTGTGCTTGCAACTGGTTAGTGGTCTCATGGAGCGAAAAGATGTCCTTCCAGAGTTCTGTAGTCTCCTTCTTATACTTGGTGACAAGCTCTTGATTAATCCTATGGATGATGTCCACTTCGCGCTCCGCCATCTTCTTATATTTAAAAACTTCTTGTTCCATTGCTTCCATCCTGGCTTCGAGACTCCCTTCTTGTTTAGGGCATTGGGCATCTTTAATCTGCAACTCCCCATCCTTGAGCGACAACTCCTTCGGATGCATCTTCAGCTCCCCATGTACGGATTAATGATATCCGTAAGAGAGTTCTCCTCGGATGGACCAGTCGAAGACATTGTCAATCCAAAGCTGAGAACAATCCCTGATAGAAACAGCTCAAAACAAAAACACGATATACAGACCTTGGTTACTCCGGGGGCTTATATAGGCGAAAATTATACATCGAGGGGAAATCACAGGAGGAAACCGGGACGGAAACGAGCTCCGGGGTGGACTCACCACAGGGCGGCGCGACCTGGGGTAGGCCCGCGCCCCTGGTGGTGAGGGGCCACCGGACTCTGTCACCTGCCCGTTTTCGTCTCGTGATTTTTCATATTTAGCAAAATCAATAAAAATATTAATGGAAACATCTTTCGCAAACCTTTTCTGACTAGAACTATTACCTATTCAAAAACGAACTCTAAAGGTTCCTGCATATTGTCTTGGATGAATTCTTCCGAAGAAACTGTTTCAATTACATCAACATCTTCATTATAAGAATCTCCAGCAATATAATGTTTGAGTCTTTGCCCATTCACCACTTGTGTAGTGTCATCTTTCAATGAAGCAATCTTTATAGCACCAGAGCGGTATACTTCCACAATAACATATGGTTCTTCCCATTTTGAGAGTAATTTTCCTGCAAAAAATCTGAGACGAGACCTATACAATAGAACTTTCTCACCAACATGAAACTCCCTCTTAAGAATTCTCTTATCATGCCATTGTTTCACTTTCTCTTTGAAAAGTCTGGCATTCTCGTAAGCTTTGTTTCTCCACTCATCTAGGGTACTCAAATCGAGCAACCTTTTCTTACCGGCAAGTTTAAAATCTCTATTAAGCTCTTTCACTGCCCAAAAAGCTGTATTCTAATTCTAAGGGCAAGTGACACGCTTTTACGTAAACCATTTTGTAAGGAGACATGCCCATGGGGTTCTTATAAGCAGTTCTATAAGCCCATAAAGCATCGTTTAACTTGCTAGCCCAGTTTTTCCTAGATCTATTGACAGTCTTCTGTAAGATAGACTTGATCTCTCTATTTGAAAGCTCTACCTGCCCACTAGTTTGGGGATGATAAGCAGAAGCAATTCTATGATTAACGTCATATCTAGCAAGAGTTTTCTAAAACCGCCATGAATAAAATGAGAACCTCCATTAGTCATAAGATATCTAGGCACACCAAACCTAGGAAAAATAACATCCTTAAGCATTTTTAACGAGGTCTCACCATCGGCACTCTTTGTAGGTATGGCTTCTACCCACTTAGTAACATAATCAACAGCAATAAGTATGTGAGTATAGCCTTTTGAAGGAAGAAAAGGACCCATAAAGTCAAATCCCCAACAATCAAACGGTTCAATAACAAGAGTGTAACTCATAGGCATTTCATTTCGTCTAGAAATATTACCAACTCTTTGACATTCATCACAAGATAGAACATACCTTCTAGCATCTTTAAAGAGGGTTGGCCAATAAAAACCTGATTGTAGAACCTTTTGTGCAGTTCTATCTCCAGCATGATGTCCTCCATAAGCACTGCCATGGCATTTTCTTAATATTTCTTGTTGCTCATATTCCGGAACACATCTTCGCATAATACCATCAACTCCTTCTTTATATAAGTGTGGGTCATCCCAAAAGTAATGCCTCAAATCGTAAAATAACTTTCTTCTTTGCTGAGCTGTAAAGGTTGGAGGCAAATACTTGGAAACAATAAAGTTAGCATAATCAGCATACCAAGGAAGGTCTCCTGAAGTTACATTTATAGAAGCCAACTGCTCATTTGGAAAACTATCATTAACAGGAATAGGATCAAAAGAAATATTTTCCAATCTAGATAAATTGTCAGCAACAGGATTTTCAGCACCTTTCCTATCTACGATATGCAAATCAAACTCTTGTAAAAGCAACACCCATCTAATAAGCCTAGGCTTAGCATCCTTCTTAGTCATAAGATATCTAATAGCAGCGTGATCAGTATGAATAGTAACTTTAGAATCAACAATATAAGATCTAAACTTATCACATGCAAAAACAACAGCAAGAAACTCTTTCTCAGTAGTAGCATAATTCTTCTGAGTAGCATCAAGAGTCTTACTAGCATAATGAATAACATTCAACTTATTATCTACGCGCTGTCCAAGAACAGCACCAACAGCAAAATCACTAGCATCACACATAATTTCAAAGGTTAAATTCCAATCAGGTGGTTGAACAATAGGAGCAGTAGTTAAAGCCTTCTTAAGAGTTTCAAAAGCTTCCTTACAATCATCATCAAGGACAAATGGTACATCTTTTGAAGAAGATTAGTAAGAGGCTTTGAAATCTTAGAGAAATCTTTAATAAACCTCCTATAGAAACTAGCATGACCAAGAATACTACGAATACCTTTAACATCTCTGGGATAGGGCATTTTCTCAATTGCTTCCACTTTTGCTCTGTCAACTTCAATACCTCTTTCAGAAATTTTATGTCCAAGGACATTTCCTTCATTCACCATAAAGTGGCATTTCTCCCAATTAAGAACAAGGTTAGTTTCTTCACACCTCTGCAAAACTTTATCAAGATTGTGCAAACAATTATCAAAAGAAATTCCATGGATGAAAAAATCGTCCATGAAAACCTCCACAATTTCTTCACAAAAACCATGAAAAATAGCAGACATGCATCTTCGAAAAGTAGCAGGAGCATTGCATAAACCAAACGGCATACGTCTATAAGCATAAGTTCCATAAGGACCAGTAAAAGTGGTTTTCTCTTGATCTTCCTTTTTAACAGCAATCTGAGAGAAACCAGAATAACCATCAAGAAAACAAAAATGAGTCTTCTTAGATAACCTCTCTAACATCTGATCTATAAAAGGTAAAGGATAATGATATTTCTTAGTAACCTTGTTAACTTTTCTATAGTCAATGCACATCCTATAACCAACTACTACCCTTTGAGGAATAAGCTTGTTGTTCTCATTAGGCACGACAGTCATACCTCCTTTCTTAGGAACACAATGAATAGGACTAACCCATCTACTATCAGCAATAGGATAAATAATACCAGCATCAAGGAGCTTCAATACCTCATTTCTTACCACATCCTTCATCTTGGGAATTAAGCGGCGTTGATGTTCCACAACTGGCTTCGCGTCTTTCTCCATATTAATAGCATGCTGACATAAAGTGGGGCAAATCCCTTTTAAATCATCAAGAGTATATCCCATAGCTCCTCGATGTTTCCTCAATATCTCCAATAACCTTTCTTCTTCCTTTCCTGAAAGCTTAGAACTAATAATAACATGATATATTTTCTTATCATCTATATAGGCATATTTAAGATTATCAGGTAAAGGTTTTAATTCAAAAACAGGATCTTCTTTAGGTGGCAAAGTGGTACCAAGATCCTCCACAGGTAAATTGTGCTTGATCAACGGTTGTTGACGAAGGAAAATATCGTCGATCTCTTCTCTTTCCTTCCTGAAAACATCACTTTCATGATCTTCCATGAATTGCTGCAAAGCATTATTAGGGGCAAGGGCAATAGAAGCAAGCTGTTCAACTCGAAAATTTTCATTAGGCAAGTCATTTTCATAAGAAGTCTTAGCAAACTTAGAAAAATTAAACTCATAAGATTCTCCATTAAACTTAGTAAAAATTTTCTCCTTCTTACAGTCTATCACAGCGCCACAAGTATTCAAAAAGGGTCTACCAAAAATAATAGGACAAGTTTTACTAGCCTCCTTACCAAGTACTAGGAAATCAGTGGGATATTTGGTCTTACCGCAAAGAACTTCCACATCTCAAACAATACCCAGAGGCCAAACAGTCTCTCTGTTAGCAAGCTGAACAACAACATCAATATCTTCTAGTTCACAAGAGCCAATCTCATACATAATTTCCTTGTAAAGCTCTAAAGGAATGGCACTTGAACTTGCACCAATGTCACATAAACCATAATAGCAGTGATCTCCAATCCTGACAGAAATAACAGGAACACTTGTTTCCCTACGCCTATTAGGATGTGAAATAATGTTAGAAGCATCTTCACAAAACAGAACATATTCATCCCCTACATCTTTAGTAACAAGGTCCTTCACAATAGCCACAGGAGATTTAATAGTAATTTGCTCATCAGGTTCTACAGCTTTATTAGTACTTTTATTAGACACACTTACCAAAGTAGAATGCTCTTTTACCTTAGCAGGGAAAGGTGCCTTCTCAAAATAAGGTTCAGGCAAAATGCTATCAACAGTACAAACTTCAGTAGCTGCAGCAGAAATATGACTAATGGAATCTTTATAAGGCGCATGATATTTGTTCCAATCTTTCTTTGGAACATCAAGATAAGAGGCAAAGGCCTTAAAACAGTTAGCAAGTATTTGAGAATCAAGACCATAAGCAGTGCTAACATTATGAAAGTCATCGGTTCCCATAAAAGCTTTAATGCATTCATAATCATAATTTATACCTGACTTCCTACCTTTGTCATTTTCCCATCCTTCAGCATTCTCTTGGATACGGTCAAGAAGTTTCCACTTAGCATCTTTCATATGAGTAAATGATCCAAAACAAGGAGCATCCAAATAATCCTTATCAGGAAGAGTAAGCCTCGCATCAAAATTATCAATAACAATATTATTGGGGAGCTCATGAATGGGACATTTGAGCATTAATAACTTCAATCTCCCCCACGCTTGGGCAATACTTTCTCCATCATGAGGCCAAAAGTTATATATCCGATTACGATCTTTATGAATTTCACTTGGAGGATAAAACTTGGAATAAAAGAGAGGCACAATTTCCTCCCATGCAATAGATGGACCATCTTTATGCAGTCGATACTACTCCTCAGCTCTGCCTTTCAGTGATAATGAGAAAAGCTTCCTCTTAACCTGGCTTGGTGAAATACCTGCACACTTGAACAACTCGCATAATTCATGTATAAAATGTAAGTGATCACCCGGATGGACAGTTCCATCTCCTGAATAGCAGTTATCCATAACACGTTCAACAATTTTCATAGGTATTTTAAAAGGATCTAATTAAGCAGGTGGTGGCAGTGGTTCATCCACATGTGCAGAAGTGGTAGAAGTGTTCCCAAATAGGAAACCAAATGGATAATTCTCCATAGCAAAATAAAATAAAAGTAAAAGACAAAAATAAAAATAATACTCACAGCGACGGTTACCTTTACCAATTCCACTCTTCAATAGCGCTTCACTCCCCGGCAACGACGCCAGAAAATAGTCTTGATGACCCACAAGTATAGGGGTGTATCATAGTACTTTCAATAAATAAGAGTGTCAAACCCAACGAGGAGCAGAAGGTGTTGACAAGTGGTTTTGATCGAGGTTTCAGTGTAAATACTAGCAAACAGGTTTTCAGGGGTATTTGGTAATGCAGATAAATAAAGTGCGAGTAAATAAAAGACAGTAGTAATAATTGCAGCAAGTGGCCCAATCCTTTCTTTAGCAAAGGACAAGCCGGTTGTGTAACTTATGATGACCAAACATTCTCGAGGACACACGGGAGTTTCTGTCAAGAGCTTTCGCTTCATGCCGCTAAATAATCTTTATTGGTTTGATAAGTGTTATGGGGGTGAACCTGTGCTAGCGCACTACCCTTACTAGGATAAATATACACTTGTGATTATACCCCTTGCAAGCATCCACAAATACAAGAAAGTAATTAAGATAAATCTAACCACAACCTTAAACTCTAAGATCCTACGCTCCCTGGTGCAATGGTTTCCCAACGGAGGTTTAGGTTTCTGTCACTCCAGCAACCCCACAATTGGTAGCCAAATACACAATGCATCTCACTAGGCCCATAAATGGTGAAGTATCATGTACTCGACGTTCACATGACACCACTAGTGAAATAACACCACAACAAATAAATATCAAACTAGTAAATATTACTCAACAGTA
The DNA here is from genome assembly GCA_007115705.1 of Dactylis glomerata. Lineage (NCBI taxonomy): Eukaryota > Viridiplantae > Streptophyta > Magnoliopsida > Poales > Poaceae > Dactylis > Dactylis glomerata. The sequence continues at coordinate 2,297,412 of QXEO01000533.1, read as the reverse complement.
ATTTACTACTAACATCTTGACTTCTCCCATGTCCTCAAGAACTAAACGAACTACTCACAAGACATCATATGGATCATGATCAGAGGTGAAATAATGGTAAATAACAATCTGAACATAAACCTTAATTCAACGGTTCCACTCAATAGCATCAACCACAAGAGTAATCAACACTGGGAAAGTTTCCCCTAAGAATTTAACAAGATCCAACTCAAGATGTTACAGCGGGATGGCGTGGTGATGGTGAAGATGAAGGTGCTGGTGATGGAGATGATGATGATGATGATCCCGATGAAGTCCGGTGCGATGGTGATGACAATGGCGACGATCTCCCCTCTCCGGGAAGGAATTTCCCCGGCAGATTTCTGCCTGCCGAAGAGCTTTTCTCTCTCTGGTGTTTTCCGCCCCGCAGAGGCGGCGGTGTCTATCTCTGAGCCCCCCTTGACTTAGGTTTTCAGGGACGATGAAATACGCGAAGGGGTGATGGCAGAAGTGGGCCAGGGGGCTCTCACCACAGGGCGGCGCGACCAGGGGCTGGGCCGCGCCCCCTGGTGGTGAGGCTGCCCTGTGGCCCCTCTCGCCTTCTCCTTTCGGCTTCTTCAGTCTTCTGGGAAAATATAATTTCTGGTATTTTTCTGGAATTTTCCTGATCTTCAAAATATGGTGCCTTGACGGTCATTTTTCCAGCGGAATCCTGACTCCGGCAGCAAATCCTCCAATGATCATCAAACATGCAAAAATAGAGGAAATAACATAAGTATCATCTCTAAATATGAAATATATCAATGAATATCAGTAAATTATGATACAAAGTAGTGATGCAAAATGGACGTATCACTGGCGCAAATAAAACATAGTTCAAATTCTCGTGGAAACAAACTGAAATAAAGGAGCTCCATCAATGCCACAGGCAAACACGATGAGTGGAGACTCGCGGCCTATCAGCGATACCTTACTCGTTGTCGGAGAAACCTGCAACATGAAACGTTGCAGCCACGAATGGTCAATACATTTGGAATTGTATTGGCAAATGTCATCGTTTGGTGGATAAATAAATGGCGCCTATTAACTACATGCATATTTGGCTGGTGGAGTTTAGGCTCTTTTGCGCAAAGCAATTGTTCCACTTTTCCCCTACTTTGAACTTTCCAAAACATTTAACCATTTAATAAAAAATGTTAGCGGACATACTAGCATAAACCCATGACAAAGCAAGACGGTCTAGCTTCGTATGCTCCTAAGCCCTTTGTTTATCCCATCAAGTTTTATTAGAAAATTGGAATGACGAGATCTTCCAAACAGTTCCAAGATCTAGTTGCTCATAGTTGTCCGTAACCGGGGACACGGCTAATAGATTAGTTTAACACCCTGCAGGGATTGTACACTTTGCCCGCACGACTCAGTGAACCCTTCTCACCATGAAAACTCATTTTGCTCACATGGTCCGGAGAAGACTAAGACGAGACTATTTTCAGAAGTAGGACTCGAGCCTTCAGGACGGACCCATGCCAACCTACACAACGACATCTGCTGGTCTCGTCAGGACGGTCCCTACAACCTACTTAGTCAAGACAGAGCCCATATGACATGCGGTTGTACAAGAAGCTACTATACTAGAAACCTGTCCGATCTCTTTGTTCCCTAGGCGGCGGTCCCCACCAATTCACCATGCAGACGTTCCCAACATACCAATCCGCCCAGGTGTTTCATTAACATAATTTTTTTCATTATAGCAAAACACATTTCATCTCCTCACAACACATAATTCATGAATCCCAAACCAAGCATCTAATAACACAACTAAGCAACTACCTACGATGGCGACAAAAAGGAGTTGTGTTGAACATATGGCTATCCTACTAGGTCTTCAAAGCATAGCATATATAACTAAAGAAAAACATCCTAGTCATGCATCTATACTGAAGATAAAGTACTTGCATAGGAAAAATATTGGGACATTGAAGTGACACTTGCCTTGGTTAAAGTTCTCGTTCAAACAATCATTGCAATCGCAAGCGTCGCACTCCGGGCAATCTAAACGTTCAAAATAATCCAAGATAAATAACCAGAGCATAACATCAAGACAAATACATAATAACATGTATGCATGCATGATAGAAAACCTTTTATCCTCGAATGCATTTTGTAAACAATTTGTTGTTGATAAATAGAGACTAAAATAGTTTTTATTAAAATCCACAAGAAAATAGTTTATAAAATTTCTCCACAGGTGCTACTGGTTAGACAAAACCATAAGTTTTCATTTGCAATTGGAATCGCCCAAAAATCATTTACGGAATTTAAAATATTGCCAAAACTCTATAATCACTATTTGAAATTTGAAAATCTGAAAGTTACGAAAACTTGAAAACTAACAGTACCAAAATGCTCCTCTCATTTTTAGGATTCCAACTGTATATTATTTGCGAAAATCCGAGTTACGGAACAAAAGATATGAATTTTCTAAAATTCGCATAGAATCTGACTATTAAAACGAAATTCGTAAATAGAAGGGAATATGCTGGGAATATTCCGTGCGACGTGGCGACGCGTGATTCGCTGGTACCCCTTCACACGGATCAGCCTTGGTGGCCGTCGGATCTGAGTCGAATCGGATGGTTGAGATCTGTTCACTGGGAGCTCACCGGTGACGTGAACTCCGGCGAGGTTGACGGCTCGGCGGTGGACTCCGGTGGTCTCCGGCGGTGGCAAGGTGGCGGATGAGGTGCGGCGTACGACGGTGATCCTGGTGGCTTCCTCGGTGGTGGCTAATTCTTCCCGGAGCGACGTCTACGAACGGATGGAGCTCTCCAACTCCGGTGGAACTCCGGCGAGCAATTACTGGTGACAAGCTCTTACTGAGCTCCAATGGCGGCGCTCCGGCGAGAGATTGGAGCAGCCTGGCGGCTCAAAAAGTTAGGGTTTTGTGGGGGAAAGATAGAGGGGATCTAGGGGTATTTATAGGCGGAGTTTCGTGGAAAAGGGGCAACGAAATCCGGCGTTTTCGGAGAGATCAGATCGGTTCCAGAGAGAAAACGTACGCGCCCAGAAAACTCCTGCCCGACCTTAGTGATGACGTGTGGGTCCCGCGGTTCAGAAAAAAAAAAGAAAAAAAAGGGGCAAGCTACTGGGCTGCTGTTGCTGCTAGGAGCGGCGCATACTACCCGCCGCACGGGGTTCTCCTCGCTGGCGCTCGCGCGATAGCATCGCGCGGTTCCGCCGAATCTTGTTTGATTGAACCGCGGCCCAGTTGATAGTTCGTAGTTTGGTTAACTCTCGGTGCTCACTCATGGGCCCGGGCAAACAGGCAAACGTGACTTGCTTGCCTACCAGCAGGAAGATCCGCTATTTAAGCTGGCATCTTTTTTACTAATTTGTCGATGTGGGACTAAAAACTGACATGGGCGCTGGGCAGTGCTACCCCTACGCCGCTACGCGCTATGATCCCGACGCCTCATGTTGCCTGCATAATTCATCTACTGTTTGCATGCATTCAATTTTTTGTGCATGCGGTCAAGTTGATGAGTACATAATATTGTAATTTTTAGACGTAAAGTAAGTATGCATGCATCTACACTTCTACAGACTCAATTATTATGATTGAAGTATGCTTGTACTACCGCATGAGTGCATGCACCATGCATGCATGTCACACCATTTCGCCTTCAACCAAAACGTGCAAAACATGGCAAAATTTTAAAAAGAATAGAGTGTCATTTTACTGTGCTATGAGTTAGCTAAAACTTCTACATCAACTAGAACAAACGTAATAAGCCAAGAGAAATAAAAAATTAGCATGCAGGGAACAAAGCCTGAGGAACAAATCACATCTACACGTAGAACAAAAATGTACAACAAAGACTATAAAGATAGGGACCATGGAACAAAATATGACTGCAAAAGGATCAAACTCTATCCTGAAGGAACAAATTAAACCTAAATGTGGAACAAAATCTATTGAATGAGGGGAACAAAAAACCATACCTGCTAGAGAAAAAGGGTAGAGCGAAAAAAATGAAACGTAAACGTGGACCAATACTATTAATGTGGGAAACAAAAATATGACACGGTGGAACAAAGCATGCACATGCAAAAAGGAACAAGTCTAGCACGAAGGAGCAAATCGAATCTAAACAGAACAAAACGGTAGAAGGTGAGGAACAAATATATGGAGACAATGGAACAAAACATGCTTGCAAAAAGCAACAAGTATAGCGTGAAGGAACAACAATTGAATCTAACATACAGAACAAAACTGTAGAGAGCGGGGAACAAAAATATAGAGACCATGGAACGAAACATGCATGGCTGCAAAAGGAACATGGTAGTGTAAAGGAACAAATTGAATCTAAACGAGGAACAAAACTACAGAACATGGGGAACAATAATTTAGAGTCTGTGGAACTAAACATGCCTGCAAAGGAACAAGGCAAGGATGAAGGAACAAATTGAATCTAAAAGAAGAACAAAACTATATAACATGGGGAACAAGGAAAGGATGAAGGAACATGGTAGTGCATGTCACCTCAAAAATTATTCTTTTGTTATCACTTACCTACTCGAGGACGAGCAGGAGTTAAGCTTGGGGATGCTGATACGTCTCCAACGTATCCATAATTTTTGATGCTCCATGCTTGTTTTTACACCATTTTCTTAGTGTTTTGTTACACTTCGTGGCATTTTTATGCATTTTCCGGAACTAACCTATTAACGATATGCCACAGTGTCAGTTCCCTGTTTTCTACTGTTTTTGTGTTTCAGAAATATTACACAGGAAATATTCTCAGAATTGGACGAAACAAAAGCCAGAAGTCCAGATATTCATAGGAGCTTCCAAAAGACCGAAGAGGAGATGGAGAGGGGCCAAAGGGCGCCCACACCACAGGGCGGCGTGGCCTAGGGCTGGCCCGCGCCCCCTGGTGGTGAGGCCACCCTGGTCCACCTCTGACGCCGCCCCTTCGCCTATAAAGACCCCATGACGGGAAAAACCTAAACACCCGATCACTTTTCCAGAAACACATCGCGATCCGCCACCGTCATCGACCCGAGATCGGGAGGGTCCAGAAGCTCTTCCCGGCACCCTGCCAGAGAGGGGAATTGCCACCGGAGGTCTTCTTCATCGCCATGCTTGCCTCCGGCGCGATAAGTGAGTAGTCTACCTTGGACTATGGGTCCATAGCAGTAGCTAGATGGTTGTCTTCTTCACCATGTGCTTCATGTTTAGATCTCGTGAGCTGCCTTCCATGATCGAGACTACCTTTATGTAATTCTACATGTTGTGTTTGTTGGGATCCGATGAATATTGGTGTTATAATTGAGTTGATGTACTGAATTTTATCTTATGTTATCTCTATGTTGTTTATGATCTTGCATGCTCTCCGTTGTTAGTAGCTATCTTGGCTGAGTAGTTGCTAGTGACTCCAAGAGGGGGTATTTATGCTCGATAGTGGGTTCATGCCTCTATTTAATCTGGGGGAGTGACAGAAACCTCTAAGGTTGTAGATGTGCTGTTGCTACTAGGGGGAAAACAACATTCATATGCTCGAGGGCATATGCTTTGTTTACATTACACACTTTGCTTAATGCAGTTATCTGTTGTTTGCAACTTAATACTTGTGGAGTTCTTGGATTGATTCGCCACAAGTGGATTATTAGTCATAGATGCAGTTGGATGGCGGTCTATGTATCTTGTTGTAATGCCCAGAGTAAATCTCATAGTGATCCTCTTGACATATCACGTTGTCTTTATTCTATCAATTGCCCAACTGTAATTTGTTTAGCCAGCATGTGTTATTTTATCTTATGGAGAGACACCACTAGTGAACTATGGACCCCGGTCCTATTTCCTTTATATTGCTATCACCTGTTTACTTTACTCGCACTGTTTACTTTACTCGCATACTATTACTATTTTCCACTCGATACGCTCATTCCTTTGTTTACAGCAAACCGGTGAGATAGACAACCTCATCGTAAGTTGGGAGCAAAGTATTTGGTTGTATTGTGCGCAGGTTCCGCGTTGCAGCTGGCAAAGCAAAGCACTGGAAGAGGCGCCTTATAAATTGTTCGGAGCTGTCGCAAAGCTAGCAAGCATCACCTTCAGTCGTTTGTCTTGCTCCCCTTTGGATCGATAAACCTTGGTTTCTTACTGAGGGAAAACCTTGCTGCTGTACTCATCATACCTTCCTCTTGGGGTTCCCAACTGGGATGTTGCTGTCCTGAAACAGTTTTCGGTGCTGCACCGTAAAAATTCATGAAAATTCTCTGTATATCTTTTGGACCTGCGATTTCTTGTGCATATGCCCCAGGTTATATCCAAATTTGCATTAGTTGGACACTTTTTGATTTGAGCAACATAAAGTTCTTTAAAAATTCGACCTTTATCAGCTGTTCTGTTTTGACAGATTTCTGCCAATATTTGTGTTTGCCGCTTTATCGCTTTCTTTTTAAATTATTTTAATCACGGAACTTTTGGGGAAGTTGCTACAGTAGTATATACTTTATATGTGGTGGTTTTGAGTTGAAACCTGAAGCAAAAATGGGTTGATTCGATATTATGCTTATACTAATGTTGCTAATAGATTTGTGTTTAGTTTTGTATGAAGGAAGTTTTCAAGTGTAGGGATTGGAGAATGATGAGATGAGTTGAAGAATGGACAAAAGCTCAATCTTGGGGATGCCCATGTCACCCCAAGAAATATCCAAGAAGTACAAGCGTCAAAGCTTGGGGATGCCCCCGAGGCACCCCTTCTTCATTGGCAAAAATCAGGTCACCTTTCAACGCACTATATTTTTATTGCTTCATGCATTATGCGTTGTTCTTGGAGCGTCAGTTGTTTTTAGTTTTCAGTTTTGTTTTAGTTTTTTTTGCTGCAATAAATGGTTGGACCCCAACAAATTTCTTTTGGAGAAGTTGCCTTACTTTTCATTTGCCAAGAACACTCCGTTTTTCACTCTAGTCGTTTCCACGAGTGTTCTCTTTTTCTAGAACTGCGTTTAGCTTTCGATTTTTGCCTTGATTTGTGTTCAGATCTTGTTATATCTTTTTATCAAGGTGTATTTTTGCCTCTGGTCCATATTGGTTTTCATTAAAAGAGTTGGTTATAAAAAGTTCGAATGGTGTTGGAAAAGAGAAAAAGCTTTATGCAAAAAAGTGGTACAAGAAGGAGCTTGTGTAGACTGCGGCCTAGGCTTTTGCATGTCGTGCTTGATGTCTTTTTGATAGCATGCTTAGTGGTTTTGCTGTAACATGACTTGTCTCAAATGACTGAGATTGCTTAATGAGCCTTTGAAAAAAATCATGCGTTGTTTTAATTATTTGGAAGCATTATTTTGGTTTTCTCCTTGATGCTTTATTTGGGTTGACGTGGCGCATGCTCACACATGTTAGACTCATACCAAGTCGCCATTGCCTCTATGATCATTTAGTTTTTGACTTTTGATGCCATCTTATGTTTCTTTTAATGTCGCTTTGTCGCTTTTCATGATTATGGCCATTATTGCTCTCTTAGTTGGTCGCTCCCAGTCTTTTGCTAGCCCTCACTTTGTACTGAGTATGAGCTCTACTCATGCATCCAACTCCTAAAAACCAAGTTTGCCATTGTGTCCACTATAAACTCCTAAGCATGGTATTTGTAAGCCATTCCAAGTAAATTTTCATGTGCTACCTTTCAAAAAACCCTTCAAAATACTTCTCGTTTTGTGACACTGTTTTCAGCTCATGGGGACATAGTGGTCGGAATTGCTATCTTCCATATTAAATTAAGTACCCCTCGACTAGGCAGCTTCATCTGCTCGTCATTAATTTTGCATGAGAGCTGGTCAGACCATTGCAATCTAATTCTAAAAAAAGGCACTCTTCCATGGTATGTGAATGTTGATGGGCACCCGATGGAATCGGTTAGCCATGGTTTGTGAAAGGAAAAAAAAGGTGGAGAGGAGTGCCAAAGCTTTATAAAAGAGCACCAATGTGCCAAATTTTCAAAGAACTCGGAACCGCTCTCACTTGTTTATTATGGAAGATAGTAAGACCCCATTGCTAGTCGTTGACAAAAGCAACCACCTCTCAAAACCTAAGTTTTATCTCTGTTTTACAAATGAAAAGCTCTAGCACATGTTTAATCACTGCTTCCCTCCGCGAAGGGCCTTTCTTTTACTTTTATGTTGAGTAACCACCTTCTATCTTTATGTACCGTTAAGAGAGCATAGTTGTCATTCTGAGTATAATGTGCATTGTCCCAAAGTTTTCATTGATTGATTCATGATGTTGATTTCACTTGTTCTTAAATTATTTGTATCTAGTCGCCCTCTTAAACTTGAAGGTGTCCTATGCATTTATGTTTTGCTCTCTCATGAAGGACAAGCTGAAAACCATTTGCTATGTTTTTCCATATGATTTGAACACACATTTGACTTTCATTGTTTCATTTTTGTGATCTTTTGTTTGTGTTCTTTTTCATGTTATAACATGGTTGCTAAGTTTCTTCTATCAAGATTATATCTTTCATGCCCATGTTTTAAGTTCTTTGATCCCAGCGCACAACGCTTACATATATGATCAAGATTGTGTAGGTGCATGTCACCTCAAAAATTATTTCTTTTGTTATCACTTACCTACTCGAGGACGAGCAGGAGTTAAGCTTGGGGATGCTGATACGTCTCCAACGTATCCATAATTTTTGATGCTCCATGCTTGTTTTTACACCATTTGCTTAGTGTTTCGTTACACTTCGTGGCATTTTTATGCATTTTCCGAAACTAACCTATTAACGAGATGCCACAGTGCCAGTTCCCTGTTTTCTAATATTTTTGTGTTTCAGAAATGTTACATAGGAAATATTCTCGGAATTGGACGAAACAAAAGCTAGAAGTCCAGATATTCACAGGAGCTTCCAGAAGATCGAAGAGGAGACGGAGAGGGGCTACAGGGCGCCCACACCACAGGGCGGTGCGACCTAGGGCTGGCCCGCGCCCCCTGGTGGTGAGGCCACCCTGGTCCACCTCTGACGCAGCCCCTTCGCCTATAAAGACCCCCCGACGGGAAAAACCTAAACACCCGATCACTTTTCTAGAAACACATCGGGATCCGCCGCTGTCATCGACCCGAGATCGGAAGGGTCCAGAAGCTCTTTCCGGCACCCTGCCGAAGAGGAGAATCGCCATCGGAGGTCTTCTTCATCGCCATGCTTGCCTCCAGCGCGATGAGTGAGTAGTCTACCTTGGACTATGGGTCCATAGCAGTAGCTAGATGGTTGTCTTCTCCACCATGTGCTTCATGTTTAGATCTCGTGAGCTGCCTTACATGATCGAGACTACCTTTATGTAATTCTACATGTTGTGTTTGTTGGGATCCGATGAATATTGGTGTTATGATTGAGTTGATGTACTAAATTTTATCTTATGTTATCTCTATGTTGTTTATGATCTTGCATGCTCTCCGTTGTTAGTAGCTATCTTGGCCGAGTAGTTGCTAGTGACTCCAAGAGGGGGTATTTATACTCGATAGTGGGTTCATGCCTCTATTTAATCTGGGGGAGTGATATAAACCTCTAAGGTTGTAGATGTGCTGTTGCTACTAGGGGGAAAACAACATTCATATGCTCGAGGGCATATGCTTTGTTTACATTACACACTTTGCTTAATGCAGTTATCTGTTGTTCGCAACTTAATACTTGTGGAGTTCTCGGATTGATTCGCCACAAGTGGATTATTAGTCATAGATGCAGTTTGATGGCGGTCTATGTATCTTGTTATAATGCCCAGAGTAAATCTCATAGTGATCCTCTTGACATATCACGTTGTCTTTATTCTATCAATTGCCCAACTGTAATTTGTTTACCTAGCATGTGTTATTTTATCTTATGGAGAGACACCACTAGTGAACTGTGGACCCCGGTCCTATTTCCTTTATATTGCTATCACCTGTTTACTTTACTCGCACTATTTACTTTACTCGCATACTATTATTATTATTTTCCACTCGATACGCTCATTCCTTTGTTTACAGCAAACCGGTGAGATTGACAACCTCATCGTAAGTTGGGAGCAAAGTATTTGGTTGTGTTGTGTGCAGGTTCCGCGTTGCAGCTGGCAAAGCAAAGCACTGGACGAGGCGCCTTATAAATTGTCCGGAGCTGTCGCAAAGCTAGCAAGCATCACCTTCAGTCATTTGTCTTGCTCCCCTTTGGATCGATAAACCTTGGTTTCTTACTGAGGGAAAACCTTGCTGCTGTACTCATCATACCTTCCTCTTGGGGTTCCCAACTGGACGGTGCTTTTCATTATCAACACCGTGCCGCATGAGAGACTTAATAGTAATTTGCTCATCAGGTTCTACAGCTTTCTTAGTACTTTTGTTAGACACACTTACCAAAGTAGAATGCTCTTTTACCTTAGCAGGGAAAGGTGTCTTCTCAAAATAAGGTTCAGGCAAAATGCTATTAACAGTACAAACTTCAGTAGCTGTAGCAGGAATATGACTAATGGAATCTTTGTAAGGCGCATGATATTTGTTCCAATCTTTCTTTGGAACATCAAGATAAGAGGCAAAGGCCTTAAAACAGTTAGCAAGTATTTGAGAATCAAGACCATAAGCAGTGCTAACATTATGAAAGTCATCGGTTCCCATAAAAGCTTTAATGCATTCATAATCATAATTTATACCTGACTTCCTACCTTTGTCATTTTCCCATCCTTCAGCATTCTCTTGGATACGGTCAAGAAGTTTCCACTTAGCATCTTCTTTCATATGAGTAAATGATCCAAAACAAGGAGCATCCAAATAATCCTTATCAGGAAGAGTAAGCCTCACATCAAAATTATCAATAACAATATTATTGGGGAGCTCATGAATGGGACATTTGAGCATTAATAACTTCAATCTCCCCCACGCTTGGGCAATACTTTCTCCATCATGAGGCCAAAAGTTATATATCCGATTACGATCTTTATGAATTTCACTTGGAGGATAAAACTTGGAATAAAAGAGAGGCACAATTTCCTCCCATGCAATAGATGGACCATCTTTATGTAGTCGATACTACTCCTCAGCTCTGCCTTTCAGTGATAATGAGAAAAGCTTCCTCTTAACCTGGCTTGGTGAAATACCTGCACACTTGAACAACTCGCATAATTCATGTATAAAAAGTAAGTGATCACCCGGATGGACAGTTCCATCTCCTGAATAGCAGTTATCCATAACACGTTCAACAATTTTCATAGGTATTTTAAAAGGATCTAATTAAGCAGGTGGTGGCGGTGGTTCATCCACATGTGCAGAAGTGGTAGAAGTGTTCCCAAATAGGAAACCAAATGGATAATTCTCCATAGCAAAATAAAATAAAAGTAAAAGACAAAAATAAAAATAATACTCACAGCGACGGTTACCTTTACCAATTCCACTCTTCAATAGCGCTTCACTCCCCGGCAACGACGCCAGAAAATAGTCTTGATGACCCACAAGTATAGGGGTGTATCATAGTACTTTCGATAAATAAGAGTGTCAAACCCAACGAGGAGCAGAAGGTGTTGACAAGTGGTTTTGATCGAGGTTTCACTGTAAATACTAGCAAACAGGTTTTCAGGGGTATTTGGTAATGCAGATAAATAAAGTGCGAGTAAATAAAAGACAATAGTAATAATTGCAGCAAGTGGCTCAATCCTTTCTTTAGCAAAGGACAAGCCGGTTGTGTAACTTATGATAACCAAACGTTCTCGAGGACACACGGGAGTTTCTGTCAAATGCTTTCGCTTCATACTGCTAAATAATCTTTATTGGTTTGATAAGTGTTATGGGGGTGAACCTGTGCTAGCGTACTACCCTTACTAGGATAAATACACACTTGTGATTATACCCCTTGCAAGCATCCACAAATACAAGAAAGTAATTAAGATAAATCTAACCACAGCCTTAAACTCTAAGATCCTACGCTCCCTGGTATAATGGTTTCCCAACGGAGGTTTAGGTTTCTGTTACTCCAGCAACCCCACAATTGGTAGCCAAATACACAATTCATCTCACTAGGCCCATAAATGGTGAAGTATCATGTAGTCGACATTCACATAACACCACTAGTGAAATAACACCACAACAAATAAATATCAAACCATTAAATATTACTCAACATAATTCCACTACGAACGACTTGACTTCTCCCATGTCCTCAAGAACTAAACGAACTACTCACAAGACATTATATGGATCATAATCAGAGGTGAAATAATGGTAAATAACAATCTGAATATAAACCTTAATTCAACGGTTCCACTCAATAGCATCAACCACAAGAGTAATCAACACCGGGAAAGTTTCCCCTAAGAATTTAACAAGATCCAACTCAAGATGTTACAGCGGGATGGCGTGGTGATGGTGGAGATGAAGGTGCTGGTGATGGAGATGATGATGATGATCCTGATGAAGTCCGGTGCGATGGTGATGACGATGGCGACGATCTCCCCTCTCCGGGAAGGAATTTCCCTGGCAGATTTCTGCCTGCCGGAGAGCTTTTCTCTCTCTGGTGTTTTCCGCCCCGCAGAGGCGGCGGTGTCTATCTCTGGGCCCTCCCTTGACTTAGGTTTTCGAGGACGATGAAATACGCGAAGGGGCAATGGCAGAAGTGGGCCAGGGTGGCCACACAACAGGCCGACGCGGCCATGGGTCAGGCCACGCCCCCTGTGTGTGTGCCTGTCCCGTGGCTCCTCTCGACTCCTCCTTCTGGCTTCTTCAGTCTTCTGGTAAAATATAATTTTCTGGTATTTTTCTGGAATTTCCTGATCTTCCGAAATATGATGTCTTGATAGTCCTTTTTCCAGCAGAATCCTGACTCTGGCGGCAAATCCTCCAATGATCATCAAACATGTAAAAACAGAGGAAACAACATAAGTATCATCTCTAAATATGAAATATATCAATGAATAACAGTAAATTATGATACAAAATAGTGATGCAAAATGGACGTATCAGAACCCTCTGAACAACTTTCAGACCTTCGTAGAACTTTTTTGTCTCTCTCTAGTCAATACTCCAATAATTATGAATGTACCAGAAACCATCTTACAACATCATCGAACCCTTAAGAGTATTACCATACGGTTCAGGAATACTCCAGACATCACCAAGACTCCTCTCCGATGAATGATCATTAGCTAGACCGGGATGTCCGTAATGATCCCTATGCATTCACGAAGATCTTTTGTCATTCAACCATAAACGTCGATGTCCTATTCCCTTTGTTTCTGTGGTACTTGCAATATCCGAGATCTGATCATTGGTATCATCATACCTAGTTCAATCTCATTACCGACATTGCCGTTTACTTGTTCCCGTGATATTCTATCCCCGTGACCTACTCACATGTTGCAACATTGGATGTAATCTCATTAAGTGGGCCCAGAGTATCTTCCCATCACGCGGAAGAAAAATCCCGTTATTGATGCATACGCCTCAACCTACTCCATTGGAATATCCGAAGACACCTTTTCAGTCACCATATCATGGAATGACGGTTGATGCAATGAAAGTAGCCGCTGGAAATAGTGATTAGATATGATCTCACAGTCTAAGGATTAGGTTACAACGTTTCTTATTATCGCAACATGAACATTGTGACACGATAATGTTACAATACTAATATTGGGTATGTCCATCATGGCATTCACCTAATGGCATGATCCTCATTGTCAATTGACATAAATGTCACATGATCCAGAAATTTGATCATCAGTTGACCAATGAGCTAGTAATAGAGGTTTACTAGGGACTCTGGTTGTTCAATACCACACATGTATCAATGGTTTCCGATTGATACAGTTATAGCATAGTATTAAACTTACTATGAACTAATGATATATGCAAATAAACCCTTTATTATTTTTCTCCAGGGCATATATCCTTCAGTCGCACCATTTCCCGGGAAGCAACAATTGTTTCCTCGGTTCCTGGTGCTACATACTTGGCACCCTTGGTGAGATCTTCTTGTTTGACAAGGGGGTTGCCGGCGGAGTCGAGATCTTCTGATGATTCTTCCATGATCACAACATACACTTGATGTCGTGTAGTGTTGTTGTTGAGTTCCAAGGATAAGATTGTCGGGTCGTCATCCTGGAGTTCCAAGTCTGACATCCACTCGTCCTAAAACCATAGGAGACACTATCGTGAAGATTGGAAAATCCTCTTTTGACCCGCCATTTTGACATGGCAGATCCGATACATCCTCGAAGTTGTGTTTGTATGAGATTTCATCGAGTAGCTGGGCGAGATCCCCTTTGCTTTCCGTAGGCTTAATGCTGTCCAAAAAGTTTACCTCACTGGAGGAGCTGACAGAGGATGAAGATGTTGCTGCTGCTATAGTTTGTCTGCCGACGAACTCGAATAGATCGGATCTCAAAGGTGAACAGAGCCCTAGGACCCAACACGAAAATTGAGACTTCCGATTGTCAGTTCCATCTCCTTGTCGAGATTTGCAAAGGCCGGAATCAAGGTGGGTGGGTGTGGTCAAAAGTCGATGGTGCCAAAACAGATCTGGCTCTCATCAATCATTGAGTTGCTTCCTGATGTAGGCAAAAAAGCCGCCGAACTCATGACTCCAGTGCCCAAGCCTCCCCACGTTCGGCGCCAATTCATGAGGGTTGGCCTCGGCAATGTCCTCAGATGAAGGACTTAGGATCAAGGGGAAGATGTGTGCTGGATGAATTCGAAGGTTCAACAAACAAGGTGAATCTGATTGTACTGTTGAGACAAAGCTAGGGTTTACAAGCTTGATCTCAGGGTGTCATATATTAAAAATTTCAAACCGGTATCAACCCCTATTTGTACACATGGAAAGCTGCCTCATGACTGTGGAAATTTTTTGAATGAGGAAGAATCATCATAATACCAAAGCACATTTGGATATCTTCAAACATCTAAACTTCACTCGCCGGGACTTGTCATTTTCCATGCATCAGCAAAGTGTGCCAGTTATTTTTTTCAATAAAATATATTAATATCGCAAAGATACCAATTATATTCAGTCTCTGCAACAACGTAGTGCCCTATTGGCAATACGGATGCACACATCAAAAAATAAAAAGATGAATTACAGAAGAAAAAGTCCCACTACGGTAATCTATTCCTTGTAGCAGCGGACCAAACACCACCAAGACAACACCAGAACTTCTCTAAAAGCGACGCCTCCAAGAAGGGAATAGTGCACAAGCTCTCTCATCGCCCTGATCATAGATCATAGGTTTTCACCTAGGAGAAAGTCCGCGCTCACAAAACAATGCCTTCATCAAGGCCATTGCCAGGTAAAACCTATTCAGGCTAGACCTTTGGTTTTCACCCTGCAAGTTTATAGACTATGAATTTATTTTGTGCTATCGCCCCCACTTGCCGATGCCGCTGCTTCAAGTCATGAAATGCCAAGCCAAAACCTCATCACCACCATGACTCAAACCACCATTACTAGTCCTCGAATCTCGGCTTCCATGCCATTCTCCATGACTGACTTCAGCATGGGACTAAAGACATGTCCCACAATGGAAAAAGACTGTAGAGCTTCACATCGCTCCCTTTGAAACCTAACGGTCAGAAAAAACATGATTGTGCACGAACGAATCCCATCCGATCCGACAATCAGGCATGTCGTCCATGGAGTTTGCTGGTGGAGCCTTCCGGAACTCGACACTCTGGCCAGATCAATGAAGACAGGCATCAAGGAGACTTTGTCATGGCGTGAGAGGGATCCTCTGACCAAAACCCCATTATTTGAAGCCAGACCGGCAGCCCCCACACTACCGGCCATCACCGGCCGCCAGACCCACCAGAACTAGGCCAGTAGATCAAGGGCGGTGGATCAAGATCAACAACACCGCCCCTTCCATAGGATCGCACCGAAGTGCATCATCGAGGAAGAAGGACAACGCCGCCGCCTCGATCAGAGGACTCCATCCGCCCACCGCGCTTGAGAGGAAGTGCTCGGCCCCAGCCGCGATTGAACTCCATCGCTGCGATCTGCCTCCCAGCTCCTTCAGCGCTGGGGCATGTCGCCGCCGCTGATGAGAACAATGTGCATCATTCTTAGTATTCGGCGGTCATCATCTTCACTGATTAATATATTTATTGACATTGATTGGGCAAGCCTGGCAGTACCATTTTGCATGAGCCTTGTACTCCGCAGTGGATGACATGGAGACGGTAGGTTGTTTGCAAGCGCTCCAAGAGGACCAAGTTTGGCCCAAAGAAAACGGTGAGAACACAAGCCTCGTGGAACCTGTCGTGTCTCAAAGAACTTAAAGTGTCTCAACCACGACTAGTTTTATGGTGTGATAACCTTGGAGCAACATACTTGACGGCGAACCCTCTTTTCCAGGGGCGGAGGCAGGAAATATGGATTAGGGGGGCCAGAGCGCAAAATACAGCTATAAGGGGGGGGGGGCAGAGCTGAAAAAAGCATAAATTTTATGTGTAGTTTAGCACAAGGAAGCAAGAACCTAGGCAGAAATATCAAATCTTAAGGGGGGCCAGGGCACCTGCTGGTCCCCCCTGTCTCCGCCACTGCTCTTTTCCACGCATGCACAAAGCACATCAAAGTTGATTGCCACTTTGTCCTGGACAAGGTAGCAATGGGATCCTTGGATGTTCGGTTTGTAGCGTAATCTGGTCAAGTCACTGACGCATTCACTAAACCCGCTACAAAGACGATGCTCGAGACAGCTTGTTCTAATCTCAAGCTTATGCACGGTTGACATCGTGGGGGAATGTTAGATACATACTTATCCTAGGTAACTTAGTTAGTCTAGCTAGCTAGATTGATCGGCAGATCATCTTAATGAACGCTAAAGGGTTGAAAAACCTAACAAAAATATCCTTATCTCTACCTTTTTGTACTATATATATGAGCCAGTGGTATTCACCACGACAAAGAATTGCTTCTAACTATCTAATCTTCTCTTTCTGGTTTGACATTGTTGTGTGATTTCTGATTTCACATTACTTACAAATTTTGATTCATCTAGCACATCAATAGTTCA
Organism: Dactylis glomerata; assembly: GCA_007115705.1. Taxonomy (NCBI): domain Eukaryota; kingdom Viridiplantae; phylum Streptophyta; class Magnoliopsida; order Poales; family Poaceae; genus Dactylis; species Dactylis glomerata. The sequence goes on along the minus strand of QXEO01000533.1, from coordinate 2,280,405 downwards.
TGTCACGGTATATATCAAGTAGTGCGGAATCAGAACTCGTTGTGTGATTTCTGATTTCACACTACTTTCATATTTTGATTCATTTCCACATCAATAGTTCATGTCTGGATATGTATCAAGTAGTGTGGAATCAGAACTCTTGTATGATTTCTGATTCCACACTACTTTCATATTTTATGGAAGGTATATATCAAGATATTCTAGCGGTAACATCAATAACCCAATTGTCAAACGGCATAGGACTTTTGTCAATGACGATATGTAGTGTGCTGCTGGTTCCATAGCTGAGTCATAAGTCTAAAAGATAAGGACGCAAGTCTATGCCCACGTATACTTTCATAATTATTCTGTTATTCTGTTTTGGGACCAAAATTTAGTGGGGACAGTCAGGTTAGTCTGCAACAATTTATGGTTGGTTTGAGGATTAATTGTCTGACTAGTATTTCATTCCCATGCAGGCTGGGCAATTAAATGTCCAATGAAAATTGATATGTCAAACTATAGGGTAAAAACAAGAATACTCAATAAAAATTGCAGTGAAATCTTTTCGCATTGTTTTTACTAAAGGAAGTCTGATCGACGCAGACTCATGCGAATAACTATCGCAAACATAAGAACTACCGTCCCATAAAACAGGAATAAAAGCGGAAAGCTTCAACCATGAGGAGTGTGAATCAATCTTAAGTCATCAGATGCTCCTAAACGGAGAACGGAGAAAAACGAGCTTTAGAGGGCGTCAGAATTTTCATCACAGTTTTCTGTTTCCTCTGGCCTAGCTAGTTCGACAAGTCTCTATCGCCGTCTACACGATCGGACGGTCCAAGACCGTAGGGCCGCTGCTGTTTTGTGTTTTAATTCAGCAGTGCTGATGACACAGACAGGAACTAGTTTGCTGGCAAACCAAATTATGAAATGGCCTCCATGCTGCAGGAAGACATAGTCTTGCGTAATTTAAGCGTCGTGTAGGTCGTTAATAGAAATCAGTACGGTTAGGTGCATTGGACCTGAAGAAGGTAAGGAACTTGCCGTTGTCATCAACATAGTTTTATGCTAGAACGTGTCCAGTGGGAAGCCCTGCAGCTTCGTGGGGAATCGGTGCATGGACAGGTCCAGATTGCTCTCTTCGGCGATTGTCCTTTTTAGATGAAAGCCTCTCCACACGTTGGTTTCGCCGTTTCCACCGGTTTGGCTAGATAGCTTCTCCTAGCGATGAAGACTTCGACATCTATGGGCTGCATGTCTTTTTTATTTGTTGTCTATCTGTGATATTATGTTTGCTGGTTGTTCTTCCTAGCACCTTAGTGTGTGTTTTATTTGTAAGCTTGTTTTTCCAGCATCTTCCCTGTATTGCATGGATGCCGTTGAGGACATTATTGATCTAATAATGGGCGAATACATCCTTTTCCAAATAAAAGTCTTTATCATCTGGTACACCATCGAGAAAGGAATTTATCAGTTAGTTCAGCACAAACCTATTTATGAAATGACCTCTATGCTGCAGGATGTCATAGTCTTGCGTTAAGGGTTGTGTAGGTCATCAATAATAAGTGTTAGGGTCAATAGATCTCAACTTCTCAAGGAGGTACTGCCTCCATACCACTTTCCAATTGTTTAATTTTTATAATATATATTTTATATTCTTTTCCAAGGATATGTCCTAGATAGACGTATCGGTTTCATAGAAGAAGGGCCAAGCGGCCAAAGTACAACGCGATCGACACAGACGTCAAGGCGCAACTCCATGGTGCCTATTCTAGGATAGTAAAAACAAGAAAGCACATCCAACTACTCGCCAAACCTCCACCTATCCACTACCGTGAGCATAACCCTAAAGAGGCCGGGGACCCTCCACAAGTCGGCTTCCGCATGGATCTTGCGGATGACTGCTAGGGACTAGGGGGTAGCACCCTCGAAGACGATGTCTTTCCGATGTCTCCACTAACACCAGCACACAAGGGCAATGCCCGTCCAGAAGTCGCGTAAGTCGTCACTTCTCCCACGCCGGGCTTGTAGCCAATCAGCCAGCAAGGCTACATGTGACAGCAGCCGATCCTCCTTGTTCCACCAACGTAGGTAGGTGGCCCACACCTCTCTAGCCAACAGGCAGCCAAGAAGCAAGTGGGTGATGGGCTCTTGAGCTTGGTCACAGAAGGGGCATGTCGGGGTCGGGGGCGTGTCAGATCACATCGCTTGAGCCTGTCCGTCGTCCAACATCTGTCGTGTAACGCCAGCCAAAGGAAAAATCTGCACTTGGCCGGAGCGCGGGTCTTCCAGACCTGCAGGGCACTAGGCATGGCCACGCTACCATTGAACATGCCAAGGTAACAGGACTTCGCAAAATAGGTCTCCTTGGGGCCCTAGTTCCAACAGGAAACGTCCGCGACTCCCTCGGCGACAGTCAGTCCCTCCACGCGTGCTGTCAGCGACCGCCAATAGCTCATCGATCGCAATGGCATCGAGATCAGTTGGAATATCATCCAACCACCCTCCGTCTATGTTGTCCTTGACTAGTCTCGATCTCGACAGCCTCCTTGGGATCTTTGTGGAGAGGTGCGGTGCGAGATCCTTCAAGCGCTCATCAGAAGAAGATAGTGGCCCCATCCCCAACAATCGAGGAGATTGCCGCCTCGAAGAGCTCCATCACCAGTGGGGGAACCTGGATGTCGAACTCCTTCCACGGCCGTGAGGCCTCCACATGGCTCAGCCAAAGCCAACGTGTCCGGAGAGCAAGGTTCATCTTCCGAAGGCTTAGGATCCCCAGACCATCGAGTTCTTTAGGCATACAGACCCAGTCCCACGCCACTAAAAAGTGAACACCATGTGCATCCTTTCGGCCCTTCCCAAGGAATCCACGCAGAATCTTCTCAATCGCAAGGAGCGTCTCAATCTGAACATCGAGAGACATCATAACGAAGATGGGCACTGCTGCGAGCGTCGATCTAACCAACTCAAGTCACCCAGCACGGTTAAGAATGGAAGCTCGCCATCCTGGTAGGTGGTTCGCCACCGCATCCACCAGGTATTGGAGTTGCGCTGCTGTCGGCCTCCAAAGACTGAGCGGGTGTTAATTAAATTAATGGTTAAAGTTTTCTTAAATATGTAATGAGCATATAAAATGCAATGGTACTTATTTTCTAATAGATCATCTCTTAGGCAAGAAAAAAACCTTTTATTTCCTCGTTCCTTCTCCTCTAACTGAGCAAAAAAAAAAGAACGATTAGCTGTAAAGCAAGGTTAATTCACTACCCATATATTCAGCCGATCAGGTGATCCTTTCTTTGCCCTATAGGAGGGGTCGGGTGGATTGGAGTTGAAATCTTCAAAGATTTACAGAAACCCGTCATGCCCCGCTGTCGACTTGAATCTCTAGAAGCCTTCTCAAAGTCAGTCTTGGAAACAAAGAGCTGGGAACATCCCGCTGCGTGCATACGACCAGTACAACCCTTTCTTTCCCTATGATTAACAAGTACTTAACCATTTCAAATGAAAAACAAGTACTTAACCGTTCCACGGCGTCGACCGTCTGCGAATAGGTCGATCGGGCGTTTCTCCGCGGCAGAACAAGTAACTAAAAAAACTGGGCCACGAGAGAGTGAGAGAGAATCACGTGCGTCACCGCGACACAAGTCGACATCCCCCGCTCTGCGCGCAGCCACGCCGGCTAAGCATGGGTAGAGATGGATGGAGCTCTATATAATAGCACAAGCGTCGCACCTCGTGCTTCACCTGCAAACCTCTACCACGGCGTGCTTGTTGCTTCTCCGATCATCTCTTCTTCTGAAGCTCCACCGGCCTCTCTGGTCTGATCGTGTCTCGATCGTCTCGCCATGGCTGGACCGGGCGAGAAGCAGTCTGCGTCTGCCTCCGCCGCCGCCAACGGCAAGGAAGTCCCGCCACCGCGACCCGCCGCCGCCGGCTCCGGTACGTACAGTCGCTTTCCGCCTCGTCTCTGTTCCCCTTTTGGATCGTGAATTCGTGAGATGATCTCATCTCGTGCGTCAATATGCTCGGTTTTGCGTTAGTTCGACGACCCTGCGACAACGACGGATGCCGCCGTTCCGTCGCCGTCGCTTCTTTCCCCGTGTAATCTCGATGCTTAAGCTTTGCGATACCATTTCCACTGCGTCTGGTCACCTCGCTTCTTTGCTTGCTGCTGTTCGGCCGCGCGCCATAACTTGCAGTGATCTGAGCATCGAGATCGATTCCGCGACAGCAAGATCCTTGGCGCCCGGTCCGGTCGAGGCTACTTGTCTGCCTAGTTTCGTCGGTAGCCTGCGTGCTCTGAACCAGTCCACGTTCTTCCATAGTTCGACAACAGCGTCGCGTGGAATGCGCCTGGCACTTGGGCCAGCATCTTTGGGGTTTTGCACGAGCCTTGTCTTATCTACACGAAGTAGTACTACAGGTATTTTCTTCAAGACCCTGACTTCGAACCCTTATCAGCAGCTGGCATTTTATAAACCAAATAGCAGATGTCAGTTTTACGATAGGCCTCATCTGCTTAAACATTACTTTCACCGTTTTAAATTTGTTGTCACTGATTTAGTATAAAGTAATATCCACCGGAGGGAGTATTACTCAACATATGGTTTTGTCAAAGTCAAACATTGCAAATATTGACTAATTATTTTATAAAAAAATTCATATGCACTATCAAATCACTAATATTATTAAAATCGTAATAAAATACCCTTTTATACGATACATTTAGTATTCTATATGTTAAGTTTTTGTCCTATTTACTTAAAAATTAAAAGTTTGACTTTGATCAAACATAATATACGGTGTAATATGAAACAGAGGGACTACATACGTCTACTAAAACCTGTATAATAAAGACATGGTTTCCCAATAAAAGAAAGTACATATTAATGAGACACATAGCATCAATTTTGTGGTTTTATCCTAGTGGTCGAGCATACAAGCAGCATATTACTACTACCTCCGTTCCATATTTATTTTTCTACCTAAGCTTTGACCAAGAATTACTCATTTAACATGTATTTATATGAAGAAATCATAATTACAAGTAAAGTATTTTTATTAGAAATATGATGATATCAATTTTATGTCACGTAAAGTACATATTAATGGACTAAATGTTGGTGAAAGTCGTGTTCCAAAAAAATAAAATACACCATATACTTTGAACCGGAGGTAGTACCACCAATTAACATATATCTATTGTGGACATCGAAACCCCGTTGACTCTTGATGATATCATTGGACATTTGCAACTTGTAATAGTTATGACAAGAAATAACCCTCATTACATTAAATGGTAATCTTGTGTCAATTTTTATAATCAATTGATTTTATTCTCTACCTGTTCTATCTGAGAAATTAAAAAATAGTACGATAACTATATGTCAATTTATTTTCAATTGGATTCATTGATTTTTCATTATTGCTAGAAATAGAAACCTAAATTTTGTGCAAGCCTTTTATTCTGTGAAAAAAGGAAGTATTATATTTTGCATATGAATTTGAATCAAGTCTTCCTTAGACTATTACACAAATATCATTTCAACGGGTACTGAAAAAAAACGCAAACAACTATTTTAGTGAAAATTTTGAGCACCTTAAGGCCTCGTCCAAGGAGGAATGACTTGAAGATGTTGGTTTGTGTTTCTTCATCTGAAAGTTTCCTATTCTGACTTACCAAATTTGGTAGTGTGACAAAGCCCAATAAGATTGTAAGGTTCAAAGAGTACCAACAGAAAGAAAGAATCGAAAAATCTTAATAGTACACGCATTCGAAGTTGCTCCCACTTGCAGGGTATAACATCACCCAATAAGAGATGATATATCATGTTATAAAAAATGATATCAATGTCTACCACGTTAGATCATGCAATATGTTGCAGCAAAGCGAACCAAAGAGGCCATTGAGGCGGGATTACAACATGGTAGAGAATTGCATCACTGAGTCTAACAGAAAAAAGGCTCAACTTGTTGGTTCGATTTTCCTATAACCCAATAAGGTAATATGAGATATGGTTTCAAAAATCTCATCATAATGGTGAAAGTTGATAGCCGATTCATAAGCGAGAAACACATTGTGTTAGAATATAAATATATTGCCTAGCTGTTTCCATCGGTTCAGACTTTTGGTTTAATTGGCTAGTGCATCAATTCTTTATGGTATCAAAGGCAGAGATACTGAGTTTAAATCCTGGCTAATGCGGTATTAATAATAAATATATGCGAACACCCTAAATCCACGTCCTAGAAAAATTCCACTGGCCTAGACATGAGGGGAAGTCTTAAAATATAATGCCTAGCCGTTTTCATCAGTTTGGACTTTTGGTTTAGTTGGCTAGTGCATCAATCCTTTACATTGTTGATGTCATGCTTTGATGCCTTGCATTTGATGTTGGATGGACACTTGGTTTTTTTTTCCTTTTGCTATACACAAACATATGTAAGAAGGTAGATTAGCACATGCATCACTTTAATATTAGAATGCATGTGGTTGTGTAGCTTGGTCCAAGAAACATTATAAGGTACAGATGGGACTGGTTTGTTCAGTTTTATATATACCTTGACACGAGATGACAAAAGGAACATTTTAGATCATGTACTCGGGGTGCAAGCAAAGATCCATTAACCATAACTGATTGCTATATTACTCTACACATTACTGTTTTTTTTTTGCCGGTACTACACCTTACTGTTAAAGTGTAGGTATCTTACTGTATATTCTAAGCTTTACCACAACAAACATTCAGTAAGATCTATGTGCCCAGTACCGTAAAAGAGCATTTGTGTCCATAGAGAAATGGCTCTGCATTTGAAAGGATTCAATGGTAATGTAACCTGTGTGTTTTCTAAATGCAGGTATCGCCAAAAGGCTTCCCCGCCTTGCATTCATGGTCCTGTTGGCAGTGCTGTTCCGTCAGCTTCAGGCCCCGCCTCCAAAGATCTGCGGATCTCCAGGCGGTCCTCCGGTGACGGGGCCAAGGATCAGGCTCAAAGACGGGAGGCACTTGGCCTACCATGAGACCGGTGTCCCGAAGGAGCAGGCCAAGCATAAGATCATCTTCGTCCATGGATTCGACTCCTGCAGATACGACACGCTGCAAGTATCACCCGTACGTTGTGACGATCAATCAGCCGGACCTCAATATGCTCCAAAATCAGTACAGAACCGACAATTGAAGATTTATGTGTGTTGCAGGAGCTGGCGCAAGAGCTCGGGATCTACATCTTGTCCTTCGATCGGCCTGGGTATGGCGAGAGCGACCCCCACCCTGCGAGGACGGAGAAGAGCACTGCGTTGGACATCGAGGAGCTAGCTGACGGCCTTGAGCTTGGCCCCAGGTTCTTCCTCACCGGGTTCTCCATGGGCGGCGAGATCATGTGGAGCTGCCTCAAGCACATCCCTCACAGGTACTACTGTATTTCTCTCTTTCTTCTACCTAGCGAGCGCGTGTGAAGAAGAAGAAGAAGAAATGTCGTCGGAATCTGAAGATTGCAATGTTCTTGGCTGCAGGCTTTCCGGTGTGTCGGTCCTCGCCCCGGTGGGCAACTACTGGTGGTCCGGGTACCCGTCGAACGTGTCCTGGGCCGCGTGGTACCAGCAGATCCCTCAGGATCAGTGGGCCGTCCGCGTGGCGCACCACGCCCCCTGGCTCACCTACTGGTGGAACACCCAGAAGCTCTTCCCGGCCTCCAGCGTCATCGCCTTCAACCCCGCCATCCTCTCCAGGGAGGACATGGCCACCATCCCCAAGCTGGCCTCCCGAACCTATGTGGTATGTAATACTGCTGATTACAGAAGCAGCTCCATCCTCTGGATCTCCTGATTTGGTGTTCGCCTGATGTTTCCAACAATTCCTTGTACGCACGCATCAGGGCCAGGTGAGGCAGCAGGGGGAGCACGAGAGCCTCCACCGGGACATGAATATCGGCTTCGGCAAGTGGCCGTGGAGCCCGCTGGAGATGGAGGACCCTTTCCCGGCCGGCGAGGCGGAGGTGCATCTGTGGCACGGCGCCGATGACCATATCGTGCCCGTCGACCTGTCCCGCTACATCGCCAAGACGCTGCCCTGGGTCCGCTACCACGAGCTCCCCACGGCAGGGCACCTCTTCCCCCTCGCCGACGGCATGGCCGACGTCATCGTCAGGAAGATGCTGCTAGGACACAACTGAATTAACTGCTGAATTGAGTGTTTGCTACACTGATGTGGACCATAATAACTCCATGCCTGTGCCTACTCGTTGCACGTTTATAAAGTGAACAACGACGAAATCAACATTTCATACAAAATCAGTACCAATTGAGCGAATTCTGCTGCACAGGAGGAGGCAGGGGCCTCGACCTCTGCTGCGGGTGCGGATGCCAACAAGGATTTGGCTCCGTCTAATGCTGGGGAGCATTCGCCCGGTCTGGGTGGCGATGTGGCCAGGGAGGCCACGCTCGGATCCTCGCCGGCTCGGTCTGACCCACCTAAGCGTGGCAGACCACAGGGAACACGAGTGACGAGATCGGGGCATAAAATGAAGGCTCTCCTTTATAACATCAGGGGTTTCGGCCTTTCGGGCAGCACGGACGCCGAACCCAACTGAAGGGATTCATGCGAGATCGTAGGTTTGATGTGTTGGGTCTCCAAGAGATGATCAAACAGGATTTCTCGACGGCAGAACTGCGTAGCCTGGAGTGTGGGAACCCCTTCATCTAGAACTGGGTTCCAACGGAGGGGCACTCTGGCAGCCTACTTCTCGGCTTTCGGGGGGAGAGCTTTGAGGTCGGCGAGTGGAGTAAGGGGACATTCTTCATCAGCGCGGTGGTGTTCCAACGCAGCAATCGATCCAAGTGGTGCTTTGTGCTAGTTTACGGACCCGCTGACCACGGGAGGTCGGAAGAGTTCCTTCGTGAGTTAGTGCAATTTGTGTCTTCCTCACCCTTCCCGATGGTGGTGGGTGGAGATTTCAATCTGATCCGGGGCTTAGGGGATAAGAGCTTTGGTAACATCAATTGGCCTAGGGTGCGCCGAATTAATGATGCTCTCGCGGCAATGTCCCTTCGGGAAGTCTCTAGGGTGGGAGCCCGATATACTTGGACTAACCGTCAGCTTAACCCGATTAGGTGTGTTCTAGACAGAGTGTCCGTTTCTCTGGAATGGGAAGCGCTCTTCCCTCTTTGCTCTCTCACGGCTATCACCCGTATCGGGTCGGACCATAACCCTATTCTCCTGTGTAGTGGAGAGGGTTCCATCTGCTTACCGCCTCGCTTCTTTTTCCAATCTTGGTGATTTGAGGTCAACGGCTTTGGGGAGCTGGTGGTTGGTAAGTTAACATCCTACCTTGGGGAAGGTGGGCCGTTCAGGTGCTGCATTGACCAATGGCAGTCGGTAGCACGCAATACTCGTCAGTTCCTTAAGGGCTAGGAAGCTAACCTAGGAAAAGAGAAGAAGGTTTTCAAGGCCCACATCATCTCGCAGATCGAGGCTCTGGACAGGGTGGCAGACTCAGTGGGTCTAGATGAGGACAGATGGGCTACCCGTTACTACCTCGAGGACCATATCTTGGCCATCAGCGGGATGGAGGAGGAGTATTGGAGACAACGCAGAAGAGTTCAGTGGACGGTCCAGGGGGATTCGTGCACGCATTACTTCCATGCGATCGCAAATGGGAGGCAACGTAATGTCTTATTCCGTGCCTGCTCACCGATCATGGGGAGGTCGATGACCAGAAGGCCCTGATGGAACATATCTACTGCTTTTATCACGGCCTCACGGGTGCTAAGGGAGAGCCGCCGAGGTTCTCCCTTGCAGAAAACCTTTGGGACAAGGAGAACCGGATTTCGGAAGGGGAAAACCGGGAACTAGAGCTTACCTTCACGCTGGAGGAAATGGAGGAGGTCCTCGTGAGCATGAAGCCGGACTCGGCCCCAGGCCCGGATGGGCTACCTGTGGTCTTCTTTAAGCGTTTCTGGGGAATCCTGAAGGGGCCTATCCTGCAGCTTCTCAACGATTACACCCTAGCGCGCCTCAACTTCATGATCATCTCCTTGATCCCCAAGGTCAAAGAGGCAGACTCGATCAAACAATTCCAACCCATTGCCTTGATGAACGTTATCTTCAAGTTTGTGCCAAAGGCCTTCGCTATTCGCCTAGCTCCCCTAGCGCATAGGACTATTGACCGGAGTCAGTCGGCATTCATCAAGGGACGATGTTTGCACGGAGGGGTTCTAGCCCTTCATGAGATCTTGCATGAGCTCAAGTCCAAAAAGCTCCAGGCCCTCATCCTGAAGCTTGATTTTGAGAAAGCCTATGACCGGGTGAACTAGGAGTTTCTCCGGGAGATTCTACATCGTAAGGGCTTCTCTGCGATGATGGTGCATCGCTTGATGCAGCTGGTCCAGGGAGGACAAACAACAATTAACGTTAACGGGGAGATTGGGCCCTTCTTCCGTAACGTGAGGGGGGTGCGGCAAGGGGACCCGCTCTCCCCCCATCCTGTTCGACTTCATGGTCGATGGCTTGGCGGCGATCTTGTCCCGAGCTAGTAGGACGGGACACATCCAGGGGGTTGTACCGCACCTGATCCCAGGGGGGTCTCTCACTTACAGTACGCTGACGATACACTCATCCGTCTTGATCCGTCGGACGAGGGGATAGCGAACCTCAAACTAGTGCTACTCTGCTTCGAGAATATGCCAGGGTTGAGTATCAACTTTGACAAAAGTGAGGTACATGTCATGGGGATGACTCCTCTGGAGTAGTGCAGGGTAGCCAATATGTTAAACTGCAGACTTGGGCATTTCCCGATGAAATATTTGGGTCTCCTGGTTAGCGAAAAACCCCTGAGGGTCTTGGATTGGGACTTCCTCGCTCAGAAGGTGGGTCATAGGGTTGACCCATGGCAGGGGCTCCTTCTAGCTTCGGCGGGGAGGCTGGAGCTTACCAACACATGCCTCTCTAGCCTGCCGTTGTTCGCCATGGGGATTTACCTCCTTCACATGGGGACACACAAGGCTATGGACACCCCTCGTGCCCGGTTCTTTTGGGAAGGAGTCGGTAACCGCTGTAAGTACCATATGGTGGATTGCCGATAGTTTGTAAGCCTAAGGTGTTTGGGGGATTGGGAATCCTCAACACTAGGTTAATGACAAGGCCCTTATGCTCAAGTGGATCTGGAAGCTTTATCAGAATGCCCAGGGGCTTTGGGCAGATCTCATCAGAGCTAAATACCTAAGGGATAGGGATTTATTCGACAAAGAGGTGCCTATGCATGGGTCACAATTTTGGAATGCTATCCAAAAAATAAAATGGCACTTCAAATTGGGGGCACGGCACAAGGTCCGCAATGGGAAAAGGACCTACTTCTGGTTGGACTGGTGGTTCGGAAACGGTCCTCTTCGGGCTCGTTTCCCGCTGCTTTTCAGCAGCTGCGTCAATCCCAGGGGAGTGGCGAATCCTCTTCTGCCGGCAGATGGACCTGCTAGAGCTGGTGGAGTGGGATAACCTCTGCCGGGAGGTGCAGGGATTGCCGGTCGAGGATGACAAAGATGTCATTTCCTGGGCATTGGAACCCTCAGGTCAATTCTCTACCAACTCAATGTACATGTGCCTTTCGCAGGGAGCGATGGTCACTTGCTTCAAGGAGGTTTGGAAGATTAGGGTGCCGCCAAAAATCAAGAATTTCCTTTGGCAACTCATCTGCAATAGATTGCCTTGTTGCGAACAGGTGGCTAAGCGTATGGGGTCGTCGAATGGTCGATGTGCTCTTTGCGGGGATTTGGAGGATTGTAACCACATTTTCTTCACTTGCCCGATGGCGCGGTTCATGTGGGCGGGGGCACGGGATGCCCTACACTGTGACTGGAACCCAGCAGGGGCGGGGGATTTCCTAGCGATAGCGGCGGGTCTTTCGGGCCACTTTTGTAGATTAGTTTGGTTCACCTTTGCGGACCAATGTTGGGCCCTCTGGAATATCCGTAACAAACTAACTATTGAAGGAAAACTGATTGGTAACCCGGCTGACGCGTTTTTTCAAATGTCTATTCATATGCAGCACTGGAGGGTTCTGGTCAGACCGAAGAACCATGCTTGGCTAGACACGGCGGCAGACGAGGTCAGGAGGCTCCACGCGTGGACTAGGGCTTGACTACGTCTTCATCTACATCTACTACCTCCATGCATGTGTTGGCAAGGGGGCTTAAGCTAGCTATCGCTTCACTAGTCTGGGAGGGACTACTTTATGTGGTTTTATGTGATGTACTGAACTTATGGTTATCTTGCTTGTACCGCTACCGATGTATTTGTGGTTTGTTTGGTGTCATTTGGCTTTATATATAAAGCCGGGCTTAGACCTTGTAACAACCCAAAGATTTGTAATCCATTTCCTATGAATTAAAGTACCAAATTTTGGACCAACAAAAACTTTTTCATTCATATTGCATGTATGCAGGTATTTTCTATTATGTCTTTTATGATTTCATGTGTGTTATTATTTGTTGTGCAATAGTTAGTTAGTTCTAACTTAACCAACAGAAGCATTAGAGAAGATTTATAAGAGCCAAAGAAACCAGAAACAAAAGAAAGAAAGAAAAAGAGAAGAAAAAGTTGATCTAGAAATTATTATTGACTACCCTACTTTGGACACTTATATTAAGAAATCTGTAACTCAAGCAAAGGTGTGGTCAGTTAGTTGAGCTTGACCAGATCACATACTAACTTAACCAAGAAGTTTCAAACCAAAATTCAAATCAGAACTTAACTCAAACATCAGCCAAAGATTGAATCTGAAACAGTGACAATACCCAAAATTTGAAATATGATTTCTGCAAAACATCATCTTTCTTTGTAACAAAAATATCCCTGGAACCCTTGTGCAATATGCTGACGAACCACAGTGGCCGTTTTCAAAAATTTGAAATTCAAATTCTTGCGGGCATTTGATCGAACACGTGGTGGGCAAAAATCCAGAAAATCAACTTCACTGTGAGCCTCACTGTTCCCGTTCGTCTTGATCCTGTAGCCATGCTCGAGGAGTCCTCCGCGGTCGAGCCTAGCCCCCTCTGCCCCGACCCAAGCCGTGGGACATGGAAGGAGAAGGAAGAACCCGCCCGGACCCCCCTTCTCTGTCCCTCTTCTCTCTGCAAGCCACCGACCGTCGTGGCCTCGCCAGCGCCGACCCACAGAGCCCTGCCGCCAAGACAGAACCCCGCTAGCATGCGAGCAAGGCCGCCGCGCCCGGTGTTGCTCGTCGCACATCGCCAGGGCCCCCGCACCGGCCACCTTCTGGCCACCCTCGCCCTCGACTGCTTGGCCTATAAAAAGCCCCTCCGATCACGCAGATGAACTCACCCCACTCCCAGCGAGCTCCCAGACACCTTCTCTTCTCCCCGCTCGCTCCCGTTCGACGTCGCCAGCTCCGCCGGCGAGCTACTGGACGCGGGCGGCGCCATCGCGTCCGGCCGCCGTTGGACACGCCGCCGGTGCCAGGCGGAGGAGTCGTGCTGCCGCCGCCGTTCTGCGTCATCGCCGTCAAGCCCTGCTTCCTCTCCGTCGAGCCCTCACCGTCGAACACTCATCCCTGCAAACGCCGGTGAGCCCTGCCCTAGCCGAGATAGACGATGCCTGTGAGCCGTTGGATCTTGATCCGTCGGTAGCGTACCGATTCGGGTGACTTAAGTCACCTGACGCGTAGGCCCCACCTGTCAGTTCGGTTTAAAACGTTTCCCGCCCGGCGCGAAGCGATACTGGGCCGGCCCGTTCGGGTTTCTTCGGAAATCGGCCCGGTTCAGCGAGTTTCGGTCCGAAACGTTTTTATTTAATTTCCCGCTCTTTTTGAATTATTTCAAATATGTTTTAGATATGAATTTCAAACTTTAATTCCAAGAGATTTAGAAATCCATTTTTAGCAAATAAATATGCATTGGAAAGCTTAGGAAATGATCTAGCCTCTGAAACTGGTTAGAATCCAATTTGAGTTAGGGATTTAAATTAATAAGATTACTTTGACCATAGCTCTATTAATCTTAGAGAAATTTCTAGAAAATTGTTTAAGCCTCCTAAAATTTTGAAACTTGGTTTAGGAACTCACTAATTAACTCCCCTACTGTTTAGTCCAACCTTAATCAACTCAAACCTTGTTAGTGGTATCAATTAGACCCTAATCCAATCCTAGTTTGTAACATAAAATGATTGATCTCTAATATACACTTAGATTAGTTTTTTCCCTCAATACCAATTTACTTAATTAGTCAATATCCACTTGAACTAGTCCTAATACCCTTATTTTAATACCAATACTTAGAAAGTAAACAACATATGGCACATGGTAGAAAAATCTAAATTGCACACCTAATGAACACTTGGAAGAAACCTTGCAACCCAAATCAATAAAGTCCAACATGAATGCTATTGTTTGAAAACAAGTATGTGTGCTTGGTGTGTTGTTAGCATTGTGTAGTGATTGTGTGCTTTGTGTTTATTCGTTATTAGACGCTAGTGTTGCTGACGAGGATATTGAGGGGGAATATTATCAAGAAGAAGAAGACTACCCCGGACACTTTGCCAACCAAGGCAAGCCATCTTTTGAATCATACTCCAAATGCCTAGTTTTACTATTGCATTCTACTTGTTTTGAGTAAATTGCATGATTGAATTGCTAGAGTAGAATGATAGATGTGTAGTGATATCTTGCTTAGCAAGAGCATCAAGCTGAGTTTATCCAACCTTATTTAGTGGTATCATCACTCAATATAGTTGCTTAGTCGCTAATAAAATTGAGGCCACCTATAAGGGGAACCCTATTTGAAATTGGTGACTTGAACTTGACAACTTGAATTGGAGATTTTTCCTACATGATGGTTTTACGAAGGAAAATAATCTTGACTAAGGACTATGGAATGTATTTGCTCAATGATAATAAGTGATGTACCATGTGAGCCAACCATTACCGTACGACCACATTACCCCTAAATGGGAAGGGGCTTAGTCCGTAGTTTGTTTATTCTAGTATGGGAGGCCTTGTACCATCTTTTATAGAAGTAAGCCATACATGGGTGCTTCCGAACTGAGTGGAAGTTTCCATTCATGCAGCACTCTGCAGCGGGCAAAACTATGAGTGCCAAAATGGACTCTTAGGGAAGGATCCTATACTAGAGTAGACAAGTGAAAGAATTTGTTTGATTATCTGAACCTCGCATACTTTGTGTATGACGATCCGTGGATTTCTCCCGGCAGATGTATCGAATCTTGTGGGTAAAGTGTACCCCTCTGCAGAGGTTTCAAAACTATTCGAATAGCCGCGTTCGCGGTTATGGACAGTTGGCAAGCTGTACTTGACTTTTGTCAAGAATATAAACAACTTATGATGAACTGGGTGAATGACTTGACTTGACATTGATGTTGACACACTTGAAGTTCTTCTTTAGATGTACTTAGAGAATTAAATCTTCTTCTCTAATAATGAACCTTCTTGGGAAATAAAACTAGCTTTTGCAAATAAACTTAGTGCTTAGTCCACCATATGAACCTTGCATATCTACTTCATCATTTCATTTATAAGATGGTTTGCGAGTGCATCCAATGTACTCATGGCTGTGTCCCTGGCTATCAACTTGGCCAGACTATGGGGAAGAGTATCCAGAGGAAGGTTATGAAGAAGAGTATCAGAACTAAGATCTTCTACTGAGTCGCCATTGCCTGTAGGGTGAAGGCATGGACCCGAAGACGTTATTTCCGCTGCTATATTGTGTTGTAATATGAACTTGGTCACTATGACCATTGTATTTGAACCATCGTATTGTAATGTCTACGGAACTGGTTACCAACTACGTTATGTGTATCACAACAATAATTCTGGGATTGTGGTGGAATGCATAACGGGCACTTCGAATTTGTGATAAATTCGGGGGTGTTACAGACCTTCTGTTTAAAAATTGAGCGAATTCTAAATTAACATGGATACGACTCTTCGCTTGTACTCAGCACCATATTTTTTGATAAACAAACTAGACGATACCCTACGCGTTGCTACGGTAATCAATAAAGATTAAAATATAGAAAGTAAGAAATTATTAAAAAAACATACATGGATATAATTTAACATATATGGTTTTGAGTTATTTGCTGCAAACAGTTCATATAACTTCACCGGTGAAATTCAACCATGCAACAAAGCTTTTGACCGCACAAATGTCCAGCATTCAAAGAGTTGTCATATGTGCACGGCTTCTTAGTCTGCACTAATAATCCTATTAGAGACCACAACTGCACAAAGAACATCTAAACATGTCCTATCAGTCACCCTATTTAGTCCGACTGCAAGAAAAAAGTATACACTTAGGATGTGTTTGGTAGCCTGTGTCACTACAAAAAGACATGTTGACCTCATACAAGCTTTCTTTGATTTTTTTACATGTTTGATAGGTCCGGTGTGTTCAAACAAGCTAGACTGAGATGTTGTTTGGTGGGCTGTGTGAGTTGAGAATCAAAAAAATTGCACAGAAGACATTGGACAGAAAATAAAAAAGCAATCAAGTCCTTAAATAGAAAATTGAAAGAAAAATGGTCCTAAAAAGAAAAAGAAAAAGCAATCGGGTCCCTAAATAGAAAATTAGAAGCAATCAAGTTCCTGCGGTGGCTCCACAGCCGGTCGACGCCTGCAAGAGGTGCAGCGGCGCGCCATCCTCCCTCGAGCAGCAGCGCGGCACGTTGTCCTTTGGCAGCAGTGCGGCACGACGTCGTTCGGGAGGAGCGCGGTGTCATCGGCAGGAGCGCGGCGCGTCGTCGTCAGTAGGAGCGCGGTGCGTCATTGTAGGCAGGAGCGTGACGCGGCGTTGTCTGCAGGAGCGCGGCATGGTGTCGTCGTCAGAAGCGCGGCACTGCATCGTCGTTAGGAGCGCAGCACGGCGTCGTGCAGCAGCTAGATCCCGGAGGCGCGTCGAGGAGGCCAGATCTACGGCGGTGGGCGGCCGCCACCTCTGCGGCTGTGGGTGGCGCCTTTAAGGTGGTGTGCGGTGAGCGGCGCCTCTGTGGTGGTGGGCGGTGGATGGTGGCCGGGTGCGGTCAGGGGCAAGGGCAGGGAGGAGCTCTAGGGAAGAGAAAGAAGAAGAGGAAAGAAATGGGGAGGAGTGAGGGTGGGGGCGGGGGTCTGGGAGCGGTCTTGGGCGGTTACGGGGTGATAATCCCCAAGTTTAGGGAATCACTATAGCACAATTCGATAAGTATTTGAATGTCGAACCCACAAGGAGGTAAAGGTAAACTATCTATTCTCTAAAGCCCTATAACCCACTTATATGGTCATTTATGCAATACAATGAACTATAAGATGAAAAGGTATTTTGCTTGTAACTAGAAAACTGTAAAGTAAAACTACCTAGTGCTGAAAATAAATACAGAAAGTAAAGTTATCTAATACAAGTAAAATAAAAGCGAGTAAAGTAGTAAAGTGAAGAGAGGCTAACTCTTGGGAGAAAGTGTTCTGGCAAATTTCTATTCATTTGTTTTGGTTTTCAGAATTAATAAAGTACATTTTATAGCTAGATGCATAAGTACTAAACACAATAAAGCACAAAGAACCCGATGATTAAAATCCCAAGGCACTAGAATCTAGAGCAACAATAGGATTAATTAAGGACATGTGTCTAGTAGGTGACACTCCTAACTATCACATCTAACTCGTATAGATAAAGTCTATTGTTTCTTCTAGGTGGAGCCATAAATCGCGTAGTAGTCAAATAAATGAACTACCACACACCCTAGTGATTGGTCCCTAAGCCAAATTAATATGCTAACAAGGGATTCATTAACACAAATATGTCCAACCACCGTTTTAAGTTCTAAGGTCTCCGATATATTCCCCATTAATTAACCATGAATTAATATAGCATGCATATAAGACTTTCAACACGTTTTCTGTTAAACTCCATCTGTCCCTCCTCCTAACAACATGTAACGGTGACAACCTTATGCATCCCCCAACATATGTGTGCACTCATATATCAGTACATAAGACCATCATAGAAGATAATAAAATTATATGCAACCAATCAACAAAGTATTTAGCAATTGCCTAGGACAATCACTACTCAAACATAGACATAGATACAATAGATCATAGGAAAATAATAGATTGTACCACACATCATATTTTCCAAGAGATTACAGTAGGGATGATGAGGAGGTGTTGTAGTTGATGATGGACATGTGCCTCCCCAAGGGGGAGAGGTGGCGGCCCATCCGAAGGAGGCGCCGGCGGAGGCGGCGGTGAAGGGCAGCCGTGTCGCCGGCAGTGGGGGCGGCCTGGCGGCGGCTGGCCCTAGGGGAGCACTGCCCCTTGTCCTCCTTCTTCCTTGGATATTCTTGGTACTATAGAGGAGCCCTCCCACTTGGAGATGGCAGCTAAGGGGGAGGCAAATTTGCAACTTTTTTTCTTCCTTTTTTCGAAATGGGCAGCCCCAGCCTCTGCATCGAACAGATGCATACGTCCATATTTTATTTCATTTATTCAACAAAGACTGGCAAAAAGCCTTACAACAATCATACAAACTGAATTAGCCATCAAACACAGGTGTCAAAAGCACCACCAAACAAGTAAAAATGCAAGAGAAATAGACAAGGCCTTGTGCCTTGCCACCTCCACGTCGACTCCCGAAATAATCCAAAGAAAGCGCCTTGTGCGCAAGCTCTAGATGACACCTCCACCTCTCTCTCCACGAACCCACCTCCAGGGTGTTAGACCGAAGTGAAACCTCTCACTAGGCAAGCCATCGACGCTACCACGATGCCAGATGGTTCCTCCTCCCTGCGCATGCAACACAACTCACACCCTCCGTCGAGCTTCCACGACACCACGCCATCAAAACCCACCATCGTCGATGCGGGAGGAGGCACGCCGCTCCCCCTAAGACCATCACTATCCAGTGACTGCTCCAAAAATGATGCCCCAGTGGGAAGAGCGGCGCCGTGCGTCACCATCGTTCGATCCAGGAGACCCAGATCTGGAGTTTCCCCCAGAGTAGCCCGGGTAAGGTGTAGGCTGCATTGACGATGCCTTCAACAAGGTTAATGACGCACAAGCACCATCATCATCCACCATGACAAAAGTCTAGCGCGGTTTTCACCGGCAGCCACTCCTCACCAACAGGGACTAAATACCAGATCGTGAGATCCGGTAATCTAGCCACACAAAGCTGGCCGACCACCTCTGACAGAGGAGACGACCACCACCACCATGTCCGGGACAGCCGCCCCAGACATCCTCGTGCAGCGTAAAGAGCCTAGAAGGACTCGGGGACGTCGTCAGAGCCGGGAAGATGACAAGGAAGCAAATCAGGATGAGGCCCATCCAAGACCATCAGGCCCAGACCAGGCCCACTTACATCCGCCGTCGCAGCCACCGTCCACCGTCCGCCGGTGCCCGACCTGGCTGCCGTCCTCCGCTGCACTACCGGTGACCTCCGTCGGAGCGGGCGCCGCCACATCCAACCGAGGCCGGCCGAGGGAGGCCGCCGCCACCGCGCCCCGGGGCTTTGCCCGGCGATGCCTTTGGCGGCGGCGGCGGAAGGGGAGGGCACGGGAGGAGGAGCTCGAGAGGGGCTGGCCGGCGGTGGCCCAGCACGGCGCGGCGCGACGCCGCCGCATCGCAGCTATGGGTGGTTCCTCCAAAAAATAGAGTTTCTGGTCAATATATAGTGTTGGAGACTTCACCGGAACCATCGGATCAAAACCATTAGATCCAAGTGCTCTTGGGAACTTCTAGAATCTTCATGGTGACTCTTAGAAAGGCCCATAAGTCTCCAAATTCGTGGCTTGGCCTTATTAATCTCCTATGGCAAGAGTTTGAGTCAACCACGTCACCAACTTTCGGAATCTCGAAACTGCTTCTGTACTCTTCAGTAATCGGTGCTTAGCTGACACATCAGGACTCCGTTTTGGACTATTCTTGGCTCTAAATTGTACAGCTTGAAATTTCCCACAACTTTCACGTCCATCACTTTTTTATTTGACGTCATATTCAAGCCCTTTCGTATCAATCTTTGAAAAATGTTCAGTAGGACAGATTTTAGAAAACTCTAAATATTGCCATAATGAAGGATTTTCTTCCATATTCATGTTTTCCTACACAACAAAGTGTATAACAAAAACTTATACACTTTTGCAACTATTAGTAGGTTAGTCCTAATAAATATAATAATGTTGCAAAATAATAAGCATTTTAGCATAATAAACTACAAAGTTCATGTATGCATTTTACATGCATCACGGGGCGAACCTGGCCTGGTTGAGGAGCAAAGCTCGATTTGAGATTCTCTCCTCAACCTGGCTGAGGGGGATTTTTTTGTGTGAAGTGGGCACTGCCGAGGTGGACCGAGCCGGGCTACCAAACACCGAAATGTGGGAATAGGTGGGATGAGGTGAGAACCTATGAGTTGCCCCAGTCTACTAAAAACACCCTTATTTTGGTGTTGTCGTTGTTGAGCTTCAGTTCACAGAATGTCATAGGTAAGTGTAATATGAATAGCTAAATACTATCTATCGGAGGCCGATTGGAGGCAAAAAATCGGAACTCCTCGTAGCCGTAGATTGCTTTCTGTATCGGACGCTTGGGATTGCATTTTTTCCATTAAGACACGTTGCTTCCCAGGCTCAGTTAATGGAGCGAGCGTCGGCAACAATAATATACGTACTCCCCGCAAAAAAAAACAATAATATACGTACAGGGAGACGCTGGTAACGCCTCCTCTAATCAAGCTCCCTTGACCATTGACCACACAAATTCCCCTCCACCGCTTCCATCCCCTTCCCAGAATTGTATCATCGCCTTTCTCCGATGGCCTAGACACACAAATCTCCCGCATCAGATCTGGTCTCTCGTCCATGTCGGGCTCTCCTTGCTCTGCCGCCCCTTCCGCCTCGGTCCAGGTATCCTACAGCTTCATAGCCTGTACCGTAGCATCTCGCACATCTTGGATCGGATGACGTTCTGACACAAGGAGACGTCGGCCTGACAAAAATGACCGGCGGCCGGTGGAAGTAGGTGCTTGAGGCGGTTCATCTGAATAACATAATAACAGTGTAATTGGCTGATTTTACCCCTCACCAGAACTCTCTTGATCCCTCCGTGACAACATGATTCGGTAATAAGGTAATAGCAACTGATATTGGTCCTAATTTGTGCTTTATTTTTCTGCATTTTAGTACATCAAATCCACGTATTCATATATATGCAATTGGGAAATCAATTTTACCAGACAATTCACAGAACCTATATTGGCCACATCTGCATCTACTAGGTTTTTTAGATATCTGTATATTAACATTAGCAATGTTCTTGTTTGTGAATATATAATTTTTGCTTCATGTACTGCTTGTTTAGTCTCAGACTCATATTCATGCTACATGCATGCCACGTTTCTAAAAAATTATACACTAATGACGACGATGAAGATGGGTTCATAGGCAAAAGATTGGCGGCAACAATTATACACTGCACTTTTCAAATATTTATGCTTCTTCAAAGATTTTGACCTGCTGCGTGCAAACAAATTGATGCTTCTGTTTCCCATGCTTCCACACATATATGTCTATGATTCATACCAACTGACCGTTTGCTTCTACAATATCACACATCAAAATGCTTCTGACATGTTTGCATCACTGTTCTCATGCTTCCATATTACTTCTCATAGATGGTTGCTTCTATAATATTACATATTAAAATGCTTCTGATTTGTTTCGCAGCACACATCTCCCAAATGACCAAGGATGCGAAGGGAACAAAGCATGCCGATCCAGATTGTATGCTTAAAAATCATTTTTCCATGGGTCGTTTGAGGGGCAGAGTACTGAGGCTTTGCTTTAGGATCCTCGGAGAAAACTGATTATTGAGAGGATGGGGTGTTTTTATCAATAAGAAGGCATTCTTAGCTCCCAAGTGCTTGCTTGAATCGACAGCACTAAAGATTGATGCTGATCATAGTCCATTTCAAAGCATGTAGTCTATAGATCCATGCTGGTGGGGGTGTTCTTGGTGGGATATGGATATATTGTAATGATCCTTTTTTGTATAGTTTTAAAGCTTTTGCCTTAGATGTTTTGAAGCTTTTAAATGTATCGTGGAAAGCTATGTGTTAGTTGAACCGAAGCTTTGTTTCAGTAGATTTGAAGCTTTTAAAAGTAGTGGATGAAGCTATGTGTTAGCTTTGAGCCAATTGTTTCCAAAGATTGTAGCTTTTAAATGTACTGTTGGAAGCCGCGTGATAGTAAAACCGAAGCTATCAAATGAACTGTATGAAGCTATGTTTCACAATACTAGAAGCTGTGAAGTAACGAAGCTTTTTTAGGAATAGCACATACAATGCTTCATACCAACATACTTATAAAACAAGAGTGAATTACATGATTTCCATCACATGAATTTTACCTCTCCATCGCCATGGTCCATGACAAGAGAGTTCCCAATTATTGAATAGGGGAAGCAATTCCATTCTTTCCGGCTACATCCAACTTCTCTTGTAGTTTAGGATCAGTCACGTATGAAACACACCAAAAAGAATGGGTTAGTATGCGGTGATATCCTATGGTGATTTTCAAGTGCGCCATTTTTTATGGAAGGAGCCAGGAAGCAAACAGCTGTAGTCTCCTCTCGCTAACACATCAGAATGAAGAGGAGGGCGCAACATTAGCGGACGTGCATGACGCAAACCACTGATATAGCATGCCATGTGTGGCTCAATTCATTCTAGACGCAAGGAGTGATTGTAGGAAGCAATAATTAGAGAAGCATTAAATCAGGCAAACAATCGAGTCCGTATGTCTGCTTTTAATCGGACGGCGAAGCACAGGTCCGATGGAAGCCTGCAATCGGCATCCGATTCCTAGCAGCGCCCGAAAAGAATAGTCACTTCGACACAATAGTAGGGTAAAACAGAAAAACATGTAATTATGACAAGACAAATAGAATTGATACCTGAGAAGAAAATCTGCGACATATAACATGATATTCTGGCCAACTTAGTATAGATATACACTATTTGGAGGTTAGATGCTGCTAAAAATAAACCGGTTGTGATGAAAGAATGTATGGAATGACCAGAAGCTTGGTCACACCATGCATATTGCAAATGAATCACAAGCTTGAACCGGGTAGATCATTTAAGTAGAAGCACCATCTAGAGCAAATATGTATTGTGGCTGTTCATACCAATAATCGGATGATTTGGAGACGGCAGAGGGCCACCAACAACATGTAGCCAAATCAACCGGTGGTTCACACGTAGGAAAGAACCAACACCCATGTAACCTGAGCCTCTCTACCAATCTGAATTTCATGTTCGTCACACAATCCCTTTCGTTAGGTAATGGATGTCCTGGAGAGCTCGTGGATATTTCCTGGAAAACATGCGGTCTAGGAAGGGACGATGGGGGCAAGGCCAAGTTAAATACCGATCAGTTCTCTCAAAGCAGATGAAGCAAATTATCTAGAACACTGCGATGAAAAGCCGTGTTAGTTCGGGCAGAGCAAGGGTCAAATCAGCTCATGCATAAATGCCTTCAATGGTGTGACAGTTTGAGGAGAGCAAGCAAAACTTTACTGATTGGTTATAGTAGTGGAGAGGAAGCGTGTAGACTCCTTCTAGGTAATGTTTCATAGCGATACTCAGCTGAAAAAAAACAGAAGGAAAATTAATGACATGGAAGGCTAGGATTCTAGGAGGGGCACTCCCTCCCACCGCCGGACCACGAGGCATCTCTTCCCGCTCGTATACCCGCTTTTGCTCCTTCACTACAGCACGTCCTGTCTATGCCGACGGCCGGCGGCCGTCGGGTCAGATAACAAAGGCCGTCGGGCCAGGCTGACCCGACGGCAGCCGTCGGCGTAGCCCCGTCGGCGTAACCTGGCGTCGGGGCAGAGAAGGAGGCCGTCGGGTCAGGTCTCCACCGTCGGGTTAGCCTAGCGCCGACGGTCGAGGGGATGCCGTCGGTCGAGAAATGCCGTCGGGTCAGCTGTCAGTGGGTCCCAGCATCGTCTGACGGCGTTCATCATCTATGCCGACGGCTGTTCCGTCGGGTCAGCTTAGCAGGCCGGCCGGCCCATCAAGACGCGGATTCGGCCCGAAACTCCAGCCAGTGGCTATGCCGACGGCATTGCCGTCGGGTTAGCCCCTGCCATTTGGTCATATTGGCCAGGCTAACCCGACGGCAATGCCGTCGGCATAGCTCCTGGCATTTTTTTTTAAATTTAGGTTTCCAGCGGGTTATTTAGGAGGTTATTTCACAGGCAGGCAGGTTATTTCACAGGCAGGCATTATTTATCATGTTATCACACATTCATATGCATAGTATCACATAGTATCACACACATATGCATAGTATCACATAGTATCACACACATAGTATCACATATCACACATAGTATCATGCATACATAGTATCACATATCCAACATCGTGCATACATAGTACCGCCCACACACGCTCACACTACCTACTCGGCGATGACCCCATTTCTGACCTAGTGAAATTTGGAAAGCGCTCATCGGCCGCGGTCGCCGTATCTCCAACGGAAGACCCAGGAGAAGCCAACGGAGTACGACGAGCACTTGGATGAATCGGCGTGATCTCTCGTGACGTACTCGGCGTTGCCCCGTCACCACCAAACTCGGCGTTCCAAGAACGGCCCGTTCTCTACATGTTTTGAACAAGAGTTAGCAACTTGCGACACGTTGGCATAGAGAAGGAGCAAGTATGCATGTTGGAGAAGAACTTACCGGGGTCTGTGCGTAGTACTGGGCAGCGAAGGCTTCCTTGTGTAGGCACACTGGGTTAGGCCCCGGCTCAGGTGGCCGCTCTGAGTCTAGCGCCGCGCTCCGCTCTCTAGTTCTAAGGAACATCTTCACCGCCTGTAAGATAGTTTGGATGTCAGATAATGCAAAGATAAAGGTTCAAAGTAGCTAGGATAAAAACAAGACGGCTCATCTTTTGCAAAGGTTTGAAACTTACGTCAGTGGACTCTAGGAGGTACGTATCGAAGACACGTCTCTTCTGCTCCCACGCATCTAGTTCGGCCCGATATGCCGCATAGTAGGCATCGTATGCCGCCTCGAACTCATGCTACAATGTCAAAATTCATGAATTCTCGTCAACTTAGCCATTTTAGGGATGAATGTCGGAAAGATGATGAAAATGAGAACTTACATCGACCCATGTAGTAGTCCTGCAAGGTCGCGGTGGCGGGACAGAGGGGCAGTCGGCGGTGAGGGTAGCTTTCACACGCGTGAGGGTCGTGGTAGGCTGGATCACCGCATTAAGAACGCGGTAACGGCCATGCTGCCGGCCACGCCCCAAGACGATCACCGAAGTCTCGTCAACCTCGACCGCCGCGGGGTCATCCACCTCTGGATGGAAACCCTGCAAAGTACTCGAGTACGAAGAGAAGTCCTCCGCGGTGTTGCCGTAGAACAGAGGGAGCGCAGGCTGAGGCTCACGGAGGTCGGGAGGCGCAAACCTCATCGCCAGCCACACCTGCATGTCGATGGGCATCACGCCGGTCTCACGAAACTGCATCGCGAAAGAGATGTAACGGTTATCAAGTAGGTAAATGAAAGGAAATAAATACAAGTTGTTTGAGGGTAAATAAATACCATCTTTGCCTTGAAGCGATCATGGTTCCTTTTGCCCGCATTGTGTGTTCCCTCGGTGCCGCGGTTTGCCTTGTTCCGCGAGCTCACATCGTTGAAGGCATCGTCCTTCCCCATCCACCTCAGGGCAAGCTCCTTCCATGCCTCCACTTTCTCATCGGTCCACAAGGGGCGAACCTGAAAAATGAACATACGGAGTCAGTTGAGGAGCAGATAATGCAATTGCAACTTGGAAGCACATTGCCAATTTACTTACCGATACATAATCATCTAGCGTCATCGGAGGCGTATCATTGATAAGCTCATGCTTCGTCATCGTCCTGCCGAGCTTCTCAGCCAAGAAGTGGTTCATGGATGTGTGTTTCTGATTGTAGAACTGCTGGCGTGTGAGCTTCTGACACGCCCTCCGCAAAGCCGCGTTCGCCAACTCCTGATGCTCTGGAAGCACCCTGTGCCACTTCTGCACATCATGCATAAAAATTTGTGAGGGTCATGGGCTAGCATGGTGAGGTCATGAACTATGAATGGAATTCATAAAGTATATGCACTTACCCAAAACTTGGCGATCACAACATCAGAAGCTTTCCCAAAGCCAACACAATCTGCGGCCTCATAGTCCGCCCAATGGAGGGCAAGCTTAGGCACGCCGCCGGGGACCACTGTGTACAAGCCCGGCCAATACATCCTAATGGCAGCTCCAAGCAAGCCATTAGGAAGTCGGGCCCCCTGCGGAACGATCCAATTGCTGTATAATAATCAAACATTAGTACATGCCAAGAATGAAATTACATGTTCAAAATTACTATAGACACTTACTCAACGCCGTTAGGCTCAATGAGGAGCTTGCCCTCCTCGGTGGTAGGTTCCTTGCTCGGATGTGGAACCGCCGCTTCCCCATGAACCTTGTGCTTCTTGGGCTACGGAACCCCCGCCGCCCCCCCTCCATCCCCTCCTGCTCCATCCCCTCCTGCTCCATCCCCTCCCCCTCCATCCCCTCCTGTGTATCCTCCGTCTCCTCCGCCTCCATAGACCGCGAGTGGGAAGCCACATCGCCAGAAGCGGAGGGTAGGTCAGACAGAGGTGACTCTCCACCAACTTGTCCTCGTCCTCCCACTCCACCACCTCGTCCTCGTCCTCATCCTCGTCCCCCCCCCCCTCCGTCTCCTCCTCCCGCGTCTCCTCCTCCTCCTCCGTCTCCTCGGCCTCGGCCTCGTCCTCGCCCTTGTCCCGCGTCTCCTCCATCTCTAAGATGCGGCGGCAGACGAGGTTCTCTTCTACTTCTGGTTATCTTCTGTTGCTGCATCGTATTAAGTAGGGAGGACGGCGATTGCTTGCTCATATTGATCAATCACCTGCTTTGAAAAACAAATAAACAATTAAGATAAGTACAAAGCATGGCAAGATATGAAGATAAATACAAAGCATGGCAAGATATGAAGATAAATACTAAGCATGGCAAGATATGAAGATAAATAGAAAGCATGGCAAGATATGAAGATAAATACAAAGCATGGCAAGATATGAAGATAAATACTAAGCATGGCAAGATATGAAGATAAATACTAAGCATGGCAAGACATGAAGATAAATACTAAGCATGCAAGATAAAATGACACTAAGACATAAAAAGACCCTCACCTCAAATCATCGCTCTCATAATCAGGGTTTTCATTATCATTATCACTATCACTATCACTATCACGTGAGTATCTTGGAAGCTCATCGCATGGTGGAGGCTCATCAACGATGCCATTGTTCGCATGTAACTTGGAGAGCATGTCAATGTCCTTTAGATCTAACACTGTCTCGCCACGAGGTTGTGCATCATTCTCAAGGTCCTCAAGACCACCCATTTGTAAGTCAAAGTCCCCGAAGGTCTCTTGCTCTTGATAGAAAATTCCCTCATATGTTACAGGGTCAATGTTGTTGTAATCTTCGACGGAGGGCATGGGTAGCTTACCATGTGGAGATACCTGGAACACGACTTCCCAGCCGTTGAGTTCCACTTTCTGGCATGGGTAGGGCAAATAGTAAACTTGCTTGGCTTGGTGAGCCACAACAAACACATCCGCTCCGCTATAGGTGGTTGAAGGCCTAACCTCAACTAACCCAATGGAAGGGGTAATTCTTTGTCCACTGTGTGGGTCGAACCAGTGGCATTTGAACACAACCAGGTTGAGCTCTATGTTCGTTTGATCGAACGTCAGCTCGTATATGTTCTCTAACCTTCCGTAATAATCGAATCCATCGGCCCCTTTGGTGAAGACCCCAGTATTAACAGTTTTTGCATTAGGTCGACTCTTCTGGTGAAACTCTGTATGAAAGCGATACCCATTGACATCATACTTCTCATACTTCTTGACTTTATGGCTAAAACCTTGGGAAACACATCTCAACTCATCTGTCATCTCAATGTTGGGATCCGCTCCCTATAAGTTTAGTTCAAATTGTTTTTGTGCATTACTTACGTGTAAAAGGGACAAGTCACGGATTGCAAAGTAAGAAGGACAAGTTAGAAATTACTTTGTCCCTGAACCAAGCCGAGAATTTTTTCTTTCCAGGGGCACCCTCTTTTAGAAGAGTGTCCACCTCCACGGCATCGGGACCCGTCGTTCCCGACCAGTGTTCATCAATAAATTGGCTAAAAGGAGAAAATAAGTATTAGACCGAAACCAAGTTACTAGTTGCAAAGTAATATGTTCACCATTTTACCAGGCGAAATCGACAACTTCATTCATGTTCATAAGCACATATAGCATTATGCAATCCTTCTCTTCATTGGTGATGATATAACTTTTTGAGCCACCGGCCTTGCCACCGGGACATTGGAAGAGGAGGAGCTTGGGACTATGCTTGGGCTCATCGACATTGTACCGAGAGACCTGGTTATGCAGAGTGGGAACATCATCGGCATAGTAAGTTGTCGAGGCGTTTGCCATCTCCTCAAGCTGAGTTGCCTCAACTATGCATGCTTCAATCTTAGCTTTGTTTCCACATTTGTATCGAATATACTTGAACTCTCTCTCAATACAGAACTGCCAACGAAACTGCACCGGTCCACCCAAGAGTGCCTCGTTTGCAAGATGAACAACGAGATGCGCCATCGGAGTAAAGAAGCCTGGCGGAAAGATCGTCTCTAACTTGCATAGCAACTCCGGCACTAGATCATGCAGCTTCTCAATCATCAGGGGACATATCTGCTTAGCACAGAGCGTGCGGAAAAAATGACTCAACTCCGCAAGAACTCGCCAGACATGCTCGGGGAGATACCCTCGAACCATCACCGGCATCAGCCGCTCAATCCATATATGATAGTCGTGACTCTTGAGCCCGGTGACTTTTCCTGTTACAAGATTGACTCCCTTACTCATATTCGAACAATAACCATCAGGGAACATCACGGCGTATTTGAGCCACTTGAAAGCCTCCTTCTTTTGGATGTTATCAAGACAGAAGTTGGAATACGGTTTGAACCAATTTGTTCGATTGCGGTCAAGAGGCTGCATGTGTAATTTTGTCCTATCACATAGCTGCTCAACATCGACTCTAGCCTTAACATTATCCTTTGACTTGCCAGCAATGTTCAAGACTGTGTGAAAGATGGACTCTGTGACATTCTTTTCGGTGTGCATCACATCGATGTTATGGGGAAGTTCGACGTCCTTGTAATACTCAAGCTGAGTTAAGCCTGCCACGTGAGTCCAGTTATGCGTTTGACCATATCCCTCAAATTGCGGGCCACCTCCATCTTTAGGCAGGAGAGCCCGTAGCTCGGCATCAACAGCTGTACCATCGAACGTAGGTATCTCCTTTTCTTCAAGCACAACTTTGCCCTTCGTGAAGTTCTTTTTGTCTTCTCTGAACCGATGCCCTCTTTTAAGAAACTGCCGATGCATGTCAAAGGAGGTACGTTTGTGACCCGCATTTAGCCAAAGGAACTCAAGTCGGTGCCTACACACTGGGCATGGGAACTTACCAACTGTACACCAACCGCAGAATAGGGCATACCCGGGTAGGTCGTGCATGGAATAGTGGAACCAAACTTTCATGAGGAAGTTTGTCTTTGATGCTCGATCATATGTCAATGTCTCGTGGTGCCAAGAATGGTTCAAATCATCAACAAGCGGCTGCATATAGACACTCAGATTCTTCCCCGGGTAGTCGGGCCCTGGAATGACCAGCGACAGGAATATGGTCTTCCTTTGCATTAGGACTCCGGGAGGGAGATTGAGCGGAATAACAAACACGGGCCAGCAGCTGTACGATGAAGCTGACATACCATATGGATTGAATCCATCGGTTGCTATCGCAATCCTGACATTCCGAGCATCTGCTGCCTCATTGGGGTGTTTGTCATCAAAGTTCTTCCATGCCTTACCATCAGATGGATGACCCATCTTTATCTTTCCGTGCTCGTCCGGGTATCTCTTGCCCTTCTTATGCCACATCATCTGTGTGGCAGACTCCTCCGACATGTAAAGCCGCTGGATTATTTTTATGAATGGGAGATAACGAAGAATCTTCACGGCGACTTTTGTCTGCTTCTTCTGACCATCAGGTCCCTTCACCTCATGATACCTAGAGGCCCCACACTTTTTACAATACTTGTCATCCGCAAACTCTTTTCGAAACAGAAGGCAACCTTTAGGACAGCAATCTATCTTTTCATAATCCATGCTGAGCGCTTTCAGAATTTTCTTTGTTTCATACATGGTTTTAGGCATGCAATGTCCTTCGGGCAACAGGTTACCAGTAGTTCTCAAACCCGCTTCATAGCTTGCTCGGGTGTTGCCATACTGCACCTTGTTGGCTAGAGCTTGCGAGATGGCATCGAGCTGAGAAATTTTTGCACCCTCATACAGAGGCCTCTTAGCCGCGGCCATCATATCGTAGAAGGCCTTTGCGGTTGGCTCTGGTTCCTCCGGTTCTGGCGGTTCCTCTGGTTCTGGTGGTTCCTCCTGTGTAGGTGGTGAATCTGGCATGTACGCATCATGGAGATCATCTAGCAAATATCTAATCCCATCATCCTCATTGCCATCGATTCGCTGTCGCATCACCTCACCTCTATCACGGTTGTACTGAGAAAAGTCGACCGAGGTAACATAGTTAGGCATATACCCATGCAACCAAAGGTGCTTGGTCATGTCATCCTTTCCCTGACAATGACGCCTGTTGCACCGAGTGCAAGGACAACTTGGACGAACACCTGACTTTGAACCACGTGCCAACTCCTTCACTAATAAATCTGTCTTCGATACCCACTCAGCTATTTTTTCAGTCGCACTAATACGGCCACTGTACATCCACCCATTATCAGCCATCCTCTATTTTGTAGGTAGCCAAACAACAAATATAGCATTTTATATCAAATAATAGCTTGAAATTAAATGCATCTTATTTTTATTTACTACCGGGTAGAACGCATGCATCAACCAACATCTCTACTAGGTGGGCTCCTAGCAGCCGCCGGATCCGTAGATTGAGTACATTCTCCATGCTCTACCTCGGTCCGAGACAGAATTTCGGCAGCACCTCCCCGCTGCTCTCCCGATACACGTCTCAACAAAAAGCCGAGAGGATGTGCATCCGGAGAACAAAGGGGGAGGAGCTGCCGAAACTCTGACTCGGACTGGGGTAGGGCATGGAGAATGTACCCAACTACGCATCCGCCGACTGTCCCGTAAATGCCGCAAGTGTTACGGTTCAAAATATGCCGACCTCTAATGCATATTTATCTGCGTAACGCTTGCGGACGGGAAGTGACACCTAGGTTACGCGACTCGACGAGAAATGGAATCTAGTGACATAAAAAATGTGGAGTAGGGGATGTGGAGTGTTAGCTCACCCTCGGCGGTAACAACCGAGTGTCGAGGGAGAGGGGCGGGTGGCCGGGGAGGGAGGCGCGGCGGCCGGGGATGAAACAAGCACAATGTCTGCAAATTTCCATAAATCCATTTACTAACAACAACCACTAAGATAAAGCATCAACAATATTCACCGACATGAAACAAGCACTAACATTTATTCACCAATATGAAATAAGCACTAACAATTATTTTAATCATCTAATCCTATTACTAATAACAAGATTAGTACAAAAAAAGGGGAGAGGGGCAGGAGGAGGGTGACGATGGCTCCTCACCTTGTGTCGCAGGAGGGGAAAGGGGCAGGAGGAGGGTGACGGCTGGCAGGGGCTTCGGGAGGAGGGCGATGCCTGCAGCTACCTTCGGGCGGGCTCGCAGGGGCAGCGCGGGGCGGGCCGGGCTGGTCGCAGGAGGAGGAGAGGGGCGTGCGGGGGCGGGTGGCTGGCGCGGGCGGCCGGGAGGGAGGCGCGGCGGTGGGGGTCGGGCGCGGCGGCCGGGGAGGGAGGCGCGGCGGCCGAGGAGGGAGGCGCGGCGGCCGGGGAGGGAGGCGCGGCGACCGGGGAGGGAGGCGCGGTGGCCGGGAGGGAGGCGCGGCGGCGGGGTCTGGCGCGACGGCGGGGGTCGGGCTCGGGGGGAAGATAGGAAAGAAAGGGGAGAGAGAGAGGTCGGGCAGGGCCGGCCACGTTTATTAGGGTTAGCCTAAGCCGACGGCAATAGCTATGCCGATGGCATGCCGTCGGCTTAGCCTTTTTTTTATTTTTTTTTATTTTTTTATTGATTACATTTATTTAAATTGATAATTAGGTTAATATTTTTTTATTTTTTATTTATTTATTACATTTATTTAAATTGATAATTAGGTCGGCAAGAAAGACGAAACGGCCGAGATTTATAGACGAAACGGCACCGGTGGCATTGTTGCGCTGTCCGATGCCTGGCAGGTAAAACGGCCGCGGCGCTGTGCGCCGCAGGTGGGCGCGCTCGCGCTGCTGCGTTCCTCCGCTAGCTTTGCTCAAAGGCAGGCGGTCAGCGTCTCAGCTGGGTCTGGCCCGCCGTTCGTCTCAGGCGCAGACCAGTGGCGGGGCCGTACATGGTGCCCACGCGGCGGCGTCTGTCGTGTATGCGTGGCTGGAACGCAGTTTTTCTTTCAGTCCGTACGGACGGACGGAAGGGGTTCTAGTGTCATCCACGTGGCCACGACCAGGGCGGCTACGTGTTCCCGGCAGTCGCTTTCGGCCGCCCGACACGGCCACGCATATATGTCCTAAACAAACCAAAATAAAGCAAAAGATCCATCGGTGAGGCCTCATACGGAGAAAGCTATAGGGGTAGATCTCCGACCCCCCCGGTCTAGGGTTTCACCGGATAAAGACCACCGGAGCATCGTCCACCCTAGAAAACTTGCATGCATGTGTCCCTAACATATGTGTATAGGTGTGACCAAAGGTTGGTACATGCAATATATATAGGTCCCGGGCAAGGCCTTCTTCACATACGTGGGGTGTTAACACTAGCTGAAATCCAGGATCTGTACGTGGAAACTCCCGCTACGGGTCTATCAGAGCCTATTTCATGGTAAAGTGGGCCCAACCATTGCTTTCCATGTATATATGTCCTAAACAAACCAAAATAAAGCAAAAGATCCATCGGTGAGGCCTCATACGGAGAAAGCTATAGGGGGTAGATCTCCGACCCCCCCGGTCTAGGGTTTCGCCGGATAAAGACCACCGGAGCATCGTTCACCCTAGAAAACTTGCATGCATGTGTCCCTAACATATGTGTATAGGTGTGACCCAAGGTTGGTACATGCAATATATATAGGTCCCGGGCAAGGCCTTCTTCACATACGTGGGGTGTTAACACTAGCTGAAATCCAGGATCTGTACGTGGAAACTCCCGCTACGGGTCTATCGGAGCCTATTTCATGGTAAAGTGGGCCCAACCATTGCTTTCCATGTATATATGTCCTAAACAAACCAAAATAAAGCAAAAGATCCATCGGTGAGGCCTCATACGGAGAAAGCTATAGGGGGTAGATCTCCGACCCCCCCGGTCTAGGGTTTCGCCGGATAAAGACCACCGGAGCATCGTTCACCCTAGAAAACTTGCATGCATGTGTCCCTAACATATGTGTATAGGTGTGACCCAAGGTTGGTACATGCAATATATATAGGTCCCGGGCAAGGCCTTCTTCACATACGTGGGGTGTTAACACTAGCTGAAATCCAGGATCTGTACGTGGAAACTCCCGCTACGGGTCTATCGGAGCCTATTTCATGGTAAAGTGGGCCCAACCATTGCTTTCCATGTATATATGTCCTAAACAAACCAAAATAAAGCAAAAGATCCATCGGTGAGGCCTCATACAGAGAAAGCTATAGAGGGTAGATCTCCGACCACCCCCCGGTCTAGGGTTTTGCCGGATAAAGACAACCGAAGCATCGTCCACCCTAGAAAACTTGCATGCATGTGTCCCTAACATATGTGTATAGGTGTGACCCAAGGTTGGTACATGCAATTTATATAGGTCCTGGGCAAGGCCTTCTTCACATACGTGGGGTGTTAACACTAGCTGAAATCCGGGATCTGTACGTGGAAACTCCCGCTACGGGTCTATCGGAGCCTATTTCATGGTAAAGTGGGCCCAACCATTGCTTTCCATGTATATATGTCCTAAACAAACCAAAATAAAGCAAAAGATCCATCGGTGAGGCCTCATACGGAGAAAGCTATAGGGGGTAGATCTCTGACCCCCCCGGTCTAGGGTTTCGCCGGATAAAGACCACCGGAGCATCGTCCACCCTAGAAAACTTGCATGCATGTGTCCCTAACATATGTGTATAGGTGTGACCCAAGGTTCGTACATGCAATATATATAGGTCCCGGGCAAGGCCTTCTTCACATACGTGGGGTGTTAACACTAGCTGAAATCCAGGATCTGTACGTGGAAACTCCCGCTACGGGTCTATCGGAGCCTATTTCATGGTAAAGTGGGCCCAACCATTGCTTTCCATGTATATATGTCCTAAACAAACCAAAATAAAGCAAAAGATCCATCGGTGAGGCCTCATACGGAGAAAGCTATAGGGGGTAGATCTCCGACCCCCCCGGTCTAGGGTTTCGCCGGATAAAGACCACCGGAGCATCGTCCACCCTAGAAAACTTGCATGCATGTGTCCCTAACATATGTGTATAGGTGTGACCCAAGGTTGGTACATGCAATATATATAGGTCCCGGGCAAGGCCTTCTTCACATACGTGGGGTGTTAACACTAGCTGAAATCCAGGATCTGTACGTGGAAACTCCCGCTACGGGTCTATCGGAGCCTATTTCATGGTAAAGTGGGCCCAAACATTGCTTTCCATATATATATGTCCTAAACAAACCAAAATAAAGCAAAAGATCCATCGGTGAGGCCTCATACGGAGAAAGCTATAGAGGGTAGATCTCCGACCCCCCCGGTCTAGGGTTTCGCCGGATAAAGATCACCAGAGCATCGTCCACCCTAGAAAACTTGCATGTATGTGTCCCTAACATATGTGTATAGGTGTGACCCAAGGTTGGTACACGCAATATATATAGGTCCCGGGCAAGGCCTTCTTCACATACGTGGGGTGTTAACACTAGCTGAAATCCAGGATCTATACGTGGAAACTCCCGCTACGGGTCTATCGGAGCCTATTTCATGGTAAAGTGGGCCCAAACATTGCTTTCCATGTATATATGTCCTAAACAAACCAAAATAAAGCAAAAGATCCATCGGTGAGGCCTCATACGGCGAAAGCTATAGGGGGTAGATCTCCGACCCCCCCGGTCTAGGGTTTCGCCAGATAAAGATCACCGGAGCATCGTCCACCCTAGAAAACTTGCAAGCATGTGTCCCTAACATATGTGTATAGGTGTGACCCAAGGTTGGTACATGCAATATATATAGGGATTCAATAGCTATAGCTCCCCGGCCGCTCTCACCTGCCTCCCACGTACATATCGCTCCTGACTCATGACTTAGCGGTGTAAACTCCCACGTCGGTTCCACTGAGGGGAACCTTGTTATAGGAATGGCCAAACCTATGCTTACCATGTTCATATGTCCTAACTAAAGCTAAAGGAACATACTACCACACCTTAGTGCCGCCCTCCGGAGAAATCTAGGGGGGTAGACCGCGCGGGTGCTGTTGGCTAGGGTTTCGCCCCAGATCGGGCTTCGGGGGCCCGCATGCAACCCAGAGCATGCATGCGGACCTAACATGTGTGTCCATGTGTGTTGGTGGGTTGATGGGATTCAATAGCTATAGCTCCCCAGCCGCTCTCACGTGCCTCCTACGTACATATCGCTCCCGACTCATGACTTAGAGGTGTAAACTCCCACGTCGGTTCCACCGAGGGGAAACTTGTCCTAGGAATGGCTAAACCTATGCTTACCATGTCTATATGTCCTAACCAAAGCTAAAGGAACACACTACCCCACCTTAGTGCCACCCTCCGGAGAAATCTAGGGGGGTAGACCGCGCGGGTGCTGCTGGCTAGGGTTTCGCCCCGGAACGGGCTTCGGGGGCCCAGAAAACAAAAATACCTAAAAATATAATTATACTATAATAATACAAAAATAATCAGTTAAAAATATGCATATTAATAAATGTTTTTTGGAAAAAAAAAATCAGAGGCTGAGCCGACGGCATGCCGTCGGGTCAGACCATGCATGATAACGCCGTTGAGCGGGCCGAACGGCTGGCTCACGGCGAGTGGCTGACCCGACGGCCCAGACTGTACCGACGGCTTGCCGTCGGGCCTGCTCTGGCTACGCCGACGGCAATCCTGGCTCGACGGCCCATTTGGCAGGTGTCCGTGGTGACGGGCTACGCCGACGGGCCCGATATTTGGCCGTCGGCGTAGCATATGGCCGTCGGCACAAAGCCTCGTTCCTGTAGTGCTTGCACGAGGAGTATGAGGACACGAATTATAAGTTGGACATGATGTAGGAGAAACAGATCCAAGAGCATATGGTGGTGGAGCGCTTCTTTGATTCTTTCCATGAGGAGCAAGTCCGCGCCAAGTAGAAGGAGGCCGTCCACATAGAGGTCTCTCTACAAGAACCTATCCACACATTTGTGTTGTCTGGTGTTTCTCGTCGAAATGTTCTACGAATTTCCGTGGATTTGAATAGCAGTCGTGGCAAGGCGCAAGACCTTAGCGGACGGGGCATCAGGCTTCAAGAAAACGACGAGTAGTGTAGAGTTATTAATTGGCTAGTGTGTATTGAGTAGTTAGTAATAACTCTGTAATGTGTTAAGTTAGCAGTCTTCTGTAACATGTAGCTAGGGCAACCATCTTTGTTTGGAGCCCTTTGGCCAGCCTATTCTCAAATAATATAAGTATGTTTTTAAGATATTAGATAGAATTTAGCTTTGTTACATCATATCTCGTAGCAAGTTAATTATATTATACATTATGGAAAAACCAACTGCAGAACTAAGTAAATATGCACACATCGCATACGGATTGTCTTTGCAAAATAAATGGATGCTTCCATTTTCTTGAGGCAAGACTTGTGGATTTGACATTGTTTTTTTAGTTGCCTGATTTTCTTAATGATGTTAATGTCTTGCCTCAGAGGTCTTATCTTTTTTCTAGGTTTGCTAGTTGAGATGGTCCGATTTGCAAGTACACGGTCAGTGAACATGACTACATAATGAGATACTATCTTGCCGATAGCATCTATCCTCCATGGTCACATTTATGAAGACCATCTCAAATCCAATAACAAGGTAGCAACCTGAATTTGCCAAGAGAGAGCTTTTGGTATTATGCCGTCTCGATTTGCTATTATTCAAGGTCATGCTCGTTTCTAAAAGAAGAAAACCCTCAACCACATCATTCACAACATGATCATTAACGACAAGAGGGACTTAGACTTGGAGTTTTTCTATGACAATGTTGGTAGCCGCGTGAAACCAACAAGAAATCCTGACTAGGTCCAAGCATTTCTTGAGACAGCGTTAGCACCCGTATCAATCTTCGACATGATCACATTGAGCACTGTTAGTAGTTAAATGAGCAATAGTTGCCCACTTTTATTCATTTGATTTCCTGTTCATCTATGTGTGATTTGAACCACTATTGGCATTCAGACCATTCGCTATATCTTTAATAATTTAGATTTGAACTATTGATGTAATTTAGATAACTGTATCGTGTAGTATTTAAATTTGTAATTTAGTTTATATTTTCATATTTACATTTTGCTATCCAAAATGACACGCTGTGCTGAAATGTTAAAAACCTATTTTAAGGTATTGCCCGGCTCCGACAGAACAGATCCTGCAAATGGAAATCATAAAACCGAATAACTAGAGCCTCCATGACCCCTTAAACATTTTTTCAGCTCCCCTTATACACGTTTTGAAGTCCTGATATGTACAGAATTTGTTAGAGTTGCTCAAAAGCCACTGCTGTCCGGTGTCTTAATATCGGTTAGCGGTATAAGATCAGTGGCAAGATCGGCTATATAGTGATCAAGTCTGTTGAGAACAGTCCTTGGGCCCAATCATCTTCCCCCATTGGTGGGGAGAACTCCTGACCCGCTCCCTCTCGTCGCCTCCTCCAGGGTGACAGGGGGGGGGGGGGCGAAACCCTAGATCCCGCGCCGCCGCCCCTGCCCCACCATCCTCCCTTCCCTCGTCGCCCCCCGAGGCTGCGGCCGGACAAGGCCGCGCAGCGCCGGTGAAGGGGGCGGCGGGGATTCGAGCCGGTCCCCCAGGTCTGCGGCATGGAGGCAAGCTGCGGTGCCTGGAGCACCTGGCCGCGTTGCGGGCGCTGGCCGTCGTCCACAACCGGTGGCTCCCCTTCTGTGCGACGGTGCCGGCCGCTCCTTCTCCACGCAGGCGTCTTCCTCGACCACCGTCGTCACCTCCCTTCAACCTCGTCGCCAGATCCGGCGGCCATGGCGTCGTCTTGGCCGCGCAGTCCACCGCGGAGTTGATGGTTGCCGCCTCTGCACCAGGGTGGCATGGCTCGTGGCAGCCAGGGCGTGGTGGTGGGTTGTCTGCCTGCCGGCGG
Organism: Dactylis glomerata; assembly: GCA_007115705.1. Classification (NCBI taxonomy): domain Eukaryota; kingdom Viridiplantae; phylum Streptophyta; class Magnoliopsida; order Poales; family Poaceae; genus Dactylis; species Dactylis glomerata. Next base: position 2,241,882 of record QXEO01000533.1, on the reverse strand, counting down.
CGGACGGCCGCGGGCTGCTCTTCACTGAAGGTGCCGGTGGGTGAGATCTCCCTGATCCGATCTTGGAAGTTTTCTGTGTGGCTGATGGAGTTGGCCCTGGATGTGTCGTCTGTGCTTTTTGAAGGGTGGTTTGGTGGCGCGGGTTTGTGGCTCGTCGCCGGCGTCCGTGTTGTGGATGTGTGGGCTGGTCGTCGTCGGGGATGCGGGCTCGTGCGGTCAGGGTGAACTGCAATGCCGATGGCGTCAGAGCAGTGGTCTCTCGGTGTCTCCCTTCCTCTTCCAGTGCCCTCTTCGCAATTCTTCGCGTCGGTGCATCAACCCCTTCTGCGTCGCACCAAGACCCTCCCTTTTTCGTATTCCAGCAGACCCTGGGAGAAGAAGGCCCTTGATGCTCTGTCCCTCCCAACTTTGGCCTGGTAGGTTTGGGCCCCTCTTAGTGCTTCCGTGTTTGTCGTGCATCTCCAGCCAGGTTGCTTCATGCATCCTGGCATGGTGTGAGATGTGAGAGGTGGCTGCTCGGGCGAAAGCCCTGCCTGGCTAGTCCAGTGCCGGCGATGATGACACCTGAGGGTGCCATTTCCTTCTTGAAGGCATCGTCGAGTAGCTCTCACCTTCTCCCATTCTTGATCCTTGTTTCTGGGTGAAAACCTTGCCCTCTTGGGGCGGGCGGCGACGGTACTTTGGTGCCTTGAGGCGTCGCTCCAGATTCTGGATCCACGCCGGTTCTCCTTGTTTGCAATTCAGTTGGTTCCCACTTGCTGGTGGCTGGAGTTTTGGAAGATGGCGTCACGGTGATCCCGGTGAAGGCGGTGGCTTGATCCGGCAACACCAACTGTTCTTTAGCTGTTAGAGGAAGAAGCTGCAAGCCTATGCCTTTTCATTTCTTTTTATGTCATGCTTGTGCTGTTTTCTTCTATTTAGGTTTGGTGTTGTTCTTTTCCTCTGTGCTTCATTGTAAGCTGGTAACCCCAGCAAGTTTCATACCTGTAATCTTGGCCGGTTGAGGCCTTTGTTAATTCAAAGTCGGGCTCTGAGAGCCTTCTATTTTTTTTTAAAGTCCTTCGACAGTTGGACATGGCCCAACACTATGTCGACGGCCTTCTCTCAATCTTTCCTCTTTTCTTTGTTGTAGGGTCTAGGGGGATGTGTGTTCTGAAGAGAAAATAGTTTCTGTCCTGTAACACTTGTTTTTCTTGACGTAACCAAGATACGAAATGCCCACTGTGTGTGTGTTGTTTTAAAGAAAAACACACATCTGTGGTGCCATGTGCACATACTATGAAGGAGTGGATGATCCACTCACGATTGAAGCATTGGCGCTTCGTGATGCTGTGGTCTTTGCTAAATCTAGGCAATACCAACAGATTGTGTGCGAGGTGGACTGCTCAAACCTCGTTCGACATTGGCTCGGACGGAAGGGCAATCGTTCGGTAATTGGCCCTATTTTAGCTGAAATAAATTCACTTAATTCTTTTTTCAATTCGTTTTCTGTGGTTTTTAGTAGGCGTGAGACTAATCAGGCTGCCCACATTTGTGCAAGACATGCTTGTACGCAGGTGGTGTCGAATTCTTGGTTAGATGAACCACCAGACTTTTTAGCTTACAGCATTGAGGCTGATTGTATTCATGATGTTATATGAATAAAGTGGAACGTTTTTATCAAAAAAAAAAAACACACATCATACAGTTGGCCAATCAGTAGTGATCGACCGACTCGGATTTGAAAAGTACCGTACACATTCGTAACGATCTTTGCACGCCTCAAATCTTTGTAGGGACGCGACTTAGCAACCACCGCAATAAGTTTAAAAATCAATCAAATGAAAACAAATAGTATACCCATACTACCACTGACAATAGTCTACCTGTCAAGTAATCATACACAAGCGCCGACGCCCAATCGGCCAAGTAAACTAATCCTCCATCTCTGTTTTCTTGGGCGGTCCAAAGTTGCTCTCGATCCGCCGGAGCTCCGCCGGTGTGAGCCCGAACGCCCGCTCGAGCACGGCGTCCCTGATCCCGGAGCCGAACACCGTGGCGGGGATGCGCACGATGCCAGGGTTCTCGCTGTTGAAGCTCCCGAACACGGTGGCCGGCGCGTCCCCGACGTTGAGCTGGAAGTGCACCATGGCCCTCGGGAACACCATGACGTCCCCCTTGACGAGCACCTTGGCGAAGACGCGGCCGCCGGTGTCGACGAACCCCGCGTAGACGCGGCCGGCGAGGACGAGCGCCGTCTCGGTGGCGCGCGGGTGGTAGTGCGGCGGGTTGACGCCGCCGGCCGCGGACAGGTCGGCGCGCGCGAAGGACATGCCCAGGGTGTTGAGCCCCGGGAACTGCGCCGGCGTGACGGACACCCCCGCGAAGCCCGTGGCCGCCGAGAAGTTGCCCGCGGCGCGCACGCCCGAGAAGGCGAAGTCGCCCGCCGTGAGGTTGGCGGGGCTCCTGCACGGGTAGGTGCGGAGAAGGGAGAGGTCCACCGGGCGGCCGTGCCCCGCGTCCGGCACGCAGAAGTCCTGCAACGCGTCGGGGTCGGCCATGGCCGCCGCAGGGAGCAGCACGGCGAGGAGGAGGAGGAGAACACGGTGGCGCGCCATTCCTCGCTTCCACTCACTGATCAGCTCGGCACGGTACCTCGCTTGGTGACTGGTTCCACTTTGGGTTACGGACAAGCAACAGGTTGCAACGGCCGGCAGTTAAGGGTGGGGAGGAATGCAGTTGGGGCCAGCTGCTATATATAGACAGGTCACCGCTCGCCACTGTATGTACTGCTGCTGATAGTATTTCCGTTCTGCGATACTACACGCATGACTGACTACACGTATAGAAGCATCTCGTGTTTTGGTGGCACGTGTGCAGACGTGGAAAGTGCCAACTTCTGGGAAGTGCGGTGCGAGAGATGAGCAGTCTGCAGGATAGAACAGAAACAGCGTGGAAAATTATTTTGCAGCTTCTTGGAAGAAGCAGAGAATGGGCCCATTCGACTGTTCTGTGGGTCTTGCGATGGGTCGCCATATCTGACCGGAAAAGTCCTTCAGATCAACTAGTCAACTATGCGTATTCTAGGCATCTCCCAGTGTTTGTAGGTTAGGGCATCTTCAGCGGGTCCGTGCGCGTTGGAACAGACTGGCAGACGACGCGCGACGCTCACGACGCATTCTGCGCCTAAATTTGCGTCAGGTTTCAATCCACTTCTGTGGCTATGCCCTTAAGGGCCTGTGGCCTAGGATTGTTGCTTGGACGGTGCCAAGTAATCCATTGCTTGGATTTTATGTGGTCATGGCTTAAGGCCATGTATCTCATATGGCCACAGAAGATCATTGTGGATTGCTTGGCCACGCGTCGGCCAGACAAGCCGGACGGCGACGCAAATTGTGTCCTGCCCTCGACGCAAACGGATCAAAACGGACCATTTGTGTCGGTAGGATGCGTTAGCCCGCTGGAGATGCCCTTATGCCCAATGGGACTCCCGAGTGGACATGCCTTGTCCATTCTAGGCTTTTTTTTAAATAAAACTACAAAAAAATATATTATAAGAACATTGAATTTCCACGCTAATTTTACATAGCATTGCCGAACTTGCACATACAACTTGAAAAACTCTAAATTATATACAAGTAAATGGAAAAACTTATCTAGTCTAGGGTGATAAGCTCATTGTTTTGGTCGAAGAAAACTTGCCCGGCGTGAATGATGCTCAACTTCCCTGCTGGGGACATTGGGGTTGCACAAGGAAACCGGCCTAAAGCAACCGCTCCTCCGGCAAACACACGTATAACAGGGGCTAGGGGGTCGACACAACCCTTGGTGAACCAATCCGGTGGGTAGCAGACGAAGAAGCTAAGACATCGGACCTCGTGCTTCTGCACAAAGACGCGGTCCCACTTCGATGAGTCCCACCGGTAAGTGTAACGATTGTGCTCCTCCGACGGCAAGTGGGCACGATGGTAGCGTGCACACGCTTGTCACCGACCGGGCGGTGGTGGCACAACAACCCTAATTGGGTTCAAGAGCCAGATATTCGGCCTCCTCACGTCAGGCATCAAGGAGGTGTACAAGTGTGCGAGCCACTCACACTTCTCCTCCTTGAACGGCCAGCGCTACTGCTCACCATCATGGGCACCCGCCGCAAAAGAATATGTGCGAGAGAACACGCTACGAGAGGAGACAACCCTAATTTAAGAAGAAATTGACAGGCACAATATGGACAAGTTATCAATTTATAGAGGCTGGATGTAACTGGTATCTTCTTAATATTAAAATATATTTTTTATAAAAAAATGCATTTGCCTCGCGACCCATTGGAGCATGATTTTCACAACACAAGCTTAAATAGACAGCCGGCGAATGGATGAAGAGCCCTATTAAAGATGCTCTTCCACCGTGTCAGGGACGGGAGGAGAAGGGTTGTTGGCTATCTATGAAGGATCCGTGAGATGGTATTCTCGGGAATTAGATCAACTAAAAAGTCATTTCTTTCCCTCAACTACTACTCTCTCCAATTACTTTTACTTATTATTAATATAGATGTATTTAAATACTAAAATATGTTCAAATATATCTATATCAGTAATAAGTATTAGTGGTCGGAGTGAGCAATAATTAACTACGATGGGTGCATATAAATTGTTATGAGTGGAGAATGGCATGACCATTTTAGGTGACTACGTGCTCACCTTTTCATCATCATATCATGAGATCGCGGTACGAAGAATCTGGGTAAATGATGCTATCGTGGCGTAGCAGACTCTTCGTGCGTTGCCCGCGTCCAACGAGGGCTACCGCCACCCAGAAGATCCCTTGCCGCTAACGCAACTAGCTAGCTCCGGCATCATTGCCATCATACCAACATACTGATCAGTAGTTCGAGTATACAGTATGATATTTCGCACCTTTGTTATCCATTTACAATCATTGCTATAATTAGTTACGTAACTTAACCTACTGTACAATACTTTATACTTGGCACTGCAATATATACATCAGAGGTGTGTTCGGAGTTCGGTAGTCCGCATCCATCCCAACCAGACCCGCATGATGCAAAATTCAGATGGTTGGTGGGCTGATGGGCCGCTCCTCCCTGGGGATGCAAGTGGACAGTCCAACGGACTGGGCGGACGTCCGCCGGAGTACATGTCAGTGATTAAAACGAATCTGTTAAGCATATTCATTAGCTGATTAAAAATCAAATCTGTCCGCCTAGATGTCAGAGCGGACGTCCGCCTGCATCCCTACTCCTCCCAGCAACGTCCATCATATTTTTTATTTAAAATTTTGAATCTCAAACATTTGAACAAACGACTCGAATTTTATTTAAACTTTAGGAGTTCCCTCCCATAACCTCCTCCATCGCCCCCGCGCGGCGGCGACGCGCCGCGCCAAGGCGGCCACCGGGGCCTCCTCCAGCCCCTCTCTGTGCACCTCCCCTCCCGCTGCCGCCGCCGGAGGGGTCGCCGGGCAAAGCCCTGGTGGCGTGGCCGCGGCAGATGATCTTCCTCGCCTGCAGGCCAGAGCCCGACGGGGTGCGCCCATCGGCTGATCTCGTGCGGATCCCGGCGGCCAGGAGCACGGCGTGCGGGCGGTGACGGGCGGCTGGCGATGACGGCGTGGTTCCGGCGATCTGGGCCCAGATGGGCTCGATCGGGCCTCGACCGTACTACATGCTTGGCTGGTCTACGTCCAGTTCTGGCTGCTCCATGTCTTCGTCCCAAACAATGAGGAGTTGTCATAGCCATGGTGGCTATTTCCTTTGCGGGAGGTGGTCGGCCGGTTGGTGGTGGATGGCAGTGATTCGGGGAGATTCCTCTACTGGTGAAAACCGAGCTAGCTCTGTTTATGGTCAGGGCGGGAGATGTTGGTGTATCGCACCGCTCCTTGTTGAACGCATCATCTTAGTAGTTGGTGTCTCCGATCTCATCGGCGGAACAGTGGTGTGATCTCCTCCTCCGCCGGAGGTGGTCGGTTTTGGTCAGTCTGATGTACAAGATGCTGGATTGAGTCTTTGTGTGGCAAAACCGGGTGAAAACCCTAGGTTTCGGTTTTTGACCGTAGCCGGTGATGGTGATGTCTCGTACGTTCTTGAAGGCATCATTAAGGTGAAGCTCCTTGCGCTAACCTCCGGGGGAAACCCTAGATCCATTGATCGGATGATGGCAGTGCTCATATGTCGTCTCCCCCCTTGGGGGCATCAATCTTGGAGGTGTGCATTGACATGGACCAGTGGATGGTTCTGTGGTGGAGCGGTGTTCTTCTATTGCATCGACGACGGTGGGTCTCGGCAGCATGGCGCCATGGGGTCCTGGCGGCGGGCGCATGGCGTTAGACGTGCGCAGGAAGGTGGTGCCATCTGGCGCCGTGGTGGTGTCGATGGTAGGTCTGACAAGTTTGGTGCATGGATCCCTATTTTGAAGATGATTTTGAGGAAGATGGAGGCAGCGACTTCTTAGAGCGTGCGATGACGCTCACTCAGGGTCTGCTGGACCGGTTGGTGCTACCGACTCGCTGTTGGGCGACTTGGCGAGGCCTCCAGCATTTTGATGATGTGCGTTGATGCGTGGTCAGGGAAATTGACCCTGTCTTGGTCATCCTCTTCATCGGTCTTTTTGGTTTAGCGTTTGTCGCTAGGATAGTTGCATCAGATTGATCTTTGTACTCTCTTGTAAGGTCTTGGTAAATAATCTAATAAAAAGAGTTGTGTGCATGTTTTGGATGCAGAGGCTAAGGGTACACCCTCTATTTTGAAAAAAGGAGTTTTTACAAGGAATTTGAACAAAATTTAAACTATATCAAACAAAACCTAATCTGCACTTAAGCCTCCTTGTCATTTTTTTAGATTAACAGGGAATGCTCCCCGGTTCTATTACAAATAACGAAACCACAGCGTCTTTACAGATCAACCCACACACTCAAACCCAGTCTCACGATACTAGATTCTAAAGCGAAAAAGCTAAAGTCTCCACGGCTATTACAAACCTGCAGCGGTGTCCATCGACAAACCCGCCCAGGAGCAAAATGAACAGAACAAAGTTTTACCACACATTTAGACTCAGGAGCACCTCCAGCACATTGCTACCAGCAACCAGTGACTTCAACCAATCACCACATGGACAGACTCATCCTCCGGGTGAGACTGCATGTATGACATCGAGGCACGGCCACCATGCTGAGCTCCAGCCACTGTCGAACTCCAGGAAGCGTTCGATCCGAAGGATTTGCAGATCAGTCCGGCATTAGTTCCAGCGGCTGCTTGAGTTTTTGTGTTAGCAGTTCTGCAAATTGATCCACTTTTGTCCAAACCTGGGTTTTGAACGGTATCTTCCAGCTTCTCAGATAATATAATTGTAGATGCCACACCTGTTTCATGTTTAACCAAGTTTTTATGTTAAACACAATGCTATTCCTATTATTCCAAATGCTCCAATGGATAGCAGATGAAACGAAATTAAACTACAAATGCCTAGTATTGCAAAGCCATCTGGAAGCAATGCTTAAGAAATCAGTAACTCTAATGCCAAACACATCAAACACCATGTCCCATAACAGCTCAGAGATCAAACATTCAAAGAAAAGATGTTTAACAGTCTCTATCTCCTTACAAAGACTACACTCCAGGGGTTTTGGTATTCCTCTCTTCCTAAGATTATCCCTAGTCATCACTTTGTTTTGAGAGAATAGGCATAAAAACACCTGGATCCTAGGAGGGATTTTTAACTTCCAAACATAAGGAAGAAAAATATGTTTCACTCCTCTAAAATTAACCAGAGCATACATTGATTGTGAAGAATAGACTCCATTAGACTCAAACTGCCAGATCAGTTGGTCTTCTGAATCAGTAAAAGAAATAGAGCTAGCAATCACTAAAATTTCTTGCCATTGCACAAGCAACTTAGCAGTAAATGTTCTTCTAAAGGTACACCTTAACTGTGAACCATCCCTCAAATCCTCAATAGTTTTTGTCTGCTGGTTAACTATATAGTAAATATCCCAGTACTGTGTGGCTAGGGGGGAATTACCAAACCACACATCTTCCCAGAATTTTATGAGCTTACCATTTCCTACATGCCATTTATACCCACACTTAACACCTTGAGTAGCCCACATAACACCCTTCCAAAAAATGGAAGGATGAGTATCTTGACACCACAGAATATTTGGTTGCCTAGTATGATACTTTGCATCCACAATTTTCTTCCATATACTACCCTCTGCCTTAATATACCTCTTAATCCAGGACCCTAACAAGCAGAGATTGAGGTCCTTTAAATTTGGAATACCTAAACCTCCAAATTCTTTCTTCATACAGATGGATGGCCAGTTAGCCAAGTGAATTTTCCTATTTCCTTCTTCATCACTCCAAAGGCAGTTAGAAAGTTGAGTATTAATCAACTTCAATGCCCATTTTGGAAATTTGAAAAAGGAAAGCATATAAATGGGTATACTAGCCAAGCCTGTCTGAATCAACAATCTCCTGGCCTCCAGAGAAATTAATTTACCCCTCCAACCAGATAGCCTTTTAAGCAAACTATCCACTAGAGGTTGTAACTCTTCTCTTTTAATTTTTTCAAAGTGTAAGGGTAACCCTAAATACTTGATGGGGAAATGCCCTTCCACACATTGAAAAATTTCTAGAAAAGGACTCATTTCCATACTATCTATATTGATACCAATCAGGTCACTTTTGTGGTAATTAATTCTCATAACTGACAACTGTTCAAAACAAGTCAGAATCCACTTAAAATTAACAGCTACTGATGTCTACGCACGCGTCTGTTCTTGTAGACAGTGTTGGGCCTCCAAGTGCAGAGGTTTGTAGAGCAGCAGCAAGTTTCCCTTAAGTGGATCACCCAAGGTTTATCGAACTCAGGGAGGAAGAGGTCAAAGCTATCCCTCTCAAACAACCCTGCAATTACGATACAGAAAGTCTCTAGTGTCCCCAACACACCCAATACACTTGTCAGATGTATAGGTGCACTAGTTCGGCGAAGAGATAGTGAAATACAAGTGGTATGGATGATTATAAGTAGTAACTGTGATATGAAATAAGTATCGCTGCGAGCAAACATGTAACAAAACAGGAAGTAAACGGTGTGCAATGCTTGGAAACAAGGCCTAGGGATCATACTTTCACTAGTGGACACACTCCCAACAATATAACATAATTGAACAAATAAACAACTTCTCTCCACTATGGTACTCTGAATTACTCTCCTATTGAATAACACTAATCATTGTGTAGTGGCTACAGAAGCACCCCTTAAAGTTCATCAAGTACTTAACAAACACCACTCATAGAGATATCCAAATCAAAGCACAACTCAAGATAGATATCATTGCAACTTAGACCAAGTACTAACACGGTGCACACACTGTCAACATTACACCATGAAAGGAGGAATAGATCACTTCAATACTATCATAGCGATAATTACTCTCATAATCCATCAAAGACCACAATCGTAGCCTAGACCAAGTACCACCATGATGCACGCACTGTCACCGTTAGACCATGGCAGGAGGAATAGATTACTTTAATAATACCACTAGAGTACACATAATATCTGAATAATAACATCTACTTGTTCAACATGATACAAAGCTCACGATCATATAAAGATCACATCATGGGAGAGAGAGGTGAACCACATAGCTACCGGTAGAGCCCTCAGCCCCGGGGATGAACTACTCCCTCCTCATCATAGGAGACAGCAAGGTTGATGGAGATGGTGGTGAGGTCGATGGAGACGGCAGAGACGGTGATGGAGATCGATGGAGATGGCTCCGGGGGCACTTCCCTGTCCCGGCAGGGTGCCGGAACAGAGACTTCTATCCCCCGAAATTCGTCGGCGGCGGAACTGCGGAACTCTTTCTGGAAAATTGCCGACTCCTTTAGGGTTTCCGTCCTGAGGCTTTATATAGGCAAAGGGGCATCGTCAGAGGGCAGCCAGGGGCTCCTCACACCAGGGTGGCGCGGCCAGGGCCTAGGCTACGCCACCTATGTGTGAGGGCGGCCTCTGGCCCCCCTCCGGCTCTCTTTCGGTCTTCGGGAAGCTTCCGGGAAAAATAAGACTTCAGGAACTTGTTTCGTCCAATTCCGAGAATATTTCCTGTGTATCACTTCTGAAACACAAAAATAGCAGAAAATAGGGAACTGGCACTGTGGCGACTTGTTAATAGGTTAGTTCCGGAAATCGCATAAAAACGCCACGAAGTGTAACGAAACATTGGGCAAATGGTGTAAAAACAAGCATGGAGCATCAAAAATTATGGATACGTTGGAGACGTATCAGCATCCCCAAGCTTAACTCCTGCTCGTCCTCGAGTAGGTAAGTGATAACAAAAGAAATAATTTTTGAGGTGACATGCACCTACACAATCTTGATCATATATGTAAGCATTGTGAGCTGGGATCATAAGAACTTAAAAACATGGGCATTAAAAATATAATCTTGATAATAGAAACTTAGCAACCATGTTATAACATGCAAATGAACACAAACAAAAGATCATGAAAATGAAACAATGAAAGTCAAACGTGTGTTCAAATCATAAGGAAAAACATACAAATGGTTTTCAGCTTGTCCTTCAAAGAGAGCAAAACATAAATGCATAGGACACCTCAAAGTTTAAGAGGGCGACTAGATACAAATAATTTGAGAACAAGTGAAACCTACAATATGAATCAATCAATGAAAACTTTGGGACAATGCACATTATACTAAGAATGACAACTATGCTCTCTTAATGGTGCATAAAGATAGAAGGTGGTGACTCAACATAAAAGTAAAAGAAAGGCCCTTCGCAGAGGGAAGCAGTGATTAAACATGTGCTAGAGCTTTTCATTTGTAAAACATAGATAAAACTTGGGTTTTGAGAGGTGGCTGTCTTTGTCAACGACTGGCAATGGGGTTCTTACTATCTTCCATACAAAAATGAAGCAAATTTTTGAGAGAGAGATTGGCACTTTTGTGCTCTTTTTTATAAAGCTTGGCACTCCTCCCCACCTTTTTTCTTTCACAAACCATGGCTAACCGATTCCATCGGGTGCCCACCAACATTCACATTCCATGGAGGAGTGCCTTTTTTCTTCTTTTTTTCTTCTTTTTTTCTTTTTGGAATAAGCAATATGGAAGATAGCAAATCCGACCACTACGTCCCATGAGCTGAAAACAGTGTCACAAAATGAGAAGTATTTTGAAGGTTTTTTCAAAGGTAGCACATGAAAATTTACTTTGCAATGGCTTACAAATACCATGCATAGGAATTTATAGTGGACACAATGGCAAACTTGGTTTTTAGGAGTTGGATGCACGAGTAGAGCTCATACTCAGTACAAAGTGAGGGCTAGCAAAAGACTGGGAGCGACCAACTAAGAGAGCAATAACGGCCATAATCATGCAAAGCGACAAAGCAACATTAAAAGAAGCATAAGATGGCATCAAAAGTCAAAAACTAAATGATCATAGAGGCTATAGGCGACTTATTTTTGTAGTCAACATGGTGTAAGCATGTGCCAAGTTAACCCAAATAAAGCATCAAGGAGAAAACCAAAATAATGCTTCCAAACGATAAAAAACAACGCATGATTTTTTCAAAGGCTCATTAAGCAATCTCAGTTATTTGAGACAAGTCATGCTACAGCAAAACCACTAAGCATACTATCAAAAAGACATCAAGCATGACATGCAAAAGCCTAGGCCGCAGTCTACACAAGCTCCTTCTTGTACCACTTTTTTGCATAAAGCTTTTTCTCTTTTCCAACACCATTCGAACTTTTTATAAACACCTCTTTTGATGAAAACCAATAAAGACCAGAGGCAAAAATACACCTTGATGAAAAGATATAACAAGATCTGAACGGAAATCAAGGCGAAAATCGAAAACCAAAAGCAGTAGCAGAAAAAGAGAACACTCGTCGAACGATAAGAGTGAGAACTAGAGCGTTCTTGGCAAATGAAAAGCAAGTTCATCTCCTCCAAAAGAAACATGATGTGATCTAACCATTTATTGCAGCAAACAAAGCAAAAGAAAACTAAAAACTAAAGCAACTGACGCTCCAAGAAAAACGCATAGTGCATGAAGCAATAAAAATATAGTGTTTTGAAAGGTGACCTGATTTTTGCCGATGAAGAAGGGGGTGCCTCGGGGCATCCCCAAGCTTTGACGCTTGTACTTCTTAGATATTTCTTGGGGTGATGCATGGGCATCCCCAAGCTTGAGCTTTTGTCCATTCTTCAACTCATCTCATCACTCTCCGATCCCTACACTTGAAAACTTCCTTCATACAAAACTAAACACAAATCTATTAGCAACATTAGTGTAGGCATAACATATAATCAACCTCTTTTGCTTCAGGTTTCAACCCAAAACCACCACATATTAAGAATATCCTACTGTAGCAACTTCCCCAAAAGTTCCATGATTAAAAGAACTCAAAAAGAAAGCGATAAAGCGGCAAACACAAATATTGGCAGAAATCTGTCAAAACAGAACAGCTGACAAAGGTCGGATTTTTGAGGGGTTTTATGTTTCTCAAATCAAAAAGTGTTCAACTAACGAAAGTTTCGATATAACCTGGGGCATATGCACAAGAAATCGCAGGTCCAAAAGATAAACAGAGAATTTTCACGAATTTTTACGGTGCAGCACCGAAAACAGTTTCAGGACAGCAACATCCCCAAATCTTTACCTCACTCAAATTAGAGGCTTCTCTTGGCACAACAATGAAATAAAAAGGATAAGGAGCGGTTATTACAGTAGTAATAACTTCCAAGACTCAAATAAAAGAAAAAGTACTAAAAAATAAATAATGGGTTATCTCCCAAGAGTGCTTTTCTTTAACGCCTTTGAGCTAGGCGCAGTAAATTGCAAAGATGCTCATGTGAGCGCCATATAAGAGCTTGAGGCAAATGCGCCATATAGGAACTTAAAGCAATAGAGAGCATCAAAAATAAAGTATGGAATACATTTAAATCTAAACCACTTCCTATGAAAAATAGTCTTGTAAAGAGACAAGTCATGAAAGCGCAAAGCAAAAAAGCATAGGAAGGCAAAACAAGTACAACTTCAAGAATTGCAACATAAAGAGGGAAAACTCAATATTGTTGAGATCCATCAAACCATGTTTCCCTCTCTCATAATAACTTTCAGTAGCATCATGAATAGAACTAACAATATAACTATCACATAAAACATCCCTATCATGAGCCACATGCATAAAAGAATTAATACTCACCACAGGAACAATAGTAGTAGGAGCAAATTCAATAGAATAATTATTCTCATCACCATAATCATCATAAACAGGAGGCATATTGTAATCATAACTAATTTTATCTTCAATAGTAGGTGGGCTGAAAATATTATACTCATCATCATAGCCATCATAAACTAGAGGTTTAGTATCATCACAAGCTAAAGAACAGCTATTTCGCAAAGCATATTCATCAAACATATCATCATAAGAAGGAACATCACATATGGGAGATAAAATATTATCAGAGCAAACTTTCTCCACTAAAGCTGGGGAACTAAAAATATCATGCTTAACAAAACCAGCTTCCGCAAGCTTAGACTTTTCTATAGCATTAGCAAGAACGGTGTTCAAAGCAATCATACTAACATCACTATTAGCATGCAAATTAAGCTCCAAAGGTTTTTCAATTTTCTCTTCAAACACTTCATATCTAAACTTAGGAAAAAGACTACAAAACTCTTTGTTTTCCATTAAGCCTAACTAGTGAAAATAAAAACAAGAAACAAAAAGATGTAATTGCAGAATCTAAAGGAAATAACTCCGAGCACTCACTAGCAACTAAAAGACTTAGTAGCCAAAGAATGTGAGTACCTTTTACCTTACCTCCCCGGCAACGGCGCCAGAAAGAGCTTGATGTCTACGCACGCGTCTGTTCTTGTAGACAGTGTTGGGCCTCCAAGTGCAGAGGTTTGTAGAGCAGCAGCAAGTTTCCCTTAAGTGGATCACCCAAGGTTTATCGAACTCAGGGAGGAAGAGGTCAAAGCTATCCCTCTCAAACAACCCTACAATTACGATACAGAAAGTCTCTTGTGTCCCCAACACACCCAATACACTTGTCAGATGTATAGGTGCACTAGTTCGGCGAAGAGATAGTGAAATACAAGTGGTATGGATGATTATAAGTAGTAACTGTGATATGAAATAAGTATTGCTGCGAGCAAACATGTAACAAAACAGGAAGTAAACGGTGTGCAATGCTTGGAAACAAGGCCTAGGGATCATACTTTCACTAGTGGACACACTCCCAACAATATAACATAATTGAACAAATAAACAACTTCTCTCCACTATGGTACTCTGAATTACTCTCCTATTGAATAACACTAATCATTGTGTAGTGGCTACAGAAGCACCCCTTAAAGTTCATCAAGTACTTGACAAACACCACTCATAGAGATATCCAAATCAAAGCACAACTCAAGATAGATATCATTGCAACTTAGACCAAGTACTAACACGGTGCACACACTGTCAACATTACACCATGAAAGGAGGAATAGATCACTTCAATATTATCATAGCGATAATTACTCTCATAATCCATAAAAGATCACAATCGTAGCCTAGACCAAGTACCACCATGATGCACGCACTGTCACCATTACACCATGGCAGGAGGAATAGATTACTTTAATAATACCACTAGAGTACACATAATATCTGAATAATAACATCTACTTGTTCAACATGATACAAAGCTCACGATCACATAAAGATCACATCATGGGAGAAAGAGGTGAACCACATAGCTACCGGTAGAGCCCTCAGCCCCGGGGATGAACTACTCCCTCCTCATCATAGGAGACAGCAAGGTTGATGGAGATGGTGGTGAGGTCGATGGAGACGGCAGAGACGGTGATGGAGATCGATGGAGATGGCTCCGGGGGCACTTCCCCGTCCCGGCAGGGTGCCGGAATAGAGACTTATGTCCCCCGAAATTCGTCGGCGGCGGCGGAACTGCGGAACTCTTTCTGGAAAATTGCCGACTCCTTTAGGGTTTTCCGTCCTGAGGCTTTAGATAGGCAAAGGGGCGTCGTCAGAGGGCAGCCAGGGGCTCCTCACACCAGGGTGGCGCGGCCAGGTCCTGGGCCACGCCACCTATGTGTGAGGGCGGCCTCTGGCCCCCCTCCGGCTCTCTTTCGGTCTTCGGGAAGCTTCCGGGAAAAATAAGACTTTAGGAACTTATTTCGTCCAATTCCGAGAATATTTCCTGTGTATCACTTCTGAAACACAAAAATACAGAAAACAGGGAACTGGCACTGTGGCGACTTGTTAATAGGTTAGTTCCGGAAATCGCATAAAAACGCCACGAAGTGTAACGAAACATTGGGCAAATGGTGTAAAAACAAGCATGGAGCATCAAAAATTATGGATACGTTGGAGACGTATCAGCTACCTCCCTATCATTCTCTAGGAAGAGAAGGGTATCATCTGCATATTGTAAACTAATTACACCTCCAGGTATCAGATTGGAACATAAACCTCTAATAAGCCCTGTATTATCTCCTTTAACAAGCATTCTATAAAAGACATCCACAACAGTATTAAAGAGTAAAGGGGCAAGAGTATCCCCTTGCCTCAACCCTTTACCTGTAAGAAAGAACTCACCCTCTACTTCATCAACCTTAACACCTACAGACCCATTTTGAGTAATTTTCTTAATCATATGAATGAACTTAACACTAAAACCTCTAGCACTTAAAACCTCATACAGAAAATCCTAATTCACCTTATCATATGCCTTTTCATAATCTATTTTAAAAACTAAACCTTGCTCTTTTTTAGAGTGAATCTCATGGATCACCTCATGAGCAGTTACCACACTTTCCAAGATAAACCTACCCCTAATGAAAGCAGACTGACATTGAGAGATCAATCTGTTCATAATTTTTGCATATCTATTAGTAACAGCTTTAGTGAAAATTTTAAAACTACAATTACGTAAACTAATGGGTTTAAATTTTTTCATACTCCTAGCATCATCTTCTTTAGGAATAAGATTGATCATAGCAAAATTTAATCTATAAATGTCCAGTCTATCTTCAAACCAATCATCAAACATTTCTAACAGATCAAACTTAATAATGTCCCAATTTTTTTTGATAAAACATGAAAGACAGACCATCTGGACCAGGTGCACCATCAGCATAAGATCCAAATACTGCCTCTCTAATTTCATCTAAAGTAAATCTACAATCTAAGCTATCATTTTCTTCCCTAGTTACCTTCTCCTCCAAGGTAAAGAAATTCTGATCTAGACTAATATCAGGCCTAGCCTCCCAACTAAAGAGGTCTTTATAATAGTCAGTAGCCATAGTTAACATCTCTTTTACTTCAGTAATAGGGCCAGAAGGCCCATCTAGCACACTAATTTATTTCTTTCTTCTCCTCTGGTTAGCCACAGCATGAAATTATGTTGTATTCCTATCACCTTCTACAATATCCCTGTCTCTAGCCCTTTGTTTTTCTTTGGTCTCTTCTATAATCCAAAAAAAATTCGGCTCCCTAAGAATTGCCTATAATCTATCACTCTCTATTCCAGAAAGGGAATGAAGCTCAGCTTTAATGTCAAGGAGATCATATTCCTGCATCAGCTCTTTCTTATGCTTTCTAATTTTAGCATCAATATTAGCACTCCACCCTTTTGCCAATCTCCTAAAATATCTCACTTTAGTTTGCCACCACTCAAGACTACTCATTCCTCTTCTGTTCATAGACCAAGCTTTAATGACAATATCTTTAAAGTCTGGTCTGGAAAGCCACCATTTCTCAAATTTAAAACTAGACTTTTTGGGAGGGTTCCCAATGCCAGAATCCCAGACAATAGGAGTATGATCACTCCCAATTCTAGGGAGAGCTCTAGCAGACACCAAAGGAAATAAAGCTTCAAATTCAGTAGAAACGAAAATCCTATCAATTTTACTCATGATCCTATTTTCCTGATTATTGCTCCAAGTAAAAGACCTACCAGTAAGACCAATCTCAATCAAAGACCACATATCTACCCAGGCATTGAACCTATCTACCCATCTAAAATCTACATTACCATTACTTTTGTCACTTTGTGCCCTGACTAAATTAAAGTCACCACCAATTATAATGGGACCTTGCCAATTTATGAAAAGTCCTTGCAACTTAGAAATAAAAGCATTTTTCCTTCTTCATAAGGAGAACCATAGACAGTAACAATCCTAAAAGTACAGTCATTACATCTATTCTTAACTATCACTCCTACTGAAAAAATCTTAACTTCCCAGCTGATAACTTCTAGCACATCAGCATCAATTCCTACTAAAATACCACCAGCTGAACCCACAGAAGGTAGTAAGTTCCAAGTAAAATTCCTATTTCCCAAAACTTTCTTAAGAAAAGTATTACTAAAACTCTCTTTCTTTGTTTCCTGGAAGCCAACATACACATGATTTAAAGGAATTATTGTATCATTAATACATTCCTATCTACCAGGGGCAGTAATCCCCCTACCATTCCAAAAAGCTATTAACATTTAAATGACTTCCTAGGGTGCTTGCCCCGTCTTCTACTATAAACTTTTGTCCAAGCACCTTCATCTAAATCATAACTATCATAAGTTGTATTATACTGCTCAGGAGATTCCATTGAATCAATTGAAATCTGATCACTTTCTAATTCTATTATCTCACCATTCTCACCAGAACTATTTTTGTTATCAACTAAACATGAAAGATCTACACAGGTGGGAATTCTAACCGTTTCACTATCATCTAAAACAGAATCTAGAATAGAGGAACCAATCTTAACTCCTACAGTACTAGCCATGTCTCCTAAAGAATCAAATTGCAGTAAATTAAAAGGATTACTTTTCATTATACCTGACAGCTTTTTTGAGGCCGGCATCTCCAAATTGATCTTCTTCTTCAGTTCTTTTGCCTTGTCCATGATCTTCATCGAACGATCAATCCTGTTACTCTGCCTTGTGGCCATCACAGGACCCCAAGTCTTCTGCTTCTTGCCCTTCTCAGCTTCCATGCCTTCACCCTCAACACTGATAGCCTCTTCTTCTTTGCTTGCAAATAAATCTGCTGGCTGCTGCACTTCCTGGTCATCCTCCACAGACAGCTGCATATTCTGAGCAAAGATTTGTTTCTCATCTTGCCAGAAGCTTTCCACCTCCTCCAGGACTTCTTCTGACACCTTTTCACACCACTGGAACTGATCTGTAGAACCAATAGCCCCTCTCTGAAGCAACAAGCTAAAGATTTCCTCTCCTTTCAGAACAGAAACTTCATGCAGAATCCTCTTGGACCCCTCAGTGCCACTACTTCTTTGAGTGTATTGATTCCCAGTCTGGTTGCCACCAGGATTTGTGAGGTTTCCATTACCAGGATCTTTAGGCAGGTCAGGATTAGCACCATTGCCATCATCTGACTTCCCACCATTGGCATCCTCAAAGCCATCACCACCCAAGTCTTTATTTTGAGCACCTCCATCTTTACCAATCTTCTCATTCACCATCTCCACAATAAATTGTAACTGGAACAGCTTCCCCTGGAAGTTGAATAACCTACCAGCTGGAACTTTTGAAGGCTCCCTACAAACTATCTTTGCTCTCACAACCTCAGCATAGTTCCTGATCACACTCTGCCACTCAATTTCTTTAAGCAGACCACAAACAGAGACAGCCTGGTCAATCACATTCCATTCACACCAAGGTTGGAGCAAACCTCTTATCTGCAACCAAACCTCATGCAGGAATTCCATTGGTTCTAGGTCATCTTCCCACTTGCAGACATTGACAGTAATACCCTCTCTTGACAGACCAAATCTGGGATACCCAATCACCTGTTCCACAGGGATGTGAGGACGGAATTTCACCAGATAAGACCAGTCACCAAGCTCTCTAATCTTCCATGGCCAATTTGTCTTGTAGATATTCCCAAATTCCAAAGCAAGCTCTTCCTTGGTGATCACACCTTCTTCAACAGTGACCACCCCACAGTTCCTGGTAGTACTCACTAGATTTGTTGTGTTTTCAGGCATCTCAATGTGATAGAAACCCCACCCAGTAGCAGAACTACCAATATACCTGGCAATCTGATGAGGCCTCTTGAGTACTGGGCACCCCTCCACAACATGGTTACTTGCTTTACAAATGAAGCAAATCTGTGGCTTACCACAAGTTGTCTTGGTGTGACCAGGTTCACCACAACAAGAACAAATCGTATCAGCATAGTTCAACTGTGCCAAAGGAACCATACTTGAATCAGGGACAACCGTCTCTCTGCCTTTCTTCTTAGGGAAAACCTTTCCTATGTTCTTCCCCCTACCAAAGTCATTCCCTTGATTCTGCTGGTTGTTTTGAGCTACCCACTGATTAGGCTGCATAGCAATAGCTGGTGGTGGATAGGTAGGAAAAGGACCTCCAAAACCCCATGGGGCATGTTGGGAGGCATGAATCCCCCAAAGGGTGGGAAGGGATAAGGAGCTTGTCCCTGATTGAACTCAAAGCCCTACGGCTGCATCTGCTGCTGTTGCATCCATGGTTCACCATGACCAGCACCTCTACCCCTTCCTCTCCCACGATCAGTCATCACCTCAACCTCAACACTTGCTTCCTTCTCAACACCCAAGCAGTGTAAGCCAGGACTATCAAGAGGCAATGGTGGCGGCAGCTTGGTATGAAACCTAACCCTAACTGGCAGCTTCTCCCTGCTCACCCCCTTTTGTACCCACAGAGGTTTGGTGAGATGCTGTGGAATATTCCACAGCTGCTGGAAGAAAGGCTCCACCTCTTCTTCCCACCTAAAGCCCACCATTCTACCTTTATCACATGGGCCTGAAAGCAACCCAGCAGCTCCCTGCAATGGCTCTTTCAGCAATTTCTTTGAACCCCTACCTCCATTTCCTTCAACGTCTTCTCTAGCAACAATACATGGCGACTGAACACTAGCAGAGCTGATGCCGCCTTGCGATCACTCCTCGAGCCACTGCCTGAGGGAATAGGATCCCACATTTCTGGCATCTGCTTGTTTGCCCTGTGCAGTGCTGCTGACAGTGGAGATAACTCCCTCTAAGCTCTGCCTCTCCATCGAGGCTTCAGGTTCTTCTCTGCCTGCTACCCTTCGATCTCTAATTCGCCTCCGGCTTGCAAAGCGAGCACTGCAAATTTCTTTGGAGTAGGTAGAGCCAGAACCAGATGTCCCTTCTGAGGTAGTTTCTTCATCTTCACAATCGTAGGGGATTGGCCCAAAAGAGCCAATGTAGAGCTCAAACCTATTTGCTCTGTCAGCCGATTTTGAGGAATCGGCAATCTCCTTCTCCTCTGATTCCAGGAACCCCAAGCCAGGAAACCTAAATGGGCTCGGATGAACCATACCAGATTGATGCAGGTCTTCTTCTTCTTCGACAATTCCCACGAGCCCCCTCGCCTCCATCGGCACCTCATGCTCTTCATCTGAAGTAATCGCTAGCATGAGATGGTGAGCGGTGGTGGATCTGAGCCTGATGAACTTGCTGATAGGCGGAGACCTCGATAGTGCCGGTGTCGAAGCTGGCTGGGGAATAAGTATATCGGGGAATCTCTCCTGCTCGAGAATCGAGGCGAGTCCGATGCGACCCAGTGTATGGGTCGCAACAGTACCAGCGCACCCAGGGAGCCCGACACACTCCAACTCCGGTGGCGATTCCCAGATCACCGGCTCCTCCCATGGAATCCACTCCCTGAGCAGCGGCAGATCCCTTGCCCTGCGCAGCTCGCCGATGCTTCTCGCAGGCATGCAATCTCTCCGCCAACCCCTCCAACCTCCAACGCCCGTCAGAGGCAGAGGGCTGGCCGCCCGCGAACGAGCTCGTGGAAGTCGCAAGCCCCTTAGAAGCGAGGGATCCCCTTGCCAGCACCGCCCTCTGCGAGCCGCGCCCGAAGAAATCGGAGCAACCTCCGGGGATCCACAGGAGGGATCTTTGGCCTCCAGCCCAGCAGCTCCACCATCAGGATCTGCTCCTCTGGGGAAGCAAGCTAGAAGTAGAGGAACTCGATCTTGTGCCTCAGGCGCTCCTGCATCTCCAGATCGACCTCGCGTCAGTGTCGATCCTCTTCTCGATCCCGCGAGCTTGAATCGCCAGTACTCCGCAGATCCGCCATCCCCGAGAAGCAGAGAAGGAGGAGGAGAGTGGATCGGGATGCGTTTAAGTAGAAGGAAACGGAGGGGAAAGGATCACGACGGCGCCGATGCGGGTGGGTGGTGATGGGGGAGGAGCACGAGCGACATGCGCGAGAGCCTATCTGCCTCCTTGTCATCAGTGGCACGTAAATGAAGGCATCAAGCCGGCCTCCTCCGCCAACCACTACTGCACCATGGTGAGCGCATGCCTGTAACCAGGTCAGCAGGCTAGCGATATGGCGCCGCTATTAGGCTGCAGCGTGTTCTCCGACTCGTGCAAAGTGGCTAAGTAGACCGGTCTGTGATGTCTACACACGCTTCTGTTCTTGTAGACAGTGTTGGGCCTCCAAGTGCAGAGGTTTGTAAAGCAGCAGCAAGTTTCCCTTAAGTGGATCACCCAAGGTTTATCGAACTCAGGGAGGAAGAGGTCAAAGCTATCCCTCTCAAACAACCCTGCAATTACGATACAGAAAGTCTCTTGTGTTCCCAGCACACCCAATACACTTGTCAGATGTATAGGTGCACTAGTTCGGCGAAGAGATAGTGAAATACAAGTGGTATAGATGATTATAAGTAGTAAATGCAATCTAGAATAAAAATGGCAGCAAGCAAACAAGTAACAAAACAGCAAGTAAACGGTGTGCAAAGCTTGGAAACAAGGCCTAGGGATCATACTTTCACTAGTGGACACACTCCCAACAAATATAACATAATTGAACAAATAAATAACTTCTCTTCACTATGCTACTCTGAATTACTCTCCTATTGAATAACACTAATCATTGTGTAGTGGCTACAGAAGCACCCCTTAAAGTTCATCAAGTACTTGACAAACACCGCTCATAGAGATATCCAAATCAAATCACAACTCAAGATAAATATTATTGCAACTTAGACCAAGTACTAACACGGTGCACACACTGTCAATATTACACCATGAAAGGAGGAATAGATCACTTCAATACTATCATAGTGATAATTATTCTCATAATCCATAAGAGATCACAATCGTATCCTAGACCAAGTACCACCATGATGCACACACTGTCACCGTTACACCATGGTAGGAGGAATAAATTACTTTAATAACACCACTAGAGTACACATAATGATGAAGAGTAGCATCTACTTATTCAATATGATACAAAGCTCACGATCACATCATGGGAGAGAGAGGTGAACCACATAGCTACCGGTAGAGCCCTCAGCCCCGGGGATGAACTACTCCCTCCTCATCATAGGAGACAGGAAGGTTGATGAAGATGGAGGTGAGGTCGATGGAGACGGCGGAGACGGCGATGGAGACCGATGGAGATGGCTCCGGGGGCACTTCCCTGTCTCGGCAGGGTGCCGAAACAGAGACTTCTGTCCCCCAAAATTTGTCGGCGGTGGCGGCAGAGCTACGGAACTGTTCTGGAAATTTCGCCGACTCCCTTAGGGTTTTCCGTCCCGAGGCTTTATATAGGCGAAGGGGCATCGTCAGGGGGCTGCCAGGGGCTCCTCACACATAGGGGGCGTGGCTAGGGGCTGGGCCGCGCTGCCCTGGTGTGTGGGCAGCCCCTGGCCCCCCTCCGACTCTCTTTCGGTCCTCGTCCTTCGTCCAGGAAAAATAGGAGTTCTGGAACTTGTTTCATCCAATTCCGAGAGTATTTCCTGTGTAGCATTTCTGAAACACAAAAACAGCAGAAAACAGGGAACTGGCACTGTGGCATCTTGTCAATAGGTTAGTTCCGGAAATCGCATAAAAACACCACGAAGTGTAACGAAACACAAGGCAAATGGTGTAAAAACAAGCATGGAGCATCAAAAATTATAGATACGTATGAGACGTATCAGCATCCCCAAGCTTAACTCCTGCTCGTCCTCGAGTAGGTAAGTGATAACAAAAGAAATAATTTTTGAGGTGACATGCACCTACACAATCTTGACCATATATGTAAGCGTTGTGCGCTGGGATCAAAAGAACTTAAAACATGGGCATGAAAGACATAATCTTGACAATAAAAACTTAGCAACCATGTTATAACATGAAAATGAACACAAACAAAAGATCATGGAAATGAAACAATGAAAGTCAAACATGTGTTCAAATCATAAGGAAAAATATACAAATGGTTTTCAGCTTGTCCTTCATGGAGAGCAAAACATAAATGCATAGGACACCTTCAAGTTTAAGAGGGCGACTAGATACTAGTAATTTAAGAACAAATGAAACCAACAATATGAATCAATCAATGAAAACTTTGGGACAATGCACATTATACTAAGAATGACAACTATGCTCTCTTAGACGGTGCATAAAGGTAGAAGGTGGTGACTCAACGTAAAAGTAAAAGAAAGGCCCTTCGCGGAGGGAAGCAGTGATTGCAAGTTTTATAAACCTTCAAAAATTATGGTACTTACCGGATTTGAGCTCTCATTGCCCCCATAATAAGCATCTTGAATGGTTAAAGTTAATGCGAGAACACTTATGCTGCATATGCTTGACAAATCATAAGTTGAAAACCTCGTGTCCCGTGAATACGAGTACCCAAACCTCATGCTACTTTACTTAGAGTCCCAAGCAGGCTCTTGTCATTGTAAGTATACACGTATCATCAAGAACCGCCAACGGGGTACCTCCGTGCCCGATGACATGGAACAAGCCCACATCAAAATGACAGGACAAGCAGACAATGAACACCTCGACACATCTTTTATTTACCATTTGTATAGCTTTTTATTTTGAGATGCGTCGTCGAATGTCCACTATGGGCATGCTTCAAATTTCCACCATGAATTATGCATGGCTTAGATTGGCGGCCCAGGCGTTTCTCTAACACATATACAAACTCCATGATCCCGCAAGATTCCCAATTCATTTCACACCGCGAGTATCCATAAACAAAAGATCACGATATCAACTCAAATAAGAAGTGCAATGTTGAAAGCTTGCCCCATGATGGCATGGCTGGGCTAATTCCCAACTTACAACTTGCAAGCATAACAACTCAACATAAGAGACCACAATGTCAAATTTTTAAGAACGAGAAAAGTAAAGTGTGCCATCCGGTTCGTGAGAGCTTTACTGAGCAACTTTCGCATAACACCAAAAAGAGTTTAATTTGAAGGATAGAAAAAGCAAGTCAAATGTACTTTGGAATCGCAAATTGCTAATAGGTATGTATGGTGTACACTTTGGCAAAACTTGGTTTTTAGGAGTTGGATGCACGAGTAGAGCTCATACTCAGTACAAGGCGAGGGCTAGCAAAAGACTGGAAGCGACCAACTAAGAGAGCAATAACGGCCATAATCATGCAAAGCGACAAAGCGACATTAAAAGAAGCATAAGATGGCATCAAAAGTCAAAAACTAAATCATCATAGAGGCTATTGGCGACTTTGTAAGAGTCTAACATGTGTGAGAATGCGCCAAGTCAACCCAAATAAAGCATCAAGGAGAAAACCAAAATAATGCTTCCAAACGATAAAAACAATGCATGATTTTTTCAAAGGCTTATTAAACAATCTCAGTTATTTGAGACAAGTCATGCTACAGCAAAACCACTAAGCATACTATGAAAAAGACATCAAGCACGACATGCAAAAGCCTAAGCCGCAGTCTACACAAGCTCCTTCTTGTACCACTTTTTTGCATTAAACTTTTTCTCTTTTCCAACACCATTAAAACCTTTTTGAGGAAACTCTTTTGAGGAAAACCAACATATACCAGAGGTCCAAATACACCTTGATGAAAAGATAAAACAAGATCTGAACAAAAATCAAGGTGAAAAACAAAAGCTAAATGCGGTAGCAGAAAAAGAGAACACTCGTTAAACGATAAGAGTGAGAACTAGAGTGTTCTTGGCAAATGAAAAGCGAGTTCATCACCTCCAAAAGAAACATGATGTGATCTAACCATTTATTGCAGAAAACTAAACTAAACTAAACTGAAAACAAAAACAACTGACGCTCCAAGAAAAACGCATAGTGCATGAAGCAATAAAAATATAGTGTCTTGAAAGGTGACATGATTTTTGCCGATGAAGAAGGGGTGCCTCGGGGCATCCCCAAGCTTTGACGCTTGTACTTCTTGGATATTTCTTGGGGGTCGCATGGGCATCCCCAAGCTTGAGCTTTTATCCATTCTTCATCTCATCTCATCATTCTCCGATCCCTACACTTGAAAACTTCCTTCATACAAAACTAAACACAAATCTATTAGCAACATTAGTGTAAGCAAAACATATAATCAACCCTTTTTGCTTCAGGTTTCAACACAAAACCACCACATACATAGCATATACTACTGTAGCAACTTTCTCAAAAGTTCCGTGATCAAAAGAACTAAAAAAGAAAGCGATAAAGCGGCAAAAACGAATAGTGGCAGAAATATGTCAAAACAGAACAGCTGATAAAGGCCGATTTTTTAAGGGGTTTTATGTTGCTCAAATCAAAAAGTGTTAAACTAATGAAAGTTTGGATATAACCTGGGGAATATGCACAAGAAATTGCAGGTCCAAAAGATATACAGAGAATTTTCACGAATTTTTACGGTGCAGCACCAAAAACTGTTTCACGACAGCAACATCCCCAAATCTTACCTCACTCAAATTAGAGGCTTCTCTTGGCACAAAAACGAAATAAAAAAGATAAGGAGCGGTTATTACAGTAGTAATAACTTCCAAGACTCAAATAAAAGAAAAAGTACAGGAAATAAAACATTGGGTTATCTCACAAGAGTGCTTTTCTTTAACGCATTTGAGCTAGGTGCAGTAATTTGCAAAGATGCTCATGTAGGCGCCATATAAGAGCTTGAAGCAAATGCGCTATATAGGAACTTAAAGCAATAGAGAGCATCAACAAGCAAATGTGAAAGACATTTAAATCTGAACCACTTCCTATGAAAAATAGTCTTGTAAAGAGACAAGTCATAAAAGCGCAAAGCAAAAAGCATAGGAAGGCAAAACAAGTACAACTTCAAGAATTGCAACATAAAGAGGGGAAACTCAATATTGTTGAGATCCATCAAACCATGTTTCCCTCTCTCATAATAACTTTCAGTAGCATCATGAATAGAATTAACAATATAATTATCACATAAAACATCCCTATCATGAGCCACATGCATAAAAGAATTAATACTCCCCACATGAACAATCGTAGTAGGAGCAGATTCAACAGAATAATTATTCTCATCACCATAATCATCAAAAATAGGAGGCATATTGTAATCATAACTAATTTTCTCCTCAAAAGTAGGTGAACTGAAAATATTATACTCATCATCATAACCATCATAAACTAGAGGTTTAGTATCATCACAAGCTAGAAAACAGCTATTTCGCAAAGCATACTCATCAAACATATCATCATAAGAAGGAACATGGGTAGTACTAATGGTATAACAATTATTAACCTTAGAATCGGTACCAAAAAGATTTTCAATATCAAAAGTAGAGTGTTTTTCCCAATCATGACCACTAACATAGGTAACAGGCATAGGAACATCATCCCAATCAGAATTATCATAATCTATAGCAGGATCATAATGCTTAGGGGAAGATACCGTGTCCTCTCGCCTCTTACTCCTCTTCTTCTTCTTCATACTCTTCTTACTCTCTCCTTTAGGAGGGAGAGACTTGAAGGGCATCTTCTCCACATAATCTTTAGGAGGGAAAGGCATCTTCTCCACATAATCTGGTTTGCTGACAGAAACAACAGAAGAAACTTTGGAGGATTCCTCCTCTCTATTAATAAGATCGAAACATCTATTAGTCCTGTCATAGCTTGGCAAAATGTCATGTTTTATAAGATTTTGCAAGTAAGTATTTGCGAGGCAATCTTTAGCACAATAGAGACGACAACCACGAAGGGTACTATTAATATCAGCATCTCTCATATCAACCAAAGAAATCTTTCTAGATATCTCTTCAGAATTCAAAAACAAAGTAAGCTCATCATACTGATTGAAAGTAATCCTATCATCACAATACAAATTTGCAGTACTCGTTCGATTAATTGGGCATTGAAAATTAAAGTGACCCTTTTCACCGCAGAATTCACAAAGAAAAGGATAAAGCTCACAAACCCTTTCACCAAGCACATCTAGATCCTTGAGCCACATACTGGTTTCTTCATTTGCGTGGGTGATGCAATAATCTTCCTTGTTGTAACTCTGTTAACAAGGTCTATGTATTCCACAAAAATTAACATGCTTATAAGAAATAGTACTTTTAGAAGTTTGAGCATGTTTATTGCAATCATCAACAATATCATTTTCTATGCGAGTGTCCTTAAAAGGTTCATGATACACGTCCCCATTTCCTTTAGGAACATTCATATGGGAAGCAAAGGCTTTAAAGCAATCAACCATAATTTGAGGATCAAGACCATATTTAGCACTAAGCTCTTGAAAATTAGCAGTTTCAGCAAAAGACTTAATGCAATCAAACTCGTAATTCATACCTGATCATTTACCTTTATCGCTATCCCAACCTTCAATATTGTTTTGAAATGTTTCAGGCAGATCCCACTTGGTGTCTACATCCTTGCTTGTGAAAGACCCATCAAAGCATGCATCTAGATAGTCCTTGTAATATCCTGAAAGCCTTGCATAAAAATTATTAATAACAATATTACGGGGAAGATCATGAATAGGACATTTGTACATTAGTAACTTTAATCTTCCCCACGCTTGGGCAATGCTTTCTCCCTCATGCGGATGAAAATTATTAATGTAATTCCTATCTTTATAAACCCGACTAGATGGATAGAATTTAGAATAAAAGAGAGGTTCAATTTCCTCCCAGTCAATAGATGGACCATCTTGGAGCAGTCGATACCACTCCTCAGCTCTGCCTTTCAATGATAAAGAGAATAGCTTCTTCTTGACCTGGCTTGGTGAAATACCTGCACACCTGAACAACTCGCATAATTCATGTATAAATAGTAAGTGATCTCCCGGATGGATAGTTCCATCTCCTGAATAGCAGTTATCCATAACATGCCCAACAATTTTCGTAGGTATTTCAAAAGGATGAGGAGCACAAGCATCATTAGAAACATCACATATGGGAGATAAAATATCATCAGAGCAAACTTTCTCCACTAATGCTGGGGAACTAAAAATATCATGCTTAACAAAACCAGCTTCCCCAAGCTTAGACTTTTCTATAGCATTAACAATAACGGGATTCAAAGCATTCGTACTAATAACATTGCTATGCGAAATAAGCTCCAAAGGTTTTTCAATTTTCTCTTCAAATCTAAACTCAGAAAAAAGACTAAAGAACTCTTTATTTTCTATTAAGCCTAACTAGTGAAAACAAAAACAAGAAACAAAAAGATGTAATTGCAGAATCTAAAGGAAATAACTTCGAGTACTCACACAGGAGGATGCGAGTACCTTTTACCTTACCTCCCCGGCAACGGCGCCAGAAAAAGACTTGATGGCTGGCGTGTAGTTGATGATGATTATGGCCAGGCAATTGGAAACCCCAAGCGGAAGGTGTGATGAGCACAGCAGCAAGTTTTTCCCTGAGTTAGAAACCAAGGTTTATCGTTCGAAGAAGAAAAAGCCAATACGACTGAAGGTGATGCTTGCAAGCTTCGCGACAGCTCTGGACAATTTATATGGCACCTCGTCCAAGCTTTGCTTTGCGAGCAGCAGCGTGGAACCTGCACACAACACAACCAAGTACTTTGTTCCCAACTTACTATGAGGTTGTCAATCTCACCGGTTTGCTTGAAACAAAGGGTATGAGCGTATCAAGTGGAAAACAGTAGAAGTATGCGAGTAAAGTAAACAGTGCGACTAAAGTAAACAGGTGATAGCAATATGATGGAAATAGGACCGGGGTCCACAGTTCACTAGTGGTGTCTCTCCATAAGATAAATAACACATGCTGGGTAAACAAATTATAGTTGGGCAATTGATAGAATAAAGATAACATGATATGTCAAGAAGATCACTATGCGATTTACTCTGGGCATTACAACAAAATACATAGACCGCCATCCAACTGCATCTATGACTAATAATCCACTCACGGGGATATCATTCGAACATCCTATGAGTATTAAGTTGTGAACAACAGATAATTGTATTAAGCAAAGTGCGTAATGTAAACAAAGCATATGCCCTCGAGCATATGAATGTTGTTTTCTCCTTAGTGGCAACATCACATCTACAACCTTAGAGGTTTCTGTCACTCCCCCAGATTAAATAGAGGCATGAACCCAACTATCGAGCATAAATACCCCTTCTTGGAGTTACTAGCAACTACTCGGCCAAGATAGCTACTAACAACGGAGAGCATGCAAGATCATAAACAACATAGAGATAACATAAGATATATTTCAGTATAGCAACTCAATCATAACACCAATATTCATCGGATCCCAACAAACACAACATGTAGAATTACATAACAGTGATCTCAATCATGTAGGGCAGCTCATGAGATCTAAACATGAAGCACATGGTGGAGAAGACAACCATCTAGCTACTGCTATGGACCCATAGTCCAAGGTAGACTACTCACTCATCGCTTCGGAGGCAAGCATGGCGATGAAGAAGACCTCCGATGGCGATTCCCCTCCCCGGCAACGGCGCCAGAAAAGAGCTTGATGTCTACACACGCTTCTGTTCTTGTAGACAGTGTTGGGCCTCCAAGTGCAGAGGTTTGTAGAGCAGCAGCAAGTTTCCCTTAAGTGGATCACCCAAGGTTTATCGAACTCAGGGAGGAAGAGGTCAAAGCTATCCCTCTCAAACAACCCTGCAATTACGATATAGAAAGTCTCTTGTGTCCCCAACACACCCAATACACTTGTCAGATGTATAGGTGCACTAGTTCGGCGAAGAGATAGTGAAATACAAGTGGTATAGATGATTATAAGTAGTAAATGCAATCTGGAATAAAAATGGCAGCAAGCAAACAAGTAACAAAACAGCAAGTAAACGGTGTGCAAAGCTTGGAAACAAGGCCTAGGGATCATACTTTCACTAGTGGACACACTCCCAACAAATATAACATAATTAAACAAATAAATAACTTCTCTTCACTATGCTACTCTGAATTACTCTCCTATTGAATAACACTAATCATTGCGTAGTGGCTACAGAAGCACCCCTTAAAGTTCATCAAGTACTTGACAAACACCGCTCATAGAGATATCCAAATCAAATCACAACTCAAGATAAATATTATTGCAACTTAGACCAAGTACTAACACGGTGCACACACTGTCAATATTACACCATGAAAGGAGGAATAGATCACTTCAATACTATCATAGTGATAATTATTCTCATAATCCATAAGAGATCACAATCGTAGCCTAGACCAAGTACCACCATGATGCACACACTGTCACCGTTACACCATGGCAGGAGGAATAGATTACTTTAATAACACCACTAGAGTACACATAATGATGAAGAGTAGCATCTACTTATTCAACATGATACAAAGCTCACGATCACATAAAGATCACATCATGGGAGAGAGAGGTGAACCACATAGCTAGCGGTAGAGCCCTCAGCCCCGGGGATGAACTACTCCCTCCTCATCATAGGAGACAGCAAGGTTGATGGAGATGGCGGTGAGGTTGATGGAGACGGCAGAGATGGCGATGGAGACCGATGGAGATGGCTCCGGGGGCACTTCCTCGTCTCGGCAGGGTGCCAGAACAGAGACTTCTGTCCCCCAAAATTTGTCGGCGGCGGCGGCAGAGCTACGGAACTGTTCTGGAAATTTCACCGACTCCCTTAGGGTTTTCCGTCCCGAGGCTTTATATAGGCGAAGGGGCATCGTTAGGGGGCTGCCAGGGGCTCCTCACACATAGGGGGCACGGCCAGGGTGTGTGGGCAGCCCCTGCCCCCCCCCCCTCCGGCTCTCTTTCGGTCCTCGTCCTTCGTCTAGGAAAAATAGGAGTTCTGGAACTTGTTTCGTCCAATTCCGAGAATATTTCCTGTGTAGCATTTCTAAAACACAAAAACAGCAGAAAACAGGGAACTGGCACTGTGGCATCTTGTCAATAGTTAGTTCCGGAAATCGCATAAAAACGCCACGAAGTGTAACGAAACACAAGGCAAATGGTGTAAAAACAAGCATGGAGCATCAAAAATTATAGATACGTATGAGACGTATCAGTGTGTCATCTGGGTCACCACCTTCGAGAAAGAAGGTAGGGACGATGTAGCCTACTAGCACACCATCCTGTGTCTTTGGCTTGCATACGATGTAGCCCATCGGTACATCCTCAATCCTGACGGCGGTGGTGTGAGAAGCGTTGCGATGGCGAGCCTCAATCCTGACGGCTTGGCGGAGGGTGGCAGTGACCACCCTCTACATTATGCGGAGGATGGCATCGAGCACCCTAATTGTGTTGCCCTGCACTGGCGGATGCTGGTGGCTGGGATTTATATTTCAAATGGATAGTTTTTCGGTTCCCAAGAAAATTGCCCCGGAAGAGCTTTTTCCTCCTAGGAAACTACAAATCCCTGCAACTACGTTGCCACCTATACAACCACGTTTCACACCCAAAGTGTAATTTGAAAATAGTCTACTCTACTCTATAGGTTCCTAGGAATAACGGTAATTTAAAGAGAAGGTTTAACTAGCAAAGAAGGAGAAGTAACTACTCATCGTGGGGACTGTGATGTTGATGGAGATGGACCTCGAGCGTAATAATCGGACCTCGAGCGTAATAATCGGACCATAATAATAATAAAGGGTTTCAAGCGTAATTACAACCCATCATGGGGACTGTGATGTTGATGGAGATGGACCTCGAGGTGATATGGCACCAGGGATTCGCCGCTATGCAGGTGTTTCAGCTGTGGATGATGGTAAAGATGGAGGCATTGAAGACTCATGCAAATTGATTGAAGCTGTGTGCGGCGGTTAGGGCTTTCCCTTTCTTTAGTAGGCTCTATAGGCTGGTTCGGTGTTTCTCGAGTGTGTTGTTAAAAATATACCATTTCCCCCTTTAGAAAGTCTTTTCGACATTGTGGACCCGGGGGAGGGTGGTACGACGGCATGGTATGGCCATCTGGCCATACTATTGCTCGTCATGCCTACATAGGGTTTCGTATTTTGGACATCATGTCTTCAAATGAACTCTGATTGGGGTGTTCTTGGGCTTGTTTGGTTAGTATTGACAAGGGATACTAAACCATGGCTTCTAATATTCAATTTGTGTTCATGGAAATATATCACTTTTTCCACACTCTATATGCCTCATATATGGTGCTTGTCAGCTTGTGACTCCTCCATATTGCATGCTCTTGGCTCCTTTCGCCGTGCTTTACTCATAATTCTCCATTGCACCTAAACACATACCAAAGCCAAGGAAAACTAATCAAATCCTAATATCAAATAATAGATGTGCAACACTCACATGGCAACACTCGCATGTAATAAAGTAGTGGACGATTGTGTGGCGTTTACTATGAAGCTGGTTCATACGAGCATCTCCAGTCGCGCCTCAAAACACCTCCATGCGCATGTTTTATGGCCACCGGATGGTTTTTTGCGCCTATCTACGGCCCAAGAAACTAACCGCCGCTGCGGCACTGCATCACCGATGCCGACCTCGGTCCACAGGGGGGCGCATAGGAGCGCTGGACAAACGTCAAAACAGGTAGGCCAGTGTTGTCACTGGTACATCCGACAATATATCACTTCCCTCTTCCCTCCAATTTTCACCCCTCCTCATTTTCTCTCGCTATTCACTCCTGCTCTAGCGCCCACCCGTTGCAACCGCCCATTCCTTGTCATCGTTGTTGCTGCTGTGTTTCCACCACACCACCTCATAGTGATCTGATCGAATTGGGAGAAGCCGTAGGTATTATTGCGGGCCAATCAATTGGAGCCCAAAAAGAAGAAGAAGATGTATGTGAAGCCGTGCAAGAAGCCAAAGCCGAAGACAAAGACGAAGATGGAGAATGTCACGAAGGAGGCCTAGGAGAGGGACTAAGTCCACCGTTGATATACGGCGGAGGGCGCAAAGTGCGGCGAGAGGTTGCTGCACAAAAGCAGGACCAAGATGAAGAAGGCGACTGCATACCGAGCCATCATCGCCAGAAGTTTGTCGGTGTCCGGCCAAAGCTCATCGCCAGCTTACCCGGGTACCAAAAGGATGGCACTGCCGCTACGGCATGGTCCTGTTCTCCGTTTCACCGCCTCCATACTCCCCAAAGTATGGCGATCATTGTTGCTATGGTGGTTTCAACCCGAACAACATGTTTTCTCCGATCCTTGCCGACCCAGCAGGAGGCGTTGACGCTAGGACACAAGCGCAGGTACAGATCGATCTCAACGTGCCATACAACGGCTTGGCGATCTGCAGGGGGGCATTGGTGTATGTTGCTGTCGCTGACCGCAACATGCTCGGTGAAATGCCGCCTAGTGGATTTGATGTCATAGTTGTTGCAATGCACGACATCATTTGCGATGGAAGCGATGCCGCAGCCATGGTCAATTTCATGGAGGAGAGCAGCAAGGAAGAGGAGGGCGGCGAGGACGATGGGGAAGAGACAAGGGCAAGGGCAAGGACAAGGGACTATTGTTTAATGCTTTAAATTTGCACAAAAATGATCATAATGATGTTTTGTTGGGAAGAATTGGGGTGGCGGCTGGGGATAAGCGTTTGAAGCGCATTGGTTCATTGGCTCCCCCGAAACGGTCGCTCCTGTGCCGGACGTCGTTTCGAGGCGCGAGTGGAGATGCTCTAAGGCCACACCATATTGTTGGTGATGTCGAGCGATTTCTAGATTGTGCTCCCTGGTTAACAGAAAGGCATTTCTAGGTTGAAAAAAGAACAGGAAAAGGAGCAACCTCAAGTTGCTCCTCGAAACAGGCTTTCGCCCCGCTTTATAAATAAAGCCCAATGGCCAAACCGATACAAAGTGATGACGGAAACCTCGTACAACTCATAAACAGATCAAAGATAAAACAATAAAAGCTAAGAAGCATCAAGCTTGCCACCAAAGACGCTGGCGAGAACAAGAAAACCAGGGCTCCACGACAACGCCCCCAAGGAGGTAACGACACAATAAAGCGACGCCGTCATCGAGACCACAAGGTCTTGGGCTTTCACCCGGAGCCCTAATACGGAGAGGGTAGCCGCAACAACGCCCTCAAGAGGGTCACGACACCCGCGGGCATCGCCGTCATTGGCGCCAGAGCGCTGGGCTTTCGCCGGAAAAACCCTCCCCACACTTGGAACCTTAGAACACTGACACGCTTCAAACCGAGCTTCCCACACATGACCTGGACGGTGTCGTCACCGCCAACATCAGGAGACCCCAACGCCCACTCCTCACCACCCACATGGTCCAAAGAGATGAGCCATCACCACCGCAACGCCGCCCTGCCGTCAAGACGCCCGTGCAGTCCACCTTCCAGGGCCGCCGCCCCGGCATCCGCGGACTCGCGCCCTTGTAGCAAGGTCCATCACGCAACCTGCGAGTCGGAGGAGGTAGGAAAGTTTAAGCGAGAGGGCAGCAGCAGCCTAGCCACCTGGAGGATGTCCTCCACCGCCGTAGGCGGGTGCCGACCAGACGCCACAGCAAGGACACACCAGGCCCCGCAGGCCCAGGTTGGGCCCGTGAAGTCCTCGCCGCAGCGATGCTGCACTTGGGCCACCACCACCGCTACCCTCCTGCTCAGCGCTGCGCCACCGCAACCAACACCAGGAGCCGAAGATGTGGACACCCGACCTATGCTAGGCCCAGATGGGGCCCGCAGGGCCCAGATCTGGGCCATCAACCCTGGCCAGCACCACCCCGCCGCTCTGGCGTCGCCGCGACACCACCAGGCCACCCCGAGCCGAGCCGCCGCCTCCAGCTGCCGGCCGTCGAAGAGCACCGCCGCCGCCGAGGAAGAACCGCCATCGTGCACCGCCGCCTGCCCACCAGCCCCACCTGGGAGGAGCCTGCGCCGGGTAGAGAGAGGTCCGCCGCCGCCGGCACCGCCCGGGCTTTGCCCGGCGGCTTGCGCCAGCAGCGGCGGTGGGAGGAGGAGGGAGAGAAGGGCTCGAGGGGCTAGGGTTTCGTCGCCCCTGGAATCGCCCGTGAGGGGGCGACCAACCTCAAGTTGCTAGGGGCCATCATCTCGGTTCCCTAGAAAATGGCATATTCTTTCTGTACAGTTTACATGATAGGCAGGTTTATGCTTAGCTTTTGCAAAATCGGCATTTCTGCGGAGATGCATTTGTGCCTACTTCCTAGTGCACGGGCTCCAAAAGAAATCGATTTGCATGTGCATCAAAAGATGCAAGTCGTTCTCTCTGAAGAAAAGGTTGCAAGTCGTCAATGGATCCTTGGCTCATCTGGCAATCTTGTGGTGGCCCCACGAGTCAGCTCGGGGAACTTGATCGGTGATCACCACATACACACGGGCATGGCCGGACGCAGAAAAAAAAATTAGGGGAGGCAAAGATGTGCTAAGTGGGGCAAAATTTGTTGCTAAGTGGGGACAAATCACTACTTATCTAGCCAAATTATAAAGGAAATATTTTTTGAGAGGAGGCAGCTGACCCCAATAACTTACATGCTGCATCCGTCCATGCACACGGGGACGGCCTAGACCTGTCAAATATACGCACGGAAGCTTCGAGAGGCAGTATCAATCTCGGGGGGCATTTCTTTCGTTGTCGCCATAATGTAAAGCGAAGCCCACCGCTCGAATAGAGCTCGGGTCATTATCAGAGGAAAAGAGAATGCATCAGGGAATAGTTTCTTCAGATTTTTGGATCTAGGCAGTCCCTGCTTTGTTATAACTAACGCACGGGATGAGAGCGCTGTTGTAGATTAAAAGTAGATTTTCTCTTAAGAGTATCTTCTTTAGTAGGAGTATCTAGTTTCTTGTGTTAGCTAATCTCCTGCACATTAGACAGGTGTAGTTTCAGGTTTACAGTTTACTGAATAAATTCAAGCAGGCAGCGTGCACCTGTCCACGTACTGACTCACCTAGTCGTTTCAGTTAAGCATAGTTAGCAGTAGATGCTCCCGCTAGATTAGCGCCATGGGATGACATGGATCACGCGATCATGGTGGGGTTTTAATTGAGATCGTGCAACGGGCGTCGTGGGATGGCGCGGCGGTAGGCTCGTATGCACGACCTGTTCTCCTTATAATTCGGCACCACGTTCAGGTGTTTGCATAGATAACAAAAATCGAAAAGGCTGCAAAAAGCACTTCGCAGAGTAAAACTTTGTCTCACACTCTCTGAATTTCTGTTGTTTGATTCAAAAATTTGGAATCTATCTGTGACACCCTTTATGTTACTCCCTCTGTATCGGAAAACTAAATATCGATAATTTTACACTAACTCAGTATAAAGTTTGTACAAAGTCACCGACATTTATTTCTGATCGGAGGGTGTACTTTGACACCATCCCTCTCATGAGGATACCATAATCAAGGGACACAAAGCAGCAATAGGCTTTCATGTGCTAGGAATAAAAAATGCCCCGTCCCCCGCGTCGACTCGAGCGACACGGAGGAAACCCTAGTGCTGCCGCCAGTCGATCTCCTTCCCTGGCCCTCCTCCACGGCTGCCGCCGGCTTCCAAAGGCGGCACGGGGAGAGCTTCGGTGGACTCATGGAGTAGCACAACCCTCTCTCACAGCGGCGGTGATGCGTTCCGACGGTGGTGGTGTGGTGGTGGCGAGCTGCTGATTCTTCGGCTTGACAAAGGCATGTGGTGGGGCTTGCAGGTGCTGGGCATAGCAGTGGCTCCGGTTTCTCTGGCGGTGACTCTGAATCCCGGGTGGTGACCTTGTGGTGGGTAAGGCTCGGGCCTCCCTCGGATGCGCAACGCGGTGATGTCCATTCCAAGGTGTTGTTGCTTCGACGGTCTGGTGCCCGGTGCAGCGGTGTAGATGATTTAGTCCTTTCGCGGCGGGTCGTCCGGTGACATGGGTATGCCCTTCGGGTACCCATGGATTAGTATACCGGGTCCGGCCCATTATGGAGGTGGACTAGCACAAGGGCTCGAAGATTGACTTGGAGACGAAGAAGGAAGGTTCTAATCCGTATTCGACTAGGACTCTTGTAAACTCTAGCCTGGTTGCATATATAAAGCCAGGCAGGGGCGCCCCTAGAGAGATGTCTCATAGACATCAAACATCAAGACATAGCATAGAAGATAGATTAGACATAGACTAGATACAAAACTCCGCCTACGGCGGCACCATGTAAACACCATTGTGATTATGTACTAGATTGCTAGCAGGATGTAGCGATCCTCCACCACGGGGACGTGAACCTGGGTACATCGTTGTAACAACCCAGAATATTGTAATCCTTTTCTATTAATTAAAGTACCAAATTTTGGACCAACAAAAACTTTTTCATTCATATTTTATGTATGCATGTATTTTCTAGTATATGTCTTTTATGATTTTATGTGTGTGATTATTTGTTGTGCAATAGTTAGTTAGTTCTAACTAAACCAACAGAAGCATTAGAGAAGAATTATAAGAGCTAAAGAAACCAGAAACAAAAGAAAGAAAGAAAAAGAGAAGAATAAGTTGATCTAGGAAATCTTATTGACTACCCTACTTTGGACCCTTAGAATAAGAAATCTGTAACTCAAGCAAAGGTGTGGTCAGTTAGTTGAGCTTGACCGAGTTGCCTACTAACTCAACCAAGAAGTTTCAAACCAAAATTCAAAGTGTAACTCAACTCGAACATCAGCCAAAGATTGAATCTGAAACAGTGACAATACCCAAAATTTGAAATTTGATTTCTGCAAAACTTAATCTTTCTTTGTAACAAAAATATCCCTCGAACCCTTGTCTAATATGTTGACCACCCAAAGTGAAAATTTTCAAAAATTTGAATCTAAGTTTCTTGCGGGCATTTGATCGAACACCTGGCGGGCAAAATCCAGAAAAATCGAGCTCACAGTGGCCAGCACTGTTCCCGTTCGTCTTGACCCTATAGCCATGCTCGTGGACCTCTCCGCGGTCGAGCCCAGCCCCCTCTGCCCCGACCCGAGCCATGAGAAAGGGAGGAGAAGAGGAAGAACGCGCCCAGGACCCCCTCTCTTCTTCCTCTGCTCGCTGCACGTCACCGACCGTCGTGGCCTCGCCAGAGCCGACCCACAGCACCCCGTCGCCAAGACCAAACCCCGCCAGCACGTGAGCAAGGCCGCCGCGCCCGGTGTTGCTCGTCGCACGTCGCCAGGGCCCCCGCACCGGCGAGCTACTCGACGCCCTCGCCCCCGACTCTCTAGCCTATAAAAACCCCCGCCGATCAAACGAACGAACTCACCCCACTCCCAGCTATCTCCCAGACAACTTCTCTCCCTCCCGCTCGCTCTCGTTCGACGTCGCCAGCCCCGCCGGCGAGGTACTGGACGCGGAAGGCGCCGCCGCGTTCGGCCTCCGTGGAGCAAGCGGACGCCGGGAATTGGAGGAGGAGCACCACCGGAGCCTTTTCCGCCCGTCGCCGTCGAGCCCTGCTTCCACTACGCTCGCCGCCGTCGCCGTCGCCTTCTTCTCTGCGCGCAGGTGAGCTCCACCCTCGCCGTCGAGCACGACGCAGACGCGCTGTTGGATTAGAATCCAACGGCAGCGTACCGCTTCGGGTCACTTAAGTGACCTGATGAGTAGGACCCACCTGTCAGTTCGCTTTAAAACATTTCCTGCCCGTGCGAAGAGGTATTTGGGCCGGCCCATTCGGGTTCTGTAGGAAATCGGCCCAGCTAGGTTAGTTTCGGTCTGTTTCGTTTTTATTTAATTTCCCGCCCGTTTGAATTATTTCAAATATGTTTCAGATCTGTTTTTCAAACTTAAATTCCAAGAGATTTAGAAATCCATTTCTAGCAAATAAATATGCGTTGGAAAGCTTAGGAAATGCTCTACCCTCTGAAACTGGTTAGAATTCAAATTGAGTTAGGGATTTAAATAAATAAGAATACCTTGACCATAGCTTTATTAATCATAGGAAAATTCTAGAAAATTATTTAGGCCTCCTAGAATCTTGAAACTTGGTTTATGAACTCACTAATTAACTTACTTACTGGTTAGTCCAACCTTATTCAATTAACACTTTGTTAGTAGCATCAATTAAGCCAAATCCAACACTAGTGTGTAGCATAAAATAATAGCTCTTCACTATACACTTAGATTCAATTTTCCCTCAATACCAATTTACTTAATTAGTCAATCTCCACTTGAACTAGCCCTAATAACCCTAGTTACTTACCCATACTCAAAAAGTAAACACCACATGACACATAGTAGAAAATCTAACTTGCACACTTAATGAAAACTTGGAAGAAAAACTTGCAATCCAACTCAATAAAATCCAACATGAACTCTATTGTTTGAAAACAATGATGTGTGCTTGAAGTGATGTTAGTATGGTGTGGTGATTGTGTGCTTGTATTTATTCGTTATTAGATGCTAGTGTTGCTGAGGAGGATATTGAGGGGGAATATTATCAAGAAGAAGAAGACTACCCCGGACCCTTTGCCAACCAAGGCAAGCCATCTTTTGAATCATACTCCACAT
Source organism: Dactylis glomerata (assembly GCA_007115705.1). NCBI lineage: Eukaryota > Viridiplantae > Streptophyta > Magnoliopsida > Poales > Poaceae > Dactylis > Dactylis glomerata. Next base: position 2,202,199 of record QXEO01000533.1, on the reverse strand, counting down.
GCCTAGTTTTACTATTGCATTCTACCTGTTTTAAGTAAATTGCATGATTGAATTGCCAGAGTAGAATGATAGATGTGTAGTGAGATCTTGCTTAGCAAGAGCATCAAGCTGAGTTTATCCAACCCTATTTTAGTGGTATCATCACTCAATGTAGTTGCTTAGTCGCTAATAAAATTGAGGCCATCTCTAATTGGAACCCCATCTGAACTTGGTGACTTGAACTTGAAAGCTTGAATTGGAGATCCCTCCTACATGATGGTTTTATGAAGGAAAATAATATTGACTAAGGACTATGGAATGTATTTGCTAAATGATAATAAGTGATGTACCATGTGAGCCAACCATTACCGTACGACCACACTACCCCTAAATGGGAAGGGGCTTAGTCCGTAGCTTGTTCACCCTAGTATGGGCGGTCTTGTATCATCCTTTATAGAAGTGCACCGTGCGCGGGTACTTTCGAACCGGGTGGAATTTCCATTCATCCAGCATCCTGGAGCGGGCAAAACTAGAGACGCCGGAACGGAGATATCCGTGTCTCGGACTCTAGGGAAGGATCCTATACTAGAGTAAGCAAGTGAAAGTGTTTGTTTGATTATCTGAACCTCGCATACTTTGTGTATGACGATCCGTGGATTTCTCCCGGCAGATGTATCGAATCTTGTGGGTAAAGTGTACCCCTCTGCAGAGGTTTCAAAACTATTCGAATAGCCGCGTCCTCGGTTATGGACAGTTGGCAAACTGTACTTGACTTTTGTCAAGAATGATAATAACTTATGGTGAACTTGGTGAATGACATGACTTGACTTGACCTTGATATTGACACACTTGAGGTTCCTCTTTAGATTGAACTTAGAGAACTAAACCTCTTCTCTACTAATGAACATTCTTGGGAAATAAAACTAGCTTTTGCAAATAAACTTAGTGCTTAGTCCACCCTATCAACCTTGCATATCTACTTCATCATTTCATTTATAAGATGGTTTGCGAGTGCATCCAATGTACTCATGGCTGTGTCCCTGGCTATCAACTTGGCCAGACTATGGGGAAGAGTATCCGGAGGAACGTTATGAAGAAGAGTATCAGAACTAAGATCGTCTCCTGAGTCGCCATTGCCTGTAGGGTGAAGGCATGGACCCGAAGACGTTATCTCCGCTGCTATATTGTGTTGTAATATGAACTTGGTCACTATGACCATTGTATTTGAACCATCGTATTGTAATGTCTATGGAACTGGTTACCAACTACGTTATGTGTATCAAAACAATGATTCTGGGATTGTGGTGGAATGCATAACAGGTATTTCGAATTTGTGATAAATTCGGGGTTGTCACAATCGTGTGCCAATCTCTATCCTGGAATCTCTAGTCGTTGCTCTTCCCCCGATCCTAAGTCCTTCATCTAGGACATTTGTCGAGTTAACCCCTCGTCAATTGGCGCCGACCGTGGGGATCACGGTGACTGGATTTTGTCATCCGGGCGGGATCCTTCAAGTTTTCATCGACAAGATCAGCAAATTTTGCGGCTGCCGATAGCAGCAGCAGCCAGATCGCTTCAACAGATCCATCCACTTCAGATCGACTTCATCATCACCAAAGAAGGGCGCACCAAGCTTCGCGACTACGGAGTCGACAAAAGTTCTCGGCGTTAGCCTCTGAACCGGCGGAATCAACGTCCACTGCAACGCAAGACATATTGACAAGGAATCTCAGATGTCTGTACTCGTCCGATCCGTCGATACAGCCAGCTGCAGTACTGATCAGGAAAAAAAAGGTATGGTCGGCTGGCGGCCCTCCTTCCTTGATGTGTTGGTGGAGCGCTTCAGCAGTGGCGAGTGCGTCTGGCTTCCGCGGTGACAGCGCGGATGTGGGTGGTTGTCAGACTTGGACGGCGAGATCGGGTTTTCAAAGTTGGTGGTGGCCTTGGCTTGGTGTTGATGTAGTTACCGCGTCAGGGGTGTTTGGCTTAGTGGTGGTGTGGGCTGGCTCCAGCTGGTTTCGTGAGGTGGTTGTCCAGAAGCTTTGGGCGAGACTCTGCCCGGCTAGCAGCGGTGGCGTCTACGGTGTCACTTTCTTCTTGGAGGCGCCACTATGCAGTGTTCTTTGACTTCGCCTAGCCTCAAGACAAGATTTTTGGGTGAAAAATAGACATGTCTGGTTTGGGCAATGGGCGTCGCGTTGGATTTGCTTTCCTCCTTTTGGGGCGTCTTCTTGAAGATTTTACTCCCTTTCGTGCCGCTTGGTGGGCTAGATTCACACGACATTTCGGTCGGCAGATGGCCGACTCGTGATGCGAGGTTTCCTTGCGGTGGCTCGCGGCACGAGAATGCTGATGAGTGATGGTTTGGTCACGGGAATGACTTTGGTAGTTGATTCTTGTTCCGACGTGTCTAACTCTCCTTCGCCTTGGTCTTCCTCTGTTATGAAGTCGGCGCTGCGGATTGTGGTTTGTCTTGTGGTGACGATGCCCTGTGGTGGGTGGTCCAGTCATGGTAGTCTTCTTCGGCCCAAGTCTTGCATGTCTCCTCTTTGGAGCTCATCATCAGAATTGGAGCTGCGAGTCTCCTATGCGGATAGCCATCTATTTGGCATAGGCCGACGCGGATTTCATGAGGACGCTGTGGGAGGTCTTTCTTGATGGTCGTCCATCGGTAAAGTCGTGGAGGTGTGCTGACGATAACGGCGGAGGACGTATCACGTACTCCAGTGAATGGAGTACTCCAGCTGCACCACATACATTACAGTCGTTAGATAACGTAGGTACAAGATAGGACCTCAATGTATCTTCCATCCAAATTTGCAAAAGGGCACCCCTCTAAGCACAGAATAACATCCTCCCTGAAAGATTCCAATATGTGCTCCAATTGGGAACAGAAAAGGCATCAACAATTGATCCCCTTTGTTTAGTCAAGCATAGTTAGAAGCACTGCAATTATTCAAACCTATATAACAAAGCACTAATGATTTAGGCTAAAAAATGAATGTGATATTAGTTCTTTCTGATGACCCTATCACGTGTAATAAACAGCCATCTCAAAATACATGGAGAATACTTACAATCACTCAAAATACAACCCAGATCGAGGACATCAAGCAAAACTGATCCATCTCAAACCAAAGCAAGCATGTCTCGACCAAAGTCCAAACCAGATCATGGTCATCTAAAAAATCGCAGCTGTCAAACCACCTCGATTAGGATCGAGCCTAGAATTAAAAAAGAGAGCCTAGAATAAATCAATGGAGTGGGGAGAGCTTGTTTTGATGGCGAAGATGATGAGATCTCACAGTGGAAGACTACGGCGAGGCTGTCAAAGCCATGTCGCGGCGGCGGTTCGTTTTCTTTGCTGGATGTGTCAGATCTCTATCGTCCCGGTGGAGATTTCGGCTGTCTTGTTGGGGATGATCTCATTCTCATCAGTGGCGGCGTGCCTCGGCCGGATCAAATCACCACCTCGAGTTAAGGACTTGAGGGAGAGGAGAAGGCCGATCTTGGCTGCAGCGGTGAACAGAGACCGGGACAAGCACATGAAAAATGATTTGGTGTAAGGGGACGTTGGTGCTGGAATTTAGACTTTTCACGGAATGTTTTTGCAAATATACTAGTAGATCAGGCTGGGCATCTGCCAAAGTTGCATCACGTCTATTATCAAAATAGAGATCAAAACGAGAAACCAGAGACACAGATTTTTACGTGAAAACTCTTACGGGAAAAACCACGGACATACCAAGGCGTATTTTTACTATGATGGAGGAGTATTACAAGCACGAGACGACAGACGGTCTTTGGTGCGATTACTGGGGTATATATATGAGGGCAATATACAAGAGTCCTTGGAGGACAAGAAAAGGAGATATACTGGTATGCGCCGGCCAGCATACATAAAGCCCATTAACAGAATTTGGATCACGCTTCAACAATCTCCACCTTGAACCAAATTCTCTCCAGTAGTCGAATAAAGTAATAACTTATCCATGTCAAATTTGCATAAACACCTTGTGCGTCAAAGTCCCATAGGACTAACGAGAGATGCCAACTAAATCCGAGCAAAGCTCAAACTTAGCTGAAGGGACTGACTTTGTCATCATATCAGCTGCATTATCATGCGTACTTATCTTGCATACCTTCACATCACCTTTAGCAATAACTTCACGAACATAGTGATATCTCACATCAATGTGCTTTGTTCTCTCATGGAACATCGAATCTTTTGTCAGGCATATAGCACTTTGACTATCACAAAATATGGTAGTGGAAGATATATCTCCACAAAGCTCATTGTACAAACCTCTCAACCATGTAGCTTCTCTACATGCCTCAGCAATTGCCATATACTCAGCCTCAGTAGTAGACCAAGCAATAGTAGACTACAAAATTGCTTTCCAACTCACAGCACAACCACCAATGGTGAAAGCATAGCCTGTGAGTGATCTTATCTTGTCCAAATCACCAGCATAATCAGAATCAACAAAACCAATAAGTCCATCTCCAGATTTCCCAAACTGTAAACGAACATTAGAAGTACCTCGCAGGTACCTGAAAATCCACTGAACTGCTTTCCAATGCTCTTTTCCAGGATTAGCCATATATCTACTAACAACGCTCAACGCATGAGATAAATCAGGACGTGAACAAACCATGGCATACATTAGTGAACCAATTGCACTTGAATAAGGAACTCCAGACATGTACTCAATATCACCATCTGATTTGGGACATAAAGCTGATGGTAATTTAAAATGTGCAGCTAATGGAGTACTTACTTTCTTGGCATCATGCATATTAAAGCAGCGAAGCACTTTATCAATATATCCTTTCTGACTTAGATATAGTTTTCCAGACAATCTATCTCTAGAAATTTCCATGCCAAGTATCTTCTTCGCTGCACCCAAATCCTTCATCTCAAATTCTTTACTCAATTGCTTCTTTAGTTTTTGAATTTCTATCATACTGTAACATCCCAGAACGTAGGACAACTCCAGGGTAGTTTAGAAGGGCTTTTGTGCATTGCATCTGAAATTACAGGATTTTTTTCACACTTTTATCACTAAAACCTAAGAGTGATCGAATCTCTCTTCGAGGGGGGATGGTGAACTCTCGAAGTGCGAAAGATTTGGACATGATCTCTTTTGATCTATTATTGTGGGGAGGTGATGAATTGGATAACTAAAAAACCCTAGTTATAAGCTTTGGAACTTAAATTGGAATTTGAATCAAGTTTGAATTTGAATCTTGAATGATTGAATTTGAAAGACACATTTAGAAAGGATAAATATTAATAAAGAAAGAATAGATAGATAGAAATATAAACATCAATAAAGAAAGAGAAAACTTGAACTTTATTGATCATCAACACATATTACATTGTCTTTACATAATTCAAGAATGAAAGAATATTACAAATTGGAATGAATCAAAGAACATTACAACAGAAGAAAAGAAAGATTACAAGTTACAAATTCTAAAAAGAAAACTATATGTCTTCTTTCTTTCTTTCCTTTCTTCTTTTCTTTTCTTGGCACCTGCAACCAAAGTATAAACAGCAAAAATCGCTAGAATGGTAATTACCAAGTGGCACTCAAGAATAACAAGGCCACTGTAGATAATCATCAGGATGTTGAGCTTATCACCAAGCTCTCGAGTGGAAATATCTCAAGGCAGCCGAGATGGGCAAGCCAGCCCACAGCAGCACACTCAGCAAATGCGTGCACCAAGGTGTCAAGCCCCCAGGTAACAAAGGCCAGTATAAAAGCATCACAGAGGGTGAAATTTGCTCGGCCAAGAACACAACCAACCAAGACCAACACCACCACACCAGCACATCACCACACCGAGAACACCACCACAATCAAGACCACATCACCATCACTAAATCACCACCACACAATCAACCCTGCTCATGAGTTGAGCAACAGGGAAGATTCACACCCCAGCACACCATCAAAACAACCCATCCATCAAAGCCAAAGACCAACATGGTCACATAGTTCAACTAGGAACTAGGTCAAGCAGCTAGGAGGAGCAGGCTAGCCACAAGAAGCAGGAAATCATAATTATTCCAGAAGAACAAGATACTCTTCAGCAGCAGGTTATTATTGAACCACAGCATACATAAGTGCTGGGAGAAAACTCACAAGTTATTCTCCCAGGCAGACTGCACAGAGCACAGCCACACATGAATCAAGCAAAACTTGATGTTAAAAGGGCTTTGGTCATCATTTGGATGTCCAGGAGGCCATGACCTTGAAGACAAGGCCATCCACAGCACCTACTCGGTAACACAAAATCTTACCTGGGAATTTCTCAAAGGAAATACTCACAGAGATAAGAGCAAGGCCAGGAGTGGCACATGGGTTGCCTAGCTAACAAGACTAAGGCCTAAACCTAGATAACCATCAGCTTTGTCAATAGAAATTGATCAAGTTTAAATAAGCATCTGGGAAAAGTGGACAGGGACACTTTTAATCAATTAAGCCACCAGCAGACCACCACAGAGGGTGATCCACTCTCAAGAACACTTAATTAAGCAGCCAACACCCACAGTAACTGTGAACACCTCAAGGAGGCATCATAGTGAAGTAGTTAGCCAGAGGCTACTGCAAGAGCCACAACAGCAGTCATGGAATATAGCATCACAGCTAGGAATAACCAAGCTCAACAGAACAAGTTTGCATCACTATATCAGCACAACAGAAGCACTGCAAGAAAGTTCAGTGAGCCTGTTAACAGCAGCTCAATTAACAGCAACATTCAGAGATAACTAACACATAGTTATCCATGCACTTGATTAGATTAATCAAGACCAGCCACTAGCAAGATCTTAACTAATCAAGCAACAGCAGTAACTGAATAATTAAACAATAAAGGATCACCATGTCATTCAGCTAGCTGAAACCAGCAAGCTTCAGTTAATAGAGTTAACTGAAGCTGTGACTGAAACTAACAGTGGCAGCTAACACAAGCATGAACAAGCTATAACAGCAAGCTAAATGGACAAGGAGTGATCATGGAGCCTAGAAACACACATCACAACCAGCTTAACTTCACTGCACGAGTGCAAGCCTGGGGAGGAACCCCAGTGCATCCGAGAGAGGAGAACATGGCCAGGGCAAGCTCCAGGTGAGCATGGCCAGGGCAAACTCCAGGTGAGCATGGCCAGGGCAAGCTCCAGTGAGCATGGCCAGGGCAAGCTCCAGGAGAGCAAAGCAAGCTCCAGGAGAATACAGAGCAAGCTCCAGGAGAGCACAGAGCAAGTTCCAGGAGGGCACAGAGGAGAAGAGAGGAGGGGAAACACTTACTCGATGCCCAGGAGATACCACCGTGGCATGGCGAGGCAGTGCTCGCACGACCACGATGGCATCAAGCCAGGGGAAGTCGCTGACGACATGTCGGCGTATCACCTAACTCGCCACGCACCAGATCTCACCGTGGAGAAGGCCAAGCTACTCGAGATCAAGCTCGAGGTCGCCATGGCTGAGATCCAGAGCTTCGGAGGCGAAGGAGACGAGAGCGTCCGGGGGGCAATCGACAAGATCTCGCGGACAGGCAGGAGCGTCGTCGCCTGATCTATCGACTGGTACCCATCTCAGCGGCGGACTCTGGCGGAGCTCGTCGGAATCGAGCGCGGCAGCGGCGAGGCGATGCAGTCGCCAGAGCGAGCGCAAGGAAGAGGATGAGAGCGAGTGAGGGGGGTGCGACCAGTCGGGCTGGCCGAGGCCACCTGGTCGGGTTCGACCAGGTAGGCTGGCGCCGACAGGTGGGCTCGGCCCGACAGGTGGGCCAGGTCTGGCAGGAGAGAGAGAGAGAGAGGGTTTTAACCAGATTTTAAAACAAAAATTTGAATAAAAATAAAGAGGTTTTTAGAAAAACCTTTTAACACCCAATTAAAGGCAGAAAAATAAACTTGATTTTGCAAAAATAACTTTAAATGATTTTTGACCTTTTAATCACATAAATAGTGATTTTTGTGAGTAAGAGAGGATTTATTCATAATTGAGTTATGAAGTTTTCTTTTAAAGGAAAAACCTCTAGAAATGATTTAAATGAGAAAGTAAAAGGGAAATAACATTCTTAAAATAAAATCAAGTAAATTCATTCAAGAATTTGTCCTTAGTATTCTTGAATGAATTTCACATAATATATACTCTGGTAAATTCATAGCTAGGGTATATACACTTTTAATAAATCACCTTATAAAAATAAATAGGAAAGAGAACTTTAAAAGACTTTTTCTCTAGTTGTGAGATATCTAAGAAAAATCTAATTAGAATAGAACTCATTATCAAAATTGAACTCTATTCCAGAATATTGAAGAATATTCTTGAATGAAGTAATTGATAACATATACACCTTAAAATCATAAAAGGAGTATACAAATTCTAGGATAAGAATAAAACACTTCCAGGGGGGTATAAAGGGAACACACACACCTTAAAGGCATGCATTATTTGAATCTTTAACCATTGCCCTTAACGGACAATGATGTTGTTTTCCAGAACACGAGGTCCCGGGTCACTTCAACAAATCCAAATGCACTACCTTGCAGGTTGCAGGCAAGTTCACTCTTGCTCATATCTCTTGTTTATTTTTAACAAAGTACTTGAAAATATACCGGTGGTATAATAATAATAATTATTATTATTGCATTTAAAAGCAAAGACTCTGCTTTTCTTGAATGAATATGACTAGTGGTTAGTAACCACGGTGGTTGTTGATGTGTGGCGGTGGTGTTATCTTTTCACCGTCCAGTTGGGAACCCCAAGAGGAAGGTATGATGAATATAGTAGCAAGGTTTTTCCCTCAGTTAAAAAACCAAGGTATGTCGATCAGGAGAGGAAGGAGCCAAACGACTGAAGGTGATGCTTGCTAGCTTGCGACAGCTTAGGACAATTTATAGGGCGCCTCGTCCAAGCTTTGCTTTGCTAGCTGCAACGCGGAACCTGCACACAACACAACCAAATACTTTGCTCCCAACTTACGATGAGGTTGTCAATCTCACCGGTTTGCTGTAAACAAAGGAATGAGCGTATCGAGTGGAAAATAGTAATAATATGCGAGTAAAGTAAATAGTGCGAGTAAAGTAAACAAGTGATAGCAATATAAAGGAAATAGGACCGGGATCCACAGTTCACTAGCGGTGTCTCTCTATAAGATAAAATAATACATGTTGGGTAAACAAATTACAGTTGGGCAATTGATAGAATAAAGACAACGTGCATATGATGAGAGGATCACTATGAGATTTATTCTGGGCATTACAACAAAATACATAGACCGCCATCCAACTGCATCTATGACTAATAATCCACTCACGGGGATATCGTCCGAACACCCCATGAGTATTAAGTTGCGAACAACAGATAATTGCATTAAGCAAAGTGTGTAATGTAAACAAAGCATATACCCTCGAGCATATGAATGTTGTTTTCCCCCTAGTAGCAACAGCACATCTACAACCTTAGAGGTTTCTGTGACTCCCCCAGATTAAATAGAGGTATGAACCCACTATCGAGCATAAATACCCCCTCTTGGAGTCACTAGCAACTACTCGGCCAAGATAGCTACTAACAACGGAGAGCATGCAAGATCATAAACAACATAGAGATAACATAAGATAAATGTCAGTACTTCAACTCAAGCATAACACCAATATTCATCGGATCCCAACAAACCAAACATGTAGAATTACATAACGGTGATCTCAATCATGTAGGGCAGCTCATGAGATCTAAACATGAAGCACATGGTGGAAAAGACAACCATCTAGCTACTGCTATGGACCCATAGTCCAAGGTAGACTACTCACTCATCGCTTCGGAGGCAAGCATGGCGATGAAGAAGACCTCCGGTGGCGATTCCCCTCTCTGGCAGGGTGCCGGGAAGAGCTTCTAGACCCTCCCGATCTTTAGGTCGACGACGGCGGCGGATCGCGATGTATTCTGGAAAACTGATCGGGCCCTTAGGTTTTTCTCGTCGGGGGGTCTTTATAGGCGAAGGGGCAACGTCAGGAGTGGACCGAGGCGGTCTCACACATAGGGGGCGCGGCCCAGCCCCTGGCCGCGCCGCCCTAGTGTGAGGCCACCTCGTGGCCCCACTCCCTCTCCTCTTCGGTTCTCTAGAAGCTTCGGTAAAATTCTGGGCGACTGGTTTTGGTTTCATCCAATTCCGAAAATATTTCCTGTGTAACTTTTCTGAAACACAAAAACAACAGAAAATAGGGAACTGGCACTGTGGCGACTTGTTAGTAGGTTAGTTCCGGAAAATGCATAAAAGTGCCACGAAGTGTAATGAAACACTAAGAAAATGGTGTAAAAACAAGCATGGAGCATCAAAAATTATGGGTACGTTTGAGACGTATCAGCATCCCCAAGCTTAACTCCTGCTCATCCTCGAGTAGGTAAGTGATAACAAAAGAAATAATTTGTGAGGTGACATGCACCTACACAATCTTGATCATCTATGTAAGCGTTGTGCGCTGGAATCAAAAGAACTTAAACATGGGCATGAAAGATATGATCTTGATAGAAGAAACGTAGCAACCATGTTATAACATGAAAATGAACACAAACAAAAGATCATGAAAATAAAACAATGAAAGTTAAACGTGTGTTCAAATCATAAGAAAAAACATACAAATGGTTTTTAGCTTGTCCTTCATGGAGAGCAAAACATAAATGCATAGGACACCTTCAAGTTTAAGAAGGCGACTAGATACAAATAATTTAAGAACAAGTAAAACCAACAATATGAATCAATCAATGAAAACTTTGGGACAATGCACATTATACTAAGAATAACAACTATGCTCTCTTAATGGTGCATAAAGATAGAAGGTGGTGACTAAACATAAAAGTAAAAGAAAGGCCCTTCGCGGAGGGAAGCAGTGATTGCAAGTTTTATAAACCTTCAAAAATTATGGTACTTACTGGCTTTGAGCTCTCATTGCCCCCATCATAAGCATCTTGAATGGTTAAAGTTAATGCGAGAACACTTACGCTGCATATGCTTGACAAATCATAAGTTAAAAACCGCCAACGGGGTACCTCCGTGCCCGATGACATGGAACAAGCCCACATCAAAATGACAGGACAAGCAGACAACGAACACCTCGACATCTCTTTTATTTACCATTTGTTTAGCTTTTTATTTTGAGATGCATCGTCGAATGTCCACTATGGGTATGCTGCAAATTTCCACCATGAATTATGCATGGCTTAGATTGGCGTTTCCCTAACACATATACAAACTCCATGATCCTGCAAGATTCTCAATTCATTTCACACCGCGAGTATCCATAAACAAAAGATCACGATATCAACTCAAATAAGAAGTGCAATGTTGAAAGCTTGCCCCATGACGGCATGGTTGGGCTAGTCTCCAACTTACAACTTGCAAGCATAACAACTCAACATAAGAGACCACAATGTCAAATTTTGAAGAACGAGAAAAATAAAGTGTGCCTTCCGGTTCGTGAGAGCTTTACTGACCAATTTTCGCATAACACTGGTAAGAGTTTAATTTGAAGAGTAGATAAAAGCAAGTCAAATGTACTTTGAAATAGCAAATTGCTAATAGGTATGTATGGTGGACACTTTGGCAAACTTGGTTTTTAGGAGTTGGATGCACGAGTAGAGCTCATACTCATTACAAGGCGAGGGCTAGCAAAAGACTGGGAGCGACCAACTAAGAGAGCAATAATGGCCATAATCATGCAAAGCGACATTAAAAAAAAGCATAAGATGGCACCAAAAGTCAAAAACTAAATTATCATAAAGGCAATTGGCGACTTTGTAAGAGTCTAACATGTGTGAGCATGCGCCAAGTCAACCCAAATAAAGCATCAAGGAGAAAACCAAAATAATGCTTCCAAACGATAAAAACAACGCATGATTTTTTCAAAGGCTCATTAAGCAATCTCAGTTATTTGAGATAAGTCATGCTACAGCAAAACCACTAAGCATACTATCAAAAAGACATCAAGCACGACATGTAAAAGCCTAAGCCGCAGTCTACACAAGCTCCTTCTTGTACCACTTTTTTGCATAAAGCTTTTTCTCTTTTTCAACACCATTCAAACTTTTTATAAACACCTTGATGAAAACCAATAAAGATCAGAGGCAAAAATACACCTTGATGAAAAGATATAACAAGATCTGAACGCATATCAAGGCGAAAAACGAAAACTAAACGCAGTTCTAGAAAAAGAAGAACACTCGTTGAAATTGTAAGAATGAAAAACAGAGTGTTCTTGGCAAATGAAAAGCAAGGCAACTTCTCCAAAAGAAATTTGTTGGGGTCCAAACATTTATTGCAGAAAACAAAACTAAACTAAACTAAAAACTAAAACAACTGACGCTCCAAGAAAAACGCATAATGCATGAAGCAATAAAAATATAGTGTCTTGAAAGGTGACCTGATTTTTGCCGATGAAGAAGGGGTGCCTCGGGGGCATCCCCAAGCTTTGACGCTTGTACTTCTTGGATATTTCTTGGGGTGATGCATGGGCATCCCCAAGCTTGAGCTTTTGTCCATTCTTCAACTCATCTCATCACTCTCCGATCCCTACACTTGAAAACTTCCTTCATACAAAACTAAACACAAATCTATTAGCAACATTAGTGTAAGCATAACATAGAATCAACCCTTTTTGCTTCAGGTTTCAACCTAAAACCACCACATATAAAGCATATACTATTGTAGCAACTTCCCCAAAAGTTCCGTGATCAAAAGAACTAAAAAAGAAAGCGATAAAGCGGCAAACACAAATATTGGCAGAAATCTGTCAAAACAGAACAGCTGACAAAGGTCGAATTTTTAGAGGGTTTTCTATTGCTCAAATAAAAAAGTGTTCAACTAATAAAAGTTTGGATATAACCTGGGGCATATGCACAAGAAATCGCAGGTCCAAAAGATATACAGAGAATTTTCCCGAATTTTTACGGTGCAGCACCGAAAACTGTTTCAGGACAGCAACATCCCCAAATCTTACCTCACTCAAATTAGAGGCTTCTCTTGGCACAACAATGAAATAAAAAGGATAAGGAGAGGTCATTACAGTAGTAATAACTTCCAAGACTCAAATAAAAGAAAAAGAACTGAAAGTAAAAACATTGGGTTATCTCCCAAGAGTGCTTTTCTTTAACGCCTTTGAGCTAGGCGCAGAAAATTGCGAATCAAGTATTATCAAGTGATGAAGCATCAATATCAACTGTTTCCTCTAGATCACCACTTACCACACTATGCACCTTAGAGGCTCTCGAAGATGATTCAACCTGCAAGTCACTCTTAGTTGAACTAAAAGTCTTACCAATCTTAAAAACATGCTGCGGTTTAGGCACAAACATCTTGGGAACATACATAATTTTTTGCTCTTTTCCACCAAAAGCTTTCTCTTTCTTAAACTTAAGAGAAGAGAAAATTGAACTTAAAGTTTCCATGGATTCCTCTAGTTTCCCAATCCTAAGGTTTTGACTATCAAGAGTAGTGCTAGCTTCTAAAACAGTGATTCTCTTACCGATACTTTCTATCGTTTCATTAACTTGGCTAGCATTATCAAGGATATTTGGCAAACCTTTTTTCTAAAGAGCTAAGCTTTCCTAGAACTTCCTCCAAAGTGACATCAGTTTTAACAACATGAATAGGTGGTACTCCCACTAAGCTTTCAATTAAAGTGCATGCTTCAAGAGCGGGAGTACCCAGAAAATTACCTCCTGCAAGAGTATCAAGAACGTATCTATACCAACTAGTTATACCAACATAAAAATTTCTAAGGAGGATCATGGTAGAATGCTTCTTTGTACACCTATGATGAGAATTGCTAATACGGTACCAAGCATCTTTCATGCTCTCTCCCCCTTGTTGTTTAAAAGTACGAACTTCAACTTCAGGATTACTCATTCTCACACGACTAAAAGCAGACAAGTAAAAACAACTACAACGGAATCTAATTTTTTTGGGTTTTTGATAAAACAATGCAAGTAAAATAAATAAAGTAAAGCAAAACAATAAACAAAGTAAAGGATGTGCGTGTGAAAACTCCCCTCATAGAAGTCTTCTTCTTCCTCCCCGGCAACGGTGCCAGAAAAAGAGCTTGATGCGTGACGGTGGTGTTATCTTTTCACCGTCCAGTTGGGAACCCCAAGAAGAAGGTATGATGAATATTGCAGCAAGGTTTTTCCCTCAGTTAAGAAACAAGGTATGTCGATCAGGAGAGGAAGGAGCCAAACGACTGAAGGTGATGCTTGCTAGCTTGCGACAGCTCAGGACAATTTATAGGGCTCCTCGTCCAAGCTTTGCTTTGCTAGCTGCAACGCGGAACCTACACACAACATAACCAAATACTTTCATCCCAACTTACGATGAGGTTGTCAATCTCACCAGTTTGTTGTAAACAAAGGAATGAGCGTATCGAGTGGAAAATAGTAATAATATGCGAGTAAAGTAAACAGTGTGAGTAAAGTAAACAGGTGATAGCAATATAAAGGAAATAGGACCGAGATCCACAGTTCACTAGCGGTGTCTCTCCATAAACTAAAATAATACATGCTGGGTAAACAAATTACAGTTGGGCAATTGATAGAATAAAGACAACGTGCATATGATGAGAGGATCACTATGAGATTTACTCTGGGCATTACAACAAAATACATAGACCGCCATCCAACTGCATCTATGACTAATAATCCACTCACGGGGATATCGTCCGAACACCCCATGAGTATTAAGTTGCGAACAACAGATAATTGCATTAAGCAAAGTGTGTAATGTAAACAAAGCATATACCCTCGATCATATGAATGTTGTTTTCCCCCTAGTAGCAACAGCACATCTACAACCTTAGAGGTTTCTGTCACTCCCCTAGATTAAATAGAGGCATGAACCCACTATCGAGCATAAATACCCCCTCTTGGAGTCACTAGCAACTACTCGGCCAAGATAGCTACTAACAACGGAGAGCATGCAAGATCATAAACAACATAGAGATAACATAAGATAAATTTCAGTACTTCAACTCAAGCATAACACCAATATTCATCGGATCCCAACAAACCAAACATGTAGAATTACATAACGGTGATCTCAATCATGTAGGGCAGCACATGAGATCTAAACATGAAGCACATGGTGGAGAAGACAACCATCTAGCTACTGCTATGGACCCATAGTCCAAGGTAGACTACTCACTCATCGCTCCGGAGGTAAGCATGGCGATGAAGAAGACCTCCGGTAGTGATTCCCCTCTCCGGCAGGGTGCCGAGAGGAGCTTCTGGACCCTCCCGATCTTCGGGTCGACGGCGGCGGCGGATCGCGATGTATTCTGGAAAACTGATCGGGCCCTTAGGTTTTTCTCGTCGGGGGGTTTTTATAGGCGAAGGGGCAACGTCAGGAGTGGACCGAGGTGGTCTCACACATAGGGGGCGCGGCCTAGCCCCTGGCCACGCCACCCTGGTGTGAGGCCACCTCGTGGCCCCACTCCGTCTCCTCTTTGGTTCTCTGGAAGCTTCGGTGAAATTCTGGGCGACTGGCTTTGGTTTCATCCAATTCCGAGAATATTTCCTGTGTAACTTTTCTGAAACACAAAAACAGCAAAAAACGGGGAACTGGCACTGTGGCGACTTGTTAGTAGGTTAGTTCCGAAAAATGCATAAAAGTGCCACGAAGTGTAACGAAACACTAAGCAAATGGTGTAAAAACAAGCATGGAGCATCAAAAATTATGGATACGTTTGAGACGTATCAGTTGTCGACCTAGGAAGGTGGGTAGTGGGACCATGGTAAGAGTATGGTGGAGGTCCCACTGTAACTGGAATGTTCACCTAGGATTAATAACCAATGTCGCCAGTGATTCTTGTGCCGTAAAATACGGTCAACCATAGGGTCTAGAATGGGACAGAAGAGTCAGCTGTATCTTTTCCCTCTTGCATATCAATGGACGTGCCATTTCAGAACAGTTGTCTCCCTGCGCAGAGCTTCGGGATGGGTGGAATCCCCCTAATGATTCCACGATTCTGGCGGTCTATGATGGATTGCGGCAATGACGGGGGTAGAGTGCCGAAGCCGGTGTTACCACAGTGCGTAACCAAACCGGTGGGGGTAACTCATTGTCAGAAAGGACAAGTATGCTGAGGTCGGCAACTACCAAAGTGTAGACCGGCGAGGGTAGCGAACCGAAGTTGGAACCGCAAAAGGGTGGGTATGCAAGGTTGCGGGAAGGAATAGTGATTGGCTCGGATCAACGGCTGGGCCACATACCAAGGAAGTATAGACGGGAAAGTACACCCGGTCGTGCAGCAAAGCGTTGATGTCCTATGGGTACAAGTGACCATCTCTGCAAAGTGTACAAAAAGTATCAAGATACTCCCTGTTCCGAGAAGGAGCTACGAACACGGCAGGAAAGGAGCCCATCGACGCTCAAATCAACCTATGAAGACTGACGGACATAGCTCTTTGAATAAAATCAATCTTTGAAGAAATGATTATAAAAAACTGCATTTGACTTAAGACTTTCTAGTCTATGGTCGTAGCTAGTGCATCAAACACCTCTATGCTAATAAATGAACTTGTTGGGTAACGCTCGTTACTCACCCCACTCCCTTTTAACCCTTGCTTAGACTCGGAGGGCCAGCTTGAAGAAACCGAAGGAAGCCCAGAGGACTACGAGGAGGTCTACTACGAAGAACCGGATCTAACAGGAGGAGTCGAGGGCATCGACTACACCATCTCCTATGGTCCCAATGATGGACTCGATGTAACATCCCAATTTTTGGGAAAGAATTTAAAAATCTTGCACATGAAATCATACCATCATTCATGCATTCTTTCATCTTTGCGAGCTTCATTTTGAGAAAATAAGAATTCAAAATACTATTTTGTATCTAATCAAACCTATGCAAGCTTGTTTGCAAAGGAAATTTATACAAACTAGCAAGGTGGCCCGCGCACATGCGCAGGCAACATCTTCATTGTCCTCAAATTTCTCTGAAAATAAGTGGAATAAAGTATTGTATTGTCTCATTTAGAAAAACTCACCATGTATGCAATTCTTTTTCGCGTGCATAGAACATATGTATGTATCATCGATAAGCCTTTAAAACATGAAATCAATATTGTTAAATTAAAGTTGTAGATCATTCTAATGTTTATATCAATCCAATGATCGATAAGCATCAATTGTACACATCTAGGCTTATATATGTCTATATAAAAACGTTGATACTCATATGTGCAGGATTTTAAATGTTACGACATGACTTATGCTTTATTGAAGCGAACTATATGAGCTAAATATGTTCACTTGAGCCGTGTTTCAATTGCAAACAGATAAATAGAAAATTTGACCATGTTCACTCAATTAAGCCAAACGTGGATATGCCCTAAAATTTGCATATAAATTAGAGGTGAAAATTAATGAACACATTCATCATACTGGTATGTAAAATATGAAATGTGTCTAAAATCAAGAGATTGTGATGTTCACATTCTTTTTAACCGTAGCTTATACCTCAAGTGTCATACCTAAAAATATGTACCAGAAATCCATAGATCAAAATGTTCATAATCTTTCCAAACAGCGGGTTTACTAAGGTGTCATACCTTTATAATCCCATAGCTTCGGCAGTTAAAATACTTCAATGGAAACCTTAATCCTTATATTCATCAGGTTGAAAAAGTACAATGCGCTATATTAGAAAAATCAAGTGTCCCTGCCAATTGTAGGAAACTCTGATATGTATTTCTGAGCTACATTTTTCTTAATCAAAAAATGTAAAACGACCAATCAACTCTGAGAATCTGGCATTATACAAACTTTATACATGTACAAAGCAAAGGAGGTAAATATCTATGGTGAAGCACCAAAACCATGTGTAAGTAAGCTAGCACGTAACTTGCACCGGGCTTAAACGAATTTTGCAATATAATTCATTTGTAAATAAACTGTAGGTTTTTAAAAAGCATATAGGTTGCTAACATGTGTTTATAAATTTAACTTTAAGTCAACAAATATTACCATGTGATGGACAAAAAGGCAATTAGTAACGACAACAATATTTTGTTATTCAAGCAATAATCGATTTGTCACTTATTTATTCTATAATTCACAATCATTTTATACATTTGGTATTTTTATATTGTAATGTCTCAGTAAAATAAAACTAATAAGTGGCAGCAGGCAGCTAAGTGGTATCACTGTTTTTGCTCTGTGCTCGAAGGTGACGATGTTGAGGTAACTTGATGCCCAGGGTCGAAGAGATAAGCTTGCCGTTACTGAACTAACTTGTCGGCCTCATCCTTCAAGCATTAACATTAGCAATACATAATTTTTCTTACAGAAACCCATAATAACTAATTTACACACCGATGCATGCAACGACATAGGATAATAGGATGCTGAATTCAAGATCTTAATCCATAGCAAAGGGCCAAAGAGGTACGTGCAGACCTGCTAGTATACATCTTAGTCCCGTTTCTCCCGTCACTGGGCATCATGCTGAAACCAAAACACTCGGACGTTTCCTCGACCGCGGTTGAATAACATCTGCTCGTGCATACTGGGGTGACGTGAAATGATTCTCCCATTAGGAACGACTGAAGCGCTGGCCTGCCGACACGGGTCTGCTCAGTCTTCCTGTTCGAGTATACAATATTACCATGTGATGCATGTAAATTTCAAGTGTACCTTTTGTTTTCCTCCTACCCGTTAGCCACTTAATTAGGCACGTTTGGCCCATGACTCTCGTTTAACAGAAAAATATGAGCATAAGTCAGGTACCTATGCTCCATAATTAACTGGAACTTCGTTCATAGGAAGTTACGTTGTACTCCCTCCAATCGGAAATAACTGTCGGTGGCTTAGTACAAACTTTATACTAAGTTAGTACAAAATCACCGACACTTATTTCTGACCGGAGGGAGTATTGTTTTTCTTGCATATTGAGAGATACGCACCTCTTTCTCTACATTGCCAGTGCCGACGCGATGCCGATGCCGATGCCGATGTGGATGCATGGGAAGTCCCTAAGATTGAAACCTGTCGAGTATATGTACAAATCTAAAGCTTTGCGCCTTAAAAAAACTCAAACTTTGCAAAAGAGTGTATGCTTGAATTATAAAAAAGTAGATGGTGCCGTGAAAGGAAACTTCACATGCCATCACCTGCATTTGGCTGTCCGGCTGTGTGCATGAGGCAAGTCTTGATTCTATCCATGGATCCATCTCCTATGGCTGCATGTCAGAAACTGAAACCTGACGACGACATTTATTTGATCCATGACAATGCACGGCAGGAGCCACGCTGACCACAAACTTTGAGTTTACAGACCTGTTGCTGTCCCCATAAGCAAATCTTTAAGCAGCAAATCTTGCCGCGTCTTACATGCTGCTAAAATCTCCGGTGCAACAACATGAGAGGTCAATAATTGTAAGGAAAATTCTATTTAAAAAGTAGTCACGTGCACTTGTAAAGTTTTTTTGCTTGATGAAATGAAATCTTCTGTAGGCATACGTATAACAACTTTTGGCTTGTAACCGGATGTATCCTATAAACATATATGTAGAATAGCATCGCATTTACCATGAACACCCAACTCAATACTTCCAGAAACAAATGGAAAAATTATGAAATCTGGAAGCACCAACTCAGATATAATAAGACTGTAGATGAATGTCTCAAACCTATGGTTCTGTGCATGAACCAATGTTCATTAGAATCCTTCCCTACTCAAATCAATCAGCACATAACCACAACTTGTAATACAACTCATTTTCAAAGCTGAAAAACAATATGATATTATTTACAAAAACATCTGATTAACATACTGAAACGCAAGTAGAAATATTTACTGGCCTCATCAGATACGTGATTATTACCAATTCCAGGAGAGGAAAGTCGTGCTTCCATTGCCAAGATTGGCAGAAGTTCAGGCAGTGATCAAGCGATGCTGCTTATTAGGCAACAGATTTGGCATGGTCCAACCAAAGCTTGACTTGTAGCCACATCCACATGTTTCTTCCATGGCTTTCAATATGTTTCAGGTCCGGACTTTTTTGCATGCTCCAGGTAAGAAAGAGGACGCACCGTTGCGGGTGTAGGAGTAGGCAGTGGCACCGTGCACCTCCACAGCGCTCGACATCAAGTTGCAGGTCCTCGCCATGATTAAAATTGGAGCGTACGTCCGGCCGCGTGGAAGTTTTTGAGCTTGTATCGATGGCAGCCCGATCAATCCTCGCCATAATTAAAATTGGAGCGTACGTCGGCCGCGCGGAAGTTTTCGAGCTTGTATCGATGGCAGCCCGATCAATCTCGAAACGTGACGTTGAGGATTGCAATGTTGAGGAGGCATGGTGGCGACTCAAAATTTACTCTTCCTAGGGCTAGCTTTGGCCTTCAATGCTAGGCAAATATTCAATCGATCTTGATCTGGAGGTCTGATACGTGCATGAGGCAACCAAGACTAAAACCACCGGAGACAAACGCAGAGAAGTATGGCGGCGGCCGCATGGAGACGTAGCTTGACCTAGATTTCTTTTTCTTCCATCTAAAGAGTACGTGACCTTATTAGATATTGAAAGGGTACGATCTAGAAAACTTATCAAGGGTATTAGTGGGTAATTTATTTTAACTTCCATGTCAATATAATTTTTTAAAGATCCATAGGCTGTTATCGTCTTGTTAGTTAAATTAATGGCTGGATTTCTCTGATTATTGTGGGATTTTCTAGTATAATTATCTTTTTTCTGGTGACCCCGTCATGTATTTTTAATATATAATAGATGATTTATTTTGAATGAAGTTTGCATTACTAAAAACTTACTTGAAAATAAAAGTCTTTATAGAGTTTATTCTCTTTTTTTAAGGATTGTTTCAAAGTCCTATTTCTATTTTAGATTATGCACATAAAGCCCTTTAAGCCAAATTATAAAGTTTTTCTTAAAAATCTTACTTTGTTTTGAAAACTTGTTTTCTTACTGATCTGGAATGTTGTCTTGAATGTTAGAAAATCTTACAAACTGGTTTGAATCAAATTGAAGCACAAATGAAAAAGATATGAAATAAAACAGAATTCAGAATAAAGAAAAGGAAAAAGGAATAGAAAAAGAAAAAGGGCCGAGGGGAAACGGTTCGGCCTCGCTCCCGAATCGCCCCATGGCCCAGCAAGACTCCAAACCCGAATCGGTATCTGCAGCCCCCTCCACCCTGCTGACACATGGGCCCCGCCTGTCATACCCTCTTTCACTCTCTGACCCCTCTGTCCCGCTTATCAGCTCCTTCTACCTCTCGCCAGGACTCCAGCCCGAGCACGGCGTTCCTCCTCTCCGTCCGATCTCGCCTAAACCTAACCCCATCCCCACGCCATCGCGCCTATAAATCCCCCTCTGACTCCTCCCCGACCCCCTTTCTTCTTTCCGTGCAAGACATCGTTGAGCCGACGAAATTCCTCGCCGAAGTTCCGCCCATTGATACGTCTCCAACGTATCTATAATTTTTGATGCTCCATGCTTGTTTTTACACCATTTGCCTACTGTTTACTTACACTTCGTGGCACTTTTATGCATTTTCCGGAACTAACCTACTAACAAGTCGCCACAGTGCCAGTTCCCTGTTTTCTGCTATTTTTGGGTTTCAGAAGTGCTACACAGGAAATATTCTCGGAATTGGATGAAACAAGTTCCTGAAGTCTTATTTTTTCCGGAAGCTTCTAGAGATCCGAAGAGGAGTTGGAGGGGGGCCACGAGGGCCCCACACACCAGGGCGGCGCGGCCCAGCCCCTGGCCACACCCTCTATGTGTGAGGGTGCCTCGGGCCACCTCTGACGATGCCCCTTCGCCTATAAAGACCCCCCGATGGAAAAAAACCTAAGTACCCAATCACTTTTCCAGAACACATCGCAATCCACCGCCGCCGACGACCCGAAGATCGGGAGGGTCCAGAAGCTCTTCTCGGCACCCTGCCGGAGAGGGGAATCACCACCGAAGGTCTTCTTCATCGCCATGCTTGCCTCCGGAGCGATGAGTGAGTAGTTTACCTTGCACTATGGGTCCATAGCAGTAGCTAGATGATTGTCCTCTCCACCATGTGCTTCATGTTTAGATCTCATGAGCTGCCCTACATGATTGAGATCACCGTTATGTAATTCTACATGTTTGGTTTGTTGGGATCCGATGAATATTAGTGTTATGATTGAGTTGCTATACTGAAATATATCTTATGTTATCTCTATATTGTTTATGATCTTGCATGCTCTCCATTGTTAGTAGCTATCTTGGCCGAGTAGTTGCTAGTGACTCCAAGAGGGGGTATTTCTGCTCGATAGTGGGTTCATGTCTCTATTTAACCTGGGAGAGTGACAGAAACCTCTAAGGTTATAGATGTGTTGTTGCTACTAGGGAGAAAACAACATTCATATGCTCAAGGGCATATGCTTTGTTTACATTACACACTTTGCTTAATGCAATTATCTGTTGTTCGCAACTTAATACTCATGGGGTGTTCGGATGATATCCCCGGGAGTGGATTATTAGTCATAGATGCAGTTGGATGGCGGTCTATGTATTTTGTTGTAATGCCCATAGTAAATCTCATAGTGATCTTCTTGACATATCACGTTTATCTTTATTCTATCAATTGCCCAACTGTAATTTGTTTACCCAGCATGTGTTATTTATCTTATGGAGACACACCACTAGTGAACTGTAGACCCCGGTCCTATTTCCATCATATTGCTATCACCTGTTTACTTTACTCGCACTATTTACTTTACTCGCATACTTTCACTGCTTTCCACTCGATACGCTCATACCCTTTGTTTCAAGCAAACCGGTGAGATTGACAACCTCATCGCAAGTTGGGAACAAAGTATTTGGTTGTGTTGTGTGCAGGTTCCACGTTGCTGCTAGCAAAGCAAAGCTTGGATGAGGCGCCATATATAAATTGTCCGAAGCTGTCACTAAGCCAGTCCGTATCACCTTCAGTCATTTGTCTCTCCTCTCCTGATCGATAAACCTTGGTTTCTTACTGAGGGAAAATCTTGCTGCTATATTCATCATAGCTTCCTCTTGGGGTTCCCAACGGGCTGGTCATTTACCACGCATCAAGCTCTTTTTCTGGCGCCGTTGCCGGGGAGGAAGTAGAAGACCTCTGCAAGGGGAGTTTTTCGCACACACATCCTTTACTTTGTTTTAAGTTTTGCTTTACTTTATTTATTTTACTTGCATCATTATATCAAAAACCTAAAAAAATTAGAATCCTTTGTAGTTGTTTATTATGTCTAGTTCAGTTGCTACTACTATGTCGCCCGAGGATATGATTTTTACTTTTAAACAAAAGGATGAGGAAAGTTTTAAAGAAGCTTGGTCTAGAATTTATGATTGACATGGAAAAACTGAACCTAAAATGACCTTGAGTTTGCTTCTTAGTAGCTTTTACTTTGGACTTGCTCTTCGTTATAGATATGCTTTGGATGCTACTGCAGAAGGAGATTTCCTTCATTGTGATGGAGATCAAGCCTTTAATATTATAAAAAAGTTGATTACAATTTATAGCATGCCAACCTATTTTGATTCCTCTCTTGTGTGCATTTTTAATAGACTTGATACTCTTGAGACTCGCACTACTAGTTTGAATACTTGCTACAATACTTTGCGCCAGCATTTTGATTATGTGCCAACAAATTCTGAACCTTCGAGTTGGTATCCTACGGTAAAAATCACCATTAGTGGTGAAACTTTTCATGCTCGTTGTGATATTATGTCTGAATTTTGTCTTATGCCAAAGGATGTTTATGAATCTTTGAGTCTTTGGAAGCTTTCTGAGGGGGGAGAAGGAATTTCTCTTACTAATAATGCCACTATATTTCCCATTGGAATTTCTGAAGTAGTTTTTACAAAATTCCTAGGAAGAATGATATCTACTGATTATCTCGTTATTGAATGTGTAGGCAAAGGACAAATCACACTTGGAAGATCTCTATTGAAGCTCCTAGGCGCCGTCATTGATGTGGGAAAAGGCAATATAAGATTTATCTCTCCACCTTGCAATAGCCATGTCTTTCCTAGAGTCAAGAGCAAAGGTAAGAAAGGAAGACGTAAGGCACCCGCTGATCCAAGCACTTCATCTCTTGATGTTACTTGATTCACAATTTTTTGCGCCTAGCTCAAAGACGTTAAAGAAAAGCACTCTTGAGAGATAACCTAATGTTTTTAATTTCAGTACTTTTTCTTTTATTTGAGTCTTGGAAGTTATTACTACTGTAATGACCTCTCCTTATCCTTTTTATTTCGTTTTTGTGCCAAGAGAAGCCTCTAATTTGAGTGAGGTAAGATTTGGGGATGTTGCTGTCCCGAAACAGTTTTCGGTGCTGCACCGTAAACATTTGTGAAAATTCTCTGTATATCTTTTGGACCTACGATTTCTTGTGCATATGCCCCAGGTTATATCCAAACTTTCATTAGTTGAACACTTTTTGATTTGAGCAACAGAAAACCCCTCAAAAATTCGACCTTTGTCAGCTGTTCTGTTTTGACAGATTTCTGCCAATATTTTTGTTTGCCGCTTTATCGCTTTCCTTTTAAGTTCTTTTGATCACGGAACTTTTGGGGAAGTTGCTACAGTAGTATATGCTTAATATGTGCTGCTTTTAGGTTGAAACCTGAAGCAAAAAGGGTTGATTCAATGTTATGCTTACACTAATGTTGCTAATAGAATTGTGTTTAGTTTTGCATGAAGGAAGTTTTCAAGTGTAGGGATTGGAGAATGATGAGATGAGATGAAGAATGGACAAAAGCTCAAGCTTGGGGATGCCCATGCAACCCCCAAGAAATATCCAAGAAGTACAAGCGTCAAAGCTTGGGGATGCCCCCGAGGCACCCCCTTCTTCATCGGCAAAAATCAGGTCACCTTTCAAGACACTATATTTTTATTGCTTTATTCACTATGCGTTTTTTCTTGGAGCGTCAGTTTTTTTTGTTTACAGTATTAGTTTAGTTTAGTTTGCTGCTATAAATGGTTAGATCACATCATGTTTATTTTGGAGGAGATGAACTCGCTTTTCATTGCCAAGAACACTCTAGTTTTCACTCTTATCGTTCAACGAGTGTTCTCTTTTTCTGCTACTGCGTTTAGCTTGCATTTTTCGCCTTGATTTTTGTTCAGATATTGTTTTATCTTTTCATCAAGGTGTATTTTGACCTCTGGTCCATGTTAGTTTTCATCAAAAGAGGTGTTTATAAAAAGTTTGAATGGTGTTGGAAAAGAGAAAAAGCTTTATGCAAAAAAGTGGTACAAGTAGGAGCTTGTGTAGACTGTGGCTTAGACTTTTTCATGTCATGCTTGATGTATTTTTGATAGTATGCTTAGTGGTTTTGCTGTAGCATGACTTGTCTCAAATAACTAAGATTGCTTAATGAGCCTTTGAAAAAATCATGCGTTGTTTTTATCATTTGGAAGCATTATTTTGGTTTTCTCCTTGATGCTTTATTTGGGTTGACTTGGCGCATGCTCACACATGTTAGACTCTTACAAAGTTGCCAATAGCCTCTATGATCATTTAGTTTTTGACTTTTGATGCCATCTTATGCTTCTTTTAATGTCGCTTTGTCGCTTTGCATGATTATGGCCATTATTGCTCTCTTAGTTGGTCACTCCCAGTCTTTTGCTAGCCCTCGCCTTGTACTGAGTATGAGCTCTACTTGTGCATCCAACTCCTAAAAACCAAGTTTTCCAAAGAGTCCACCATACATACCTATTAGCAATTTGCTATTCCAAGTAAATTTGACTTGCTTTTATTTACTCTTCAAATTAAACTCTTACCAGTGTTATGCAAAAATTGGTCAGTAAAGCTCTCACGAACCGGAAGGCACACTTTACTTTTTCCTGTTCTTAAAAATTTGACATTGTGGTCTCTTATGTTGAGTTGTTATGCTTGCAAGTTGTAAGTTGGATACTAGCCCAACCATGTCGTCATGGGGCAAGCTTTCAACATTGCACTTCTTATTTGAGTTGATATCGTGATCTTTTGTTTATGGATGCCCGCGGTGTGAAATGAATTGGGAATCTTGCGAGGATCATGTAGTTTGTATATGTGTTAGGGAAACGCCTGGGCCACCAATCTAAGCCATGCATAATTCATGGTGGAAATTTGCAGCATACCCATAGTGGACATTCGACGACGCATCTCAAAATAAAAAGCTAAACAAATGGTAAATAAAAGAGATGTCGAGGTGTTCATTGTCTGCTTGTCCTGTCATTTTGATGTGGGCTTGTTCCATGTCATCGGGCACGGAGGTACCCTGTTGGCGGTTCTCAATGATACGCATATACCTACAATGACAAGAGCCTTGCTTGGGACTCTAAGTTGAGTAGCATGAGGTTTGGGTACTCGTATTCACGGGACACGAGGTTTTCAACTTATGATTTGTCAAGCATATGCATCATAATTGTTCTCGCATTAACTCTAACCATTCAAGATGCTTATGATGGGGGCAATGAGAGCTCAAAGCTGGTAAGTAACATAATTTTTGAAGGTTATAAAACTTGCAATCACTGCTTCCCTCTGCGAAGGGCCTTTCTTTTACTTTTATGTTGAGTCACCACCTTCTATCTTTATGCACCATTAAGAGAGCATAGTTGTCATTTTTAGTATAATGTGCATTGTCCCAAAGTTTTCATTGATTGATTCATATTGTTGGTTTCACTTGTTCTTAAATTATTTGTATCTAGTCGCCCTCTTAAACTTGAAGGTGTCCTATGCATTTATGTTTTGCTCTCTATGAAGGACAAGCTGAAAACCATTTGTATGTTTTTCCTTATGATTTGAACACACGTTTGACTTTCATTGTTTCATTTTCATGATCTCTTGTTTGTGTTCATTTGCATGTTATAACATGGTTGCTAAGTCGTTATTGTCAAGATTATATCTTTCATGCCCATGTTTTAAGTTCTTATGATCCCAGCTCACAAATGCTTACATATATGATCAAGATTGTGTAGGTGCATGTCACCTCAAAAATTATTCTTTTGTTATCACTTACCTACTCGAGGACGAGCAGGAGTTAAGCTTGGGGATGCTTGATACGTCTCCAACGTATCTATAATTTTTGATGCTCCATGCTTGTTTTTACACCATTTGCCTACTGTTTCGTTACACTTCGTGGCACTTTTATGGATTTTCCGGAACTAACCTACTAACAAGTCGCCACAG
The DNA here is from genome assembly GCA_007115705.1 of Dactylis glomerata. NCBI lineage: Eukaryota > Viridiplantae > Streptophyta > Magnoliopsida > Poales > Poaceae > Dactylis > Dactylis glomerata. Next base: position 2,175,009 of record QXEO01000533.1, on the reverse strand, counting down.
TGCCAGTTCCCTGTTTTCTACTGTTTTTGTGTTTCAGAAGTGCTACACAGGAAATATATTCTCGGAATTGGACGAAATAAGTTCCTGAAGTCTTATTTTCCTGGAAGCTTCCAGAGATCCAAAGAGGAGTTGGAGGGGGGCCACGAGGGCCCCACACACTAGGGCGGCGCGGCCCAGCCCCTGGCCACGCCCCCTATGTGTGAGGGTGCCTCGGGCCACCTCTGACGATGCCCCTTCGCCTATAAAGACCCCCCCGACGGAAAAAACCTAAGTACCCGATCACTTTTCTAGAACACTTCGCGATCCACCGCCGCTGTCGACCCGAAGATCGGGAGGGTCCAGAAGCTCTTCCTGGCACCCTGCCGGAGAGGGGAATCGCCACCGGAGGTCTTCTTCATCGCCATGCTTGCCTCCGGAGCGATGAGTGAGTAGTCTACCTTGGACTATGGGTCCATAGCAGTAGCTAGATAGTTGTCCTCTCCACCATGTGCTTCATGTTTAGATCTCATGAGCTGCCCTACATGATTGAGATCACCGTTATGTAATTCTACATATTTGGTTTGTTGGGATCCGATGAATATTGGTGTTATAATTGAGTTGCTATACTGAAATATATCTTATGTTATCTCTATGTTGTTTATGATCTTGCATGCTCTCCGTTGTTAGTAGCTATCTTGGCCGAGTAGTTGCTAGTGACTCCAAGAGGGGGTATTTATGCTCGATAGTGGGTTCATGTCTCTATTTAACCTGGGGGAGTGACAGAAACCTCTAAGGTTGTAGATGTGCTGTTGCTACTAGGGAGAAAACAACATTCATATGCTCAAGCGCATATGCTTTGTTTACATTACACACTTTGCTTAATGCAATTATCTGTTGTTTGCAACTTAATACTCATGGGGTGTTTGGATGATATCCCCGGGAGTGGATTATTAGTCATAGATGCAGTTGGATGGCGGTCTATGTATTTTGTTGTAATGCCCAGAGTAAATCACATAGTGATCTTCTTGACATATCATGTTTATCTTTATTCTATCAATTGCCCAACTGTAATTTGTTTACCCAGCATGTGTTATTTATCTTATGGAGAGACACCACTAGTGAACTGTGGACCCCGGTCCTATTTCCATCATATTGCTATCACCTGTTTACTTTACTTGCACTGTTTACTTTAATCGCATACTTTCACTGCTTTCCACTCGATACGCTCATACCCTTTGTTTCAAGCAAACCGGTGAGATTGACAGCCTCATCGAAAGTTGGGAACAAAGTATTTGGTTGTGTTGTGTGCAGGTTCCACATTGCTACTAGCGAAGCAAAGCTTGGATGAGGCGCCATATATAAATTGTCCAAAGCTGTCGCTAAGCCAGTCCGCATGACCTTCAGTTGTTTGTCTCTCCTCTCCTGATCGACAAACCTTGGTTTCTTACTGATGGAAAATCTTGCTGCTATATTCATCATACCTTCCTCTTGGGGTTCCCAACGGGCTGGTCATTTACCACGCATCACCCATCTGCGAGCATCCCCGGTTGATTTCATCGCCGCCGGTGAGCCCTGGTCCTCCTCCTCCCCTCTATCCACTTCGCTACAACTCGGCACATCTCCTGACACCCCTGCTTGATTTTATTCTACAGCGGATCGAGCAGTACGTCGATGACCAAAGCATCCCCTGCGCCCGAACCTCTCCAACCGATCCCCTCTCTCCCTGCTGGATGCAAATGAGGACGAAGACCACGTTCTCAAGATCACCTCGTCCTCTCGCACCTCGTCGTAGCCTCGCCATCGCTCAGAAATCGCCAGAAAGCCGCCGGTGTTAGCCATCTGCACGCCCTCGATGGAGAATCTCTCGCCGGAACCCTAACAGGTTACCTCTCCCTCTCCTTTTCAATCTGAACCGTCCGATCTAGATCGCCTGGCCTAGAAAAGCTCACTTAAGTGAACCGGTACTGGACGATTGATATGTCTCCAACGTATCTATAATTTGTGATGCTCCATGCTTGTTTTTACACCATTTGCATACTATTTCATTACACTTCGTGGCACTTTTATGCATTTTCCGGAACTAACCTATTAACAAGTCGCCATAGTGCCAGTTCCCTGTTTTCTGCTGTTTTTGTGTTTCAGAAGTGATACACAGGAAATATTCTCAGAATTGGACGAAACAAGTTCCTGAAGTCTTATTTTGTCCGGGAGCTTCCAGTAATCCGAAGGAGAGTAGGAGGGGGGCCACAGGGGCCCCACACACCAGGCTAGCGTGGCTAGGGCCTGGGCCGCGCCACCATGGTGTGAGGGCACCTGGCCCCACCTCTGACATCGCCCCTTCGCCTATAAAGACCCCCCGATGGGAAAAACCTAAGTACTCGATCACTTTTCTAGAACACATCGCGATCCGCCGCCACCGTCGACCCGAAGAGCGGGAGGGTCCAGAAGCTCTTCCCGGCACCCTGCCGGAGAGGGGAATCGCCACCAGAGGTCTTCTTCATCGCCATGCTTGCCTCTGGAGCGATGAGTGAGTAGTCTACCTTGGACTATGGGTCCATAGCAGTAGCTAGATGGTTGTCTTCTCCACCATGTGCTTCATGTTTAGATCTCATGAGCTGCCCTACATGATTGAGATCACCGTTATGTAATTCTACATGTTTGGTTTGTTGGGATCCGATGAATATTGGTTTTATGATTGAGTTGATGTACTGAATATTATCTTTTGTTATCTCTATGTTGTTTATGATCTTGCATGCTCTCCGTTGTTAGTAGCTATCTTGGCCGAGTAGTTGCTAGTGACTCCAAGAGGGGGTATTTATGCTCGATAGTGGGTTCATGCCTCTATTTAACCTGGGGGAGTGACAGAAACCTCTAAGGTTGTAGATGTGCTGTTTCTACTAGGGAGAAAACAACATTCATATGGTCAAGGGCATATGCTTTGTTTACATTACACACTTTGCTTAATGCAATTATCTGTTGTTCGCAACTTAATACTTGTGGAGTTCTTGGATTGATTCGCCACAAGTGGATTATTAGTCATAGATGCAGTTGGATGGCGGTCTATGTATTTTGTTGTAGTGCCCAGAGTAAATCTCATAGTGATCTTCTTGACATATCATGTTTATCTTTATTCTATCAATTGCCCAACTGTAATTTGTTTACCCAGCATGTGTTATTTATCTTATGGAGAGACACCACTAGTGAACTGTGGACCCCGGTCCTATTTCCATCATATTGCTATCACCTGTTTACTTTACTCGCATTGTTTACTTTACTCGCATACTCTACTGTTTTCCACTCGATACGCTCATAACCTTTGTTTCAAGCAAACCGGTGAGATTGACAACCTCATCGCAAGTTGGGAACAAAGTACTTGGTTGTGTTGTGTGCAGGTTCCGCGTTGCTACTGGCCGAAGACGAGTCAACAAGTATCGTTAAACGGCGCCCTTGTTGGAGTGTTACTAAGCCAGTCTGCATCACCTTCAGTCGTTATTGTCCCTTCTCTCCAAGAACGATAAAACCTTGGTTTCTTAACTGAGGGAAAACTAGCTGTTATACTCATCACACCTTCCTCTTGGGGTTCCCAACGGGCTGGTTGTTCACCACGCACAAGGACCATCAACTGCATATTCCCACGTCAACTTGGCGTTAGCAGCCTCTTTTCTGGCGCCGTTGCCGGGGAGATTGGAAGACTTCTGCGAGGGGAGTTTTCGCACGCACATCCTTTACTTTGTTATTGTTTTGCTTTACTTTAGTTATTTTACCTGCATCGTTTTATATCAAAAACCCAAAAAAATTAGAATCCTTGGTAGTTGTTATTTCTTTACTTTTAGTTCATTATGTTGATCCCTAAGTACGTTCTGGAGGACCTCTCAGTAGGTAGTGGTTCAATTATTGGAAAAAGTAACATTGAGGAGTTCTTTAATCACATTAGTATGCATAAGGAAGTTGAGGAAAAATCATTGGTTGAGCTAGCTCCTAGTTATGAAGTTACTTCTGCTTATTTAGTTCACATGTTAGAAGCTAGGTTTGCTAGCCTTAATCCTTTTATGCAATACATGTTCCTTAAGCTTCATGAAATTGAGGATCCCGAAAAGAAAGCTTTTATCTTGGAAACTTTGCGCATAGAATTTAAAGATGTTGCAAGTGAGGCTAGGAAATTTTTTAAGAAGTTTAATAAGCTTGGCTCACCTGTAGCAGTTGTTGGTACACCCAATGATTTTAGAGTGCCAATACCTTATGAACTTATAGGAATTAATGATGCTTGGGAAAAGAATTCTAGTTGGATTTGCCCTGAAAATCCTTTTGATGAAAGTAGTGAACCAAAGCGTGACCATAAAGGATCTTCAAAAACTCATTTGGACACATTTTCCTTCATTATTGAAAAGATCCCTACAGTGGAGCTTGATGCTTCATCACTTGATGTTACTTGATTCGCAATTTTCTGCGCCTAGCTCAAAGGCGTTAAAGAAAAGCACTCTTGGGAGATAACCTAATGTTTTACTTTCAGTACTTTTTCTTTTATTTGAGTCTTGGAAGTAATTACTACTGTAATGACCGCTCCTTATCTTGTTTATTTCGTTTTTGTGCCAAGAGAAGCCTCAAATTCGAGTGAGGTAAAGATTTGGGGATGTTGCTGTCCTGAAACTGTTTTCGGTGCTGCACCGTAAAAATTCGTATAAATTCTCTGTATATCTTCTGGACCTGCGATTTCTTGTGCATATGACCCAGGTTATATCCAAACTTTCATTAGTTGAACACTTTTTTATTTGAGCAACAGAAAACCCCTCAAAAATTCGTCCTTTGTCAGCTGTTCTGTTTTGACAGATTTCTGCCAATATTTGTGTCTGCCGCTCTATCGCTTTCTTTTGAGTTCTTTTGATCATGGAACTTTTTGGGGAAGTTCCTACAGTAGTATTTGCTATATATGTGGTGGTTTTGAGTTGAAACCTGAAGCAAAAAGAGGTTGATTATATGTTATGCTACACTAATGTTGCTAATAGATTTGTGTTTAGTTTTGTATGAAGGAAGTTTTGAAGTGTAGGGATTGGAGAATGATGAGATGAGTTGAAGAATGGACAAAAGCTCAAGCTTGGGGATGCCCATGCATCACCCCAAGAAATATCCAAGAATTACAAGCGTCAAAGTTTGGGGATGCCCCCGAGGCACCCCTTCTTCATCGGCAAAAATCAGGTCACCTTTCAAGACACTATATTTTTATTGCTTCATGCACTATGTGTTTTTCTTGGAGCGTCAGTTGTTTTAGTTTTCTTAGTTAGTTTAGTTTTGTTTGCTGCAATAAATGGTTGGACCCCAAAAAATTTCCTTTGGAGGAGATGTACTCGTTTTCATTTGCAAAGAACACTCCGTTTTTCATTCTTACAATTTCACCGAGTGTTCTTCTTTTTCCGCTACTGCTTTTGGTTTTCGTTTTCGCCTTGATTTGCGTTCAGACCTTGTCATATCTTTTCATCAAGGTGTATTTTTTCCTCTGATCTTTATTGGTTTTCATCAAAAGAGGTGTTTATAAAAATTTCAAATGGTGTTGGAAAAGAGAAAAAGCTTTATGCAAAAAAGTGGTACAAGAAGGAGCTTGTGTAGACTGCGGCTTAGGCTTTTTCATGTCATGCTTTATGTCTTTTTGATAGTATGCTTAGTGGTTTTGCTGTAGCATGACTTGTCTCAAATAACTGAGATTGCTTAATGAGCCTTTGAAAAAATCATGCGTTGTTTTTATTGTATGGAAGCATTATTTTGGTTTTCTCCTTGATGCTTTATTTGGGTTGACTTGGCGCATGCTCACACATGTTAGACTCTTACAAAGTCGCCAATAGCCTCTATGATCATTTAGTTTTTGACTTTTGATGCCATCTTATGCTTCTTTTAATGTCGCTTTGTCGCTTTGTCGCTTTGCATGATTATGGCCATTATTGCTCTCTTAGTTGGTCGCTCCCAGTCTTTTGCTAGCCCTCGCCTTGTACTGAGTATGAGCTCTACTCGTGCATCCAACTCCTAAAAGCCAAAGTTTGCCAAAGTGTCAACCATACATACCTACTAGCAATTTGCTATTCCAAGTAAATTTGACTTGCTTTTATTTTCTCTTCAAATTAAACTCTTACCAATGTTATGCGAAATTCGGTCAGTAAAGCTCTCACGAACCGGAAGGCACACTTTACTTTTTCCTGTTCTTAAAAATTTGACATTGTGGTCTCTTATGTTGAGTTGGTATGCTTGCAATTTGTAAGTTGGAGACTAGCCCAGCCATGCAGTCATGGGCAAGCTTTCAACATTGCACTTCTTATTTGAGTTGATATCGTGATCTTTTGTTTATGGATGCCTGCGGTGTGAAATGAATTGGCAATCTTGTGGGGATCATGGAGTTTGTATATGTGTTAGGGAAACGCCGGGCCGCTAATCTAAGCCATGCATAATTCATGGTGGAAATTTGCAGCATACCCATAGTGGACATTCGACGACGCATCTCAAAATAAAAAGCTAAACAAATGGTAAATAAAAGAGATGTCGAGGTGTTCATTGTCTGCTTGTCCTGTCATTTTGATGTGGGCTTGTTCCATGTCATCGGGCACGGAGGTACCCTGTTGGCGGTTCTCAATGATACGCATATACCTACAATGACAAGAGCCTTGCTTGGGACTCTAAGTTGAGTAGCATGAGGTTTGGGTACTCGTATTCACGGGACACGAGGTTTTCAACTTATGATTTGTCAGGCATATGCATCATAATTGTTCTCGCATTAACTTTAACCATTCAAGATGCTTATGATGGGGGCAATGAGATCTCAAAGCCGGTAAGTACCATAATTTTTGAAGGTTACAAAACTTGCAATGACGGCTTCCCTCTGCGAAGGGCCTTTCTTCTACTTTTATGTTGAGTCACCACCTTCTATCTTTATGCACCATTAAGAGAGCATAGCTGTCATTCTTAGTATAATGTGCATTGTCCCAAAGTTTTCATTGATTGATTCATATTGTTGGTTTCACTTGTTCTCAAATTATTTGTATCTAGTCGCCCTCTTAAACTTGAAGGTGTCCTATGTATTTATGTTTTGCTCTCTTTGAAGGACAAGCTGAAAACCATTTGTATGTTTTTCCTTATGATTTGAACACACATTTGACTTTCATTGTTTCATTTTCATGATCTTTTGTTTGTGTTCATTTGCATGTTTACAACATGGTTGCTAAGTTCTTATTATCAAGATTATATCTTCATGCCCATGTTTTAAGTTCTTATGATCCCAGCTCGCAAATGCTTACATATATGATCAAGATTGTGTAGGTGCATCTCACCTAAAAAATTATTCTTTTGTTATCACTTACCTACTCGAGGACGAGCAGGAGTTAAGCTTGGGGATGCTTGATATGTCTCCAACGTATCTATAATTTTTGATGCTCCATGCTTGTTTTTACACCATTTGCCTACTGTTTTGTTACACTTCGTGGCACTTTTATGCATTTTCCGGAACTAACCTATTAACAAGTCGCCACAGTGCTAGTTCCCTGTTTTCTGCTGTTTTTGTGTTTCAGAAGTGATACACAAGAAATATTCTCGGAATTGGACGAAACAAGTTCCTGAAGTCTTATTTTGTCCGGGAGCTTCCAGTAATCCGAAGGAGAGTAGGAGGGGGGCCACAAGGGCCCCACACACTAGGCTGGCGCGGCCAGGGCCTGGGCCGCGCCGCCATGGTGTGAGGGCACCTAGCCCCACCTCTGACATCGCCCCTTTGCCTATAAAGACCCCCCGACGGGAAAAACCTAAGTACCCGATCACTTTTCCAGAACACATCGCGATCCGCCGCCGCCGTCGACCCAAAGATCGGGAGGGTCTAGAAGCTCTTCCCGGCACCCTGCCGGAGAGGGGAATCGCCACCGGAGGTCTTCTTCATCGCCATGCTTGCCTCCGGAGCGATGAGTGAGTAGTCTACCTTGGACTATGGGTCCATAGCAGTAGCTAGATGGTTGTCTTCTCCACCATGTGCTTCATGTTTAGATCTCATGAGCTGCCCTACATGATTGAGATCACCGTTATATAATTCTACTTGTTTGGTTTGTTGGGATCTGATGAATATTGGTGTTATGATTGAGTTGTTGTACTGAATATTATCTTTTGTTATCTCTATGTTGTTTATGATCTTGCATGCTCTCCGTTGTTAGTAGCTATCTTGGCCGAGTAGTTGCTAGTGACTCCAAGAGTGGGTATTTATGCTCGATAGTGGGTTCATGCCTCTATTTAACCTGGGGGAGTGACAGAAACCTCTAAGGTTGTAGATGTGCTATTGCTACTAGGGAGAAAACAACATTCATATGCTCAAGGGCATATGCTTTGTTTACATTACACACTTTGCTTAATGCAATTATCTCTTGTTCACTACTTAATACTTGTGGAGTTGTCGGATTGATTCGCCACAAGTGGATTATTAGTCATAGATGCAGTTGGATGGCGGTCTATGTATTTTGTTGTAATGCCCAGAGTAAATCTCATAGTGATCTTCTTGACATATCACGTTTATCTTTATTCTATCAATTGCCCAACTGTAATTTGTTTACCCAGCATGTGTTATTTATCTTATGGAGAGACACCACTAGTGAACTGTGGACCCCGGTCCTATTTCCATCATATTGCTATCACCTGTTTACTTTACTCGCACTGTTTACTTTACTCGCATACTCTAATGTTTTCCACTCGATACGCTCATAACCTTTGTTTCAAGCAAACCGGTGAGATTGACAACCTCATCGCAAGTTGGAAACAAAGTACTTGGTTGTGTTGTGTGCAGGTTCCGCGTTGCTACTGGCCGAAGACGAGTCAACAAGTATCGTTAAACGGCGCCCTTGTTGTAGTGTTACTAAGCCAGTTTGCATCACCTTCAGTCGTTATTGTCCCTTCTCTCCAAGAACGATAAAACCTTAGTTTCTTAACTGAGGGAAAACAAGCTGCTATACTCATCACACCTTCCTCTTGGGGGTTCCCAACGGGCAGGTTGTTCACCACGCACAAGGACCATCAACTGCATATTCCAACGTCAACTTGGCGTTAGCAACGATCTGGGACGTCTAGATCTCATAAGATCTGACGGCCCTCGACCCCGATCTGTGCGAAATGGTATCGCCCAATTAGATTGCGCCGCGTGTCAGCCCACGGATAACCCCCGATCTGTTTTCGATTTAAAATCTCTGAAATTGATTTAAACTTAGAAAATTCATATCTTTAGTTCTGTGCATCCAATTTTAGCAAACTTTGCATCTCTGGATTCAGAAAAATGAGTAGAATCCATTTCTAGAATAAAATATTACTTTTGCAACTGTTTTATTCACTAAATTACTGCAAGCCTTATTTAAGTGTTTTCGCTATTAAAAATAGTTGTAAAATTTATTTTACAGTAAATTCTTTTGCTTTTAGTCTATATTAAACCTCCCAGTACTGAAGCACGTCTAGAATATTTTCAGTACTTTTCTATTTTATCTTTGTAGCTTTAGCTTGTTAATTGTTCTATTTGTGTGTTGAAGATAAACTGAGCTTTATAATTAACTCTAAAATTTTGATCATGTCATCATGCATATAGTTAACAACCAGAGAACATGTTAAGTGTCTTTGTGGTGTTTAAATCACATATTGCATGCATATTTTCCTTTCATGAGTGTTTTGTGATTGATATGTGCTTACGGTGCAATATTTCATGTGTAGATTGTACTGAGTGCAACGAGTGCCTTTGTGATGAGTGCACCAACTCTTCTCCTCACCAATGCAAGTGTCACCATGTTCCCTTGTCCCACTGAAAGTTTTGTCTTGTAGCTTTTCTAGTAGAAGATGCATGTGTAGGTGTTTTTATGATTTCTTATCTTTAGCTTACTAGATTTTATACTAAGTTTTTGTCTAGCTTGCCTAGCTTTGCATCTCCTAGTAGAATTGCTGCTGCTATAGGACTTTGCCTTTACACTTGTTGCGGGAAGGGTTAACATATATTTTTGGTTAAGTGTTGAAAACCTTATTTTGCAAAAACTAAGAAAACAACTAAGTTAATGAATCACCTGGGTGGATGTGGCTTTGTTTGGGTTATGTTGAGTGGTTCCCTGGGGTCATGTCGTGGAACCTCTGAACCACCAGGTGTATCTCACTTGTGGATGGCCACCCAGGAGCAAAGAGATTGGAGACGTTCAAGTCATGAAGCTTTCAGTGCAACCACAAGACATATGGGCTCTGTCTTGGTCAACTAAGCTGCAAGAACTCAAGCCAGGCGGACAGAGGGTGGTAGATGTTGGTCAGATGGAACACATCCATTTGGTCTAAGGGAATGCTTCTGAAAGGCCTCGTCTTAGTTTTCACTTGGCCATTTGAGGCAAAATGAGTCTCATGGCAAAATGGGTTAACTAAGTCTTGTAAGAAAAGTGCACCATCTCTGCAGAGTGTTTAGAACTAAGTACTTAGCCGTGTCCCCGGTTACGGACAATTTTGAGTGACATGATGTTGAAGCTGTTCAAGAATCTCCTCACCCCAATTTCTCTAAGTTAAAACTTGATGGGTAAACTTGGGTAGTAAAAGTTCTTTCTGGACAAAATTTTGCTAAGGAAAAATTGAGTTTTACAAAGATAGGAAAAAGCTTGCTTTTGCAAAGTTAAACTCCACCTGGCCAAATAGCATATAAGTGTAGGTGCCATTGAGTCCACCAAAGTGACATCTTACCAATACATTCAAAGTATTGACCCTCCGTGGCTGCAACGTATCATGTTGCAGGTGGCTACTAAGAAGATTGAAGGTTGCTGCGCTACGGTCACGAGACTTCATCCAACACGTCTGCCTGTGGAGCTATGAAGAAAAGAAGACTTGTAGTTCAATTACTTAGTCGTTTCTAGAGTTGTAATAGGTTTGTGGCATTGTGCCTTTTGAGTTGTAAAAGAACTATGTTATTTATGGATCAAGCATTGTAATAAAGACCTTTGTATTCTTGGTACTTCATCTTGTAACTGTGTGTGCTAGCAGTCGATCCAGGACTAGCACAAATAAAGCACAGGTACGCTACAGATGGTATCAGAGCAAAGTGTTGCCCTTAGGTTCGTGACCCTAGGATTGGACGAAAACCCTTAGGAAAATTTAGGAGTTGTTCTGTTTCTCTTTGTTGCTAACACTTAGGACTAGCTTTGACTTCTCTAAGTTAGAAATCTCTTTTACTCTTGTTCAGCGCTTTTGTTAAGTTTTCTCTTTTGGCTTACTAACTTGTCAAGTACCAACGTAAAGATGTCAACCTTTCGCATCACCAAGCCCGATAGTTTCAAGGACTTCAGCTTCAGAAAGCGCCTCATCGACATCATCACCGCCTTGTCCCTGCCTACCCAGTTCATCAATGGGAGCGAGATGACCAAGTCTCACAAGAAGGGCGTCTGGGTCATCCACATCACGCAGCCAGGGCGCGAGACAGAGCCAAAGACTGAAAAGATCAAGTTCAAGACCTTCCACACCAACAAAAAGGCGGGCGCCCATCTCCTCATACAAGAACTGATAGCACGCCTCTGCGGACGTCACTTCTCCGAGCTTCAGAACCACTACTCCCACTCCTACGGCCGACGCGATGAGGACGGCATGGTCATCGGGCTATCTGACAGCGAACAAGACCCCATGGGCACTCACCTCGCCGAGTTAGAGTATCTCGTCATGGACGCCGATGTTGAGAGGTACAATGAGTTGATTAACAACGACGGGCTACGCGCCCAGCTTGCCAAAACGGACAAACAACACCTGGAGCAGGAACAGAGGATCAAGGAGATGGAGGCAAAGTTCGAGACTCAAGAGAAGCAGCGGCAGAGCCAAGAGAAGAGGATCCAAGCTAGGAACAAAGATGTTAGAGAACTGAAGCAGAAGATAGAGTGCAACGACTTCGAGCTTGAAGCGGACCACGATCTGATCGAGAAGCTGCGCGCCAACAAGAGGAAGCTTCAAGAAAAGGTCGACACCCTAACTGAAGAGCTTCAGGACTACAAGAGGCTACTCAAGGAGAATGGCTTCGATGTTGAAGAGGTGGAAGTCGCCATGGAAGAATAGAGTAGTTAGATAGACTACCACACTTTATCTTGAGTTTGCGTTTATGCCTGTGACCGCTTGTGGTATGGCATTAGACATTGTGTCCCTTAGACTTAAAACGTTTGCGTACCTTCAAACTATTTGTGAGATGTTTATTGCATGCTTGGTTTAAAAACTCTTCTATGCTTGTGTGTTTATGTATGTGTGTTCTTTTAAGGATTGTTTTTATGCATGTGGGTAGGAAGCTTTATTTCTTTAGACTCTATCTCTAAGTCTAACCTCACCTATTTCAAACCCAACAGATGCCTCCTCGTCGCGCTCTTGAGGAACAGATGCAGCAGATGATGGAAGCCCAGGCTCAACTCATGCAAGTCATGACTCAGTTTTTGGCCAACGCTAACAACAATAATAATAACAACAACAACAACCCTCCACCACCACCACCACCCCCTCAGGTTGACATGCTTACAAGGTTCCTAAGGCTACGTCCTGCCAAGTTTTCTCATGCTGCTGAACCACTAGAAGCCATGGATTGGCTCCGTTCTGTCAACAAGGACTTGGTGACAACTGGTTGCACTGATATTGAAAAGGTCAGGTTTGCAGCTCATCTGTTGGAAGGACCAGCAGCAAGATGGTGGGACACTTACCAGATCACTCATCCCATCGAAGGGGTGACATGGGACTCATTCCAGGAAGGATTTCGGGCTGCACACATTTCCTCTGGTGTGATGGGCCTGAAGAAGGAGTTCCGCGACCTCAAACAGAAGTACCGCAATGTGTCTGACTATATTGATGAGTTCACGAACCTGTCACGCTATGCACCGGATGACATTGACACCGATGCAAAAAGGAAGGAGAAGTTCCTGGAGGGCCTCAATGACGAGTTGTCAATTCCTCTGTCTGTTGCCTACACTCCTACTTTTTAGTCTCTGCTTGACTAAGCTATAACTCTAGAGAGCAAGATGAAGCAGTCTGAAAATAGAAAGAGGAAGCATCATGTTAGCAAGTACCAAGAGCTTGTGCACAAGCAAAGCTATCACAGTGATCATGGGAGCTCTGGATTCCATAAGAATGGAGGAAGCCACCACAACCATAATGGTGGAAATGGGCACCAACATCACAAGGGGAATGGCCACCACCATAATGGCCACATGATCACAACAATCATGACTCCACCAGGACAAATGGCCATAACAATGGCAACAACAATGGCAGAAACAACAATGTCCCCGAGAAGAGGGATATTAGTCAGGTGGAATGCTATAAGTGCCACAAGACTGGGCATTATGCAAATGATTGCCCACAGAAGAAAGATGAAGGAAACAAACCCAATCCATTCCAGAAGGGGCATGTTAACCACATCAATGTGGAGGAGATTTATGATGAGCCTGACGCCGTATATGGTATGTTTCTGCTCAATAAGTTTTCAACACTTGTTCTTTTTGACACTGGTGCATCTCATTCATTCATTTCAAGAGCATTTGTGGTTAAGAACAAAATACCCACTGAAACAATAGGTTGTCCTATAAGGTTAAGTTCTCCAGGGGGATAGTTGATAGTAAATGCCGGTTGTAGAGACCTAGTCCTGGAAATTGGAAAACACAAGTTTCCGGCTAACCTCATTGTCCTAGACTCACAAGGATTAGATGTCATCCTAGGCATGGATTGAATGCCCGCTTTTGAGGGGGTCATAGACTGTGCAAACAAAACCATCACCCTCACAACCCCTGAAAAGAAACACATTCATTTCAAATCAACCTTCGAGCTTAAAGGGTCTAAGGTTAACTCCCTTAAGGGGGTTAGTATGCGTGAAGTGCCATTTGGAAAGTGATCTCACGTATGAAGAGAAGCCCATCAAAATCTTGGAGACATCGGAAATAGTTACTCGAACCAAGACTATCAAATTCTGCAAAATTTCAGTGGAGTCGCCATACGGAAAAAGAAGCAACTTGGGAACGAGAAGATGAACTTTGATAAGACCATCCGCACCTATCTGCTAGCCAACCGGAATCTCGAGGGTGAGATTCATCTTAAGGGGGTTAGACTTGTAACATCCCAATTTTTGGGAAAGAATTTAAAAATCTTGCACATGAAATCATACCATCATTCATGCATTCTTTCATCTTTGCGAGCTTCATTTTGAGAAAATAAGAATTCAAAATACTATTTTGTATCTAATCAAACCTATGCAAGCTTGTTTGCAAAGGAAATTTATACAAATGATTTATTTTGAATGAAGTTTGCATTACTAAAAACTTACTTGAAAATAAAAGTCTAAATAGAGTTTATTCTCTGTTTTTAAAAAAAGGATTGTTTCAAAGTCCTATTTCTATTTTAGATTATGCACATAAAGCCCTTTAAGCCAAATTATAAAGTTTTTCTTAATAATCTTACTTTGTTTCGAAAACTTGTTTTCTTACTGATCTGGAATGTTGTCTTGAATTTTAGAAAATTTTACAAACTGGTTTGAATCAAATTGAAGCACAAATGAAAAAGATATGAAATAAAACAGAATTCAGAATAAAGAAAAGGAAAAAGGAATAGAAAAAAGAAAAAGGGCCGAGGGGAAACGGTTCGGCCTCGTTCCCGAATCGCCCCACGGCCTAGCAAGACTCCAAACCCGAATCGGTATCCGCAGCCCCCTCCACCCCGCTGATGCATGGGCCCCGCCCATCAGACCCTCTTTCCCTCTCTGACCCCTCTGGCCCGCTTGTCAGCTCCTTCTACCTCTCGCCAGGACTCCAGCCTGAGCACGTCGTTCCTCCTCTCCGTCCGATCTTGCCTAAACCTAACCCCATCCCCACGCCATCGCGCCTACAAATCCCCCTCTGACTGCTCCCCCGACCCCCATTTCTTCTTTCCGTGCAAGACATCGTCGAGTCGACGAAATTCTTCGCCGAAGTTCTGCCCATCTGCGAGCATCCCCGGTCAATTTCATCGCTGCCGATGAGCCCTGGTCCTCCTCCTCCCCTCTATCCACTTCGCCACGACCCGGCGCATCTCCTGACACCCCTGCTCGATTTTATTCTGCAGCGGATCAAGCAGTACGTCGATGACCAAAGCATCCCCTGCGCCTGAACCTCTCCAGCCGATCCCCTCTCTCCCTGCTGGACGCAAATGAGGACGAAGACCACGTTCTCAAGATCACCTCGTCCTCCCGCACCTCGTCGTAGCCTCGCCATCGCTCAAAAGTCCCCAGAAAGCCGCCGGAGTTAGCCACCTGCACGCCCTCGATGGAGAATCTCTCGCCGGAACCCTAACAGGTGACTTCTCCCTCTCCTTTTCAATCTAAACCGTCCGATCTAGATCGCCTGGCCTAGAAAAGCTCACTTAAGTGAACCGGTACTGGACAATCTGGGACGTCCAGATCTCATAAGATCTGACGGCCCTCGACCCCGATCCGTGCGAAATGGTATCGCCCAATTAGATTGCGCCGCGTGTCAGCCCACGGATAACCCCCGATCTGTTTTTGATTTAAAATCTCTGAAATTGATTTAAACTTAGAAAATTCATATCTTTAGTTCTGTGCATCCAATTTTAGCAAACTTTGCGTCTCTAGATTCAGAAAAATGAGTAGAATCCATTTCTAGAATAAAATATTACTTTTGCAACTGTTTTATTCACTGAATTACTGAAAGCCTTATTTAAGTGTTTTTGCTATTAAAAATAGTTGTAAAATTTATTTTACATTAAATTCTTTTGCTTTTAGTCTATATTAAACCTCCCAGTACTGTAGCACATCTAGAATATTTTCAGTACTTTTCTATTTTATCTTTGTAGCTTTAGCTTGTTAATTGTTCTATTTGTGTGTTGAAGATAAATTGAGCTTTATAATTAACTCTAAAATTTTGATCATGTCATCATGCATATAGTTAACAACCAGAGAACATGTTAAGTGTCTTTGTGGTGTTTAAATCACATATTGCATGCATATTTTCCTTTCATGAGTGTTTTGTGATTGATATGTGCTTATGGTGCAATATTTCATGTGTAGATTGTGCTGAGTGCAACGAATGCCTTTGTGACGAGTGCATCAACTCGTCTCCTCACCAATGCAAGCGTCACCATGTTCCCTTGTCCCACTGAAAGTTTTGTCTTGTAGCTTTTCTAGTAGAAGATGCATGTGTAGGTGTTTTTATGATTTCTTATCTTTAGCTTACTAGATTTTATACTAAGTTTTTGTCTAGCTTGCCTAGCTTTGCATCTCCTAGTAGAATTGCTGCTGCTATAGGACTTTGCCTTTACACTTGTTGCGGGAAGGGTTAACATATATTTTTGGCTAAGTGTTGAAAACCTTGTTTTGCAAAAACTAAGAAAACAGCTAAGTTAATGAATCACCTGGGTGGATGTGGCTTTGTTTGGGTTATGTTGAGTGGTTCCCTGGGGTCATGTCGTGGAACCTCTGAACCACCAGGTGTATCTCACTTGTGGATGGCCACCCAGGAGCAAAGAGATTGGAGACGTTCAAGTCATGAAGCTTCCAATGCAACCACAAGACATATGGGCTTTGTCTTGGTCAACTAAGCTGCAAGAACTCAAGCCAGGCGAACAGAGGGTGGTAGATGTTGGTAGGATGGAACGCATCCATTTGGTCTGAGGGAATGCTTCTGAAAGGCCTCGTCTTAGTTTTCACTTGGCCATTTGAGGCAAAATGAGTCTCATGGAAAAATGGGTTAACTAAGTCTTGTGGGAAAAGTGTACCACCTCTGCAGAGTGTTTAGAACTAAGTACTTAGCCGTGTCCCCGGTTACGGACAATTTTGAGTGACATGATGTTGAAGCTGTTCAAGAATCTCCTCACCCCAATTTCTCTAAGTTAAAACTTGATGGGTAAACTTGGGTAGTAAAAGTTCTTTCTGGACAAAATTTTGCTAAGGAAAAATTGAGTTTTACAAAGATAGGAAAAAGCTTGCTTTTGCAAAGTTAAACTCCACCTGGCCAAATAGCATATAAGTGTAGGTGCCATTGAGTCCACCAAAGTGATATCTTGCCAATACATTCAAAGTATTGACCCTCCGTGGCTGCAACGTATCATGTTGCAGGTGGCTACTAAGAAGATTGAAGGTTGCTGCGCTACGGTCACGAGACTTCGTCCAACACGTCTGCCTATGGAGCTATGAAGAAAAGAAGACTTGTAGTTCAATTACTTAGTCGTTTCTAGAGTTGTAATAGGTTTGTGGCATTGTGCCTTTTGAGTTGTAAAAGAACTATGTTATTTGTGGATCAAGCATTGTAATAAAGACCTTTGTATTCTTGGTATTTCATCTTGTAACTGCGTGTGCTAGCAGTCGATCCGGGACTAGCACAAATAAAGCACAGGTACGCTACACTCGAGGAGGAGACCGACACCTAGAGTCGTAGGATAGAAGCTTTGGTCGCATCGAACACCTAGAATAAAGCGACTAGAGTTGGGAATCATGTTTAGTTTACTACTTTCATTTGTAGTTAAGGTTTGTAGTATCAACTTAGAACCATCTAGTGTTCCTCTTTGGACCGAGGTGGAACTGGAGTCCTTTGTAACATTATGGCTTGTAATATTCAGTGCTTGAATATAGACCGCTATGTTTCTGTTGTACCACTCTGAGGGATGTAATATTTGTGAATTGGTACTTCACGAGTGTTATGTCAACGACTTGTATACTACAACATGCAGTGGTATGCTAGGTCACCACAGTTGGTATCAGAGCAAAAGCTTTGACCTTAGGTTGGACGCCTAGTTAATGGGAACGACCTGTAGGAGTCAAATAGAAATAGTAATGAGTTCTCTAAAATTGTCATGACGTTATTCACTGGAGAATAACAAGGTCATACTTTTTAGTGTTACAATTCTTTATTGTTACTATTATGATTCATCATGTACTAATTTTTTATCTTTTATACTACCAGGATGGCATGCACAAATCCATCAAGGACCGTGCAAGTTCGAGATGTGACTCTGGACGACTATGACGGGAACCTATCCGATATTTTATGAGGCATCTTGCTAGAGTGCGGGTGTGAAACCCGTATTCCAGTCAAGAAGTATGCTTATTATGAGGATAGAATCTTTCAGAAGTACAAGGTAGGGATCATGCTTCCTGCCAAATTGGGCATGAGCGTGATCATGCCAGCTGGAGAGGCACGCACAGTTAGTGTAGCTTACAAGATAGCCATGATGAAGGCCATAATTTATATCCGTGAGCACAAAACGGAGAAGTTATTAGGTACTAAGTTCACGCACATTCCACACGACGAGGAAGGAGAAGATCCTTGTCGGGATAGTTACAAGTTTGCGAAGAGACACTCACATGCCGCAGCAGAGCACATGGACAGGTGTAAGCATCTGCTCAGCGTGTTCTACCACGTTCACGGAGCACTAGTGGGAGAGATACAGAGTCTAGTGGACGAGATCACTGAGTCGACACCTACTCCGTGGTGTACGGGGGAGACTTCTGGACCACTGAGGGCACCTACTCCAGCCTTTTCGACTGGAGACTTTATAAACTTAGATGAGGAAGACAATCCCGAGGAGCGGGAGTTCGAGCCCGAGGCCAAACCGGAGATGCCACCAGCACACTTTGCACACGGCTCGACTGGAGCCGGATATGAGGCAGGTTTAGAGTCATGGGGAATGCCTCATAATGATAGTCTTGTGGGAAACTCCATGGGTTGGCGTTTCGGTGAGTATATGGGGACGACCGGAGATCCGATTCCATGTGACTCGGAGCATGAGGTCACGAGTCAGTTTAGGGTTGTTCACCGCACTGGAGACGTGTCGGGGAAGCCTATAGAGATAGAGTCGGATGCGGAGGAGGAGTTACCTACCCACATGGAGCGTGGAGAATGCTCAAGGCCTAAGATGGAAAGGGGTACCACCGATGTTGTTTACCCATCGTTGAGAAGTTATCTGGGGATGACTGACTTCAACTTAGGTACTACACCCGATTATGACTTTTTCCTGGCAGAGTCATCTTATGCCCCTGCTTCACTAAGGACGACATCAAGAGCTACTGGTTGGACACCGGGGATGTATCGGGAGTGCGACTACCCGTAGAGGACCACCATAGATATGGAGGCGAGATGTTTTGTGACATATGTACCATATGTGTAATATGTAGTATTTGCTTTCGTAGTTTGAATAAGTGAGTGTAGTTACTCACAGGATGATAAGTTATGTAACATTATGTTCTTTTTACCCATGTATATACATGGTATATCTTTGGTGTGATTTGGCTATGTTTTATTTGGATTTTTATTGTGTGACTAACACTGTGCATAAAGTTGAGCTCAGAAATCATGAGCATGGTGTAACAATGAGTTTTGCTTAATGTAACAGGGTTAGGGGATAGAATGGCGATGGTAGTTGGTGAAGAATCTGAACAACAAAGGATGGAGACTGAAGCCAAGGCTAAGGAGGCAGCCGATGCAGCAGCAAGGGAACCATTACCACCACCACCACCTTTCCTTACACAGCAGGATTTTGCTCAATACATGAGGACAGCGGATGAAAGGCAGCGTATGCTTATTGAATGTTAGATAAAGATGGTGCAGGATGTGATGGACCATAATCGTGAAGTTCGAAATGAAGGAGTACATGGAGTCTCATTGGCAGATTTCTTAAATACAAGACCACTTCCTTTTGCATCAGCACTAGAGCCAATGGACGCGGAAGACTAGTTATTGGACACCGAGAGGAAGCTCAACACAGTAAGTTGCAATGACAGTGAGAAGCTTAGGTATGCCACACATCTGTTATGTGGACCCGCAGCAGCATGGTGGGACAATATTGTGGCTATACATCCTCCAGGAAGGGTATTCACCTGGGAGGAATTCAAGAAGAAGTTCAGGGAATCAAATGTGCCGGAGAGTATCATGGAATTGAAGAGAAGAGAGTTTGAGAATCTTGTGCAGAATGACAAGCCTATTATGAAGTATGTCAGGGAATTTTCTCTTCTATCTCGTTATGCTTCGGAGGACGTGAATACCGATGAAAAGCGGAAGAAACGATTTATGAGAGGACTACACCCAAGTGCAAGGATACAATTGAGGATGTTAAAGGCAGCAGATTTTCAAGAGCTTGTCGATGCAGCCATCACCATGGAAGATGATTTCAAGCAAGTCCAAGAAGATAGGAGGAAGAAGGCTAGGATTGAACCCAGGAGGTATCTAGATACCAAGCCAACTCCTAATATCAAGTTCAAACCCAAGTACAGGTCTGGAGGGAATGTTACACCTCGTGGCACTACAAGTGGGAACAATGATATCGTTTGCCGTGGTTGCGGTGCTTGAGGGCACATAGAGAAAGATTGCCGACAACCCAGAATCATCTGTTTTGGGTGCAAGAAGGGTGGACATATGATAAAGGACTTTTTGGAGGCGGATCACACCGGGGTGGAGGTTTTGGAGGCGGTAAAAATAAAAGGTCAACTTATGGGAAGTTGAATTGCACCAACCTCGAGGAGGTGAATCAGTCCGACAAAACCGTGATAGGTACGCTTCAGATCCTATCTCATCCCGGCAAAGTACTTTTTGATACTGGTGCTACTACCTCATTCGTTTCGCAAGAGTTTGTTGATCTTTATGGAATTCCTTGCAATAAGCTAGAGTACCCCATTACTGTTTTATCTGTGGGGGGAAAGATCTTAGTCACTCAACTTAGGTAAGAGCAGGTCATTATGATCCGCGATTGCGTTTACCTAGCCAATCTTTTTCTCATCCCTATGAAGGATATGGTTGTAATCCTTGGAATGGATTGGTTAGAGGAGAATGGAGCTCAGATTGGTTGTAGAGAGAAAACTGTGTCACTTAGAATCCCAGGAGGAGGAAGGATAGTGCATCAAGGTGATCGACATGCTCATATCGAAGTTCAACTACAACTCAACGCTCTAAAAGAATCAAGACTTGAAGATATTCCAGTTGTTAATGAATTCCAAGATGTGTTTCCGCAGGAACTACCAGGAATGCCTTGGGGAACACCAGTAATCTCCGTTGATAAGCGGGATGGAGGACATAGAATGTGCGGGGACTACAGAAACCTCAACAATCTCACAATTAAGAACAAATATCCTTTGCCAAGAATCCAAGACTTATTCGATCAAGTCAGGGGAGCCGGAGTATTTTCAAAGATAGATCTTCGATCAGGTATCACCAGATTAAGATCAAGAAGGAGGACTGATACGTCTCAAACGTATCCATAATTTTTGATGCTCCATGCTTGTTTTTACACCATTTGCTTAGTGTTTCGTTACACTTCGTGGCACTTTTATGCATTTTCTGGAACTAACCTACTAACAAGTCACCACAGTGCCAGTTCCCTGTTTTCTGCTGTTATTGTGTTTTAGAAAAGTTACACAGGAAATATTCTCGGAATTGGACAAAACCAAAGCCAGTCGCCCAGAATTTTACCGAAGCTTCCAGAGAACCGAAGAGGAGATGGAGTGGGGCCATGAGGGGCCCTCACACCAGGGCGGCATGGCCAGGGGCTGGGCCACGCCCCCTATGTGTGAGACTGCCTCGGTCCACTTCTGACGATGCCCCTTTGCCTATAAAGACCCCCCGACGAGAAAAACCTAAGGCCCGATCAGTTTTCTAGAATACATCGCGATCCGCCGCCATCGATCCAAAGATCGGGAGGGTCCAGAAGCTCTTCCCGGCACCCTGCCGGAGAGGGGAATCGCCACCGGAGGTCTTCTTCATCGCCATGCTTGCCTCCGGAGCGATGAGTGAGTAGTCTACCTTGGACTATGGGTCCATAGCAGTAGCTAGATGGTTTTCTTCTCCACCATGTGCTTCATGTTTAGATCTCATGAGCTGCCCTACATGATTGAGATCACCGTTATGTAATTCTACATGTTTGGTTTATTGGGATCCGATGAATATTGGTGTTATGCTTGCGTTGAAGTACTGAAATTTATCTTTTGTTATCTCTATGTTGTTTATGATCTTGCATGCTCTCCGTTGTTAGTAGCTATCTTAGCCGAGTAGTTGCTAGTGACTCCAAGAGGGGGTATTTATGCTCGATAGTGGGTTCATGCCTCTATTTAATCTGGGGGAGTGACAGAAACCTCTAAGGTTGTAGATGTGCTATTGCTACTAGGGGAAACAACATTCATATGCTCGAGGGCATATGCTTTTTTACATTACACGCTTTGCTTAATGCAATTATCTGTTGTTCGCAACTTAATACTCATGGGGTGTTCGGACGATATCCCCGTGAGTGGATTATTAGTCATAGATGCAGTTGGATGGCGGTCTATGTATTTTGTTGTAATGCCCAGAGTAAATCTCATAGTGATCCTCTCATCATATGCATGTTGTCTTTATTCTATCAATTGCCCAACTGTAATTTGTTTACCCAGCATGTATTATTTTATCTTATGGAGAGACACCGCTAGTGAACTGTGGATCCCGGTCCTATTTCCTTTATATTGCTATCACCTGTTTACTTTACTCGCACTATTTACTTTACTCACATACTATTACTATTTTCAACTCGATACGCTCATTCCTTTATTTACAGCAAACCTGTGAGATTGACAACCTCATCGTAAGTTGGGAGCAAAGTATTTGGTTGTGTTGTGTGCAGGTTCCGCGTTGCAGCTAGCAAAGCAAAGCTTGGACGAGGCGCCCTATAAATTGTCCGGAGCTATCGCAAGCTAGCAAGCATCACCTTCAGTCGTGTGGCTCCTTCCTCTCCTGATCGACATACCTTGCTTTCTTAACTGAGGGAAAAACCTTGTTGCTATATTCATCATACCTTCCTCTTGGGGTTCCCAACTGGACGGTGAAAAGATAACACCACCATCACGCATCAAGCTCTTTTTCTGGCTCCGTTTCCGGGGAGGAAGAAGAAGACTTCTGCGAGGGGAGTTTTTGCACGCACATCCTTTACTTTGTTTATTGTTTTGCTTTACTTTATTTTATTTTTACTTGCATCGTTTTATCAAAAAAACCCAAAAAATTTAGAATCCTTGGTAGTTGTTATTTCTTTACTTCTAGTTCATTATGTTTTTTTTTACCAGGGAAACCGTAGAGGAGGCCTCTACGGTAATTTTCTATTAATGACAAAAAAACAATTTACAAGAAAGGAGGCATGGGGAATTTACATGAGAGGAGGTGAGGAGGGTCGAAGTTACACTAGAAAAGACAAGTTTAAAAAAAAATCAGTCCACTCAGATAAGGCTTCTTTGTGTTTGGGTTTAACCCGATGAGAGATCAGTGAAAGGTCTTTCTTGAAGATAGCTCGCCATGCTTGATAAGACTGTTGGAGACCTTCAAATATTTTACCATTACGTTGCTTCCAAATCCCCCAGAGTGCACAAGTGGCAATTTCAAAAAATAGAGGCCCTTTGAAGCTTAACTTAGCTTGCTGAAACATTATTGTCATACCCTGATCTGACGACCAGCTAATACCCAATCTGTTCCAGACCTTTGCAGCAAAAGTGCAATTAAAAAATAGGTGCTCCCTTGTTTCTCTTTGAGATCGGTTGCACATCACACAGTTCAAACTAGAGTCCAGATGCCAATGCCTGCGATCTATCATGTCCCTAGTATTCACTCGATCAACCAAGAATAACCAAACGAAGACCTTATGTTTATGTAAGCATCTGCTCTTCCATAATTTTTTGAAGATGGGAGACGCATTCAGACCATCAAACATTAGCTTGTAATATGCAGCAGATGTGTATCCTCCTTTGTTTTCAGAAAAAATCCAACTATCCCTATTATCTCGTGACTCTGAATCTTCACTCATGTTCGACAACAAATTCTTAACTTGCAGCAGGTCGTTGTACGCCTGAAGAGAAAGCGGGATAGCAAAGTGTTTAAGCAGGTCAGTTTCATTGGTGCACTTTAGAAAATCTCCCAATGTCACATCAGGGTCGATCACAAATGAGAACAGCCGATCAAAATTTTTAGCTAATAAACCATCTGACCATCTATTCTTCCAAAACAAAATGCTTTTACCATCCCCTGGAGTACAAGTCGAGATACCTCTGAAATTTGTGAGTAACTTGCAGACGTCATGCCACCAAAAACACCCAACTTTACCAGCAGTTTGTGGAGTGCAGTTTTGATAATATGCTTCCCATGTCATCTTCACCCATGGTGTATCATCAAGATTAAAAAATTTTTATAAGTGTTTCATGAGCAAGGCATCGTTCTGAATTTCTAAATTGATGACTCCAAGACCTCCTTTGTCTTTAGGTCTACATACTAATTCCCACGCAGCAAGAGAGTTGTGCTTTTCATTATCTTTCTAGTTCATTATGTTGTTCCCTAAGTACGTTCGGGTGGACCTCTCAGTAGGTAGTGGTTCGATTATTGGGAAAGATAACATTGAGGAGTTCTTTAATCATATTACTATGCATAAGGAAGTTGAAGAAAAGTCTTTGGTTGAGCTTGCTCCTAGTTATGAAGTTGCTTCTGCCTATTTAGTTCACATGTTGGAAGCTAGGTTTGCTAGCCTTAATCCTTTTATGCAATACATGTTTCTTAAGCTTCATGAAATTGAAGATCCTGAGAAGAAAGCTTTTATCTTGGAAACTTTGCGCATAGAATTTAGAGATGTTGCCATTGAGGCTAGGAAAGTTTTTAAGAAATTTAATAAGCTTGGCTCACCTGTAACGGTTGTTGGTACACCCAATGGAGATTTTAGAGTGCCAATACCTTATAAACTTGTAGGACTTCATGATGCTTTGGAAAAGAATTTAAGCTGGATTTGCCCTGAAAATCCTTTCGATGAAAGTAGTGTACCAAAGTGTGATCATAAAGGATCTTAAAAAACTCATTTGGACACAATCTCTTTCATTATTGAAAAGACTCCTATAGTGGATCCTAATGCTTCCTTCATAATTACTTGATTCGCAATTTTCTGCGCCTAGCTCAAAGGCGTTAAAGAAAAGCACTCTTGGGATATAACCCAATGTTTTTACTTTCTGTTCTTTTTCTTTTATTTGAGTCTTGGAAGTTATTACTACTGTAATGACCTCCCCTTATCCTTTTTATTTCGTTTTTGTTCCAAGAGAAGCCTCTAATTTGAGTGAGGTAAGATTTGGGGATGTTGCTGTCCTGAAACAGTTTTCGGTGCTGCACCGTAAAAATTTGTGAAAATTCTCTGTACATCTTTTGGACCTGCAATTTCTTGTGCATATGCCCCAGGTTATATCCAAACTTTTATTAGTTGAACACTTTTTGATTTGAGCAACAGAATACCCCTAAAAAATTCGACTTTTGTCAGCTGTTCTGTTTTGACAGATTTCTGCCAATATTTGTGTTTGCCGCTTTATCGCTTTCTTTTTGAGTTCTTTTGATCACGAAACTTTTGGGGAAGTTGCTACAGTAGTATATGCTTTATATGTGGTGGTTTTAGGTTGAAACCTGAAGCAAAAAGGGTTGATTCCATGTTATGCTTACACTAATGTTGCTAATAGATTTGTGCTTAGTTTTGTATGAAGGAAGTTTTCAAGTGTAGGGATCGGAGAGTGATGAGATGAGTTGAAGAATGGACAAAAGATCAAGCTTGGGGATGCCCATGCATCACCCCAGGAAATATCAAGAAGTACAAGCATCAAAGCTTGGGGATGCCCCCGAGGCACCCCTTCTTCATCGGCAAAAATCAGGTCACCTTTCAAGACACTATATTTTTAGGGATTTCTATTTTCGTGCCCCTGGGTCGTTAGTTGTACTCAGTTTTCCCCAGCCGCTTAAATTTTCCTTAGTTTTCCCCTCGCTCTAGTTTGAAACCCCTCGCAGACGCTCGGACGGGAGGGTTGCCATCTGGTCAGAGGCCTTGACCGTTACTGGTGACGGCTAGGAAGCCGCGGTGGTTGTGAATTGACCGATGCTTTTGAATGGTGTTGACGGGTAGGGTCAGGAGACACGTCGGAGCAGCCATCCATCTATCGCTGACGTGTGGGCCGTTTTATTTCCTAATTGTATACGCGGTGCTGCCAATGACAAATGGGGCCGCTCTATAGTTTTGCCGCAGCCAATGACCAGTGGGGTCATGTATTTTTCAGGAAAAGACATATATTACCGCTTTGTGGGGCCTCCGCAGCCAATGACCAATGGGGCCGCTCTGTGGGGCTGCCGCAGCCAATGACCAGTGGGGTCGTCTATTTATTTAGAGAAAATCATATATTCCCGCTCTGTGGGGCCTCCGCAGCCAATGACCACTGGGGTCATCTATTTATTTAGAGAAAATCATATAGAGCCGCTCTGTGGGGCCGCCTCAGCCAAGGACCGCTGGGGTCGCCCTTTTTCTTAAGCTAGACCCAGCAGGTGACTATTTTCGCTAGAGAGAAGCAACAAGTTCGCTAATTAATTTTTCTTAAGCTAGACCCAGCAGGTGACTATTTTCACAGCTTAATCTAAAGTGAATCTTATGCTAAACATGGCTGGAACCTAGTGTTGTGTATCTCATTAGTCATCGGAGAACCGCTGGCAGCTCGTTCCCCACCCTCGGATAGAGCAGCTATCGCTGGCGCCTCGTCGCGCCGCCGGCTCTATCCCCCGGCGGCGTCGGACGGACTGCGGCGCTGCACGTCAACCACGGCTCCAACACTTGTTTCGTCCGCACGCATTGTACCCACCGCAGGAAAGTCCGCCGCAAGCAAATCCGCCACCCACGACGACCGGGATTTGTTCCGCGCACCAATTGGTAGTATAGCTTGGTAAGACCTCCGCTTCCGCCTCCCCCGCCCCCTAATCGATTCGGTTCCCGTAATTTATTGGAGTTTGCAGGTGCGAAATAGTCCTCAATGTCTGGTCGTAGCGGGTACACAGGCGAGGGTGGGGATTCGATCATGTCGTGGCCACATTCTACTTCTCCTACCTCATCGGAAGTATAGGTATCTAGCTTCTGCTCTCTGTACTACCATTGAATTTAAGTGCCGCCATGGCCTGTTGGAGTGATTTCAGTTGTTCTTTGTTCCATTATTGTTACAGTTCGCCAGGCAAGCCGATGATCCATGGTACATTGCATACCCAGATGAATCAACCCAGTGGTGTAGCCAGAGGATGGATTTGGAGGAGAAGGTGGCCAATTTAGGTGATGAATTGGCCCGTAAAAACCTGATGATATTCGAGCTGAAGCGTACTGTGGAGGAAGAAAAGAATAATTCAAAGCTTATTCGCAAGGAGAAGTTGATACTTGAGACAGATCTTGCCGTATCTGATCAAGTGGTAGAAAATCTAGAACATGAACTTCAAGTGATGGGAGAGGCGAAAAGTAGATTCATCTGGGCAGTTTTATTAGGTGTCATCCCTGTCCTAGCAGTTATGTGGTTGTGGTAGATGATTTAGATAGTATAGAATTGTTATTCAGTAGATGGCTCTAACCACTGTATTTTGGTGTGGCTCTAACCACTATATTTTGGCGTACAATTTCCTAGTTGTGCTAAGTAATGCGCGCGATAATTTTAGCATGCATGAACATCTCATAAAAGTGAAGGGATCCCAAAAGTGAATTTGGATGAGTTCCAAAAGTGAAGGGATCCTAAAAGTGAAAGCATGTACCAGCCTCTCGGATCAAATACATATCAATCTTCCCAATCAAGTTGGGATAGAATTCAAATCATACATTCGGATGTACAGGGACACATCGAGAAAGTGGAGAAGCTTTTTTGAGACGGAGGTAGTAGTTTGAACAATTTTATCCCAAATTGAAATTGAAAAATACAAATTTATCATAATTTATCCCAATTTGCGACGTTGAACACGGCCGCGCACCGATGGGCTAGAAGGGCCTGGACGACGGGCGGCTGAGGGGTGGTCATCTGCGCCATCCGCAAACTCAGACATGGAGGAGGGCTGGATCTGCGGCTTTGTAACCACTCTTGGCACCGCCGCCGTCTTGGTGGCTGGATCTGCGCCATCCGCAAACTCGGACATGGAGGAGGGCTGGATCTGCGCCATCACAGCGATGTTGTAGGCGATGGCTTCAATCGTCTTGGCATCGATGACCACTATCGACACGGCCGCCGTCTTGGTGTCCATCAGCAACAGATCTGAGGAGGGCAACGGAAGTGAGACATCGGCAGGCTCCGACATTGAAGGCTAGATCTGCGCCATCGCAGCGATGTTGTAGGTTGCAGCGATGTTGTAGGCGATGGCTTCAATCGTCTTGGCATCGATGACCACTGTCGACACGACCGCCGTCTTGATGTCGATCAGCAACAGATCTGAGGAGGGCAACGGAAGTGAGACATCGGCAGGCTCCGACATTGAAGGATGGATCTGCGCCATCGCAGCGATGTTGTAGGTCGCAGCGATGTTGTAGGCGATGGCTTCAAGATGATCGATGAGCACTGTCGACACGGCCGCCGTCTTAGTGTCCATCAGCAACAGATCTGAGGAGGGTAACGGAAGTGAGACATCGGCAGGCTCCGACATTGAAGGCTGGATCCGCGCTGTCGCAGCGATGTTGTAGGCGATGGCTTCAATCGTCTTGGCATCGGTGAGCACTGTCGGCACGGCCACCGTCTTGGTGTTCTTCATCATCAACAGATCTAAGAAGATAAACGAAAGTGAGACAGAGAGAGACATTTCTACTATTTCTGAGGGTTAGATCCTCATCGGCACTCTTAGATCCTCACCGGCACTCTTAGATCCACGCCGCCACACGGTTAGATCCGCGCCGCCGCACACATGGTTAGATCCGCGTGGCCGCACACTGCAGTTCCGCGCGGCCGCACGCACGGTTAGATCCGTGCCGCCGCACGCACGGTTAGATCCGCGCCGCCGCACGCACGCACGCACGCACGCTGCAGATCCGCGCCGCCGTGACTGCCAGAGTAAGAGAGGAAGATGCGACTGCTAGGGTTGGTAGGTATGTGCTCTGCTCTTCCCTCCGTATGTGTCCATCAAGGTAGAGAGAGATATACAGGCCGTCCGATCATAAATGATCCCACGGTGCAAGCGTACGTTGAGCTATCAACCAACCAAGATCCGTGTGACATACATCTCGACCAATCAGAGATCAGCCAGTGAGTACAAGTGAGGAAAACTGAGTAGAACTAAGAGGGGGAAAAGTGAGAAAATGTTTATCGAAAGGGCAAAACTGAGTAGGACTGAGTAAAACAAGTGGACCCGGAGGGGGAAAACTAAGTAAAACTAAGTAAAACAGAGGCACCCAAATAATAAAGGGAGTAAGGGAAATTGTATCTTTTGGCATAAAAATTGTTAGATTGTGTTATTTGAACAATATAGTACATTTTGGCCGACGTGATATTTTTTGCAATTCAAAGATACACAAGTGTGACTCATTTGGACTCATTTGGACAAAGTTTGTAAGCATAGTGGGTATTTGGGAGGTGTGTTGAGTAGAAAGCCCTGCATCTTCATAGCTAGTAGCTCATGGACTAGGATGTGGTTTTGGGAAAAACTTCATATCTCTATATTTCCTTTTCCATTATTATTTCTCTAGGTTGTAGGTAACATAACAAGACTCCATGGGAAGGTTCCACCATGTTTTGAATTATTTTGAATTAAACTAAACCCAAAACTATATTTTTTGAGTTTAGTCACTTAGAAAATGATAAATTTCCTTTTCCATTATTATTTCTCTAGATTGTAGGTAACATAACAAGACTCCATGGGAAGGTTCCACCATGTTTTGAATTATTTTGATTTTTTTTGAATTAAACTAAACCCAAAACTATATTTTTTGAGTTTAGTCACTTAGAAAATGATAAATGTGGCTTAAGCGATGAACTTATTCGAGGTGCATGACCATAGAAAACTTGCAATAACACATACATTCAAATTAATTGTTCAAAATAAAATCTTTCTCTTGCTCCTGGTGTGACTCGCTGGGTCCACCACCTTACTCCGGGTAACCCTACCAGGGATATTACCAGTGTCTACCTTCCTTTTGCCCTCTTTCCTGTT
Source organism: Dactylis glomerata (assembly GCA_007115705.1). Lineage (NCBI taxonomy): Eukaryota > Viridiplantae > Streptophyta > Magnoliopsida > Poales > Poaceae > Dactylis > Dactylis glomerata. The sequence goes on along the minus strand of QXEO01000533.1, from coordinate 2,145,133 downwards.
CTTCTTCTTCTTCTCTTCGGGTTGTGCCAAGACCGAGACAACCATATCATATGAAGCTTGTGCTCTTTCTTCTAATGCATTTTCTTCCCTTGCTTCTACAATCTGCTCTTGATCCATTGGTTTACCCAGCTCTCGATCAATTCCTTCACTCAGCTGTCTATGCATTGCTTCAACGGCCTCTAGATCCATCTGTTCCCTCTACTCTCGATCCATCGGTTCAAGCAGCTCTCGATTCATCTGTTCAAGCAGATCTCGATCCATCGGTTCAAGCAGCTCTCGATCCATCGGTTCAAGCAGCTCTCGATCCATCGGTTCAAGCAGCTCTCGATTCATTGCTTCAATCTCCTTATGTTGAATTGTTGCTTCATTCTCCTTTGTATTTGCTGCTCCCGCCTGATCTTCCATTCCAAAAGCTGGGTCAACTGGATTTTTACAAAGCCTAGCAATGTGTCTAGGGGTTCCACAACATTTACACTTACGTCGTCGAATCGGTGCACCACCCTCTGCACTAGCTCTGATCATATTCTTCCTCAGCTTACCTGCCGGTCTAGTCAAAACTGGAGAGTACAGTTTGAAGCCTGGATCGACTTTCATCCATTGGTCTTTTCCCAACAAGGTAGGAACATTCATAGCATATGCAGCCCTAAATTTGGCAACAGAGAAATACTCTGACACATACTGATCAACTTCACCTTCTGCACCCGCTATAACACTCCTGAAAAACAATGCGTGTATGCAGGGTATCCCACGGATCTGCCATCGCCTACAATGGCATGTCCTATCAACCAAACTCACTGGATACCTCCACTGCCTATTTTTACTGTCAGTGTAGGTTACCTCAGCCTCCATTCCTTTTCTGATGCATTTCATCTTCAATTGTTTTGCCCTGGAATGCAAAGACATAATCAAAGATGGGAGCACGAGATGGCCAACATATTTTGTGGCTGCAATTCTTTGATGCAGATCGATCTTTATCATGATCATCTGCCTAATCTTATCAAATATTTGCCATAGCATAAGCCCTTTCAATGACTTGACCTTTGCATTGAACCTCTCCGCAAGGTTACTTGTTACATAGTCTACCTTGCAAATTTCATTGAATTGGCTTCTTGACCACACCCTACCATGATGTTCATTCAAGTACTCCTTCACCCCAGGTTTTTGTTTATACAACACTTCCAAATGAAACAGATGCTTCCTAATGCTGCATGTGTATGAAGCTGGCCATAGGTTGTCAGTATAAACTTTACCCTTGAATTTCTTTGTAAAATTTTGTACCAAGTGTCGCATACATTCCCTATGCTCCACTCCAGGGAATACTGCTTCTACTGCACTCTCCAAACCTTTGCAAGCGTCTGCGTGGATAGCAAGTCCTAGTGGATGACCTATAAGGTCGCACAAATTCTGCAGAAACCAAGTTCAACTTTCCTCTGACTCAACCTCTGAAACTCCATAAGCAACAGGGAACATCCAATTGTGTCCATCAACTGCAGTAGCAGCAACTAGCTGTCCTTTAAACCTGCCATGAAGAGCTATTGCATCCACGGCCAAATAAGGCCTGCAACTGTCCAGAAAGCCTTTCCAACAAGCTTTGAAACAAACAAAAGCCCTTCTAAAACATTCCTTCTGCATTATCCTCCTGCTTTTCAATTTGTAGGGAACTGTATGCTTGTCTATCGCTACAACACTGCCTGGACTAGCCATCTCCACTTCAACTTTGAAAGTGTAAAGCAACTGAAAGCTTTCATTCCATGGACTATTGATCCTGTCAAGAGCCATTTCCTTTGCATAGAACATCCTCATGTAAGGTATTTTTATATTAAACTTATCAGATATCAATTTTATGAGTGCTGTTGGACCAAGTGATGGAGTTTCTCTCAGACAATCTATGATTGCATCTGGCAAGCACCTAGTCTTCGCTAGCTTTGATTTCTCCTTTGGCACTCCCGCTCGTGGTGGACAAGTATGGTCGATCGAGTTCTTCTTTATCTGAAACATAATTATAAGGGATGTCAGTAACAGTTAACAAATTTTACACCGTGATCTAAAATACACAACTGGTTGGCATAGTACCTGAACCACGGTGGTTCTGAACATTGTGGATGCATGCAGCCTCCACTTACACCTCTTGTATGGGCTCTTAACTGTGAACCTACCTGGCTCACTTTTAATAACCTCATAATCATTCTTGGTGAGAATACAATATGTAGTAATTGCATTACGGCAGTCCATCATCGTTTGAAATACGGTGCCTTCTGCAAGCTAAGGATCCTCCCTGTTCCACTCAATTGTTGGCAAGTCATCACCTTCGTAATCGGCTAAAACGAGGATGTCATTGTTCTCATCCTTCTCTTCATCATCAGTGTCATCAAATCTGGCACCTTGTGCAATATCTTCCATGTATTGATCCTTCATTGCCTGCTTATTGCATCAATCTACCAATTCAGGAAACATCAACTCATCCTCATCTTCTTGAGGAGACGGATCCTCAATCTCTGCATCGTCCTCCACATCGACCACAGGAACGATCTGGCTACCACTACTACTAGCACTGGGGACAGATGGTGCTACTGTGGACCTACAAGGAGCGGGGCAGCGCACACGATTAGCAGAGGTAACAACACTAGAGAGACATGATGCCCGACCACCTGATGATGCCCCAACACTAGATGATGCCTGGACCCTGTCCACATGGATTCAAATTTTACCGACACGGCAAGAATCATTTAAAGCAAAAAGAATTCCCAGATCATCATCGGAAATTAGTGGAACATATCTTCCCTCCGTGCTGTTGAAATATTGGAAATCAACTGAATCGCCAGCGCCCCAGGGGTACTGAACGCATATGTTATCTTTTAAATCCCTCAACGAGATGCTAGTTGCAACCACCGCTGGGATGTAAAATCCGCTCACATTGCGTTCAGAATCACGCAAAAAGCTAGTATCCAGCCTAACCACCAGCCGAAAAGCCAGCGCTGGATCAATCCTATTCGAAAAGCAACGCAGTTAGTTGAGCAACAACGATTCGCGCTAAAAAATTGCCTACTGTTAATTCACATAGGTAGACGATGCTTACCCAGATGGAATCCATGCGTTAGATCCCTCCAATTCCCAATCTTCTCCGCCGTTGAGGGGCATAATCGGCACACCAGATGGATGTACAAACTCTACCGTGATAGGGGTAGATCTAGTGGAGGCGGAGCCCTCTCCGCCTCCCGGGGGTGGTGGTGGGGGCGGGGGCGGCTCGGGGGCGGACGACGCCATAAGGTAGGAGGGCAGGACGGCGTGGCAGTGAGCTCTTCCAATCTCGGGCAGAGGGGAAAGCTTTGGGTGAGTGACCGCCAGTCCGACGTGTCTCATTGGGTCAACAGTCAACACCATTCAAAAGCAACGGTCCATTCACAACCACCACGGCTCCCTAGCCGTCACCGGTAACGGTCTAAGGCCTCTGACCAGACGGCAACCCTCCCGTCCAAGCGTCTGCGAGGGGTTTCAAACTGGAGCGAGGGGAAAACTGAGGAAAAGTTAAGCTGCTGGGGAAAACTGAGTACAACTAACGACCCATGGGCACGAAAATAGAAATCCCATATTTTTATTGCTTCATGCATTATGCGTTTTTCTTAGAGCATCAGTTGTTTTTAGTTTTTAGTTTAGTTTAGTTTGCTGCAATAAATGGTTGGACCCCAACAAATTTCTTTTGGAGAAGTTGCCTTGCTTTTCATTTGCCAAGAACACTCCGTTTTTCATTCTTACTATTTCAACGAGTGTTCTTCTTTTTCTAGAACTGCGTTTAGTTTTCATTTTTTGCCTTGATATACGTTCAGATCTTGTTATATCTCTTCATCAAGGTGTATTTTTGCCTCTGGTCTTTATTGGTTTTCATCAAAAGAGGTGTTTATAAAAAGTTTGAATGGTGTTGGAAAAGAGAAAAAGCTTTATGCAAAAAAGTGGTACAAGAAGGAGCTTGTGTAGACTGCGGCCTAGGCTTTTGCATGTCGTGCTTGATGTCTTTTTGATAGCATGATTAGTGGTTTTGCTGTAGCATGACTTGTCTCAAATAACTGAGATTGCTTAATGAGCCTTTGAAACAATGATGCGTTGTTTTTATCGTTTGGAAGCATTATTTTGGTTTTCTCCTTGATACTTTATTCGGGTTGACTTGGTGCATGCTCACACATGTTAGACTCTTACAAAGTCGCCAATTGCCTTTATGATCATTTAGTTTTTGACTTTTGATGCCATCTTATGCTTCTTTTAATGTCGCTTTGTCGCTTTGCATGATTATGGCCGTTATTGCTCTCTTAGTTGGTCGCTCCCAGTCTTTTGCTAGCCCTCGCCTTGTACTGAGTATGAGCTCTACTCGTGCATCCAACTCCTAAAAACCAAGTTTGCCAAAGTGTCCACCATACATACCTATTAGCAATTTGCTATTCCAAAGTACATTTGACTTGTTTTATCTACTCTTCAAATTAAACTCTTACCAGTGTTATGCGAAAATTGGTCAGTAAAGCTCTCACGAACCGGAAGGCACACTTTATTTTTCTCGTTCTTAAAAATTTGACATTGTGGTCTCTTATGTTGAGTTGTTATGCTTGCAAGTTGTAAGTTGGAGATTAGCCCAACCATGCCGTCATGGGGCAAGCTTTCAACATTGCACTTCTTATTTGAGTTGATATCGTGATCTTTTGTTTATGGATACTCCCGGTGTGAAATGAATTGGGAATCTTGCGGGATCATGGAGTTTGTATATGTGTTAGGGAAATGCCTGGGCCGCCAATCTAAGCCATGCATAATTCATGGTGGAAATTTGCAGCATACCCATAGTGGACATTCGACGACGCATCTCAAAATAAAAAGCTAAATAAATGGTTAATAAAAGAGATGTCGAGGTGTTCATTGTCTGCTTGTCCTATCATTTTGATGTGGGCTTGTTCCATGTCATCGGGCACGGAGGTACCCCGTTGGTAGTTCTCGATGATACGTATATACTTACAATGACAAGAGCCTTGCTTGGGACTCTAAGTAAAGTAGCATGAGGTTTGGGTACTCGTATTCAGGGGACACGAGGTTTTCAACTTATGATTTGTCAAGCATATGCAGCGTAAGTGTTCTCGCATTAACTTTAACCATTCAAGATGCTTATGATGGGGGCAATGAGAGCTCAAAGCCGGTAATTACCATAATTTTTAAAGGTCTATAAAACTTGCAATCACTGCTTCCCTCCGCGAAGGGCCTTTCTTTTTACTTTTATGTTGAGTCACCACCTTCTATCTTTATGCACCATTAAGAGAGCATAGTTGTCATTCTTAGTATAATGTGCATTGTCCCAAAGTTTTCATTGATTGATTCATATTGTTGGTTTCACTTGTTCTTAAATTATTTGTATCTAGTCGCCCTCTTAAACTTGAAGGTGTCCTATGCATTTATGTTTTGCTCTCCATGAAGGACAAGCTGAAAACCATTTGTATGTTTTTCCTTATGATTTGAACACACGTTTGACTTTAATTGTTTCATTTTCATGATCTTTTGTTTGTGTTCATTTTCATGTTATGACATGGTTGCTAAGTTTCTTCTATCAAGATCATATCTTTCATGCCCATGTTTTAAGTTATTTTGATCCCAGCGCACAACGCTTACATAGATGATCAAGATTGTGTAGGTGCATGTCACCTCAAAAATTATTTCTTTTGTTATCACTTACCTACTCGAGGACGAGCAGAAGTTAAGCTTGGGGATGCTGATACATCTCAAACATATCCATAATTTTTGATGCTGCATGCTTGTTTTTACACCATTTGCTTAGTGTTTCGTTACACTTTGTGGAACTTTTATGCATTTTCCGGAACTAACCTACTAACAAGTCGCCACAGTGCCAGTTCCCTGTTTTCTGCAGTTTTTGTGTTTCAGAAAAGTTACACAGGAAATATTCTCGGAATTGGACAAAACCAAAGCCAGTCGCCCAGAATTTTACCGAAGCTTCCAGAGAACCGAAGAGGAGACGGAGTGGGGCTACGAGGGGCCCTCACACCAGGGCAGCGCGGCTAGGGGCTGGGCCGCGCCCCCTATGTGTGAGACCGCCTCGGTCCACTTCTGATGATGCCCCTTCGCCTATAAAGACCCCCCGATGAGAAAAACCTAAGGCCCGATCAGTTTTCCAGAATACATCGCGATCCGCCGCCGCCGTCGACCCAAAGATCGGAGGTCCAGAAGCTCTTCCCGGCACCCTGTCGGGGAGGGGAATCGCCACCGGAGGTCTTCTTCATCCCCATGCTTGCCTCCGGAGCGATGAGTGAGTAGTCTACCTTGGACTATGGGTCCATAGCAGTAGCTAGATGGTTGTCTTCTCCACCATGTGCTTCATGTTTAGATCTCATGAGCTGCCCTACATGATTGAGATCACCGTTATGTAATTCTACATGTTTGGTTTGTTGGGATCCGATGAATATTGGTGTTATGCTTGAGTTGAAGTACTGAAATTTATCTTTTGTTATCTCTATATTGTTTATGATCTTGCATGCTCTCCGTTGTTAGTAGCTATCTTGGCCGAGTAGTTGCTAGTGACTTCAAGAGGGGGTATTTATGCTCGATAGTGGGTTCATGCCTCTATTTAATCTGGGGGAGTGACAGAAACCTCTAAGGTTGTAGATGTGCTGTTGCTACTAGGGGGAAAACAACATTTATATGCTCGAGGGCATATGCTTTGTTTACATTACACACTTTGCTTAATGCAATTATCTGTTGTTCGCAACTTAATACTCATGGAGTGTTCGGACGATATCCCCGTGAGTGGATTATTAGTCATAGATGCAGTTGGATGGCGGTCTATGTATTTTGTTGTAATGCCCAGAGTAGATCTCATAGTGATCCTCTCATGATATGCACGTTGTCTTTATTCTATCAATTGCCCAACTGTAATTTGTTTACCCAGCATGTATTATTTTATCTTATGGAGAGACACCGCTAGTGAACTGTGGATCCCGGTCCTATTTCCTTTATATTGCTATCACCTGTTTACTTTACTCGCACTGTTTACTTTACTCGCATACTATTACTATTTTCCACTCGATACGCTCATTCCTTTGTTTACAGCAAACCGGTGAGATTGACAACCTCATCGTAAGTTGGGAGCAAAGTATTTGGTTGTGTTGTGTGCAGGTTCCGCATTGTAGCTAGCAAGCAAAGCTTGGACGAGGCGCCCTATAAATTGTCTGGAGCTGTCGCAAGCTAGCAAGCATAACCTTCAGTCATTTGGATCCTTCCTCTCCTGATCGACATACCTTGGTTTCTTAACTGAGCGAAAAACCTTGCTGCTATATTCATCATACCTTCCTCTTGGGGTTCCCAACTGGACGGTGAAAAGATAACACCACCGTCACGCATCAAGGACATTCCAAAAACAGCTTTTGTGTCTAGGTACGGACATCATGAGTATTTAGTTGTACCTTTTGGATTGACAAATGCACCAGCGATCTTCATGAACCTCATGAACAAGATCTTTATGCCCTACTTGGACAAATTTGTGATAGTATTCATAGATGATATTTTGATCTACTCCAAGGACAAGGAAGAACATCCCAAGCACTTGAGGATTGCTTTACAGATTCTATGAGAACATCAGTTGTATGCCAAGTTCAGTAAGTGTGAATTCTGGCTAGACCAAGTAGAGTTCCTTGGACATGTGATCAGTAAAGAAGGTATAGTAGTAAATCCAAGCAAGGTAGCATCTGTTTTGGAATGGGAGTCACCGAAGAATATCAAACAGATTAGAGGATTTTTGGGAATGGCAGGATACTACCGAAGGTTTATTGAAGGGTTCTCTAAGATTGCAGGACCAATGACCAAGTTACTCTAAGATTTTCTCATCCCTATGAAGGATATGGTTGTAATCCTTGGAATGGATTGGTTAGAGGAGAATGGAGCTCAGATTGGTTGCAGAGAGAAAACGGTGTCACTTAAAAGCCCAGGAGGAGGAAGGATAGTGTATCAAGGTGACCGACATGCTCATATTGAAGTTCAACTACAACTCAACGCTCTAAAGGAATCAAGACTTGAAGATATTCCAGTCGTTAATGAATTCCAAGACGTGTTTCCGCAGGAACTACCAGAAATGCCACGAGATAGGGAAATCGAGTTTACCATTGACTTAATCCCAGGCACAGCACCTATAGCTCAAGCACCTTATAAGATGGGACCCAAGGAGTTAGTGGAGTTGAAGGAGTAGCTAGATGAGCTAGAGCAGAAAGGCTTCATTCAAAAAAGTATTTCGCCTTGGGGAACACCAGTAATCTTCGTTGATAAGCGGGATGGAGGACGTAGAATTTGCAGGGACTACAGAAACCTCAACAATGTCACAATTAAGAACAAATATCCTTTGCCAAGAATCCAAGACTTATTTGATCAAGTCAGGGGAGCCGGAGTATTTTTAAAGATAGATCTTCGATCAGGGTATCACCAGATTAAGATCAAGAAGGAGGACGTTCCAAAAACAGCTTTTGTGTCTAGGTACGGACATCATGAGTATTTAGTTGTACCTTTTGGATTGACAAATGCATCAGCGATCTTCATGAACCTCATGAACAAGATCTTTATGCCCTACTTGGACAAATTTGTGATAGTATTCATAGATGATATTTTGATCTACTCCAAGGACAAGGAAGAACATGCCAAGCACTTGAGGATTGCTTTACAGATTCTACGAGAACATCAGTTGTATGCCTGATACGTCTCAAACGTATCTATAATTTTTGATGCTCCATGCTTGTTTTTACAGCATTTGCCTATTGTTTCGTTACAATTAGTGGTACTTTTATACATTTTCCGGAACTAACCTATTAACGAAGTGCCACAGTGCCAGTTTCCTGTTTTTTGCTGTTTTTGTGTTTCAGAAGTGATACACAGGAAATATTCTCGGAATTGGACGAAACAAGTTCCTGAAGTCATATTTCACCGGGGAGCTCCCAAACATCCGAAGACCTGACGGAGGGGGGCCACGTGGCCCCCACACACAGGGGCGGCGCGGCCTGGCCCCTGGCCGCGCCACCCCCTTGTGAGGCCGCGTGGCTCCACCTCTGACAGCCCCCCTTCGCCTACATATACCCCCTGACGAGAAAAACCTAAGGGTCCGATCAGTTTTCCAGAATACATCGCGATCCGCCGCCGCCGTCGACCCGAAGATCGTGAGGGTCCAGAAGCTCTTCCCGGCACCCTGCCGGAGAGGGGAATCGCCACCGGAGGTCTTCTTCATCGCCATGCTTGCCTCCGGAGCGATGAGTGAGTAGTCTACCTTGGACTATGGGTCCATAGCAGTAGCTAGATGGTTGTATTCTCCACCATGTGCTTCATGTTTAGATCTCATGAGCTGCCCTACATGATTGAGATCACCGTTATGTAATACTATGATGTTGGTTTGTTGGGATCCGATGAATATTGGTGTTTATGATTAAGTTGCTGTACTGAATTATATCTTTTGTTATCTCTATGTTGTTTATGATCTTGCATGCTCTCCGTTGTTAATAGCTATCTTGGCCGAGTAGTTGCTAGTGACTCCAAGAGGGGGTATTTATGCTCGATAGTGGGTTCATGTCTCTATTTCACCTGGGGGAGTGACAGAAACCTCTAAGGTGGTAGATGTGCTGTTGCTACTAGGGAGAAAACAACATTCATATGCTCAAGGGCATATGCTTTGTTTACATTACACACTTTGCTTAATGCAATTATCTGTTGTTCGCAACTTAATACTTCTAGGGTGTTCGGATGATATCCCCGGGGGTGGATTATTAGTCATAGATGCAGTTGGATGGCAGTCTATGTATTTTGTTGTAATGCCCAGAGTGAATCTCATAGTGATCTTCTTGACATATCACGTTATCTTTATTCTATCAATTGCCCAACTGTAATTTGTTTACCCAGCATGTTATTTATCTATGGAGAGACACCACTAGTGAACTGTGGACCCTGGTCCTATTTTAATCATATTGCAATCACCTGTTTACTATTCCCGCACTGTTTACTTTACTCGCATATTACTACTGTTTTCCACTCGATACACTCATAACCTTTGTTTCAAGCAAACCGGTGAGATTGACAACCTCATTGCAAGTTGGGAGCAAAGTATTTGTTTGTGTGTGTGCAGGTTCCACGTTGCAGTTAGCAAGCAAAGCTTGGACGAGGCGCCATATATAATTGTCCGCTGCTGTCGCAAACTAGCAAGCATCACCTTCAGTCGTCACCGTCTCTCTTCTTCAAGAACGATATTAAACCTTGGTTTCTTACTGAGGGAAAACTAGCTGCTATACTCATCACACCTTCCTCTTGGGGTTCCCAACGGGCTGGTCATTCACCACGCATCAAGCTAATTTTCTGGCGCCGTTGCCGGGGATTTAAGAAGAATAAGCTCCCACATCAACTACATACTCCCACGTCAACTTGGCACCAGCAGCTAATTTTCTGGCGCCGTTGCCGGGGAAGAGAGAAGACTTCTGCGAGGGGAGTTCTTCGCACACACATACTTTACTTTGTTATTTGTTTTGCTTTACTTTACTTTATTTTACCTGCATTGCTTTTTATATCAAAAACCCAAAAAAATTAGAATCCTTGGTAGTTGTTTTTACTTGTTTACTTTCGTTTTGCTGAAATGGCCAATCCTGAAAACACCAAGTTGTGTGACTTTGCTAGCACGAACAATAGTGATTTTATCTGCACTCCTATTGCACCAACTGTTCCTGCTACCACTTTTTATGAGATTAAGCCTGCTTTATTGAACCTTGTTATGAAAGAGCAATTTTCTGGTGCTAGTACTGAAGATGCTGCAGCTCATCTCAACAATTTTGTTGAGCTATGTGAGATGCAGAAATATAAGGATGTTGATAGTGATATTATTAAGCTCAAGTTGTTTCCTTTTTCTTTGAGAGGAAAGGCTAAAGATTGGTTGCTGTCTTTGACTAAGAATAGTATTGATTCATGGGCTAAGTGTAAGGATGCTTTTATTGGTAGATATTATCCTCCTGCTAAGATTATATCGTTGTGTAGCAATATTATGAAGTTTACTCAGTTTGATAATGAACATGTTGCTCAAGCTTGGGAAAGAATGAAATCTATGGTAAAGAATTGCCCCACTCATGGACTGACTACTTGGATGATTATCCAAACTTTTTATGCAGGACTGAATTTTTCTTCAAGGAACTTACTTGATTCAGCTGCTGGAGGCACTTTTATGTCCCTTACCTTGGGCGCCGCATCAAAGCTACTCGACAACATGATGGTAAATTATTCCGAATGGCACACCGAGAGAGCTCCACAAGGTAAGAAGGTAAATTCTATTGAGGAAACCTCTTCCTTGAATGATAAGATTGATACCATTATGGCTATGCTTGCTAATGATAGGACTCATGTTGATCCTAATAATGTTCCTTTGGCCTCTCTGGTTGCTCAAGAAGAGCAAGTTGATGTGAATTTCATTAGAAATAACAATTTTAATAACAATGCTTATAGGAACAATTTTGCTAGTAACAATTATAGGCCGTATCCTTCTATCAATGGTAATGGTTATGGTAATTCTTATGGTAATTCCTACAACAACACTAGGGCCGCGCCCTCCGAGCTTGAGGTAATGCTCAAGGACTTCATCGGTAAGCAAACTGCTTTTAACAAGTCTGTTGAGGAAAAGTTAGGCAAAATTGATATTCTTGCTTCTAAAGTTGATAGCCTTGCTCATGATGTTGAACTTCTGAAATTAAAAGTGTTTCCTAATGATGTGAATGTGAGCAATATTGTTGCTGCCGCTAATACTACCCAAGTTAGAATTGATGAAAATATTAGATTGTTAGCGGAATTGCATGCCAGGTGGGAAAGAGAAGATGAGATGGCTAGAGAGATGAAGGTATGTACTATTACTACCTCTAATGATGTTGCTCCTACTGATGGCAATCCTCTTACTTTGATTGGTATAGAGAAAACTCCCACTCCTTGTGTTAAAAAGCCTAAAACTGCCAAAACTTTTTCTCAAAAGAGTGCTGAAATTTTTCGGAGTGTGGGAGATGATAGCTCTATTTCCTTTAATGATTTTGATGTTGATGGCTGCAATATATCTGAAGTTATTTTGTTCTTGCAAAAGCTTGCTTTGACTCCCAATGCTAGTTCTTTAAATATTGCTTTTACTAAGCATATTACCAATGCTCTTATAAAGATTAGGGATGAAAAGTTGAAGCAGAAAGCCTCTGTTCCCAAGAAGTTAGAAGATGGTTGGGAACCCATCATTGATATGCATGTTAATGGTTATGATTGCCATGCTTTATGTGATCTAGGTGCTAGTATTTCTATCATGCCTAGAAAGATTTATGACATGCTTGATTTACCACCGCTTGAAAAATGTTATTTTGATGTTCCTATTGCTGATGTTGCTAAGAAGAAACCTTTGGGAAGGATTAATGATGTTCTTATTGTGGTTAACAATAACCTTGTTCCCGTTGATTTTCTTGTTATGGACGTTGAATGCCATGCTTCATGTCCTATTATTTTGGGAAGACCCTTTCTTCGAACTGTAGGTGCTATTATTGATATGAGGGAAGGCACTATCAAGTATCAATTCCCACTAAAGAAAGGTATGGAACACTTCCCTAGGAAAAGAAAGAAATTACTTTTTGACTCTATTCTTAGAGCAAATTATGAGCTTGATGCTTCATCACTTGATATTACTTGATTCGCAATTTTCTGCGCCTAGCTCAAAGGCGTTAAAGAAAAGCACTCTTGGGAGATAACCCATTGTTTACTTTTTAGTACTTTTTCTTTTATTTGAGTCTTGGAAGTCATTACTACTGTAATGACCGCTCCTTATCTTGTTTATTTCGTTTTTGTGCCAAGAGAAGCCTCTAATTTGAGTGAGGTAAAGATTTGGGGTTATTGCTGTCCTGAAACTGTTTTCGGTGCTGCACCGTAAAAATTCGTGAAAATTCCCTGTATATCTTTTGGACCTGCGATTTCTTGTGCATATGCCCCAGGTTATATCCAAACTTTTCTTAGTTGAACACTTTTTGATTTGAGCAACATAAAATCCCTCAAAAATTCGTCCATTATCAGCTGTCCAGTTTTGACAGATTTCTGCCAATATTTGTTTTTGCCACTTTATCGCTTTCTTTTGAGTTCTTTTGGATCATGGAACTCTTGTGGAAGTTGCTACAGTAGTATATACTTTATATGTGGTGGTTTTGGTTTGAAACCTGAAGCTAAAAGAGGTTGAATATATTTTATGCTTGCACTAATGTTGCTAATAGAATTGTGTTTAGTTTTGTATGAAGGAAGTTTTCAAGTGTAGGGATTGGAGAATGATGAGATGAGTTGAAGAATGGACAAAAGCTCAAGCTTGGGGATGCCCATGCATCACCCCAAGAAATATCCAAGAAGTACAAGCGTCAAAGCTTGGGGATGCCCCCGAGGCACCCCTTCTTCATCGGCAAAAATCAGGTCACCTTTCAAAACACTATATTTTTATTGCTTCATGCACTATGTGTTTTTCTTGGAGCGTCAGTTGTTTTAGTTGGCTTAGTTTGTTTAGTTTGTTTGTTTTCTGCAATAAATGGTTGGACCCCAACAAATTTCCTTTGGAGGAGATGTACTCGTTTTCATTTGCAAAGAATGCTCTAGTTTTCACTCTTATTAATCGAGCATTCTACTTTTTCTGCTACTGCTCTTGGTTTTCGTTTTCGCCTTGATATGCGTTCAGATCTTGTCATATCTTTTCATCAAGGTGTATTTTTGCCTCTGAACTTTATTGGTTTTCATCAAAAGAGGTGTTTATAAAATTTTCAAATGGTGTTGGAAAAGAGAAAAAGCTTTGTGCAAAATAGTGGTACAAGAAGGAGCTTGTGTAGACTGCGGCTTAGGCTTTTTCATGTCATGCTTGATGTCTTTTTGATAGTATGCTTAGTGGTTTTGCTGTAGCATGACTTGTCTCAAATAACTGAGATTGCTTAATGAGCCTTTGAAAAAATCATGCGTTGTTTTTATTGTATGGAAGCATTATTTTGGTTTTCTCCTTGATGCTTTATTTGGGTTGACTTGGCGCATGCTCACACATGTTAGACTCTTCCAAAGTCGCCATTAGCCTTCATGATCATTTAGTTTTTGACTTTTGATGCCATCATATGCTTCTTTTAATGTCGCTTTGTCGCTTTGCATGATTATGGCCATTATTGCTCTCTTAGTTGGTCGCTCCCAGTCTTTTGCTAGCCCTCGCCTTGTACTGAGTATGAGCTCTACTCGTGCATCCAACTCCTAAAAGCCAAAGTTTTCCATTGTGTCCACCATACATACCTACTAGCAATTTGCTATTCCAAGTAAATTTGACTTGCTTTTATATTCTCTTCAAATTAAACTCTTACCAGTGTTATGCGAAATTCGGTCAGTAAAGCTCTCACGAACCGGAAGGCACACTTTACTTTTTCCTGTTCTTAAAATTTTGACATTGTGGTCTTTTATGTTGAGTTGTTATGCTTGCAAGTTGTAAGTTGGATTCTAGCCCAGCCATGCTGTCATGGGGCAAGCTTTCAACATTGCACTTCCTTTTGAGTTGATATCGTGATCTTTTGTATATGGATGCCCGCTGTGTGAAATGAATTGGGAATCTTGTAGGGATCATGGAGTTTTTATATGTGTTAGGGAAACGCCGGGCCGCCAATCTAAGCCATGCATAATTCATGGTGGAAATTTGCAGCATACCCATGGTGAACATTCGACGACGCATCTCACAATAAAAAGCTAAACAATATAGCAAATAAAAGAGATGTCGAGGTGTTCATTGTCTGCTTGTCCTGTCATTTTGGTGTGGGCTTGTTCCATGCCATCGGGCACGGAGGTACCCCATTGGCGGTTCTCAATGATATGCATATACTTACAATGACAAGAGCCTTGCTTGGGACTCTAAGTAAACTAGCATGGTTTGGGTACTTGTATTCACGGGACACGAGGTTTTCAACTTATGATTTGTCAAGCATATGCATCATAATTGTTCTCGCATTAACTTTAACCATTCAAGATGCTTATGATGGGGGCAATGAGAGCTCAAAGCCGGTAAGTACCATAATTTTTGAAGGTTATAAAACTTGCAATCACTGCTTCCCTCTGCGAAGGGCCTTTCTTTTACTTTTATGTTGAGTCACCACCTTCTTTCTTTATGCACCATTAAGAGAGCATAGTTGTCATTCTTAGTGTGATATGCATTGTCCCAAGGTTCATTGATTGACTCATATTGTAGGTTTCACTTGTTCTTAAATTACTTGTATCTAGTCGCCCTCTTAAACTTTGAGGTGTCCTATGCATTTATGTTTTGCTCTCTTTGAAGGACAAGCTGAAAACCATTTGTATGTTTTTCCTTATGATTAGAACACACGTTTGACTTTCATTGTTTCATTATCATGATCTTTTGTTTGTGTTCATTTGCATGTTTACAACATGGTTGCTAAGTTCTTATTGTCATGATTATATCTTTCATGCCCATGTTTTAAGTTCTATTGATCCCAGCTCATCAATGCTTACATATATGATCAAGATTGTGTAGGTGCATGTCACCTCAAAAATTATTCTTTTGTTATCACTTACCTACTCGAGGACGAGCAGGAGTTAAGCTTGGGGATGCTTGATACGTCTCAAACGTATCTATAATTTTTTATGCTCCATGCTTGTTTTTACACCATTTGCCTATTATTTCGTTACACTTAGTGGTACTTTTATACATTTTCCGGAACTAACCTATTAACGAAGTGCCACAGTGCCAGTTTCCTGTTTTCTGCTGTTTTTGTGTTTCAGAAGTGATACACAGGAAATATTCTCGGAATTGGACGAAACAAGTTCCTGAAGTCATATTTCACCGGGGAGCTCCCAAACATCCGAAGGCCTGACGGAGGGGGGCCACGTGGCCCCCACACATAGGGGCGGCGCGGCCTGGCCCCTGGCCGCGCCACCCCCTTGTGAGGCCGCGTGGCTCCACCTCTGACAGCCCCCCTTCGCCTACATATACCCCCTGACGAGAAAAACCTAAGGGCCCGATCAGTTTTCCAGAATACATCGCGATCCGCCGCCGCCGTCGACCCGAAGATCGGGAGGGTCCAGAAGCTCTTCCCGGCACCCTGCCGGAGAGGGGAATCGCCACCGGAGGTCTTCTTCATCGCCATGCTTGCCTCCGGAGCGATGAGTGAGTAGTCTACCTTGGACTATGGGTCCATAGTAGTAGCTAGATGGTTGTCTTCTCCACCATGTGCTTCATGTTTAGATCTCATGAGCTGCCCTACATGATTGAGATCACCGTTATGTAATACTATGATGTTGGTTTGTTGGGATCCGATGAATATTGGTGTTTATGATTAAGTTGCTGTACTGAATTATATCTTTTGTTATCTCTATGTTGTTTATGATCTTGCATGCTCTCCGTTGTTAGTAGCTATCTTGGCCGAGTAGTTGCTAGTGACTCCAAGAGGGGGTATTTATGCTCGATAGTGGGTTCATGTCTCTATTTCACCTGGGGGAGTGACAGAAACCTCTAAGGTGGTAGATGTGCTGTTGCTACTAGGGAGAAAACAACATTCATATGCTCAAGGGCATATGCTTTGTTTACATTACACACTTTTCTTAATGCAATTATCTGTTGTTCGCAACTTAATACTTCTAGGGTGTTCGGATGATATCCCCGGGGGTGGATTATTAGTCATAGATACAGTTGGATGTCGGTCTATGTATTTTGTTGTAATGCCCAGAGTGAATCTCATAGTGATCTTCTTGACATATCACGTTATCTTTATTCTATCAATTGCCCAACTGTAATTTGTTTACCCAGCATGTTATTTATCTATGGAGAGACACCACTAGTGAACTGTGGACCCCGGTCCTATTTTAATCATATTGCAATCACCTGTTTACTATTCCCGCACTGTTTACTTTACTCGCATATTACTACTGTTTTCCACTCGATACACTCATAACCTTTGTTTCAAGCAAACCGGTGAGATTGACAACCTCATCGCAAGTTGGGAGCAAAGTATTTGTTTGTGTGTGTGCAGGTTCCACATTGCAGTTAGAAAGCAAAGCTTGGACGAGGCGCCATATATAAATTGTCCGCTGCTGTCGCAAACTAGCAAGCATCACCTTCAGTCGTCACCGTCTCTCTTCTTCAAGAACGATATTAAACCTTGGTTTCTTACTGAGGGAAAACTAGCTGCTATACTCATCACACCTTCCTCTTGGGGTTCCCAACGGGCTGGTCATTCACCATGCATCAAGCTAATTTTCTGGCGCCGTTGCCGGGGATTTAAGAAGAATAAGCTCCCACATCAACTACATACTCCCACGTCAACTTGGCACCAGCAATGCCAAGTTCAGTAAGTGTGAATTCTGGATAGACCAAGTAGAGTTCCTTGGACATGTGATCAGTAAAGAAGGTATAGTAGTAAATCCAAGCAAGGTAGCATCTATTTTGGAATGGGAGTCACCAAAGAATGTCAAACAGATTAGAGGATTTTTGGGAATGGCAGGATACTACCGAAGGTTTATAGAAGGGTTCTCTAAGATTGTAGGACCAATGACCAAGTTACTCCGGAAGAATACACCGTTTGTTTGGTCAGATGAATGTGAGGCAAGTTTTCAAACACTCAAGGAGAAGCTAACCACAGCACCTGTGTTAGTCGTACCAGAAACTGGCAAAGATTATACCGTATATTGTGATGCATCAAAGAACGGACTTGGGTGTGTTTTGATGCAAGATAGAAAGGTGATAGCATATGGGTCGAGCCAATTACGACCACATGAAGTTAATTATCCAACACATGATCTTGAGCTGGCAGCCGTAGTGTTTGCACTAAAAGGATGGAGGCATTTTCTTTATGGAGCCAAGTGTGAACTTTATACAGATCACAAAAGTCTTAAATACTTCTTCACTCAGAAGGAATTGAATATGAGGCAACGAAGATGGTTAGAATTGATCAAGGATTATGATTTGACCATCAACTATACACCGGGGAAGGCCAATGTGGTAGCCGACGCCTTAAACAGAAAGAGTACAGATACTCAACCGATGAACCGATAACTTCCTAAGGAATTACTTATGGATTTGGAAAGGTTAGAGATCCAATGTCTTGAAGTACAATCCCTAGGTAGTTTGTCTACCGAGAAGGTGATGGAAGAATGACATAGTGATCTCAAGTACACGATAATTCGAAGGCAAGATGAAGATGCATTTATTGCCGAAGAAATCCGCAGAATTGAGGAAGGTAGACCATCAGAGTTCCGTTTAGGTGATTTCAATTCACTTTGGTTTCATGACCAAATATGTGTGCCGAACATACCGGAAATCAAGGAATTGATACTCAAGGAGGCACACGAAACACCATATTCAATACATCCGGGGAGCGCCAAGATGTACATGGATCTTAAGGAATTGTTCTGGTGGAATAATATGAAGCGGGAGATAGCTAAGTTCATGTCTGAATGTCATACCTGTCAGAGAGTGAAGGCAGAACATCAGAGTCCTACTGGACTTATGCAACCTTTGAGTATTCCTGAGTGGAAGTGGGAAGATATTGGAATGGATTTTATCACAGGATTACCACTGACACCGAAGAAGAAGGACATGATCTGGGTAATAGTCGACCGACTGACTAAAAGTGCACATTTCTTAGTTGTCAATCAGAAAGATTCTGGAGAGAAGTAAATAAATCTGTATGTTCAAGAGATAGTAAGCAAGCATGGAGTACCCAAGACAATAGTATCGGATTGAGGATCCATATTCACTTCAGCTTTTTGGACGCAACTACATGAAGCTTTAGGATCCAAACTGGACTTTAGTACTGCTTACCATCCCCAGACGGGAGGCCAAACTGAAAGGACCAATCAGATTTTGGAGGATATGCTCCGAGCATGTGCTGTAGACTTCGGAGGATCATGGGAAGAACACTTACCACTGGCAGAGTTCTCTTATAACAATAGCTACCAAAGCAGTATCCAAATGGCACCATTTGAAGCACTCTACGGAAGGAAGTGCCGATCACCTATTTGCTAGTATGAACCAGGAGCCAGTAAGGAGTTTCATCCAGACTACGTCAAGGAGAAACAACATGTGATTGATATCATTCGAGACCGATTAAAGATTGCTCAAAGTCGACAGAAAAGCTATGCAGATTCCAAGAGAAGGATATGGGAACCGCAAGTTGGGGACATGGTTTATCTAAGGGTTAGCCCCATGAAGGGAGTACATCGTTTTGGGGTCAAGGGAAAACTTAGCCCAAGATATACTGGACCGTTCAAGATTTTGAGTCAGAATCGAGGAGTAGCCTTTGAGTTAGAACTGCCAAAGGAACTATCTAAAGTCCATAATGTGTTTCATGCTTCTCAACTTTGCAAGTGTATGAAGACACCGGAAGAAACTATATCCTATAATGAGATTGAATTGCAAGCTGATTAGACTTATGTTGAAGAACCATCAAAGATTCTGGCAGAGAATTGGAAGCAACTCCGTAATAGAGCCATCAAGTATTGCAAAGTACAATGGAAACATCACCCGGAAAGAGAAGCTACATGGGAAAAGGAAGAGGATCTAAGGACAGCCTATCCAGATTTCTTTAGGTACATCTTACCCCAAACTTCAGGATGAAGTTTTTATTAAGGGGGGAAGTCTGTAACATCCTAGAATGTAGGACAACTCCGGGGTAGTTTAGAAGGGCTTTTGTGCATTGCATCTGAAATTATGGGAATTTTTTCGCGCTTATATCACTAAAACCTAAGAGTGATCGAATCTCTCTTCGAGGGGGGATGGTGAACTCTCAAAGTGCGAAAGATTTGGACATGATCTCTTTTGATCTATTGTTGTGGGGAGGTGATGAATTGGATAACTAAAAAACCCTAGTTATAAGCTTTGGAACTTAAATTGGAATTTGAATCAAGTTTGAATTTGAATCTTGAATGATTGAATTTGAAAGACACATTTAGAAAGGATAAATATTAATAAAGAAAGAATAGATAGAAATATAAACATCAATAAAGAGAGAGAAAACTTGAACTTTATTGATCATCAACACATATTACACTGTCTTTACATAATTCAAGAATGAAAGAATATTACAAATTGGAATGAATCAAAGAACATTACAACAGAAGAAAAGAAAGATTACAAGTTACAAATTCTAAAAAGAAAACTATATGTCTTCTTTCTTTCCTTTCTTCTTTTCTTTTCTTGGCACCTGCAACCAAAGTATAAACTGCAAAAATCACCAGAATGGTAATTACCAAGTGGCACTCAAGAATAACAAGGCCACTGTAGATAATCATCAGAATGTTGAGCTTATCACCAAGCTCTCGAGTGGAAATATCTCATGGCAGCCGAGATGGGCAAGCCAGCCCACAGCAGCACACTCACCAAATGCATGCACCAAGGTGTCAAGCCCCCAGGTAACAAAGGCCAGTATAAAAGCATCAAAGAGGGTGAAATTTGCTCGGCCAAGAACACAGCCGACCAAGAACAACACCACCACACCAGCACATCACCACACCAAGAACACCACCACAGTCAAGACCACATCACCATCACTAAATCACCACCACACAATCAACCCTGCTCATGAGTTGAGCAACAGGGAAGATTCACACCCCAGCACACCATCAAAACAACCCATCCATCAAAGCCAAAGAGCAACATGGTCACATAGTTCAACTAGGAACTAGGTCAAGCAGCTAGGAGGAGCAGGCTAGCCACAAGAAGCGGGAAATCAGAATTATTCCAGAAGAACAAGCTACTCTTCAGCAGCAGGTTATTGTTGAACCACAGCATACATAAGTGCTGGGAGAAAACTCACAAGTTATTCTCCCAGGCAGACTGCATAGAGCACAGCCACACATGAATCAAGCAAAGCTTGATGTTAAAAGGGCTTTGGTCATCATTTGGATGTCCAGGAGGCCATGACCTTGAAGACAAGGCCATCCACAGCACCTACTCCCTAACACAAAATCTTACCTGGGAATTTCTCAAAGGAAATACTCACAGAGATAAGAGCAAGCCAGGAGTGGCACATGGGTTGCCTAGCTAACAAGACTAAGGCCTAAACCTAGATAACCATTAGCTTTGTCAATAGAAATTGATCAAGTTTAAATAAGCATCTAGGAAAAGTGGACATGGACACTTTTAATCAATTAAGCCACCAGCAGAGCACCACAGAGGGTGATCCACTCTCAAGAACACTTAATTAAGCAGCCAACACCCACAGTAACTGTGAACAATTCAAGGAGGCATCACAGTGAAGCAGTTAGCCAGAGGCTACTGCAAGAGCCACAACAGCAGTCATGGAATATAGCATCACAGCTAGGAATAACCAAGCTCAATAGAACAAGTTTGCATCACTATATCAGCACAACAGAAGCACTGCAAGAAAGTGCAGCGAGCCTGTTAATAGCACAACTCAATTAACAGCAACATTCAGAGATAACTAACACATAGTTATCCATGCACTTGATCAGATTAATCAAGACCAGCCACTAGCAAGATCTTAACTAATCAAGCAACAACAGTAACTGAATAATTAAATAGTAAAGGATCACCATGTCATTCAGCTAGCTGAAACCAGCAAGCTTCAGTTAACAGAGTTAACTGAAGCTGTGACTGAAACTAACAATGGCAGCTAACACAAGCATGAACAAGCTATAACAGCAAGCTAAATGGACAAGGAGTGATCATGGAGCCTAGAAACACACATCACAGCCAGCTTAACTTCACTGCACGAGTGCAAGCCTGGGGAGGAACCCCAGTGCATCAGAGAGAGGAGAGCATGGCCAGGGCAAGCTCCAGGTGAGCATGGCCAGGGCAAGCTCCAGGAGAGCAAAGCAAGCTCCAGGAGAACACAGAGCAAGCTCCAGGAGAGCACAGAGCAAGTTCCAGGAGGGAACAGAGGAGAAGAGAGGAGGGGAAACACTTACTCGACGCCCAGGAGATACCACCGTGGCATGGCGAGGCAGTGCCCGCGCGGCCACGACGGCATCAAGCCAGGGGAAGTCGCCGATGACATGTCGGCGTATCACCTAACTCGCCACACACTAGATCTCACCGTGGAGAAGGCCAAGCAACTCGAGATCAAGTTCAAGGTTGCCATGGCCGAGATCTAGAGCTTCGGAGGCGAAGGAGACGAGAGCGTCCGGGGGGCAATCGACAAGATCTTGCAGACAGGCAGGAGCGCCATCGCCTGATCTATCAACTGGTACCTATCTCAGCGGCGGACTCCGGCAGAGCTCGTCGGAATCGAGCGCGGCAGTGGCGAGGCGATGCAGTCGCTAGAGCGAGCGTGAGGAAGAGGACGAGAGCAAGCGAGGGGGTGTGACCGGTCGGGCAGGCCGAGGCCACCTGGTCGAGTTCGACCAGGTAGGCTGTCGCCGACAGGTGGGCCTGGCTCAATAGGTGGGCCAGGTCTGGCAGGAGAGAGAGAGAGAGGGTTTTAACCAGATTTTAAAACAAAAATTTGAATAAAAATAAAGAGGTTTTTAGAAAAACCTTTTAACACCCAATTAAAGGCAGAAAAATAAACTTGATTTTGCAAAAATAACTTTAAATTATTTTTGAGCTTTTAATCACATAAATAGTGATTTTTGTGAGTAAGAGAGGATTTATTCATAATTGAGTTATGAAGTTTTCTTTTAAAGGAAAAACCTCTAGAAATGATTTAAATGAGAAAGTAAAAGGGAAATAACATTCTTAAAATAAAATCAAGTAAATTCATTCAAGAATTTGTCCTTAGTATTCTTGAATGAATTTCAGATAATATATACTCTGGTAAATTCATAGCTAGGGTATATACACTTTTAATAAATCACCTTATAAAAATAAATAGGAAAGAGAACTTTAAAAGACTTTTTCTCTAGTTGTGAGATATCTAAGAAAAATCTAATTAGAATAGAACTCATTATCAAAATTGAACTTCATTAAAGAATATTGAAGAATATTCTTGAATGAAGTAATTGATAACATATACTCCTTGAAATCATAAAAGGAGTATATAAATTCTAGGATAAGAATAAAACACTTCTGAGGGTATAAAGGGAACACACACACACCTTAAAGGCATGCATTATTTGAATCTTTAACCATTGCCCTTAACGGACAATGATGCTATTTTCCAGAACCCGAGGTCCCGGGTCACTTCAACAAATCCAACTGCACTACCTTGCAGTTTGCAGGCAAGTTCACTCTTGCTCATATCTCTTGTTTATTTTTAACAAAGTACTTGCAAATATACCGGTGGTATTATTATTATTATGATTGCATTTAAAAGCAAAGACTCTGCTTTTCTTGAATGAATATGACTAGTGGTTAGCAACCACAGTGGTTGTCGACCTAGGAAGGTGGGCAGTGGGACCATGGTAAGAGTATGGTGGAGGTCCCACTGTAACTGGAATGTTCACCTAGGATTAATAACCAATGTTGCCAGTGATTCTTGTGCCATAAAATATGGTCAAACATAGGGTCTGGAATGGGACAGAAGAGTCAGTTGTATCTTTCCCTCTTGCATATCAACGGACACACCATTTTGGAGCAGTTGTCTCCCTGCGCGGAGCTTCGGGATGGGTGGAATCCCCCTAATGATTCCATGATTCTGGCGGTCTATGATGGATTGCGGCAACGACGGGGGTAGAGTGCTGAGGCCGGTGTTACCATAGTGCGTAACCAAATCGGTGGGGGTAACTCATTGTCAAAAAGGACAAGTATGCCGAGGTCGGCAACTACCAAAGTGTAGACCGGCGAGGGTAGCAAACCAAAGTTGGAGCCACAAAAGGGTGGGTATGCAAGGTCGCGGGAAGGAACAGTGATTGGCTCAGATCAACGGCTGGGCCACATACCAAGGAAGTATGGACGGGAAAGTACACCCGGTCGTGCAGCAAAGCATTGATCTCCTATGGGTACAAGTGACCACCTCTGCAGAGTGTACAAAAAGTATCAAGATACTCCCTGTTCCGGGAAGGAGCTACGAACACGGCAGGAAAGGAGCCCATCGAAGCTCTAATCAACCTGTGAAGACTGACGGACATAGCTCTTTGAATAAAATCAATCTTTGAAGAAATGATTATAAAAAACTGCATTTGACTTAAGACTTTCTAGTCTATGGTCGTAGCTAGTGCATCAAACACCTCTATGCTAATAAATGAACTTGCTGGGTAACGCTCGTTACTCACCCCACTCCCTTTTAACCCTTGCTTGGACTTGGAGGGCCAGTTTGAAGAAACCGAAGGAAGCCCAGAGGACTACGAGGAGGTCTACTATGAAGAACAGGATCTAACAGGAGGAGTCGAAGGCATCGACTACACCATCTCCTATGGTCCCGACGAAGGACTCGAGGAGGAGACCAACACCTAGAGTCGTAGGATAGAAGCTTTGGTCGCATCGAACACCTAGAATAAAGCGACTAGAGTTGGGCATCATGTTTAGTTTACTACTTTCATTTGTAGTTAAGGTTTGTAGTATCAACTTAGAACCATCTAGTGTTCCTCTTTGGACCGAGGAGGAACTGGAGTCCTTTGTAACATTATGGCTTGTAATATTGAGTGCTTGAATAAAGACCGCTATGTTTCTGTTGTACCACTCTGAGGGATGTAATATTTGTGAATTGGTACTTCACGAGTGTTATATCAACGACTTGTATACTACAACATGCAGTGGTATGCTGGGTCACCACACATACTCTTTGCAGCAATTAACATATCATCAATATAAAGAAGCAAATAACTAGCTGAATCTTTAGCAACTTTCAAATAAACACAGCTATCATAATCAGACCTTTTAAAACCTTGAGAGAGCATGAAGGTGTCAAATCTCTTGTACCACTGTCTAGGGGATTGCTTTAGTCCACAAAGAGATTTTTGTAACTTACAGACGAGGTCTTCTTTTCCAGGGATAATAAAACCTTCAGGTTGTTCCATATAAATATCCTCCTCTAATTCCCCATGTAAGAATGCAGTTTTAACATCCAATTATTCAAGCTCATAATCATGCATGGCAACAATACTGAGTAATGTGCGAATAGAGCTATGCTTCACAACAGGGGAAAAGACTTCATTAAAGTCAATACCTGGAATTTGGCTGTAACCTTTAGCAACTAACCTTGCTTTATATCTTGCCTCATCATTAGGAGAAACATCTTCTTTTCTTTTGAAAACCCACTTGCAACGAATAGGTTTCTTCTCTCTTGGTAATTTAACTAAACTCCAAGTGTCATTCTTTTCTAGTGATTCCATCTCCTCATGCATAGCAGTCATCCATTTATTTTTATCACTAAAAACAATAGCCTCAGAATATGAAGAAGGTTCAGCAATACCTTCAATTTCTTCTGCCACATTCAAACAATAAGAAGCCATATTAACTTCTTGAATCAACCTCTTGACAGGTCTACGATCCCTCTTGGGTCTATCAACTGCAATAGAACAATGTGGTGGCTCCACATCAATATGAATTTCTGAAACATTCTCCTGCTGAATTTCTGGTGTAGATCCTGAGTCAACAACATGCTCCACCTGCACGCTTGTTTCAGTTTGCTTCTCAACAGGAGTATTAGTAGATAGCTTATCATGAAACAGAGAAGCTTCATCAAAAGTAACACTTCTACTAATTACAATCTTTCTAGTTTCAGGATTCCATAATTTATAACCTTTCACACCAGGCTTGTAACCAAGGTAAATGCATTTAACAGCTCTAGGCTCCAATTTACCATTATTAACATGAGCATAAGCAGGACATCCAAATATTTTCAAATCAATATAATCAGGAGGAGTACCAGACCATACCTCAATAGGTGTCTTCTTTTCAATAGCCAAATTTGGTGACCGATTAATTAAGTGACAAGCAGTGGAAGCGGCTTCAGCCCAAAAGCTCTTAGATAATCCAGAGCTAGACAACGTGCAACGTACCTTTTCCAGAATTGTTCTATTCATGCGTTCAACGACGCCATTTTGTTGAGGGGTGCCTGGGATAGTATAGTGTCTTGCAATTCCCTCTGACTTGCATAAAGAATCAAATTCTCGAGAACAAAACTCCAAACCATTATCTATACGCAATTTCTTAATACTCTTACCATATTGGTTCTCAATCATAATCGTCCACTCTTTGAATGTATTGAACACATCCGACTTGTGCTTAATATAGAATGACCAAACTCTCCTCGAGTAATCATCAGTAATTGCCAACATGTAACGAGCACCTCTAAGTGAAGGAACGCGGGACTCTCCCCACAAATCTGAGTGAATGTACTCTAATATATCTTTTGTGTTGTGAGTAGCAGTGCCAAACTTCACTCTCGTTTGCTTGCCATAAAAGCAATGCTCACAAAACTCCAACTTGTCGATGCGTTGACCATCCAGAAGCCCTCTTTTACAGAGGTCCAACATTCCAGTTTCGCTCATGTGCCCCAAACGCAAATGCCAAAGGTTAGTAGCATCAGAATCAGATACTTTACTGGAAGCAACATTAGCATTACCTGAAAGTGTAGTACCTCGGAGAAAGTAAAGACAATTGGAAGTATTCAAGTCACCTTTCATCACAATAAGAGAGCCTCTTGAGACTTTAATGAGTTTATCTCCACCTTGATATTTGAAACCTTTAACATCAAGAGTACTCAACAAGATAAGATTTCTCTTCATATCAGGAATATAATGAACATTTGACAATGTTCTAATAATGCCATCAAACATCTTGATCCGGATAGAGCCAATGCCTTCAATTCTACACGGAGAATCATTACCCATCTTCACAGAACCTCTGTGTTGTTCAACAAGTGTAGAAAACCACTCTCTGCATGGGCTCATGTGAAAATGCAGGCAGAATCAAGAATCCAATCATCACCTGTGTCAGCGTCACAGGTAAATGCAACTAAAACATTCCCATCCTAATCTTGATGCTTGGTAACAACGACGGCTTGGCCGTCGCTCTCCTTTTCTTTCTCAGAATTATTTTTCCGCTTCTCCTTGTTTTGCAACCTGTAACATTCAGAGATGTCATGACCATCTTTCTTGCAATATTTGCAAGACTTATACCTGCCTCTGGATTTCGACCGGCCTCTATAGCCGTTCGAACTTTTGTCCCTATTTCCATTGTTTGGGATCTTGTCCTTTGTCCTGCCACGAACAGATAACCCCTTGGCTTGAGAGGAACTTGAACCATCTTGAGACACCAGTTGCTTCATCTTCTCCTTAGAGTGCAAATCTTCATAAACCTCATTAAGAGTGAGAGTATCACGACTGTATAAAATAGTATCTCCAAAATTGGTGTAAGAACTTCGCAGTGAACATAATAACATTAAACCCAAATCTTCTTCTTCATACTGAACTTCCATCGCTGCTAGGTCAGTAATAATCTCAATAAACTGTGAGATGTGATTTAAAACATTACCCCCCTCTTGCAGCCTGTGCATAAATAATTTTTGCTTGAGATGCATCTTGCTGGTAAGGACTTTTGTCATGCAAATCTCTTCTAGTTTCGACCACAGTCCAGCAGCTATTTTCTCGGTCAAAACTTCCTGCAAAATATTATTGTGTAGATGGAGTTGAATTTGGGACATAGCCTTACGATCCTTTCTCTTCTCCTCATCAGTCCACTCAGCAATACGCTTATTACCGAAACTATCCAGTGCATCCTCGTAATCGGCTTGCGCCAATAACGCCCGCATCTTGACTTGCCATAGGGAAAACCTTGTGTCACGATCCAGCAGCGGAAGATCATACTTCATGGTAGCCATGAGCAGATTTATCTATGAACACAGAGTAGTGCAAGCCAAAGGAATTTCTTCGCAGAATTAATTTACAGAGCGAAGTAATAGACTAGATAGCACCTGGTATTATCTCGGCTAGACGTAGCAGAGTAAAGATCAAAGAATTTGATCTAGTCTTGCAAGAACACGCGCGAGAATTGCGTGTCTTCATTCATTAAGGTAGAAACGGTAGTTCATAGTTACATACGGCCGTCAATCACAAACGATCGACTACCAGACCCACGCTCCAACATACAGGCTATCCTATACCTCTGGTACTCCCACGTCCACAAAGCTTCGCATGCTTCCACTGCTCGAACTCGGAGACGATCCATCTGACCAACTCAACCGGCATCGTTGCCGTCCAGTCAAACACCCGAGCATTCCTTTCCAGCCAGAGTGCCCTTACAACCAGAACAACCAGGGAGTTGATTTCCTTCTTGTGCCTCGCTGGAACGGCGTCGGACAGCGCCGGCCACCACAATGCGAGCTCGTCATCGGCTGTTGGCGTCTGGTTGTGTAGGTTGTAGGGCTGTAGCACCCTAAACCAAACCTCCCTAGAGAATGAACACCGCATATTAAGATGTTCCACCGTCTCGGTCTCTTGGCAGCAGAGCGGGCAGTGCCGCGGATGAGGAAGACCCCTCTCCTCAAGTCTGTCAGCGGTCCATAGTCTGTCCTTCAGCGCTAACCAGGCATGGAGCTTGTGTTTGAGGGGAGCACCAGAGCTCCATAACTCCTTCATCCCAGGGACCTCCGTGCGCCCAAGGAAGAACAACTGGTACGCCGTCTTGGCGGAGTATTGCCCGCTCTCGGTTAGCTTCCATCGGGCGCAGTCTGGCTCCTCTTGCAACGCCGGTGCCTCTCTCATGTTGGCCCAGAGGCCCATGAATTCCACGATTGCCGGTACAGATGGGATGCCTCGGAAGGCCTGAGTCCAGGCATTGTCCGCAAGTGCTTGCGCTACCGTGTCGTTTTTCCTCGCTGGCTTCACAAATTTCATCAAGTTTGGTGCTAGCTCACTGATGCTCGAGGCACCCATCCACCTGTCTGTCCAAAATTTGAGTTTGTTCCCATCACCAAGGATGTATTGAGTGGCCGCCTTGAACATGTCGTTGGCCTCTTTGGGAATGTCGAAATCAAGACCTAACCAGGGCTTATCTGCCCCCATGAGCTCGAGCCACTTCCATCTCATTCGCAGGGCTAGATTTAGAAGCTTCAGATTCTTGAGCCCAAGACCCCCCAGCTGTTTCGGAGAGCACACCATATTCCATGCCACCATGCATTGGCCACTTCTGGCTTGAGTTGAAGCACACCAGAAAAATCCCCTCTCCAATTTGTTGGCGTAGTCTAAGAACCACTGAGGCAGGTCAAGGCATAGCATGTGATAGATGGGTGTTGCTGCAAGTGTTGCGTCAATTAAGATCAATCTGCCACTCCTTTCCAGCATTGCCGCTTTCCATGTCGGAATTTTCCCTGCAAGCTTATCCACCAGGGGCTGCAGGTCTGCTTTCGTTAGTCTGACCGGTGAGAGCGGTAGGCCCAGGTACAGAATGGGGAAGGGTTTAGCAGGGCATCGAAGAACCTCAGTTACCTGCCGGAGGTTTTCCCCACTGCACCTGATGGCCGAGACAGAGCTCTTATTAAGATTGCAGCGCAGCCCAGATGCCATACCAAACGCCTCCACTAGTTGCAGTGCAGCCTGCGCTTCCTCCTGCGATGGCTTGATGAACAAGAATTTGATCTAGTCTTCACCGTGACGTAGATCAGATCAGTGTACTTGGTGGCCTTGGGACCGGCTGTAAGCTGATCGATTGGTACGAATCGATCTGGTACTCCACCTTGATCACGCGTGTCTCCTCGCATGGAAGTATACCTGGAGGACAATATAAAACGGCGGATCGGAAATCGTCCCGAAAACTGAACGAGGCTTCTCGCGGACAGAACGATAGGTGATGCTAGCGATCTCGGCGACTCGATCTTCAGTGGAGCGGCGGCGTATGGGGCGCCGACGAGACTGTGAACTCTTCTCGTAGATTGGATCTCCTAAACCACAACTGTGGCTCTGATACCACTTGTTATCAAAATAGAGATCAAAATGAGAAACGAGAGACACAGACTTTTACGTGGAAACCCTTACGGGAAAAACCACGGACGCACGAAGGCGTATTTTCACTATGATGGAGGAGTATTACAAGCACGAGACGACAGACGGTCTTTGGTGCGACTATTGGGGTATATATATGAGGGCAATATACAAGAGTCCTTGGAGGACAAGAAAACAAGATATACTCGTATGCGCCGGCTATCATACATAAAGCCTATTAACAAAATTTGGATCACGCTTCAACAACGTCTGTTCGGTACCCCATCGTCTGGCTCTGACTTCTCTGGTGTAGCAGGAGTTCTCAATGTCCTGGTGCACACAATACGTTAACCACAATGACTACGCTCCTTTGCAGCGGTGTATGTGTCGTTTGTGTTTGATAGGCAAGGTGGCTGTATGTGTCCTCGTGATGGTCGTGTTCTATGATAGTCGTCGAGGGTTTGTATCGATTGTGGGCCAGTTATCCACTAATTAAACAACAAAAATCCATTCTCCTTAATTAATAAAAATAGCAAGTCATTTATGTGGTTTTAAAAATAATTCAAGGGACAGCACGAATGAAGTTAAACACAAACTCTTGTACTTATGGACCACCCTAGGATCATGGAACCCCGAGCCATCGAGTCCAGTTGCTGGACACGAACGGCGGACGATCAACCCAGACATCGTGGCCCGCGGAAAGCAAAGCTTGTCGAGATTGTGGACGTGAGAGGCTGATAGCAAATCATGTACAGCCAAGTGGCCCCTGAAAAAAATCCACCCTGTTTCGAACCAGCCCACTGGTCCTCCTGTTGCCAACAAGTCAGCCAGCCAAACAGGGCAAACGACCCGCATGCGTGCAGCCCCCAACAAGAGAAGAGAGACGAGGCGGAGGCGCAGCCGTATATACTCCTTCCCGCGCGCGCTCACCACGTAGCCCGGCCAAACGCAGCCACACACGCCCGTCGCGGCCACGCTCCCCTCCCACCCACCATAGCAATCGCGCTCCATCCCGCGCCGGCCCGTCGGCGTCTATATCAACCCCCGCCGATTTAACCACACGAAGCTACCTCGGCATCTCAGCTCCTGGATCTTCATTTCCCTCCATGTGTAAGAGAATCATGGAGCAGCAGTACATCGAGCCTGCAGCAGCCGACGAGAGAGGCACCACGGCCTCCGACGCCGCTCCGGAGCAGGGGACGTCCGGCGGCGCGGCGGAGGACGCCGCGAGGAGGCCACCGGCAGCGCCGTCGCGACAGGCGGAGAAGAAGAAGGGCGCCGGGGAGGAGAGCGCGCGGGAGCGGCTGAAGCGGCACCGGACGGAGATGGCGGGCCGAGTGCAGATCCCGGACATGTGGGGGCAGGAGAGGCTGCTCAGCGACTGGGTCGACTGCGCCGTCTTCGACCGCCCGCTCGCCGCCACTCGCGGCCTCCTCACCGCGCGCGACGCGCTGGTCGCCGAGTGCGCCGCGGCGCGACGGACGCCGCACGGGCACGGCGCCACCTCACGGCCGCTCCGGGTGCATAACGGCTGCTCTTGATTCTTGATTTTGAGACGAGTCATTGGTTGATCTCTACTCGACCCTAGCTACTCGATCTGAGTGTACGAATTCCGTAGGTTTCAGGTCCTACTTGATTAATTGTTGCGCTCTTCTTGTTGTGTACTGGTGGATGTAATTAGTTGTTTGATCATCACCATTGCCGAAGGTTCGACGTTCTAAATCAAAATTAATATTAATATAAAGTTTTTGAGGCTATTTTAGCTTTGTCAAAACGTATGTTTTATATTTATGTTTACTTTCGTTGCAATTAAATTGTCTTAAACTCACCTCACCTGAATCATATTGAAATTGGACAATAGAAACTGATCAATATTTTACATAACTACAACCCGGCTATATGTCCACATTTTACAACGAACAATATTTCATTGATAGAGAAAAATGGCAATCTATATATATCTTCTATATCTAAATAGAAGACCCCACTACCTTATTTATCTGCCCTCTCGTGCATCCATGTCACCCTTTTTTCCCAGTGCGTGTCCGCCCAAGCCCAAGTCTGTTGGTTCGTTTCTCTCCCATTATCCTAATTCTGTTTGTAGGTTTGTTTCTGTTTTCGTTTAGTCTTCAGCAAAATACCGCAAACCATGCAGCCCGTTACTTCATGCAGACCAAATGTGACCTTTTACTCAACCTTTTCAACGCACAACTGATGGCCCACCACTGTTTTTCTTCTCCACTGAAGTAACAACCATCTGCATCCTCCGACTGCCATTGCCTATTCTCATTAATTCCCCCAGATGGCGCACTCTCTTTTCTCCTCCAATATCTCCGTGAGGAACCAGAAACGTATGGAGGTATATGAAGAGATCGTGCTGATTTTCAACCGATTTAAACCCCGCCCTCCACCTCGACCTTTCTCGCATCGTCCTCCTGCATCGCCATCCCTTTGCCATGGGGAAGCCGCTAGGTTAACCTCATGTTGCATCTCCTTCATGGCTATGGCTCCGCCAGCCGGACTTGCCATCTCCGTCGCCCCGTCCTAAGTCTCCTTGATGAAGTGGATATTTCCCATTCGTTTATGAGGATTGAGGATTTGAGAGATTGACTATAGTATGATCCTCCTGATTTACTCTTCTTCTTCTTCTCAATGTGAAATCAAGATTATCGAGATGGATCCAACACTGCAGATGAAGGGAATAGCATATGTGTATATCCTTGCAGGTTCCCTTGAATTTATCCTACTGTTTCTCCATATTTCGCTTATCAAGCAAATTTAGTCTCAGTTCAGTAATGAAGTGGCACCTACATCGCCTTCAGGAGTATCAAGCGGTGCACAGCCTGGGTTCATATCAAGAGATCTTTTTTCAGAGTGTCATCGACCTGTTCTTGATCAGTGACACAGCCTAATAATGCCATGACTAAACTCAATAGTCAAAGCATGTCTCATGTACCTGCTCAAGATCATATCCGGCTGGGCAGTGAACCTTTTCTAAATTGAACAATCAACGGCATTGGCCCTCTCTGGAACTTATTATTTTACTGAACTTTGATCAGGTATTTCACAATCCACTCCTCACTCATCCTATCTCTGATCTGATCTCTCACGCTTTGATTTTTATTGATGGTAGGTGACTACTTGCCAATTCCTTAGTCAGTTTTTCCTTATTATTTAATTTCACTTTTTTCGAGTCCATAGGTTGTACGTGATGTAGAACCATACTAAATTGTTTGCTCCATAGATTCACTACCATTTTCAGCTATCAAATTTGTTGAACGCATTAAGGTATCACTTTTGCAATCAAAATACGTTTTGTTCTCTCTTAAGAAAATCCATAACAGTCCCACTACTATTTCTATGTTTGCAGTTATGAACAATCCAAATATCTATGTGCTGCTTTAGATCATGCTTTTTATATTTCATTATCCACCTATTGTTCAATCATTTATAATCCAGTGCAACATTTGGTCAGGTTGGCTACTTCTTTGTCTCCATTTATTTAGCCGGTTTAGTATCTGCTAAGTGATCATCACATGTTATTCGATAATTCAGCGTCTTTTCATCTATAGTAGGCCAAGGATGTGTAGCCTCCCAAAAAAAATTATCCAGATTTTACATTAACTATGCTTTGTTCATTACCCATTCTTAAACACTTTTGGTTGCTAGACAACTCTTCATCCATCCAGATGATACTTTGTTTTTGTATGCGGCAGAGCTTTAAGAATATTATGGTGTGGCAAAATTGTCTTATGAGCGGCCTTTATATTTTTGTGTACCAAGTCAGTCAGTGTGCAATACTTGCAATACTTCTGTCAGATAACTTGAAATATAAAGTTTTTAGCTTATGTTATTCATTTTAATACTACACTCATGAGTACCTATTCTTTATTGTTGTGATCTCCTTGGTAATCTTTGCCACCTAATTCTAGCAAAAAATTGAATGTTATATATGATTTTTCTATTTAGGCTAACTCTGGCTATGTGGATGTGGGGTTCAGTATAGTCCAACAGAGTTTCTCAAGAGGTTCTATGTTAATCTTACGATTTTAATAGAAAACAGGCTCCATATCTCTGCAGGAACGCGTGAGGTATCATCTAGTTCTCTTAACAGTAGCAAACTGATCAATAATTTACATAGTTACAACCTGGCTATATGTCCAGTTTTTACAGTGAACAATCAATTGATATAATGGGATTAAAGACATAGTTTTGACTAGAATCCTCTCTAATGACTGAATTATGTAAGCTACGGTCGCATTGCAAGGCCATCTACAAAGCACAATTAGTCAACTATAGTGTACTCACTTGACGCGCCGACCTGATCTAGGCCTGGCGGGCCAAGCTAACAACATGTTGGCACCGGAGGTGACGGGAGAGGCGAAGTGCGGCAGATGATGTTGTAACATACCAGGATTAGAGGTTACATTTAGACGGGAATCAGATGTGTGCATTACAATTATACATAGAAAATTAGGGAAATTTTTGCACTTTATCTAAAATTTGTCAAAGTGACTAAAGTTTCACTTGAGTTGATGGAATTAAGGTAGCTAATCAACTAGAGCGCGATAAATTTCGATATGATTGAGGAACCTTCCTCTCAACATCATGGAAGCCAAGGTGGTGGCCCAATATAGGTGGCCTTGGTGCAGGAGGGGCTGCTCTGACCTCCTGTTGGCATGGCGTGGTCCTCGTGGCGTGAGGTGGCGCGACTCCTGTGACATGTAGTTCGGATCGGAGGTCGCCAACGAGCCACAACACTGGGCTAGCTGCTCCTCAGCCCTCCTAGGGCTTGGCGGTAGAGATCAAACTCTAGGTGAAAGCCTCACACTTAGGTGTCGACGACAGCGGAGCCTTAGGGTGTCATTCTCCTTCTTGAATGCGATGTTTGGGAGCTGTGATCCTCTACCGACAAGAGTGGCGTATGTATCTCCGGATGAAAACCCATGGTCTTTTGGAGCGGACTG
Organism: Dactylis glomerata; assembly: GCA_007115705.1. Lineage (NCBI taxonomy): Eukaryota > Viridiplantae > Streptophyta > Magnoliopsida > Poales > Poaceae > Dactylis > Dactylis glomerata. The sequence goes on along the minus strand of QXEO01000533.1, from coordinate 2,110,331 downwards.
TAGAGAAAGAAGAAGATGATGCACATCACAGCGAGCATACTACTGCCAATGAACATCTTAGTGGTAATCCACTTGACGAAGGAATGACAAATGAGCACCCGATATTTGCCTACCTGGTTTTCGGTCCAGGAAAGGTCTCCCTCAGAAGGCTCTTGAGGCCCATCAAGGCAGCAGTCTGGCGTGGCCCAGGAGTTAAACTTGGCGTGCAAGCAAGGGCCCGAAGAATTAGAATTGGATTAGGCTTTGTTCGTTGGAGTGTCGATCCGATTTGTATCAGGTTTGAGGGACCGTCCCGAGACCTAGCCTTCGCATATAAAAGGCTGGGAGGGAGACCTCAAAACCCTAGACACTTTTCCACCCACCTCACGCCGGAGCGCTCGACAGCCTAGAGCTCTCTGTTTAGGCTAGATCCAATCTACGCCGCCATTGTACCACCATCATCGTCACACCGTCGTCAATACAAAGTCAGACAAGCAGGACGTAGGCCTGTTACCTTTCGAGGGGGCTGAACCTGGGTAAAACCTGTGTTCCTTTGCTTTCGTCTGATCGCCGTCGAGTTCGCCAGGTCCCCAATACGCTTCCTAGATCGAAAGCCCTTCGACATGGACATTGCCGGGGATAAACCTCGTCACCACTTGTGGTAGAGAGTAAGGCGCGGTGTCAAGCTGAAGTGCCCAAAGATAACCATTTGCAGGAACCACAAGATAAAGAGGAGGAGCACCAAAAAAGGTGAGGTTGACAATATACTATAAATATTATATTTATTAATGATGCCTCTCTCTTTAGTGATGATTCTTATAATGCTAAAACTAATGATAATTTATCCAGCAGAGGCCTTATGCCTAGACACTCATGAGAAGAGCATTAATAATGATGAACTCGATATTATGAGGTGTTCCCCTACAATGGTAACCAAGGTAAATTTTACAAGTAATATATAAGGAAGAATGTTCAATAAACTTGGTGCATCAACACTCGCTTGAAAGCGAGACATTATTCATTTACATGATGCCGATGCACTGCAAGAGGGTACAACTCCGACCGTACTTTGCTATGAGATGCTACAATCCCTCGTTGAAGGTAAGTTCCATTGCACCTCGGGTTGATATCCCATGTTATCCAAGTGGATAATTTAGTGGAGCATTAAAGCCTGACTATATGGCTTTGAAGAAAGTGCTTCCCGAGAGGCAACCTGGAAGTCTTTAGGTGTCTTTCTTAATTTTGTGTCTTGATTTTAGTTGCATTCAGGTTGCATTGGCACTTTATATCTTTGCATTGTTTTGCTACTTCCTTTGACCCAAATTATATTTTGCTAATACAGATGTATCTACCACTAAAATATGTCTACATACATCTATATTAGTGAAGAGTAATATGGGTCGGAGGGAGTATTAGAGTTGTCTTGGCACTAACCTTGAAAAGGTTTAATTTATTGTTGCTTTTTTTTGTTGCATATCTCGGTCAAAACATCTCTAACAAAAAAAGTATGTATGCTTTATTTGGATGTTGGACTAACGTTTCAGGTCCTCAGAAAAATTCTCAAAGAAAAATAAGTTGTTTTAAGGTGACAGAAGGTTTGGAAACCTCTAGTATGGTCGCAAGCAGCTGTACCACACGGCCGTACCGCCTCCGCGGCGCAAATGGCAAAAACGAGAACTTTTTCCAGAAGAGCACAACAAGTTTGACGGGCATCAGTACGACAGGACGCGTCCGTACCGCAAGCCGATACTACCTTTGCTCCGCGACCGCAAGGAGCACAACAATTCTAGAAACTTTGCCAGGCACCATTACGGCCGCACACAGCCGTACCACCTGACCGTACTGACCTCTTCGGAAGTAAAATAAACTGGACAGAAGTGGAGCAACAGTGAGTATATTTTCTTTTCTATATCAACCTTTGAAACACCCTGTCCTATAATCCTCTGTAGTAGTTCATGCATTCTTTTTTTATTATTGATTGGGTGAACGAACTCCGTTCATACACCAAATTGTTTACTTTCATTTTGTTTGTTATTTTCGCAGGGTTTTGAACCTTGTGCGAAGGCATGTGCAGTATGGTTCCAACTGTGCAAACACCCCGATGAGCATTTAGATGTTTCAATTCTACAAGATTCAGTAATGTGTCTGATAAAACCTTCCAACCCGAACCTTTCTCCATAAAACTGTAGCGAGTTTCCTGCCTAATGTGGGATTCTTTGCTGTTAACTAAGCATAGAGGGGCTGCACAGTCGTGTTTCATATTTTGCCTCACTTGCACTTCATCAAAATCTGAGAGCATGTGCAACTCTTGGGCTTAGTTTGTTGACTTAAGCGTGGTTCTTAGGTTGATGAACCGACCTCATTTGACTTATATTTTCATCACTTGTGAGCTAACCCAATGTTTTCAAAATCACAATTTTTTTTTTTGTTTTTAGTTTCTAAGAAGGCTCCCTAGGAAGGCAACCACTAGGCCATATCAAGAAGTAGTCGCTGAAGAAAAGGTCCATGTCCATCGAAGAGAGGTTACTTGTACCTCAATGGTAAAGTGTGTCACCCTTGCTTTCAAGTAAGCTTGGGGAGGTAACCTTTTCTCACACTCTCTTTTGATAGCTGCATTTTCTCTTTTTCTTTTCGTGATTTACTCAAGTTTGGTTCTCACAAAGTTCTAAGCTTGGGGAGGTTACTCTTGCATGTGTAAAATCTTGTGCAATGTTCTAATTTTGATAAAGTTTTTGTGCAATCATGTATCCCGCTATTAAGTTAGAACTTTGATGCACCTTGTTCAAATCTGTATCAACCTTGCACAAGTTTTGGCATGATCTCATTAGTATGAACTGAAGTTTTGGCATGATCTCATTAGTACGAACTGAAGTTGTAGAAAAACAAAGATTAGAAAGGAAGTGTTTGATAGCCATGATTTATTGATGTGTATGTTTAAATGAGATACTCTAATGTTATGCATCTTTTGACATGTCTTTGCATTTTCTTTAGGCATAATCTCGTTTCTAAGAGATAGATTACTAAAGTTTTCTTTTACCTTACAAAAGTGAGACTACAAACTTTCAAAATGTGCAATATGAGATCACAAGTTTGTTTTCAAACTAGATTTACTTTTTACTTGGGGCATAGAAGTTTTGATGGTAAGCTAGATCACAACATGTTATTATCAACCATCTCTTTCTCGAGGACGAGGAAGGTTTAAGCTTGGAGAAATTGATTGGTGCATTTTTATGCATATTTACAACATAATTGCATGTAAATCACTCATCTCATGCATAATCTAGCTACAACTATGCCTATTATGCATGATTACTGGTTTTTATTTATTTTCATATGATTTTTGCACTAGTAGTTTATGTTGGATTCGATGCAGAAAATATTTTTTTCCTCTAACCCATAGCCTATGATCTATCTACGCAGTTGAACAGTAACGGTAATAGCGGCGGTATCCATACCTTTAAAGACCGAGTGCGCGGGAACGTTCCCGCACGAACGTTGTCGTTGAAGACAACCGAAGCCGACCTCATGGTCGTGTAGTCATACCAGTCGAAGAAGACCAGCGCCGCATGTGCAGCGCCTCTGAGGGATTACACACGTATGGTGCATAGACGTCGTCCGGGCTCCGGTCTAGCAGAGCAGCAGAAGAAGGTGGATTTTGCTGGAAATCCGGCAGCACGACTGTTGGGGATATCCCAAATAGGTATACCTGTGACGTAGTCCTAAACCAGCGAGCCAGGATGGCCCATGGAGGTGGTATAGCGGATAGCCTACCGGGCGGCCCAGTTGCTGGACAGCCCATGGTGGTATAGGAGGACGCAGGAGCTTATGGCGGTTACTCTAGATAGGCCCATGGCGGATTTGCTATGTAGTGTACGACGTTGTATAGGACTTAGTCTAGGACTCCATATTGTATCCGCTCCGGTACCACCGTGATGCCCACGCCAAGCGCCTTTATAAGTTGGCGTGGAGAAGCCCTAGAGGCACAACATAGACAATCTCATTGTAACCGAGCACTTGTTGCCATATAGTGCATTATAGTAGCATGTAGGGTCTCGCCATCGTTGCGAGATCTGAAGCTGGGTAAACTCGTGCTACCACAGTCCCGGATCGCTCCGCCGTGTTCACCCCTTCACAAACCGCCATAAACCTACCCCTATGGCAGATCTGTTGACAAAACCACGATAGTTGGTGCCCACCGTGGGGCATAACGCGTCAGGAGCGCGGATCCAGGCGGGATCTGCCTTCGCAGGCATCTGCGACACTGTCACCATCGAGAGTGTCCTCTACGATTCCGGCTTTCCGATCATCCCAGCGGATAACCTCTGGGTGCCGGCTAGAGAAAACCCTGCTCAATTCATTGTCATTCCAATCAGAGACATCCACCTCGGAAACTGATTTACGGCGGATCGGTATGGCTAAAACCCTCATACGGACCGCTTTCGAGGTGGATACAGAGGTGGAATTATTTTATCTGGGACTTTCCAAGTTACCCGGATTAGATCTAGAAACAATTCCCACCCAACCCGCCCTAGAGGTGGAGGAAGTGGTGGAAGACCGCTATGAATCCGCCATGGGCAACCTGGCGTTAGAGACACCGCGGTACTGCCTTGTTGCTTTCGTAGGAACCACTTTGGGATCTGCCTCCAATGGAGATGGCAACCCAGGTGAGTCCATCCTAGAGACACTTAACAAAAGTGGTGAATCAGATGACTGGGATAGAAAATGCTATGATTCTGATGAGTATGATGCCGCCATGAGACCAATCGAGGCAGAATTAGCTCAGAAAGAACTATAAGATAAGCAAGCCGCCACCAAGCAAGTGTTTGTGACCTGCAAAGGAGATGACGTTGGGCAGCGAGCCGCCGATCCGCCGGGTTATCATGAGGAGAGTTTGTTAAGTGAACCTGCCAAGGCCCCTCATTTGGAACTGGGGGACCTTGACAGCTTCGGGGACTAATGTCGGGGGGATGACCCCCGGTAGGGTCAAGATACTAGAAAGAGATAAGATAAAAGGTTGACCATAAGAGGTTTGACTGGAGCTGGGCCTGGCCGGCATATAACGTCCTGGCCTGGCCGACATATAGAGAATGGTCTGGCCGGCATTCAAGGAATGTCGGCTTAGCAGGATTATCTTATACAGTGTGGCCGACATATATGGTATGCCGGCGTAACCTAGTTGATATATTGTGCAGGTACAGGAGTAGGCTGGATTACCTGGTCATGGGTCATGGATCCGGCATATGAGTCCGGGATAGAGCTAATGGTTCTATCCTAGATAGAGAAGTCAACTTTCGGGTCACATCCCTAAAATCACGGAGAGAACCTTCCCCAGCATGGGGGAGCATGATGATGACAGGGTGCACAGTGGTGGTATACCAACCACCACAGTTCTAAGGACAGTCCTTTCTGCCACAGTGGAGAGGTCAAGGTCAAGAAAGTACAAGGGTATAGGCATGGCAAGTCCCATCGAGAGCAATCAGGGAGAAAGTCAAGGATGGCAGGGCTTGTCACCTTGCCCTGCTTGTCTGTAGCAGATGTCATCTATCCCTAGATGACCGTTGTAACCCTAGGCACCACTATATAAGGTGGCACAGGGATCCCTAGCCAAGGGTTGGTCACTTGATAGTCTCATAGTTGATAGTTCATCTTCCTCCTCTCACTAAGAGCTTGGAAGCCTCCATTGTTGTACCTCCATTGATCTAGATATACAGATAGTAGTGCAGGAGTAGGGGTTTTATCTCCTTACGAGAGCCCCGAACCTGGGTAGCCGCTGTGTCTCTCTCTGTCGTGCTTCTCAGTGCATTTCCCTCTCCCGAATCCTCTAGCGCATAGTTTGGCCCCTCCTTGAGCCATCCCATTGCATATGTTGTTTCACCACGATGACATCCCCCATGGCGCTCGGGGGCTACAGGGAATACATACCTCCTTCACAACACCAGTTCTCTGGACAAATGCTGTCATTGCAGAAGATACGGTATCGCTCACTTGCTCTTGCAAAGAGTCAAGATAAAAGAGAGCATCTACTCGGCTTTTCCACTTAGAAGTGTCACCAGCCTTGTCCTCCATATCTCCCTTTTTGGATGTAGTTCCGCCAAGGACAACCTTTTCTGAACCCCTAGCAGATGTGGTTTTTAGCATGGCATCCTCAGCTGAAGCTTTAGCCATTTTCTTTACTCTTGGGGCACAAGTTGAAGGGGCATTCTGGTGGATTGGGACATCGGGTGTCAGCGGGACTATGGCAGGTGACGATCTGGCTTTCAAAGGAACTTTTGGAGCAGCGATGATAAGGGGTTGCCCGATCTTCTCAGTGAGCCGATGTAGATGGATGATAATTTGGTAGATAATCTGTGAGACGCACACGAACTCTCCGGCTGTTCCCCCGTTGCCAATGCAACAGATCTTCAACCCTATGGATATTTGAGACACCACACATCTGCGCACGTAGCCGCCGACCACGAAGCGGTTCTGCAATCTCCTAATTCCCAATGGAACAGCAGATCACACTTGAATTCTCAGTAGCAAAACTCCAGATCGAAACAAACTTGGAGTGGGGTAGATATTCCGAGCGAAACACAAAGGAATATATGATTTCAGAGGAAAGCTTACAAGCAATTTCGTTCTGATGTTTGGGGGTAATCTAAACGTAGTCTAAACGACACAATGGGGCGCCCCAGGGGTACTTAAAGGTGTCGGGGCGACCTGGGCAAAGACCTGGCCCAAAACCAACTTGTTTTGGGCCCAAACGGACTCGGTTTGACTCAAACTGGTACATACCGACCCATACATGGGTTCGGCTCATTTTGGCACGCAGGCCATGAGTGTAGCGCGCCTTAGACTCATAGACATCGCGTCGAAGGCTGTCCTAGCGCGCCATCTCATGCTCTCTCTTATGTAGACTTGATGTTCTGGTGATCTCCGGGTGCGCCTGCCTCCCTCTCCTCCCTCGCGCACTTGATCTTCAAGTCTTGCTCATCTCGCTGCGACGCGTCTCCTCCTCGTGCAATGCTTGTGTTATCAACAAACCTAATCATACATAGATGCATAGACTTAGGTAGTATAAAGCTCTCATTAAATAAAACATCAGGTTCAATTAAGAGTGAGTTCACCTGTTGTTCCAATAGCTTTGCACGTGCTCTTGTAATTGGTCCAATCCTAATCTCGTTGGACTTCTTCGCAGCAACATCTTCATCAACAATAGGAGCAGGAGATAATGGTGGTGTAATAGGGATGTCCTCATCATCCTCCCCCCCTTCAAAAGGCGTCGACCTCGACGCTGCAATGTCTTCACCCTCATATGGTGTCAAATCAGCAATGTTGAAGCTATTGCTCACGCCATACTCAGCTATAGGAAGATCTATCTTGTAGGCATTATCATTAATCTTGGCAAGAACCTTGTAAGGACCAGCACCACGGGGCAGCAACTTGGACTTACGGAGCTGTGGAAATCTGTCCTTGCGAAAGTGTACCCAAACCATATCACCGGGCTGGAACAAGACCTCCTTTCGCTTCTTGTTTGCACGATCTGCAGTGTACTTGCCTTTCTTCTCAATAGCCTCTTTAGTCTTCACATGAATCTTCCTCACAAAATCTGCCCTCTTTGATGCCTCCATATTCACTCGCTCTTGGATAGGAAGAGGCAACAAATCAAGAGGCGTAATGGGTTTGAAACCATAGACCACCTCGAAAGGACATAGCTGCGTGGTAGAGTGAACCGCCCTGTTATATGCAAACTCCACATGCGGCAAACAATCTTCCCACTCACGCAGGTTCTTCTTGATCATGCATCGCAGCACTGTTGAAAGTGTGCGATTTACCACCTCCGTTTGACCATCAGTTTGGGGATGACATGTAGTGCTGAATAATAGCTCATAAACTTCACATCACGATCAGAGACAATTGTCTTGGGAACTCCATGCAAGCGTACAATGTCCCTGAAAAATAGGTTAGCAATATGCGACGCATCGTCGCTTTTGTGGCAGGCAATAAAATGAGCCATCTTAGAAAATCTGTCCACTGCCACAAATATAGAATCATGGCCTCTTTTAGTCCTAGGCAAACCTAATACAAAATCCATGCTAATGTCCTCCCATGGTGTAGTAGGTGCAGGTAATGGAGTATACAAACCGTGAGGCTTCAGCTTGGACTTTGACTTGTTGCACGTAATGCAACGCTTGACAAACCTGTCCACATCACGCCTCATCCTAGGCCAATAAAAGTGATCAGCGAGCATGAGTAGCGACATCTCACGCCCAAAGTGACCCATCAAACCGCCGGCATGTGATTCCTGCAACAATAGCAAACGCACGGACGATTCTGGAACATATAGTTTGTTAGCACGAAACAAAAACCCATCATGGATGTGATATTTATCCCATGCTTTCCCATCAGTACACATGCTATATGGCGCTGAAAAATCATGATCAGTAGCATATAAATCACACAAACTCTCTAAACCAGGAACCTTAATGTCTAATTGTGTCAACAACATGTTCTTCCTAGAGAGAGCATCAGCAACCACATTGTCTTTACCCTTTTATGTTTAATTATGTATGGAAAAGACTCAATGAACTCAACCCACTTAGCAAGACGCCTATGCAAATTAGATTGAGCTTTCAGATATTTCAAAGCTTCATGATCAGAATGTATGATAAATTCTTTTGGCCACAAATAATGTTGCCAAACCTCAAGAACTCTAACAAGTGCATACAATTCTTTATCATAAACTGGATAGTTCAACCTCGCACCACAAAGTTTTTCAGAAAAATAGGCAATAGGCCTACCCTCTTGCATCAACACACCACCAATACCAATGCCACTAGCATCACATTCAATTTCAAATTGCTTAGTAAAATCTGGTAGTGCAAGCAAAGGTGCAGAAGTTAACAAACGTTTCAGCTCATCAAAGGCATTATCTTGGGCTGCGCCCCATACAAATTCTACACCTTTCTTAGTTAACTCATTCAAAGGTGCAGCAATAGTACTAAAGTCTTTCACAAAACGACGATAAAAACCAGCAAGACCGTGAAAACTTCGTACTTGACTAACATTCATAGGAGTAGGCCAATTTTGAATAGCTTCAATTTTAGATGCATCTACCTCTACTCCATGCTGAGAAACAACAAAACCCAGAAATATGACCTTATCTTTGCAAAATGTGCACTTCGCAAGGTTACCATATAACTTAGCATCACGCAACACTTGCAAAACTTGTCGAATATGATCACTATGTTCAGATTCATTGCGGCTGTAGATTAATACATCATCAAAATACACAACCACAAACTTGCCAATAAAATTACGCAAAACATGGTTCATTAATCTCATGAAGGTACTAGGTGCATTAGTTAACCCAAATGGCATGACTAACCACTCATATAAAACAAATTTTGTTTTAAAGGCTGTTTTCCACTCATCCCCCTCTTTCATCCTAATTTGATGATAACCACTACGCAAATCAATTTTAGAGAAAACAGCAGCACCACTCAATTCATCAAGCATATCTTCCAAGCGTGGAATAGGGTGACGATATCGAATAGTGATGTTATTTATTGCTCTACAATCTACGCACATGCGCCAGGTACCATCTTTCTTAGGAACTAAAATAACAGGAACAGCACAAGAGCTTAAGCTCACACGAATATAACCTTTGTCGAGAAGCGCTTGTACTTGTTTCTGAATTTCTTTTGTCTCCTCGGGGTTGGTGCGGTATGGTGCTCGGTTGGGCAGCGATGCTCCTGGGATCAAGTCTATTTGATGCTCAATGCCTCGCAAAGGTGGCAAACCTGCAGGCACCTCGTCCGGAAACACGTCGCTGAATTCCTGTAACATATTAGAAACACCAATAGATAGAGGGGTCATGTCGTTAGAAACCAAAATGTTACCCTTGTACATAAGCACAAGAGGAACAGCTGTAGGATCCTCACGAAACTCTCTCAGATCAGATTTGGTGGCTAACATTACTAAGGAATGCGCTCCCTCACTCATACTTTTACCACTCAGATTTGGCTTGTGGCTCTCCCTCACCGGAAGTGTAGGCTCTCGTCTATCTACTCTCTCACTCTCTTTTTCAAGATTTACTTCAATTTTTTGACGAGATTCATTTACAATAGCTTGCGGTGTCATAGGTCTCAAGGTAACATCCTTGCCACGCCAATGTAACTGATATGTGTTGGCTTTCCCATTGTGACAGACATCACGATCATATTGCCATGGGCGGCCCAACAACAAATGACATACTGTCATAGGAACCACATCACACTCGACGGTGTCTTTATATGGTCCAATCTGAAACTCAACACGCACCATGTGGCTGATCTTCATCTCTCCGCTATCACTGAGCCACTGAATAAAATATGGATTGGGGTGCGGGATATATTTGAGCTTCAGTTTTGTACAGAGCTCTTTACTAGCCAAATTGCGACAACTCCCACCATCAATAATAACCTTGCACGCCTTGCCAGGACCAACAGCAGCTTTTCTTTGAAACAAATTACACCGCTGTTCCGCAGAATCTGGGCTCACACTCAGCACCTTAGGCGAACAAACAATGGTAGGCAGTGATGACGCATCACCATAGAGCATATCATCATCCTCCTCATCCGAATTTGGATCAGCATCATCACCTGTCTCATACTCTTCAGTTTCCTCATTGATCAACATAACCTTTTAATTGGGACAGTCTCGCCGGAAGTGACCCTTGCCACCACATGTATGACAGTTCATATCCCTATTTCTTGCTGTAGAGTTGGAGGAACCAGTACCACTTGCAGCAGGTTGTGATGTTCTCTTGGCATTGGAAATAACTGAATCAGGTTTTGAGGAAGCATTACCACGGAATCTAGAAGTACCACTAGAGGTAGGCACACTAGGGTCTGTCCGTGGGGAAAAACGACCTCTACTTGCTGTAGAGCGAGGTCCAAATTTAGCATCTTCAGCCAATGTCAATTCTGCCTCACGTGCTTGATGAAGCAAATCTGTCATATCAAAGTATTGGTGATGCCGAACAATGCGTCGAATATTGTAAGTTAAACCAGCAAGAAAACGCTGCATTGTTTGTTCCTCTGGTTCGCGCACCCTAGCACGCTGCATAATCAACTCCATCTCCTGATAATAGTCATCAACAGACTTAAGACCTTGCTTCAAATTCGTCAATTTATCATAGAGAGAACGAATATAATTGCGGGGAATAAAACAAGCACGCATCGCTTCTTTCATACCCCTCCATGTAGTAATAGGTGGCTCTCGAGCTTCAAGCCTGGACTGGACAATATTATCCCACCAAAGCAATGCATATCCATCAAACTCTGAAGATGCAAATTTTATTTTTCTATCCTCGGTGTACTCATGCATGAGCCATAGTTTTTCCACCTTCAGCTCCCAATTGAGGTACTCTTCCACCTCAGTAGAACCAACAAACTTGGGTACAGTGAACTTCGGTTTGCCCAGCCCATCATCATCACGGTTGGCTGGTTGGGCAAAATCATCATCAAAGCGACGACGTGCGCCGATAGGAGCAAAACCACGACCAGGCGGAATACCAGCACCTCGGCCTCCATTCCCACGACCACCGTGACCACCAAGAAGCAATCCATCATGACGACCAGCAGCAGCATTAGCGTCATCATGTGCGTGATTGTCATCATGGACACTCGCAGTAGCCTCATGCTCAAGTGGTTGCTGGTGAGGTGGACGATCAAACAAAGCTTGCAAGGTATGCATAGCTTGTGTCAAATCTGCAATAGAACGCTGAATTGTGGTCACAGTTTCTTGTGTCGCAGTGGCGATATCATGTGTTGCATTCAGCTTATTGTCAACAACAAGCACATCGTCATGTAAACTATCACAAACAGCATTGAACCTCTTCGACAAAGTATCACGAAGAGCTTCGTATTCATTCCAACGCACGACCTCATTTGGATCCTTTTTTTGCTGCACAGCATCAGACTCAGACATGATTAGTAGGTTAGTGCAAACAAAAATAGATGTATGGTGGAACTCTCACAACTCACTCGAAACTGAGAGAAACGAGGTATCTTACCGTTCCAAAGTGAATAGAAGAGCTTACCAACTTGTATAGGCAAAAACGTGCACGGATGTGATGTAACGAATACCGAGGGAAAGACTATCACACGACAACCAGGGTATATGGTGGGGCTTGGTATGGATACCTAACTACACCAAAGTACAAGTCCTAGTGCTGATCGTATGACAAAGAACCCATGGAAACGCACACGGTGGAGATAAATGGGGCAATGCAACTCTGAAAATTAGCTCAAAAAGTTGAGGTATGACGGAAAAACGCTCGGTGTTGCAAAGCTCAAGAGAGACGCTAGCAATGGCTCAACGAAAACGGGCACAAGATTGCGAAACACAGCAGCCCGTAGAGCACTAAGCACGCTAGTCTCGTAGGATGGTTCTAGACACCAAGAAAGGTTTACTAAAGGCTGACAAAGAAAAGTGACAATATGTGGACTCAGAAAAGAGAAATAGCAAAGAGGAAAAAGAGAGAATTTTTTTTTTTTGAGGTAGTGCTCACGCCAGACCACAGAATGAGTCTGAGGTCCAGCGCAACAAGGCCAGCGATCCGGATTTTTTTTTTACTCCTTTTTTTTTGACTGAAACAAATTGGGCCAACCAAAATTGGGCCGGCTTGGCGCCTGGGGCAGCGCTCGCGAGCCGGGGCAGCGCTCGCGCTCGAGGCTGGGGCGAGCGGACGCGCTCGAGGCTGGGAGATCGGCGGCGCTGCTAGCTCGCGCCTGACCACAGAATCAATCTGAGGTCGGGCGAGTCGGGCGATGCTGTTTTTTTTTTCGCTTTTCTAATCCCGATCGGATCTGGTACTGCTGATCGTGAAGAACACGTATACAGCCAGCAGTATATGGAAGAAGAAGGAGATCAAAGATTGACCAAACGAAGACGAAAACTGAAACGAAGATGCAGAAAAGAACGGGGATCCTAGACTCCTACAGATTTGATGAAAAGATACGCGAAAAGACGATCAGCGACTAAAACAAGTAACTCGATGCAATCTAGGCTATGGCAAAACGAAGAACCCTAATTTTTTGTAGGCTTTTTCTGGATAGGACAAAAACAAAAACGAATTTACGGGGATGAATTTGTGGATGCTCACCGAGTAAACCCTGGAATCTGATACCAAGATGATAAGGGGTTGCCCGATCTTCTCAGTGAGCCGATGTAGATGGATGATAATTTGGTAGATAATCTGTGAGACGCACACGAACTCTCCGGCTGTTCCCCCGTTGCCAATGCAACAGATCTTCAACCCTATGGATATTCGAGACACCACACACCTGCGCACGTAGCCGCCGACCACGAAGCGGTTCTGCAATCTCCTAATTCCCAATGGAACAGCAGATCACACTTGAATTCTCAGTAGCAAAACTCCAGATCGAAACAAACTTGGAGTGGGGTAGATATTCCGAGCGAAACACAAAGGAATATATGATTTCAGAGGAAAGCTTACAAGCAATTTCGTTCTGATGTTTGGGGGTAATCTAAACGTAGTCTAAACGATACAAGGGGGCGCCCCAGGGGTACTTAAAGGGGTCGGGGCGACCTGGGCAAAGACCTGGCCCAAAACCAACCTGTTTTGGGCCCAAACGGACTCGGTTTGACTCAAACTGGTACATACCGACCCATACATGGGTTCGGCTCATTTTGGCACGCAGGCCATGAGTGTAGCGCGCCTTAGACTCATAGACATCGCGTCGAAGGCTGTCCTAGCGCGCCATCTCATGCTCTCTCTTATGTAGACTTGATGTTCTGGTGATCTCCGGGTGCGCCTGCCTCCCTCTCCTCCCTCGCGCACTTGATCTTCAAGTCTTGCTCATCTCGCTGCGACGCGTCTCCTCCTCGTGCAATGCTTGTGTTATCAACAAACCTAATCATACATAGATGCATAGACTTAGGTAGTATAAAGCTCTCATTAAATAAAACATCAGGTTCAATTAAGAGTGAGTTCACCTGTTGTTCCAATAGCTTTGCACGTGCTCTTGTAATTGGTCCAATCCTAATCTCGTTGGACTTCTTCGCAGCAACATCTTCATCAACAATAGGAGCAGGAGATAATGGTGGTGTAATAGGGATGTCCTCATCAAGCGAGTTTCTTCCTCCTATGCAAGAATGTTCGATGAGAAGGGTGATAATAGATGAAATGCTAAAGTCTGTAATACTTATTTCCTCTCGGGCAGCTGGATGGTGGCGGCAGATTCAGGCACGGTTTCTAGCTCGGCGCGTAAAGCTAGTGACGGATGGTGGTAAATTATTCTTCTGCCAACGCCACTCATGCGTCCGCCAGAGCTGCGAATGCTACAACGCACATGCACCGCAGGTTCTTCCACCATAACCTCTTCATGAGAAGGTCCGGTGTCTTTCACCACCGAAGAGGTCTTGCGTTTTTTGATGGGAGAAGAGTCTGACTCTTCTTCATCATCTGTAAGTTCCATAGGCCATGGATAGCGGACAATAGGACTACGCTCTAAAGCAGGAAGTGTGGAGATCTGCAAGAAATAGAGTAAGGTACAGATTCAACGAAGAGATGGCAATGGCGGAAAAGAGAATAAGTTACCTCTAGACAACTGCTGTTTTCAAACATCGGTATCTTTAGCTTCAACTCCTCATCACGACCAACCTTGATTATGTTGCGAATATGACGCTCGACTTCTTCAGGGGATAACTCCTCTTTGCTATAACGTTGGGGGTCATCGATTCCGCTATAATCGCACATAAAGGTTGGACGATATTGGAGGGACTGGATCCACCGTGAAATCTAGCAGTGAATAGTGTCCACGCCAGTCAAACCATCAAAAACGAGTTTGGAAACCCGCCGTGAGAGGAGTTGGCATTCGTCGTTCATAGTGGAGTCATCCATGACCCCCAGCTGTCCTGTTCCTCAGCAGGTCCGTCAACAAAAGACCTTAGTTCAAACTTCTTTTCACGAGGGGCTTGGTCAGCTTGGTAGTAGAAGGATCCTCTCCATCCCTTGGCGGCATCGTGTGGCTTAATATACGGATATGTCTTCCCGCTATGAGGAACAAAAGAGATGGAACCACAGTTGCGAGGATCCCCATTTGTTTCTCTGTTGTGGCGGATATTGAAGTACAAGCGGAATAGATCTCCGCGGGGATAGACACCCAAGTATCCTTTGCAAAGTGCCACGAACCCTGCTATGATGGTCATATTGTTGGGAGCGATATGATGAACTTTTAATTCATAATGGCGTAGCATGCTCTTCAAAAAATATGATGGCGGGAGGCTGAGCCCTCGATCAACATGAGACTTCACCATCACAATCTCCCTCTTCTGAGGCGCAGGCATAGCAGCATTGGGATTGACCCACCACTTAGAGATTTCCTTGGCTGCTATTAGTCCCTCTTGTTCCATCAGGATAGGGTCTCCTCACTCAAGTTGCAAGGACTCCAACTACCTCCAGAAGATTTAGGGATAGAGGACTCCGTACCTTGTGAAGATTCTGATGTTCGGCTTCTGTTGTCTTGGGATGCTGCAGCTTCCTCTTGGTGAGAAGATACCTTAGGATCCATGGCGGCTAGAGGGGTGGCGGATAAGATTTCGAGGACCTCGATCGAAGAAGATGGCAAAGCTAGGCTGCTGCAGGAGGACGGGTTCGCCGGCGACGAGGAATTCTGGCCGGCGGCTCGCCGGAGTTACAGCACTCTGATGCGGCACGGTGTTGATGTAATATCACCGTCCAGTTGGGAACCCCAAGAGGAAGATATGATGAGCACAGTAGCAAATTTTCCCTCAGTAAGAAACCAAGGTTTGTCAGTCCAGGAAAAAGCCAAACTCTAGAAGGTGATGCTTGCTAGCCTAGTGACACTCCAACAAGGGCGCCGTTAACGATTCTTGTTAGCACATCTTGAACTAGTAGCAACGCGGAACCTGCACACAACACAACCAAGAACTTTGCTCCCAACTTACGATGAGGTTGTCAATCTCAACGGTTTGCTGTAAACAAAGGAATAAGCGTATCGAGTGGAAAGCAATAGTAGTATGCAAGAAAGTAAACAGTGCGAGTAAAGTAAACAGGTGATAGCAATATAAAGGAAATTGGACCGGGGTCCATAGTTCACTAGTGGTGTCTCTCCATAAGATAAATAACACATGCTGGGTAAATAAATTACAGTTGGGCAATTGATATAATAAAGATAACATGCATATGTCGAGAGGATCACTATGAGATTTACTCTGGGCATTATAACAAAATACATAGACCGCCATCCAACTGCATCCATGACTAATAATCCACCCACGGGGAATCATCCGAGGACCCCGTGAATATTAAGTTGCGAACAACAGATAATTGCATTAAGCAAAGTGTGTAATATAAACAAAGCATATGTCCTTGGACATAAGAATGTTGTTTTCTCCCTAGTGGCAACAGCACATCTACAACCTTAGAGGTTTCTGTCACTCCCCCAGATTAAATAGAGGCATGAACCCAACTATCGAGCATAAATACCCCCTCTTGGAGTCACTAGTATCTACTTGGCCAAGATAGCTACTAACAATGGAGAGCATGCAAGATCATAAACAACATAGAGATAACATAAGATATTCAGCACATCAACTCAATCATAACACCAATATTCATCGAATCCCAACAAACACAACATGTAGAATTACATAACGATGATCTCAATCATGTAAGGCAGCTCACGAGATCTAAACATGAAGCACATGGTGGAGAAGACAACCATCTAGCTACTGCTATGGACCCATAGTCCAAGGTAGACTACTCACTCATCGCATCGGAGGCAAGCATGGCGATGAAGAAGACCTCCGATGGCGATTCCCCAATCCGACAGGGTGCCGGGAAGAGCTTCTGGACCCTCCCAATCTCGGGTCGACGATGACGGCGGATCGCGATGTGTTTCTGGAAAATTGATTGGATCCTTAGGTTTTTCCCGTCGGGGGGTCTTTCTAGGTGAAGGGGCAGCGTCAGAAGTGGACCAGGGCGGCACACACGTAGGGGGTGAGGCCAGGGGCTGGGCCGCGCTGCCCTGTTGTGTGGCCGGCCCGTGGCCCCTCTCTGTCTGCTCTTCGGACTTCTGGAAGCATCGGTAAATTTCTTGATGTTCAGCTTTTGTTTTGTCCAATTCCGAGAATATTTCCTGTGTAGCTTTTCTGAAACATAAAAATAGCAGAAAACAGGGAACTGGCACTGTGGCATCTTGTTAATAGGTTAGTTCTGGAAAATACATAAAAATGCCACGAAGTGTAACGAAACACTAAGTAAATGGTGTAAGAACAAGCATGGAGCATCAAAAATTATAGATACGTTTGAGACGTATCACACTCCTGGGCGGCGCTGAAGAGAGAGAGTGAGGGGTGTAAATGAAGCAGATCTCACCGGCGGGGTATGTATAGACCCCCAACCTTGAGATTCGTGTTGCCATCTGCATCCTCCATCTCAGACTCACAAACCCTAGATCAATGCCACGTGTCCACGGGTAAAACGGTAATCTTTACTGATACGTCTCCAATGTATCTATAATTTTTGATGCTCCATGCTTGTTTTTACACCATTTGCCTACTGTTTCGTTACACTTCGTGGCACTTTTATGCATTTTCCGGAACTAACCTATTAACAAGTCGCCACAGTGCCAGTTCCCTGTTTTCTGCTGTTTTTGTTTTTCAGAAGTGATACACAGGAAATATTCTCAGAATTGGACGAAACAAGATTCTGAAGTTTTATTTTTCCCGGAAGCTTCCAGAGATCCGAAGAGGAGTTGGAGTGGGGCCACGAGGGCCCCACATACCAGGGCGGCGTGGCCAGGGGCCTGGCAGCGGCCCCTATGTGTGAGAGCCCCTCGGGCCACTTCTGACGATGCCCCTTCACCTATAAAGACCCCCCGACGGAAAAAACCTAAGCACCAGATCAATTTTCCAGAACACATCGCGATCTGCCGCCACCGTCGACCCGAAGATCGGGAGGGTCTAGAAGCTCTTCCCGGCACCCTGCCGGAGAGGGGAATCGCCACCGGAGGTCTTCTTCATCGCCATGCTTGCCTCCGGTGCGATGAGTGAGTAGTCTACCTTGGACTATGGGTCCATAGCAGTAGCTAGATGGTTGTCTCCTCCACCATGTGCTTCATGTTTAGATCTAATGAGCTGCCCTACATGATTGAGATCACCGTTATGTAATTCTACATGTTTGGTTTGTTGGGATCCGATGAATATTGGTGTTATGATTGAGTTACTATACTGAAATATATCTTATGTTATCTCTATGTTGTTTATGATCTTGCATGCTCTCCGTTGTTAGTAGCTATCTTGGCCGAGTAGTTGCTAGTGACTCCAAGAGGGGGTATTTATGCTCGATAGTGGGTTCATGCCTCTATTTAACCTGGGGGAGTGACAGAAACCTCTAAGGTTGTAGATGTGCTATTGCTACTAGGGAGAAAACAACATTCATATGCTCGAGGGCATATGCTTTGTTTGCATTACACACTTTGCTTAATGCAATTATCTGTTGTTCGCAACTTAATACTCATGGGGTGTTCGGATGATATCCCCGTGAGTGGATTATTAGTCATAGATGCAGTTGGATGGCGGTCTATGTATTTTGTTGTAATGCCCAGAGTAAATCGCATAGTGATCTTCTTGACATATCACGTTTATCTTTATTCTATCAATTGCCCAACTGTAATTTGTTTACCCAGCATGTGTTATTTATCTTATGGAGAGACACCACTAGTGAACTGTGGACCCCGGTCCTATTTCCATCATATTGCTATCACCTGTTTACTTTACTCGCACTGTTTATTTTACTCGCATACTATTATCACTTTCCACTCGATACGCTCATAACCTTTGTTTCAAGCAAACCGGTGAGATTGACAACCTCATCGCAAGTTGGGAGCAAAGTATTTGGTTGTGTTGTGTGCAGGTTCCGCGTTGCAGCTAGCAAGCAAAGCTTGGATGAGGCGCCATATATAAATTGTCCGAAGCTGTCGCAAACTAGCAAGCATCACCTACAGTCGTATTGCCCGCTCTTCTCCTGATTGACATAACCTTGGTTTCTTAACTGAGGGAAAACTAGCTGCTATACTCATCACACCTTCCTCTTGGGGTTCCCAACGGGCTGGTCATTCACCACGCATCAAGCATAATTTTCTAGCGCCGTTGCCGGGGAAGAGTGGAAGACCTCTGCAAGGGGAGTTTTTCCCACACACATCCTTTACTTTGTTTTAAGTTTTGCTTTACTTTATTTTTACCTGCATCGTTTTATACCAAAAATCCAAAAAAATAGAATCCTTGGTAGTTGTTTTTACTTGTTTACTTTAGTTTTGCTGAAATGGCTACTCCTGAAAACACCAAGTTGTGTGACTTCACTAGCATGAACAATAGTGATTTTATCTGCACTCCTATTGCACCACCTGCTCCTGCTACAAACTTTTATGAGATTAAGCCTGCTTTGTTGAACCTTGTTATGAAAGAGCAATTTTCTGGTGCTAGTACTGAAGATGCTGCAGCTCATCTCAACAATTTTGTTGAGCTATGTGAGATGCCGAAATATAAGGATGTAGAAAGTGATATTATTAAGCTCAAGTTGTTACCTTTTTCTTTGAGAGGAAAAGCTAAAGATTGGTTGCTGTCTTTGACAAAGAATAGTATTGATTCATGGGCTAAGTGTAAGGATTCTTTTATTGGTAGATACTATCCTCCTGCTAAGATTATATCTCTGCGTAGCAATATTCTAAAGTTTACTCAGTTTGATAATGAACATGTTGCTCAAGCTTGGGAAAGAATGAAATCTATGATAAAGAATTGCCCCACTCATGGACTGACTACTTAGATGATTGTCCAAACTTTTTATGCAGGACTGAATTTTTCTTCGAGGAACCTACTTGATTCATCTGCTGGAGGCACTTTTAAGTCCCTTACCTTGGGCGCCGCAACAAAGCTACTCGACAACATGATGGTAAATTATTCCGAATGGCACACCGAGAGAGCTCCACAAGGTAAGAAGGTAAATTCTGTTGAGGAAACCTCTTCCTTGAGTGATAAGATTGATACCATTATGGCTATGCTTGCTAATGATAGGACTCATGTTGATCCTAATAATGTTCCTTTAGCCTCTTTGGTTGCTCAAGAAGAGCATGTTGATGTGAACTTCATTAGAAATAATAATTTCAGCAACAATGCTTATAGGAACAATTTTTCTAGTAACAACTATAGGTCGTTTCCTTCTAATGGTGATAATAGCTATCTTGGTAGACCTAAAATGCCTAGTGAAGAAAGAATTTTTGAACTTGAAAAGGCTACTAAGAATTTTATGCAGGCGCAATATGAGCAGAACAGGGTTTTCACCAAGACTATATAGGAGCAATCAGCTCTGTTGAGGACTATTAGTCGTCAACTTGAAAATTTAAACAAGGCTATTCCTGAGTTGCAAGCTAAGGTTTCCAAAGCTGAAACCGATATTTCATCTTTGTCTAATGTGCAATCTTCTTTGGTTAACAGAATGTCAGCTAAGCCTGATCCTTTTGCTACTGCTAATGCTATCCAAGTTGGAATTGATGAAAATCTTAGATTGTTAGCAGAATTGCATGCTAGATGGGAAAGAGAGGATGAGATTGCAAGGAATTTGAAAGTTTGTACTATTACTACCTCTAATGATGTTGCTCCTAATGCTAGCAATCCTCTTACTTTGATTGGTGTAGAGAAAACTCCCATTCCTTGTGTTAAAAAGCCTAAAACTGCCAAAACTTTTTCTCAAAAGAGTGCTAAATTTTTTCGGAGTGTAGGAGATGATAGCTCTACTTCTTTTAATGATTTTGATGTTGATGGCTGCAATATATCTGAAGTTATTTTGTTCTTGCAAAATCTTGCTTTGACTCCCAATGCTAGTTCTTTAAATATTTCTTTTATAAAGCATATTACCAATGCTCTCATAAAAATTAGGGATGAGAAGTTGAAGCAAAAAGCTTCTGTTCCCAAGAAGTTAGAAGATGGTTGGGAACCCATCATTGATATGCATGTTAATGGTTTTGATTGCCATGCTTTATGTGATCTAGGTGCTAGTATTTCTATCATGCCTAGAAAAATTTATGACATGCTTGATTTACCGCCTCTTGAAAAATGTTATTATGATGTTCCTATTGCTGATGTTGCTAAGAAGAAACCTTTGGAAAGGATTAATGATGTTCTTATTGTGGTTAACAATAACCTTGTTCCCGTTGATTTTCTTGTTATGGACGTTGAATGCCATGCTTCATGTCCTATTATTTTGGGAAGACCCTTTCTTCGAACTGTAGGTGCCATTATTGATATGAGGGAAGGCACTATAAAATATCAATTCCCACTAAATAAAGGTATGAAACACTTCCCTAGGAAAAGAAAGAAATTACTTTTTGACTCTATTCTTAGAGCAAATTATGGGCTTGATGCTTCATCACTTGATGTTACTTGATTCACAATTTTCTGCGCCTAGCTCAAAGGCGTTAAAGAAAAGCACTCTTGGGAGATAACCCAATGTTTTATTTCTAGTACTTTTTCTTTTATTTGAGTCTTGGAAGTCATTACTACTGTAATGACCGCTCCTTATCCTTTTTATTTTATTGTTGTGCCAAGAGAAGCCTCTAATTCAAGTGAGGTAAAGATTTGGGGATGTTGCTGTCCTGAAACTGTTTTTGGTGCTGCACCGTAAACATTCTTATAAATTCTCTATATATCTTTTGGACCTACGATTTCTTGTGCATATGCCCCAGGTTATATCCAAACTTTCGTTAGTTGAACAATTTTTGATTTGAGCAACAGAAAACCCCTCAAAAATTCGACCTTTATCAGCTGTTATGTTTTGACAGATTTCTGCCAATATTTGTGTTTGCCGCTTTATCGCTTTCTTTTGAGTTCTTTTGATCACGGAACTTTTGGAGAAGTTGCTACAGTAGTATATACTTTATATGTGGTGGTTTTGGGTTGAAACCTGAAGCAAAAAGAGGTTGATTATATGTTATGCTTGCACTAATGTTGCTAATAGAATTGTGTTTAGTTTTGTATGAAGGAAGTTTTCAAGTGTAGGGATTGGAGAATGATGAGATGAGTTAAAGAATGGACAAAAGCTCAAGATTGGGGATGCCCATGCATCACCCCAAGAAATATCCAAGAAGTACAAGCATCAAAGCTTGGGGATGCCCCCGAGGCACCCCTTCTTCATCAGCAAAACTCAGGTCACCTTTCAAGACACTATTTTATGCTTCATGCACTATGTGTTTTTCTTGGAGCATCAGTTGTTTTAGTTTTCTTAGTTAGTTTAGTTTGTTTTCTATAATAAATGGTTGGACCCCAACAAATTTCCTTTGGAGGAGATGTACTTGTTTTCATTTGCCAAGAACACTTAGTTTTTCATTCTTACAATTTCACCAAGTGTTCTTCTTTTTCTGCTACTGCTTTTGGTTTTCGTTTTCGCCTTGATTTGCGTTCAGACCTTGTCATATCTTTTCATCAAGGTGTATTTTTGCCTCTGATCTTTATTGGTTTTCATCAAAAGAGGTGTCTCTAAAAATTTCAAATGGTGTTGGAAAAGAGAAAAAGCTTTGTGCAAAAAAGTGGTACAAGAAGGAGCTTGTGTAGACTGCGGCTTTTTCATGTCATGCTTGATGTCTTTTTGATAGTATGCTTAGTGCTTTTGCTGTAGCATGAATTGTCTCAAATAACTGAGATTGCTTAATGAGCTTTTGAAAAAAATCATGCGTTGTTTTTATCGTTTGGAAGCATTATTTTGGTTTTCTCCTTGATGCTTTATTTGGGTTGACTTGGCGCATGCTCACACATGTTAGACTCAGACAAAGTCGCCAATAGCCTCTATGATCATTTAGTTTTTGACTTTTGATGCCATCTTATGCTTCTTTTAATGTTGCTTTGTCGCTTTGCATGATTATGGCCATTATTGCTCTCTTAGTTGGTCGCTCCCAGTCTTTTGCTAGCCCTCGCCTTGTACTGAGTATGAGCTCTACTCGTGCATCCAACTCCTAAAAACCAAGTTTGCCAAAGTGTCCACCATACATACCTACTAGCAATTTTCTATTCCAAGTAAATTTGACTTGCTTTTATCTTCTCTTCAAATTAAACTCTTACCAGTGTTATGCGAAAATTGGTCAGTAAAGCTCTCACGAACCGGAAGGCACACTTTACTTTTTCCTGTTCTTAAAAATTTGACATTGTGGTCTCTTATGTTGAGTTGTTATGCTTGCAAGTTGTAAGTTGGATTCTAGCCCAGCCATGCTGTCATGGGGCAAGCTTTCAACATTGCACTTCTTATTTGAGTTGATATCGTGATCTTTTGTTTATGGATGCCCGCGGTGTGAAATGAATTGGGAATCTTGTGGGGATCATGGAGTTTGTATATGTGTTAGGGAAATGCCTGGGCCGCCAATCTAAGCCATGCATAATTCATGGTGGAAATTTGTAGCATACCCATGGTGGACATTCGACGACGCATCTCACAATAAAAAGCTGAACAAATGGTAAATAAAAGAGATGTCGAGGTGTTCATTGTCTGCTTGTCCTATCATTTTGATGTGGGCTTGTTCCATGTCATCGGGCACGGAGGTACCCCGTTGGCGGTTTTCGATGATACATATATACTTACAATGACAAGAGCCTTGCTTGGGACTCTAAGTTGAGTAGCATGAGGTTTGGGTACTCGTATTCACGGGACACGAGGTTTTCAACTTATGATTTGTCAAGCATATGCATCATAATTGTTCTCGCATTAACTCTAACCACTCAAGATGCTTATGATGGGGGCAATGAGAGCTCAAAGCCGGTAAGTACCATAATTTTTCAAGGTCTATAAAACTTGCAATCACTACTTCCCTCTGCGAAGGGCCTTTCTTTTACTTTTATGTTGAGTCACCACCTTCTTTCTTTATGCACCATAAGAGAGCAAAGTTACCATTCTTAGTATAATGTGCATTGTCCCAAAGTTTTCATTGATTGATTCATATTGTTGGTTTCACTTGTTCTCAAATTATTTGTATCTAGTCGCCCTCTTAAACTTGAAGGTGTCCTATGCACTTATGTTTTGCTCTCTATGAAGGACAAGCTGAAAACCATTTGTATGTTTTTCCTTATGATTTGAACACACGTTTGACTTTCATTGTTTCATTTTCATGATCTTTTGTTTGTGTTCATTTTCATGTTTACAACATGGTTGCTAAGTTTCTATTGTCAAGATTATATCTTTCATGCCCATGTTTTAAGTTCTTATGATCCCAGCTCAAAATGCTTACATATATGATCAAGATTGTGTAGGTGCATGTCACCTCAAAAATTATTCTTTTGTTATCACTTACCTACTCGAGGACGAGCAGGAGTTAAGCTTAGGGATGCTTGATACGTCTCCAACGTATCTATAATTTTTGATGCTCCATGCTTGTTTTTACACCATTTGCCTACTGTTTCGTTACACTTCGTGGCACTTTTATGCATTTTCCGGAACTAACCTATTAACAAGTCGCCACAGTGCCAGTTCCCTGTTTTCTGCTGTTTTTGTGTTTCAGAAGTGATACACAGGAAATATTCTCAGAATTGGACGAAACAAGTTCCTGAAGTCTTATTTTCCCCGGAAGCTTCCAGAGATCCGAAGAGGAGTTGGAGGGGGGCAACGAGGGCCCCACACACCAGGGCGGCGCGACCAGGGGCCTGGCCGCGCCCCCTATGTGTGAGAGCCCCTCGGGCCACTTCTGACGATGCCCCTTCGCCTATAAAGACCCCCCAATGGAAAAAACCTAAGCACCCGATCAATTTTCCAGAACACATCGCGATCCGCCGCCGCCGTCGACCCGAAGATCGGGAGGGTCCAGAAGCTCTTCCCGGCACCCTGCCGAAGAGGGGAATCGCCACCGGAGGTCTTCTTCATCGCCATGCTTGCCTCTGGAGCGATGAGTGAGTAGTCTACCTTGGAATATTGGGTCCATAGCAGTAGCTAGATGGTTGTCTCCTCCACCATGTGCTTCATGTTTAGATCTCATGAGCTGCCCTACATGATTGAGATCACCGTTATGTAATTCTACATGTTTGGTTTGTTGGGATCCGATGAATATTGGTGTTATGATTGAGTTTCTATACTGAAATATATCTTATGTTATCTCTATGTTGTTTATGTTCTTGCATGCTCTCCGTTGTTAGTAGCTATCTTGGCCGAGTAGTTGCTAGTGACTCCAAGAGGGGGTATTTATGCTCGATAGTGGGTTCATGCCTCTATTTAACCTGGGGGAGTGACAGAAACCTCTAAGGTTGTAGATGTGCTATTGCTACTAGGGAGAAAACAACATTCATATGCTCGAGGGCATATGCTTTGTTTACATTACACACTTTGCTTAATGCAATTATCTGTTGTTCGCAACTTAATACTCATGGGGTGTTCGGATGATATCCCCGTGAGTGGATTATTAGTCATAGATGCAGTTGGATGGCGGTCTATGTATTTTGTTGTAATGCCCAGAGTAAATCGCATAGTGATCTTTTTGACATATCACGTTTATCTTTATTCTATCAATTGCCCAACTGTAATTTGTTTACCCAGCATGTGTTATTTATCTTATGGAGAGACACCACTAGTGAACTGTGGACCCCGGTCCTATTTCCATCATATTACTATCACCTGTTTACTTTACTCGCACTGTTTATTTTACTCGCATACTATTATCACTTTCCACTCGATACTCTCATAACCTTTGTTTCAAGCAAACCGGTAAGATTGACAACCTCATCGCAAGTTGGGAGCAAAGTATTTGGTTGTGTTGTGTGCAGGTTCCGTGTTGCAGCTAGCAAGCAAAGCTTGGACGAGGCGCCATATATAAATTATCTGAAGCTGTCGCAAACTAGCAAGTATCACCTACAGTCGTATTGCCCGCTCTTCTCCTGATCGACATAACCTTGGTTTCTTAACTGAGGGAAAACTAGCTGCTATACTCATCGCACCTTCCTCTTGGGGTTCCCAACGGGCTGGTCATTCACCACGCATCATTTACCAATGGTGCTTATACCACGAATCTTACCCTAGAAGGAACTACGTGGAGAAATTTACGGCGGATTCTGTGGTAAGATCTAACAGATTCCAGGAATCTCGTCTAACGCAAACTACATCACACAGTCTGCTATTGGCGGCGGTTTGAAACATGAAGATAGGAGGAACGCCAAGATCCGCCATCAAAACACAGGAAAAAAAGAGCTATGGTGGATGACTTCGGCAAGGACCAGCATAGCAGATGGAAATGGAAATCTTGAAGTTCCCTTGGGGCTATTGTTGGGGATATACCAAATAGGTATACCTGTGACGTAGTCCTAAACCAGCGAGCCAGGGTGGCCCATGGAGGTGTTATGGCGGATAGCCTACCGGGTGGCCTAGTTGCTGGACAACCCATGGCGGTACAGGAGGACATAGGAGCTTATGGCGGTTACCCTAGATAGGCCCGTGTCGGATTTGCCATGTAGTGTACGATGTTGTATAGGACTTAGTCTAGGACTCCATATTATATCCGCCCCAATACCACCGTGATGCCCACACCATGTGCCTTTATATGCCGGCTTGGAGAAGCCCTCGAGGCACAACATAGACAATCTCATTGTAACCGATCACTTGTTGCCATATAGTGAATTATAGCAGCACGTAGGGTCTCATCATCGTTGCGGGATCTGAAGCTGGGTAAACACGTGCTACCACCATCCTGGATCGCACCTCCGTGTTCACCCCCTTCCACAAACTGCCATACACCTACCCCTATGGTAAATCTTTTGATGAAACCACGACAGCGAGGCGTCCGCAATAGGAGGTTTTCCTTCAACCCGTTGACACAGTTCCAGTTGTGGGAACCAAGTCAGGATGAAGAAAGGAAGAGGAGGGAATGAATGAGCCAAGATCCCCGAGGGGGGTTTATATAGTGGGGAGAGGGGGTAGGTGGCGCCGTCCCTAGGGGAAACCCTAGGCCGACTGCCCCACCTTCACCGCCGCCGGTCCCAAGGGCAAATCCTAGGGCGCCCGGCCTTTGGGGCTTGGCCGGCCTGGCCTATGGGCCTAGCCCATTTCCCTTTTTCCCATTTTGTTTTATTTGTTAATTAACTAATTCACTTTTAACATTTAATTACTTTAATTAGATACTAAACACATTAACTAATTAATCCTTGGCATAATTCCTTCACCGATACAACTTTGATAAAGTTCGGACCATTTCTGGTGTCTTCAAAACCTTTCCGATATTGCCCAGAACTTTTCCATATATTGCTTGGAACTTTTCTAGATACCTCCTTATCACTTTCCATTAATTACAAATCTACCCCTAAGCGTCCTATACCCTTAAGTGTGACACCCTATGGTTCGAGGAATTCCCAGACATGATCGAGACTCCTCTCCGATCAATGATCAACAGGGGGTTCTGGAAAACCATGTTGATCCCTGTGTACTCCATGAAACTCTTCGTTGATCCTGTAAACATAGTATTCTATTCCCTTTGTCTCAAGATACTAGATCTTGTCTGAGGTTAGATCACCGATATCCCCATATCATTGTTCACCCTCGTCTGACAAGTCTTTCAACTCGTTTCACGACACTGCGTACTCCGTGACCTAATCACATGCTTGCAAGCTCATATATGTAATTGTCAACGAGTGAGCCCAGAGTATCTATCCGTCACGTGGATGGACAAATCCCGCTCTTGGTTCACACTCCTCTACCTACTCCTTTGGCATACCCAATATGCACCTTTTTAGTCAACCAGTTACGTGAAGACGGTTGATGCAATCAAAGTAGCCTCCAGATGTAGTGATTATCGTAGTGACTTCACGGTCTAAGGAACCGATTACTTTGTTTATTAGTTATATGCAGTGTTGAACTTTGTGACTGATCTAGTTGCATTAACGGTACTTTGGGTGTGTGTCTAGCATGTCCAACATGACCTCAATGTTCATTGATGCATTTGCCCATGACCAGGAAACCTTGATCATCAGATGACACATGAGCTGGTTAGCTAGAGTTAACCAGGGACCTTTTTCATATACGTCACACGTGTATTAATATTTCCGCTTAATAAAGTTATAGCATGACATATAATATCATGAATAAATGAGATATGGTTCAAAAATATACTTTTATTATTTGCCTCTAGGGCATATCTCCTTCAGTCTCCCACTTGCACTAGAGTACAAATTATCTAGTTTACATTCGGTAATCATCTAACACCCATCGCATGCCGGTGTGGATCAAACTTTGCCTATGGAAGAGGCTTCGACAATGGGTTTTCTACATTCAGATTCGTGTGTACTTTACAAACTCTGACTTTACCATCCCTTACATAATCTCTTATGACATGGTAATGCTGCAGTATATGTTTAACTACAGAATGAGCTCTAAGCTCCTTGGTGTTGGCGATGGCGGCCGTGTTGTCACATAGAATGTCCACAGGTTTGCCCATGCTCGGAAACACCCCAAGCTCGATGACGAACTTGTGTAGTCAAACTCCTTCATTAGCCGCTTCGGAGGTGGCCATATACTCCGACTCCATTGTAGATTGAGCCACTAAGTCCTGCTTACAGCTCTCCCAGCTCACCGCTCCTCCATTCAACATAAATACATATCATGTTTGAGACTTTGAATCGTCTAGGTCAGTGTCAAAACTAGCATCAACATAACCCTTTATGTTGAGCTCTTCTTCATTTCCACCATAAACTAGAACCATGTCCTTAGTATTCTTTAAATACTTGAGGATACGTTTAACCACTTTCCAGTGAGTTGTACCAGGGTTATCTTGATACCGTCTTGTCAAACTAAGAGCCAATGCAACATCAGGTCTAGTACTTTGCAGAGCAATAATGATGGAGTCTATGGCTCGGGCATAGGGAATGTCAGCCACCTTGATGAACCACAAGTATAGGGGGTGTATCATAGTACTTTTGATAAATAAGAGTGTCGAACCCAACAAGGAGCAGAAGATGTTGACAAGTGGTTTTGATCAAGGATTCACTGTAAATACTAGCAAATGGGTTTTTAGGGGTATTTGGTAATGCAAATAAATAAAGTACGAGTAAATAAAAGACAGTAATAGTAATTGCTGCAAGTGGCCCAATCCTTTCTAGAGCAAAGGACAAGCCGGTTGTGTAACTTATGATTACCAAACGTTCCTGAGGACACACGGGAGTTTCTGTCGAGAGCTTTCGCTTCATGCTGCTAAGTAATCTTTATTCGTTTGATAAGTGTTATGGGGGTGAACCTGTGCTAGCGTACTACCCTTACTAGGACTAATACACACTTGTGATTATACCCCCTGCAAGCATCCACAAATACAAGAAAGTAATTAAGATAAATCTAACCACAGCCTTAAACTCTGAGATCCTACGCTCCCCGGGTGCAATGGTTTCCTAACGGGGGTTTAGGTTTCTATCACTCCGGCAACCCCATAATTAGTAGCCAAATACACAATGCATTCCACTAGGCCCATAAATGGTGAAGTATCATGTAGTCGACGTTCACATGACACCACTAGTAGAGTAACACCACAACATAAATATCAAACCATTAAATATTACTCAACATAGTTTCACTACTAACATCTCGACTTCTCCCATGTCCTCAAGAACTAAACGAACTACTCACAAGACATCATATGGATCATGACCAGAGGTAAAATAATGGTAAATAACAATCTAAACATAAACCTTAATTCAATGGTTCCACTCAATAGCATCAACTACAAAGGTAATCAACACCGGGAAAGTTTCCCCTAAGAATTTGACAAGATTCAACCCGAGATGTTATAGCGGGATGGCGTGGTGATGGTGGAGATGAACGTGCTGATGATGATGATGTTGATGATGATCCCGATGAAGTCCAGCGCAATGATGATGACGATGGCGACGATCTCCCCTCTCCGGGAAGGAATTTCCCCGGCAGATTTCTGCCTGCCGGAGAGCTTTTCTCTCTCGGTGTTTTCTGCCCCACAGAGGCGGCGGTGTCTATCTCTGATCCCCCCTTGACTTAGGTTTTCAGGGACGACAATATACGCGAGGGGGCAATGGTAGTAGTGGGCCAGGGTGGCCTCACCACAGGGCGGTGTGGCCAGGGGTGGGCCCGCGCCACTTGGTGGTGAGCCCACCCTGCTGCTCCTCTCGCCTCCTCCTTCTGGCTACTTTCGTCTTCTAATATTATATGAATTTTTGGGTATTTCTCCGGAATTGTTGATCTTCAGAAATATGGTGTCTTGACGGTCCCTTTTCCAGCAGAATCCTGACTCTGGTAGCAAGTTCTCCAATGATCATCAAACATGTAAAAGCAAAGGAAACAACATAAGTATCATCTCTAAATATGAAATATATCAATGAATAATAGTAAATTATGATACAAAATAGTGATGCAAAATGGACGTATCAACCCCCCAAGCTTAGACCTCGCTTGTCGGCAAGCAAAAACTGAACTCGGTAAACATGACCACGGGTTTATGGAGTGAAGTGTCGATAAACAAAATACGAACAAGAAGCATCACATTTACCAAGGCACAAGTTATAATAGACAACAACTTCCCTTCATATAATATAGACTTGCAATAAGCAAAAGGAAATCACAAATAAAGATGCATAAGGTAAATCATGATTGGTGATGGCAAACCTTTGTTCTTGGTCAGAGAACAATGAACAAACTACACCTATTCTTGAACGGAGCCTTTTATAACAGAGCTAATATAGCAAAAACCATATGCTCAATGAAACAAACTCTTTACAATCATAGAAAGCTTTCAAAGGTATATTCCTTCAGATAAAAGCATCATACTAAACAAAGGAAGATAGTAAACATGATTGAACAGATCAACATATGGATGAATGAATCATAACAACTCAAATGCTTGCTTGAGATAGAAGGGAATGGGTTGACTCAACATAAAAGTAAAAGATAGGCCCTTCGCAGAGGGAAGCAGGGATTAAACATGAGCTTTTCATTTGTAAAACAGAGGTAAAAGTTGTTTTGAGAGGTGGTTGCTTTTGTCAACGACTAGCAACAAAGTTCTTGATATCTTCCATACTAAACAAATGAGAGCGGTTCCAAGATGTTGATTAATTGGCACAATTGTGCTCTTTTATAGCTTGGCACTCCTCCCCACTTTTACTTTCTCAAACCATGGCTAACCGATTCCATTGGGTGCCCACCAACTTTCACATACCATGGAGGAGTGCCTTTTTTTCTTTTCTTTTCTTTCTTTTTAGATTACAATGGTCTGACCAGCTCCCTTGCAAAATTAATGATGAGCAGATGAAGCATGCAAGTCGAGGGGTACTCAATTTAGTATGATCAGCTCCCTTGCAAAATTAATGACAAACCCAACCACTACGTCCTCATGAGCTAAAAACAGTGGCACAAAACAAGACGTATTTGAAGGTTTTTGAAAGGTAGCACATGAAAATTTACTTGGAATGGCTTGAAATACCATGCATAGGAATTTATAGTGGACTCTTTGGAAGTAACTTGGTTTTAGGGGATTGGATGCACGAGAAGTATTCCCTCTCAGTATAGGTTTTTGGCTAGCAAGGCTAGGTAGCAAGCATAAGAGTTGCATGAAACAAACAAGCATACATGTGATAGGAACAATCATGCAAATTTCCTTGAAAGTACAAACGATTTTAACTTGAGAATACTATTGCTTATGAGCCAATCATGAAGGAAAGCTGAAATGATGTAACTACTAACACTTCCTTTTTTTCTACTCAAACCTCAAGGTAATGTTGCTACTGACCAAGCTAAGTTTGCCAAAACCAACTAGATTTACTCATGCTCCCAAAGTGATACCAATACTAATCAACAGGACTAATCGTACAAGAAAGATTGCAAACTAAAATAAAGTGCGCGGAAAGTAAATGATAAAACTTCTCATTAATATTTCTCAACCGCAACTCACACCAAGGGATACATAGATAACCAACTAAAGGAGGATACTTCCACTCTACAAAATATTCTATAAGATAACTTCTCTATTCATGATATGACTCTACTTGAAAAGTAAATGGGTAAAAGATAATGATGTGATACCGCGGCACTCCCCCAAGCATGGAACAAACCAAGGGGATGCCTATACCAATGACGAATTACTCCTTCGGCGGTGGGGTGAGTCTTTATCATCATCAGACTTCCAAGGCAGAGGTTCCCCATCAAGGAAAGATGTCTTTGTCTCCAATATCCTGAAACTGGCAGCAGCTCTCATTTCTTTAAACCTAGCTTCATACTCATAGTTTTGGTTCTGCAAATCATAGAGTTGTGCTTGTAATTTGTTGGTGGTCTCATGGAGTGACAAGATGTCATCCGAGAGATCTGCGGTCTCCTTCTTGTGCTTGGCGATGAGTTCTTGATTTATCCTGTGGATGATGTCCACCTCGTGTTTCGCCATCTTCTTGTATTTAAAAACTTCTTGCTCTAGCGCTTCCATCCTGGCTTCGAGACTCCCCTCTCCCCTGTAGGGCCCTGGACATCTTCTATCTGCAACTTCCCGTCCTCGAGTGACAACTCCTTCGGATGCATCTTCAGCTCCCTCATGTATGGATTAATGATGTCCACAAGAGAGTTCTCCTCGGATGAACCAGACAAAGACATGGTGACTCTAAACCTGAGAACAACTCCTGACAGAAACAGATTGAAACAAAAACATGACGATAACACGATATACAGACCTCGAGCAATCCGGGGGGTTATATAGGTGAAAATTAAACATCGAAACGAAGTCACAAGAGGAAACCGGGATGGAAACGAGTTCTGAGGTGGTCTCACCACAGGGTGGCGCGGCTAGGAGGGGGCCCATGCCACTAGGTGGTGAGGAGCCACCGGACTACGTTTCCAACCCGTTTTCGTCTCATGATTTTTAATATTTAATAAAAACAACAAAAATATAAATAGAAGAACTTATCATGAATCTTTTCTAACTAGAACTATTACCTATTCGGAAACGGACTCTGCAGTTTCCTGCATATGCTCTTGGATGAATTCTTCCGGAGTAATCATTTGAATAACATCGACATCTTCATTATAAGAATCTCCAGAAATATAATGTTTGAGTCTTTTCCCATTCACCACTTGCGTAGTGTTATCTTTAAGCGAAGCAATCTTTGCCGCACCTGAGCGATACACCTCTTCAATAACAAAGGGTCCTTCCCATTTCGAGAGTAATTTTCCTGCAAAAAATCTGAGATGAGACCTATACAATAGAACTTTCTCACCAACATGAAACTCTCTCTTAAGAATTCTCCTATCATGCCATTGTTTGACTTTCTCTTTGAAAAGTCTGATATTCTCATAAGCTTCGTTTCTTCACTCATCTAAAGAACTCAAATCATGCAATCTTTTCTTACGGCGAGTTTAAAATCGCTATTAAGCTCTCTCACTGCCTAAAAAGCTTTGTGTTCTAATTCTAAAGGCAAGTGACACGCTTTTCCATAAACCATTTTGTAAGGAGACATGCCCATGGGGTTCTTATAAGAAGTTCTATAAGCCCATAAAGCATCATTCAACTTGCTAGCCCAATTTTTTCTAGATCTATTAACAGTCTTCTACAAGATAGACTTGATCTCTCTATTCGATAGCTCTACTTGCCCACTAGTTTGGGGATGATAAGTAGAAGCAATTCTACGATTAACGTCATATCTAGCAAGAGTTTTCCTAAAACCTCCATGAATAAAATGAGAAACTCCGTCAGTCATAAGATATCTAGGCACACCAAACCTAGGAAAAATAACATCCTTAAGCATTTTTAACGAGGTCTCACCATCGGCACTCATCGTAGGTATACCTTCTACCCACTTAGTAACATAATCAACAGCAACAAGTATATGAGTATAACCTCCTAAAGGAGGAAAAGGACCCATAAAGTCAAATCCCCAACAATCAAATAGTTCAATAACAAGAGAATAACTCATAGGCATTTCATTGCGTCTAAAAATATAACCAACTCTTTGGCATTCATCACAAGATAGAACAAACTTTCTAGTATCTTTAAAAAGGGTTGGCCAATAAAAACCTGATTGTAGAACCTTTTGTGCAGTTCTATCTCCAGCATGATGTCCTCCATAAGCACTACCATGGCATTTTCTCAATATCTCTTGTTGTTCATACTCTGGAACACATTTTCATATAATACCATCAACTCCTTCTTTATATAAGTGTGGGTCATCCCAAAAATAATGCCTCAAGTCATAAAAGAATTTCCTTCTTTGCTAAGCTGTAAAGGTTGGAGGAAAATACTTGGAAACAATAAAGTTAGCATAATCAGCATACCAAGGATTCGGTCGCATAGTTACCTTTATTGAAGCCAACTGTTCATTTGGAAAACTATCATTAACAAGAATAGGATCAAAAGAAATGTCTTCCAACCTAGACAAATTGTCAGCAACAGGATTTTCAGCACCTTTCCTATCTACAATATGCAAATCAAACTCTTGTAAAAGCAACACCCATCTGATAAGCCTAGGCTTAGCATCCTTCTTTGATATAAGATATCTAATAGCAGCGTGATCAGTATGAATAGTAACTTTTGAATCTACGATATAAGGTCTAAACTTATCACATGCAAAAACAACAGCAAGAAACTCTTTCTCAGTGGTAGCATAATTCTTCTAAGCAGCATCAAGAGTCTTACTAGCATAATGAATAACATTCAACTTCTTATCTACGCGCTATCCAAGAATAGCACCCACAGCAAAATCACTAGCATCACACATAATTTCAAAGGGTAAATTCCAATCAGGTGGTTGAACAATAGGAGCAGTAATTAAAGCCTTCTCAAGAGTTTCAAAAGCTTCCTTACAATCATCATCAAAAACAAATGGTACATCCTTTTGAAGAGGATTAGTAAGAGGCTTTGAAATCTTAGAGAAATCTTTAATAAACCTCTTATAAAAACCAGCATCACCCAGAATACTATGAATAACTTTAACATCCCTAGGAAAGGGCATTTTCTCAATTGCTTCAACCTTTGCTCTATTAACTTCAATTCCTCTTTCGGAGATTTTATGTCCAAGAACAATTCCTTCATTCACCATAAAGTGGCATTTCTCCCAATTAAGAACAAGATTAGTTTCTTCACATCTCTGCAAAACTTTATCAAGATTGTACGAACAATTACCAAAAGAAGTTCCATAGACGGAGAAATCGTCCATGAATACCTCCACAATTTCTTCACAAAAACCATGAAAAATAGCAGACATGCATCTTTGAAAAGTAGCGGGAGCATTGCACAAACCTAAAGGCATAAGTCTATAAGCATAAGTTCCATAAGGACAAGTAAAAGTGGTTTTCTCTTGATCTTGCTTTTTAACAGCAATCAGAGAGAAACCAAAATAACCATCAAGAAAACAAAATTGAGTTTTCTTAGATAACCTCTCTAGCATTTGATCTATAAACAGTAAAGGATAATGATATTTCTTAGTAACTTCGTTGACCTTTCTAAAATCAATGCACATCCTATAACCAAATACTACCGTTTGAGGAATAAGCTCGTTATTCTCATTAGGAACAACAGTAATACCTCATTTCTTAGGAACAGAATGAACATGACTAACCCATCTACTATGAGCAATAGGATAAATAATACCAACATCAAGGAGCTTCAATACCTCATTTCTTACCACTTCCTTCATCTTAGGAATTAAGCGGCGTTGATGTTCAACAATTGGCTTTGCATCTGGCTCCTTGTTAATAGCATGCTGACATATAGTAGGAGAAATCCCTTTTAAATCATCAAGAGTATATCCCATAGCTCCTCGGTGTTTCCTCAATGTTTCTAATAATCTTTCTTCTTCCTTTCCTAAAAGTTTAGAACTAATAATAACAGGATATATCTTCTTGTCATCAATATAAGAATATTTAAGATCATCAGGTAAAGGTTTTAAATCAAAAACAGGATCTTCCTTGGGTGGCAAAGTGGTACCCAAATCCTCCATAGGTAAATTGTGTTTAATCAATGCTGGTTGATGAAGAAGAATATCGTCAATCTCATCTCTTTCTTCCCTGAAGACCTCACTTTCATGGTCCTCCATAAATTGCTACAAAGCATTATTAGGAGCAAGAGCAATAGAGGCAAGCTGTTCAACTCGAAAATCTTCATTAGGCAATTCATTTTCATAAGGAGCTTTAGTAAACTTAGAAAAATTAAACTCATAAGATTCTCCATCAAATTTAGTCAAAATTCTCTCATTCTTACAATCTATAACAGCTCCACAAGTATTCAAAAAGGGTCTACCGAAAATAATAGGACAAGTTTTACTAGGTTCTGTACCAAGTGTTAGAAAATCAGCAGGATATTTAGTCTTACCGCATAGAACTTCCACATCTCGAACAATACCAATTGGAGAGATAGTTGCTCTATTAGCAAGCTGAATAACCACATCGATTTCCTCCAGTTCACAAGGGGCAATTTCATGCATGACTTCTTTGTAAAGCTCGAAAGGAATGACATTTGAACTTGCACCGATATCGCATAAACCATAATAACAATGATCACCAATCCTGACAGAAAGCACAGGAACACTTGTTTTCCTAGATCTACTAGGATGTGAAACAATGTTAGAAGCATCTTCACAAAATACAATATGTTCATCTTTTACATTTTTAGTAACAAGATCCTTCACTATAGCTACAGGAGACTTAATAGTAATTTGCTCATCAGGTTCTACAGCTTTCTTTGCACTTTTCTTAAGCACACTAACTAAAGTAGAATGTTCCTTTACCTTAGCAGGGAAAGGAGTTTTCTCAAGATAAAGCTCAGGCAAAATGCGATCAACAGTACAAACTTCAGTAGTTCTAGCAGGAGCACAACTAATAGTATCTTTCTTTGGAACATCAAGATACGAGGCGAAGGCCTTAAAACAGTTAGCAAATATTTGGGAATCAAGACCATAAATAGCACTAACATTACGGAAGTCATCGGTTCCCATAAAAGCTTTAATGCATTCATAATCATAATTTATACCTGACTTCCTACCTTTGTCGTTCTCCCATCGTTCAGTATTTTCTTGAATATGGTCAAGAAGATCCCATTTAGCTTCTTCTTTCATACGTGTAAATGATCCAGAGCAAGAAGCATCCAATAAATCCTTGTCATGAAGAGTAAGCCTTGCATAAAAGTTATTAATAACAATATTCCTGGGGAGCTCATGAATGGGACAATTGAGCATTAGCAACTTCAATCTCCCCCACGCTTGGGCAATACTCTCTCCATCATGAGGCCAAAAGTTATATATCTGATTACGATCTTTATGAATCTCACTTGGAGGATAAAATTTGGAATAAAAGTGAGGTAAAATTTCCTCCCAGCCAATAGATGGACCATCCTTGAGCAGCCTATACCATTCTGCAGCTCTGCCCTTCAGTGATAAAGAGAATAGCTTTCCCTTAACCTGGCTTGATGAGATACCTGCACACTTGAACAACTCGCATAATTCATGTATAAAGAGTAAATGATCACCCGGATAGACAGTTCCATCTCCTAAATAGCGGTTATTTATAATACGTTCAACATTTTTCATAGGTATTTTAAAAGGATCTAATTGAGCAGGCGGTGGTTCATCTACCACCGTAGCAGAGGCAGTAGCATTCCCAAATAGGGAACCAAATGGAGAATTCTCCATAGCAAAATAAAATAAAAATAAAAATAAAAGACAGAAATAAAAACAAAACTCACAGCGAAAGTTACCTTTACCAATTCCACTCTTCAATAGCACTTCACTCCCTAGCAACGACGCCAGAAAATAGTCTTGATGACCCACAAGTATAGGGCGTGTATCGTAGTACTTTCGATAAATAAGAGTGTCGAACCCAACGAGGAGCAGAAGGTGTTTACAAGTGGTTTTGATCAAGGATTAACTGTAAATACTAGCAAATGGGTTTTCAGGGGTATTTGGTAATGCAAATAAATAAAGTACGAGTACATAAAAGACATTAATAGTAATTGCTGCAAGTGGCCCAATCCATTCTAGAGCAAAGGACAAGCCGGTTGTGTAACTTATGATTACCAAACATTGCTGAGGACACACGAGAGTTTCTGTCGAGAGCTTTCACTTCATGCTGCTAAGTAATCGTCATTGGTTTGATAAGTGTTATGGGGGTGAACCTGTGCTAGCGTACTACCCTTACTAGGACTAATAAACACTTGTGATTATACCCCCTGCAAGCATCCGCAAATATAAGAAAGTAATTAAGATAAATCTAACCACAGCCTTAAACTCTGAGATCCTACACTCCCTCGTGCAATGGTTTCCTAACGGGGGTTTAGGTTTCTATCACTCCGGCAACCCCACAATTAGTAGACAAATACACAATGCATTCCACTAGGCCCATAAATGGTGAAGTATCATGTAGTCGACGTTCACATGACACCACTAGTAGAATAACACCACAACATAAATATCAAACCATTAAATATTACTCAACATAGTTTCACTACTAACATCTTGACTTCTCCCATGTCCTCAAGAACTAAATGAACTACTCACAAGACATCATATGGATCATGACCAGAGGTGAAATAATGGTAAATAACAATCTGAACATAAACCTTAATTCAACGGTTCCACTCAATAGCATCAACTACAAAGGTAATCAACACCGGGAAAGTTTCCCCTAAGAATTTGACAAGATTCAACCCAAGATGTTACAGCGGGATGGCATGGTGATGGTGGAGATGAAGGTGCTGCTGATGATGATGATGATGTTGATGATGCTCCCGATGAAGTCCAGCGCGATGATGATGACGATGGCGACGATCTTCCCTCTCTGGGAAGGAATTTCCCCGGCAGATTTCTGCCTGCCAGAGAGCTTTTCTCTCTCGGTATTTTCCGCCCTGCTGAGGCGGCGGTGTCTATCTCTGATCCCCCCTTGACTTAGGTTTTTGGGGACGACAATATACGTGAGGGGGCAATGGCAGTAGTGCGCCAGGGTGGCCTCACCACAGGGCAGCGCAGCCAGGGGGTGGGCCCATGCCACCTGGTGGTGATCCCACCCTACTGCTCCTCTCGCCTCCTCCTTTTGGCTACTTTCGTCTTCTGATATTATATTAATTTCTGGGTGTTTCTCCGGAATTGCTGATCTTCAGAAATATGGTGTCTTGACAGTCCCTTTTCCAGCAGAATCCTGACTCCGGTAGCAAGTTCTCCAATGATCATCAAACATGTAAAAGCAGAGGAAACAACATAAGTATCATCTCTAAATATGAAATATATCAATGAAAAATAGTAAATTATGATACAAAATAGTGATGCAAAATGGGCGTATCAGACCTCACTCTTCTCCTTCTCTGTTGCCGGGCTTTGAGTCATACTCAAGGATAACCCCTTAACAACTCGCAAATTTCCCTTCCTGGAATTTTCCATATTGAACCTCTTCAATACCTGGTCAAGGTAAGTACTCTGACTCAACTCTAATAGGTGCCTTGATCTATCTCTATAGATCTTAATGCCTAATATGTATGCAGCTTGACCCATATCTTTCATTGATAAGTTGATGTTCAAATATTCCTTCCCACTGTTAAGCATTTTCACATCATTCTGTATCAGCAATATGTCATCCACATATAATACCAGGAATGAAAATGAGCTCCCAGTCATCTTCTTGTAAATGCAGGACTCTTTGGTGTTCTAGACAAATCCAAAACCTTTGATGACCTTATCAAAACTAAGATTCCAGCTCCGAGATGCTTGCTTTAGTCCATAGATGAACCTTTGAAGCTTGCATACTTTATTAGCATCCTTAGGATCAACAATACCCTCCGGTTGTACCATGTATAATTCCTCTTCAATGTTGCCAGTAAGAAAGGCGGTTTTGATGTTCATCTGCCATATTTCATAATCGAAATAAGCAGCAACAGCTAACAAAATCCGAATAGACTTTAGCATCACTACGGGAGACAATGTCTCATCGTAGTCAACTCCTTGAATTTGTCGGAAAACTTTTGCGACAAGTTGTGCTTTGTAGACGGTTACATTACCGTCTGCGTCAGTCTTTTTCTTGAAGATCCATTTATTCTCAACGTCCTTGCGGTCGCTGGCAATAGCTACCAAGGTCCATACTTGGTTGTCATACATGGATCTTATTTCGGATTTCATGGCTTCGAGCCATTTCTTGGACTCGGGTCCTTCCACCGCTTCCATGTAGGTAGCAGGTTCATCTAGGTCAGTCAACATGACTGAGAGTATAGGATTCCCAAACCACTGAGGGGATTTGCAGACTCGTGCAGACCTGCGTTCAGTCTGCTCAATGATAGCACCCTGATTCATATCAGGAGCCCCTACTTCCTCTTCGATAGAGGGCACATCGGGAACTGCTTCTGTTGCGCTACTCGGTACTTCGAGTGAGGGGTCATCGATCTTGTCAAGCTCGATCTTCCTTCCACTCACGCCTCTCATGAGAAACTCTTTTTTGAGAAACACTCCAGTCTTAGCAACAAAAGTTTTGCCTTCGGCCGGATGGTAGAAGGTATACCCAAGGATTTACCTTGGATATCCTACAAAGATGCACTTTTCTGCTTTAGTTTCGAGTTTGTCAGGCTATAACTTCTTTACATATGCATCACAACCCCAAACC
Source organism: Dactylis glomerata (assembly GCA_007115705.1). Classification (NCBI taxonomy): domain Eukaryota; kingdom Viridiplantae; phylum Streptophyta; class Magnoliopsida; order Poales; family Poaceae; genus Dactylis; species Dactylis glomerata. The sequence goes on along the minus strand of QXEO01000533.1, from coordinate 2,069,764 downwards.
CTAAGGAACGACAACTTAGGATTCTTTCCATGCCATAACTCATATGGTGTTGTCTCCACTGACTTGGACGGCGCCCTAATAAGAATGAATGCACCAGTTTCTAATGCATAACCCCATAACGATATCGACAAGTCAGAGAGAGACATCAAGGATCTTACACTATCAAGCAGGGTGCGGTTACGTTGCTCAGACACACCGTTACATTGTGGTGTTCTAGCTGGCGTACGTTGTGGCACAATTCCACATGCTCTGAGATGTTCCTCAAACTCAAAACTCAGATACTCGCCTCCTTGGTCAGAACAAAGTTACTTGATCTTTCTATCGAGTTGATTTTCGACCTCTTTTTGAAACTCCTTGAACTTTTCAAAAGTTTCAGACTTATGCTTCATCAAGTAGATATACCCATATCTACTCAAATCATCAGTAAAGGTGACAAAGTAATGATAACTATTTCACGTAGTGACGCTCATTGGTCCACACACATTCGTATCTATGAGTCCCAATAGGTCAGACGCCCGTTCAACAGTCCCGGTGAATGGATTCCTGGTCATTTTGCCTAAAAAGCACGACTCGCACGTATCAAAGGAATCAAAATCTAGTGTGCCCAGAAGACCATCATTATGGAGCTTCTTCATGCGCTTTACGCCAACATGACCAAGACGGCAATGCCATACATATGTGGCATTATCATCACTATGCTTGCATCTCTTAACATCCACACTGTTAACATGTGTAACCAGATCCAAAATATATAAACCATTACTATCAGGCGCATGAACATAGAAACACCATCTTTAGAAATGGAACAACCGTTTGTTACAGATTCAAAGTGACCATCTCGTGATAACCGAGACCCACTGACAATATTCATGCTCAAAGCTGGAACGTAATAACATTTATTCAAAACTAATATCATCCTGGAGGGAAGCCGTAGATGCAGAGTTCCTTCAGCCACAATGTCCACACGTTGACCGTTGCCGACCCGTATCATCACCTCGTTCCTCTCCAAGTACCTCTTATTCCTCAGATCCTGCTAAGAATTACAGATGTTAGCAATAGAACCAGTATCAAATACCCATGTGTTATTATGGGCACTTGTAAGATAGATATCAATTACATGTATATCAAATATACCTTTCTCTTTCGCAACAACCTTGCCAGTTTTCTTGTCTTCAAGGTACTTGAGGTAGTTGCGCTTCCAGTGACCGTCTCCCTTGCAGTAGAAGCACTTGACTCTAGGCTTCACCTTGGGTGCCCTAGGAAGACCAGCAACACGCTTGCCGTCCCTCTATGGCTTCTTGCCCTTCAGACCCTTCGTCAACTTACCAGACTTCTTGAAGTCCGTAGTTTTATTGACCATCAACACATTGTGCTCCTTCTTGATCTCCACTTCCGCAGATTTGAGCATAGCAAATAACTCTGAAAGGGACTTTTACATCCCTTACATGTTGTAGTTCAGGACAAATCCTTTGTAGGTAGGGGTAGCGATTGTAGCACCCTATCAATCACAAGCTCATCTGGAATCTGACAGTCCATGGCGTTCAGGCGTTGAATGTAGCCAGACATTTTGACCACGTGCTCGCTCACACTACTGTGTTCGTGCAAAAACGGCTTTGAGATCAGTGATTATCACAAATGCGCTCATCTTTTCAAAGCGTTGTTGCAGATCAGACTCCATGGCGAACAACATTCCACTCTAGATGAACGAGGCATCTTCCACCATAGTCTGGTAGATAGCCAGGTCATCCTTGGGTGCGTCCGGCTTGGGCGCAGCACCCACGGTGGCATCAAGAACATTCCCCATTTTATGGGCAGAGAGGATGATCCTCAAGGTGCGAAACCAGCTCGTGAAGTTTGAACCATCGGTTTTCAGTTTCTCTTTCTCAAGGAATGCACCTAAGTTGAAAACGGGGCGTGACATCTACAATGGATTTTGCAAAAACACTTTAGATGTTTGTTCATAATACGAGTTCATTTTGCTTATTAATTCAGATTAATGCAAACTACACGAACTCCCATTCAAACTAACATCCCTCAAGTTGTTTAGTGATTACACGATCCCAATTCACTACATCACCCCCGATCGTCATGGCCGATGATATAGCTATAAAGGTAGACTGGGTCTTTTCAATCACAATCAACATGTGACTCGTGCTTAACCTTTCGGTCACTGTGTTTTCGAGGCCATGTATGTACATGCTAGGCTCGCCAACATCACCCTAGCATATGCGTGGCACATACATGGCTTGTACCCACGCCAATATGTGAACTTCGATATGTTTTCCCCCGATCGTCACGTGAGGCTCCATAACTAAGAATTTTGGTGGTGATTGCTCCACTAAGGGTAAACACTTCCGTTGGGATTTTTCATTGGAGGGATCATCTTAAAATTGCTACCGTCGCTATATTGATTAATAAAAAAAAAATTAAGATACCTTTGCCCTTTTGCAAATTTTAAGTTAGACCCTTCTACTTATCTTTTGCAAGTTTTATGTGGCTGCTAGGGCTGTGCAAATAAGAAACGCTTCTAATCCTACGAGCATGCAACCACAATGGTGATTCGCTAATTGTTTCTTTAACCCTCCATTGCAAAAACCATTTCCAATAAAGAGGAGAAACTAGCACCCGCCAAGCCACATTTATACGGTGCAATCTGTATGTCAGTTGTGGAACCAGTCTCGTGTAAGATTACACGTAAGGTCAATCACGGGCCGCTTGCAATCCAACAATGTCGTAGACATAAACAGATGCAATAAAAGGGTAACAATAAGAAAATCAACGCTCACATCGACGATGCATTCTAACTGTATAGAAAAACTATGCATAGATCGGCTCTAATGCCACTATTGGATTCAATGCAGAAAACAAAAAAAATCATCTAACCCATAGCCCATGTTCTATCTATGTAGTTGAACAGTAATGGTCATAGCGGCGGTATCCATACCTTTGAAGACTAAGTGCGCGGGAACGTTCCCGCACAAACATTGTCGTTGAAGACAACCGAAGCCGACCTCAAGGTTGTGTAGTCGTACCAGTCAAAGAAGACCAGCACCGCACGTGCAGCACCTCCGAGGAATTACACATGTATGGTGTATAGACTTTGTCCGGGATCCGGTCCAGCAGAGCAGCGGATGAAGGTGGATTTAGGTGGAAAACCGGCAGTGTGACAGTGTCCGAACAAGAGTTTTCCTTCAACCCGCTGACGTAGTTCCAAATGGGGGAACCAAGTCAGGAGGAAGAGAGGAAGAGGAGGGAATGAATGAGCCAAGAGCCCCAGGGGGGTTTATATAGTGGGGAGAGGGGGTAGGTGGCGCCGGCCCTAGGGGAAACCCTAGGGCGCCTGGCCTTTGGGGCCTGGCCAGCCTGGCCTATGGGCCTAGCCCATTTCCATTTTCCCATTTTATTTTATTTATTAATTAATGAATTCACTTTTAATATTTAATTACTTTAATTAAATACTAAACACATTAACTAATTAATCCTTGGCATAATTCCTTCACCGATACAACTTCGATAAAGTCCGGAACGTTTCCGGTGTCTTTGAAACCTTTCTGATATTGCACGGAACTTTTTCAGATAATGCCCAGAACTTTTTCGAATACCTCCTTGTCACTTTCCAGTAATTACAAATCTACCCCTAAGCGTCATATACCCTTAAGTGTGACACCTTCTGGGTCGAGGAATACCCAGACATGATCGAGACTCTTCTCTGGTCAATGATCAACAGGGGGTTCTGGAAAACCATGTTGATCCCTGTGTATTCCATGAAACTCTTCGTTGATCCTGTAAACACATTATTCTATTACCTTTGTCTCACGATACTAGATCATGTCCGAGGTTAGATCATCAATATCCCCATATCATTGTTTACCCTTGTCTGACAAGTCTTTCAACTCGTTTCATGACATTGCATATCCGTGACCTAGTCACATGCTGGCAAGCTCGTATATGCAACTATCAACGAGTGGGCCTAGAGTATCTATTCGTCACGTGGATGGACAAATCCTGCTCTTGGTTCACACTCCTCTACCTACTCCTTTGGCATACCCAATATGCACCTTTTCAGTCAACCAGTTACGTCAAGACGGTTGACGTAATCAAAGTAGCATTTAGATGTAGTGATTATCATAGTGACCTCGCGGTCTAAGGAACCGATTACTTTGATTCTTAGTTATATACAGTGGTGAACTTTATGACTGATCTAGTTTCATTAACAGTACTTTGGGTGTGTATCCAGCATGTTCAACATGACCTCAATGTATTGACGCATTTGCCCATGATCAGGAAACCTTGATCATCAGATGACACATGAGCTGGTTCGCTAGAGTTAACCAGCTGGGACCTTTTTCATATACGTCACATGTGTATTAATGTTTCCGCTTAATAAAGTTGTAGCATGACATATAATATTATGAACAAATGAGATATGGCACAAAAATATACTTTTATTATTTGCCTCTAGGGCATATCTCCTTCAGTTTAGGTAGAATTTTATCAAGTTTCCTTGTCTTTTATATGTGTGTAGGTGTTATGGAAGATTGTAAATAAATAAAGGCAAGTGAAGCAAAGAGGACATAATATGGAGAAGCTATAGGCACCAAACTTAGCCGTTTGAGGGGTGCAAAAATGTCAATTTTTTACCAACTCAAAATAAAGATCCAAGACCATGGTGTTGTAGACTTCATCCATATGAATCCAACGAGCTGAAGAAAACCCAAATCGGAGTTCATATGAGGAAATGACAGCCCAAATACCCGAAACATCTGAAGGTTTGGCGAGCAGTGGTATGGCCGCGTCCGGCCGTACCGGCCATGCGCCCGTAACATGGGTTCCATGCAATGGATACATCACAAACAAACACATTTCTTTACCAATTTCACCTCCATTCATTCTTAGACCTCCCCTAGGTCATAGGGAATGACCAACGGGTCATTGGGGGGGGCCTCCTTAAAAGATGTGAAGCTTGCCATCCTAAGAACACTCAAATAATTTTGTTTCCTCATGTCTAGAGAGTTTTCGAAGTACTTACTATATTAATGAGTTCAAATAACCTATAAAGAATCAAATTAAGACTCAAAATAAACACCACTTAAAAAACAGCTTCTGCAAAACAATTACTAATGACCTACTTAAAAATTGAAATAAATAATTTCCTCTTCCAGAGTTATAGAGTACAAAAATATGAAACTAGAACAACAAGAATCACTCAATTCCGAGCTACAGGGATTTTTCTATGATTTTTATCGTAAATACCAGTGTGCAAAAAACAGCAACTCGCGAAAGTTTTTCATCTTTTCCATCAAAGTGGGTAAAGCTTGGCACTTTATTTTCAAACCAAACCTAAACTAAGAAACAAACTAAAAGCTACAAAAAATAATAATAAAAGTAAACAACCAGGTTACCTCATGTAAATCACTTTCTTTATAGCCATGCCATGAGGGTTATTCTTCAGCCTCTCCTTCTTCCTTGAAAAGTGCTCCATGCAATTCTTGTGTAGGAATTGAAACTTCACAAGCCCTTATTTAGCATCAATGATAGCACCTGTAGTTCACAAAAAATTGTCTACCAAGAATTATAGGATTATTGCTCTTGCCTTTCATGTCTATGATAATAAAGTCCATAGGCATATAATTCATATGTAATTGAACAAGAACATTTTTAACTCTATGATACGTGAATTTTGCATCATCATAATAGCATCATATAGGTACAAAAAGCTCAGGGATTTTTATTGTGTCAATATTTTATCACGAGAAGCAGCTGGAGCACTGGAATTACACGAGGGGTGCCATGAGGCCCAAACGGGCATGGGTGGTGCGGCCCACCTACCAGATCACGCCACCAGGGCCCATTTGGCCATCGAGTGTCGCCTTGACTGCGTCTTCTTATGTACGCCTCCATCTTGGAAGAAAACCTACGCCATATTTTTCCTAGAATTTTCTAAGGTGGCGGAGGCAGAACCCTTTCATCCACCTCTGGAAGGGCTGATCCTGCTGTCTTGTTGCTTCCGCCAGCGGGAAATCACCGCCATCGTTGCCTACCGACTCCTCCTTGGCATGGGGAGGAGTATCTTCATCACCATTTTCACCATCCCCAACATCAGCACCATCTCCACCTTGAGATACGACGTCATCCCCCTAATAGTTTGTGGTGGATCGAACCATGGATACTGTTTAAGTGTTGTGTGCATGCTTATGCTTGGCATCTTGTCATTATTTCATGGTGAAGTTATACTTTAAGATTGTGTTGTAATCCATATCCTACTGATCATGATCATGTTTGACACTTGTGAGTAGTTCCCGTTGTTCCTGGGAGCATAGGATAAATTGGCTATGATTTTTATATAATATGCATTGAATATTTGGTTAAGTTTTAATCTTTTATGTGGTTCTATGATGTTAATATGTGAACATCGACTGCATATTACTTCACCTTTATTGGCTCATAGGGATGCACCTTAGAGTAATAAAGAGGATGAGGAATGAGGGAGATACATGAACCTATTTCATAGACTTGGCGTTACTTTTAGGGGGGTTCTTGATCGGGGACCATATAACTTTATGCAATGGTTGGACATTTATGTCTTAATGTATCCCTAAGTGATCATACAAATGGCGTTAGGAACAATTATTAGGGGTTTTGTAGCCTAATGATATTATTGCTTCACCTATTTTTGGCTCCATCCAGTGAGAATAAAACTTGACAAGATACTCATACATGCTGTCTTAGAAATCTGTGTGCTAAGTAAATCCATGCCGTCCCTAGGAACATTTGTCACATATAGTTGCACACCCGAGCTTGTCCTCTTGCTGCATAGAGGATTGGGCTTTCTCTGAAAAGAGCATTTACATTTTTTGTAAACTTTACTTTCTGTTATTTATTTTCCTGCACACTTAAACAAAAACCCAAAAACAACTGCTTTAATATATTTTTCCTGTTAAACTTGTTAACGAATACCTTCAGCTTCTCGTGGGTTCGACAACCTTTTCTATATTGAAAGGTACTACAATTGATCTCCTCCACTTGGGAGTTATCAAGATACTTTTTTGGCGCCGTTACAGGGAGCGCAACGCTATTGGTAAGCCGGTTTGGTAAGGAAGCTGTTTTTATAGTTTACTGTTCTTTTTACTGCTACAATTATGCATACCTCTGGAGTAGATTATATGAAGGCTTCTCTTTTAAGCTATGTTCATTCTATTACTAATGTTGCTATAAAACCTCCTGAGACACACAAAAAGAATATAAATCCCTATGAGCGCTATTTTGGATATTTTGAGAAGTTTTTTAGGTGATGGAAGTAGGTCTGCTCTGGACCATCTGCATCTGATTGAAGATAGATGTACACTATTTAAACTGACTGATATTTCTAAAGAAGAGGTGAAAAGGAAACTCTTATATTTATCTCTTGATGGTGATGCTCGTATTTGGTTTTGATCTTTGAATGAAGAATATCGTTTGGACTGGGAAAATATGAGGAAGGCTTTCTATCTTAAATATTATCCTCCAATTGAAGCTTATAGTGACAGATGTCACATTCATAACTTCTGGCCTAATCTAGGAGAAAGTATCAGTCAAGCTTGGGGAGGCTGAATGAGTGCCTCTGAAAGAATCCTTGTCATGACTTATCTAAAAGCATTATACTAATAAATTTCTATGTGAGGGATCCTTCCTTTCAAAAGTACTTCTTGGATAATTCATCTGGATAATGCTTCACTCAGCTGAAGAATCATGGGAATTGCTTGATCTGATAAGTGAGAACATAGGTAACTGGGATCATGATAAAGGTATGTAATATCCTTTGATTATGGTTAATACTTCAGAAACTTTTGGAGAATTGACTAACATATATGGTCTTGATTCTCATGTTTTACTGGAAGTAGTTAAATCTTTTGCTAAACATATTGTTGTATATAAGGAAGGATTTATTGAATATTTCAAACCCATGAGATATCCTGCTATTATGCCTGCACTTGTTCCAATGCCTAAGACAAATCATGTTTTATCTATTAAAGCTAATGGAACTAATGATTTTATCGAGACTCCTCCATATCATAATAAGGTGCAGGAAAAAATTTCTCTCATACATTGGAATGAAGAGTGAGAAGATAAAATGCAATCCTTATGAACAAATTGAAATGTAGCATGAAGTCTCTTTTATTAAATAATTGAATGAAGAAAACTCATAAGATGTTTATTTATGTGAAGATGCTACAAAAGTCATCAAAGGAAATACTACTAGAGTGGGTAAGCCTATTATATCTTGTGCTATTAGGACTTCTTCTTGTCATGGACTTTGTGATATTAGAGCAAGCATAAGTGTTATACCATATACTCTATATCTTGAAATCAAGTCTGATATTGATCCCATTGAAACGGAAGAGACATGTATGACTATCCAACTTGCCAATAAAGAATATATGTCTCCTCTTGAAATGTTTAGGGATGTTGAAGTACTTGTTGGACAGATTAAATATCATGCTGATTTTATTGTGCTTGGCTGCTCTCAAGATTCATTTTGTCCTATTATATTTGGTAGACCTTTCTTACATACTATTGGAGCTAGAATAGACTTGCCTAAAGAAAGTGTATTTATAAAATGTGCTGGAGAGGAACTATCATTTATCCTATTGCTGACCATAAATGGGTTTGTCATGTTCATTGTGTTCCTAAAAAGGGAGGAATTACTATTGTCCTAATGATGAAAATGAATTAGTAGCGCAGCGTATTGTTATTGGATATAAAATATGCATCCATTTTAAAAACTGAATAAGGTTACTAAGAAAGATCATTATCCTTTGCCATCAATGGATCAAATGTTAGAAAGATTGTATAAGCATTCACACTTTTGTTATCTAGATGGTTATTCAAGTTTTTCTCAAATTCCTATCCATAAGGATGATCAAGAAAAGACAACTTTCACATGTCCTTTTGGTACTTTTACTCATAGAAGAATGCCTTTTGGCTTATGTAATGCGCCACCTACATTTCCAAGATGCATGAATGCTATATTTGCTGATTAATTACAAAAGATTATGGAAGTATTCATGGATGATTTTTCTGTTTCTGGTACCTCCTTCGATAATTTCTTGTACAACCATAACAAAGTTTTGCAGCGATGTGAGGACCAATATTTAGTACTGAACTAGGGAAGTGTCAAATGGTCTCGGAAGGTATTGTTCTAGAACACCGCATTTCAGGTAGAGGCATTGAAGTGGACAGGGCAAAGATTGAAGCAATTGAGAAGCTACAATACCGTAAGGATATAAGAGGTATAAGAAGCTTTCTTGGTCATGTTGGTTTCTATAGAAGGTTTATTAAAGATTTCTCTAAAATATCAAAGCCTCTTACTAATCCCTCTGGCGCACACGCTAACATCATCGGCCGGACCTTTCCCCCGCAGGGACTCGCCGCAGACGGAAACCAGAAGCGTCGACGCCATTGCCAGCCTCCAGCCGCATCTCGGACGCGCCAAGGGACGTCGCTGTCATCGCCGATCAAACTCCCTAGATCTCCGTTCTCCCCTGAACACCGTCCCCCACTCCATCACCGTCGCATTCCACGGGATCCCCTCGCTGTCGACTAGCCGTACCGCCTCGCCGGAAAAACTTGCCCTCCGGTGAGCCATATCTCCCTCCCCTTCTTCTAACCGTTGGATCAAATTGGAGGGCATAGATTAGAACATGAATCCCGAATCAGTATCGCCCAATAGAATGATGCCACATCACAGCCCTGTCAGCCCCCCCAGTCAACCGAGTCAAATCCCATTTTAAATTCAACTTCAAATCACAGATTTGGTCCTGATCTTGTAAATTGCATAGAAAATATTCTACTTGGCCAAATTTTGCAAATTTGGTATCCCTGGAATACTTGCAATGTGTAGAATCCAATTAAGCAGAGAAAGCATAGTGGTACAGTACAAAGATTTGGGATGAAGATAAAATAGCAAAAATGAGTTATAAACACCATTTATTTAATAACTTTTGTTCTGTAAATTCAATTGCTACAAATTTGTAGTCTCTGGATTCCTTAGAACTTGTAGAACACTTTAGAACCAGAAGTTTTCAAACTTGAAACGTGCACACACTTGCTACCGTTAAATTTAACCAAATCACTAATTTGGTCACCAATTGATTTCTAAAAAAGATTTTGGAGTGAAACCACTTGCAGTAGTTTCATATTACTGTCCTCTATCCAGTGGGTTCACAACCAAATTTTCTCAAAACATTTCCAAACCAGGAGCCATTTTGGGAGCCTTTTGCCCTATTTTCGAATACCCAAAATTGCCCATTTGCTTTTTAAATAATTAAAAAGCTTTTCTAACCTCACACTTGTTTTCTAAACATCTTGGTTTACTAAATACAACTTAATCACACACTAACTTAGTGTGTGAAATTAATTTGCAATTTGCATACATGCATACATGTCTATGGTTGCGATATTAGAACTAGAGTGTTTATATCTGTGCATTTGTGCGTGTTTAGATTGTGAAGAGGAGCTGAACAACTATTGTGACTGTTGTGAGTGTGCTGGTTGTTACCAAGGCAAGTGACACACATATCCTCTACCTATTTTTACTACTGCATTAGTGTTTTCAATAGTATGCATGATAGGTGGAATATTCAACTGTTTTATAAAATGCTTAGATCCTAGTAGTGTGTAGCTATCCTTTAAACCCCACCTGTTAGGATGCTAAATACTTTGAAAAATATTGATGCCATGCCTTGAACACTTGTTAAAGTTGTTTTATGAACAAATTAAGAACTTCAACTAAAACGAATCACCTGGGTGGATTGGTTTGATAAGAGGAGGCGATGTAGGTCACTTCTGGGGCACATGCCTCATCGAGAGGATGTGTACTCAGAATGCCACTCGGGACGGCCACCCAGGAACAAAGAGATTATTATGTCTTATGTGCCTTAGAGTACTTCTAGTGCAGCCTTATGACAATATGGGCTCTGTCTTGACTGATTAAGATGTGAGAGTTCAACTTGTGTACAAGATATTAGCTGGTAGCAGAATTATAGGTGGGAATGGATCTTGCCAGTATGGTTGCTCTCTCCTTCTGAAAGGTCTTGTCTCATTCTTCTCTCTGGGTAGAATGGGTCTTAAGGTGAAAGTGCACAACCCCTGCAGGGTGCCAAACTAATCGATTAGCCGTGTCCCCGGTTATGGACAATTTGAGTCTCTAGACATGGAATGTACAGAAGAATCTCATCACCATTTCTGAATGATTAAAATTTGACTAGAAACCCCTAGGTTAGGGGCTCAGGGCCATTCACTCTGAGGGGTGGTGGTTTCTGTTGTTCCGACTTTGTTGAGTTTCGCCCAGTGCTACATACCTAGCTAGTATGTAGTATTTGGGGGTTATTTCAACCCTTTGAAAATATAAAATTTTGAAAGAAAGTTTTGAAAAGGAATGGTGGGATAAAATTGGCTTTATGCAAATTAACCCAAAGATCCACCAGCCAAGTATCATGTAGATAGCTCTTTCACAACAGCCACCAAATATGTGTCATTTGCAAGTACATCATTGTACTGACCCCCATTCATGGGGCTGCATATTCAAATGTGCAGGTTATTCTGATGAGGAGTGAGTTGATAGGATCTCGAGTCTACATTCCAACATGACTGCCTGTGGCACATGGTGAAGATGAAGGCTCACTACTACCCTAGTTTCTGTTGTGTTTATGTTATGTTGAACTCTATTATTAGACCTAGTCCATATGACTAAGCTGGTTTGTAAGATTTGAAGACGTATGTATCTGGATCCCCGTTGTAAAATTTGATACTATGCAATGAATACTCTATTTTGTTCTGTGGTGTGATGTGGCACGGTGTGTTGATGTAAATCACCGTCCAGTTGGGAACCCCAAGAGGAAGGTATGATGAGCACAGCAGCAAGCTTTTCCCTCAGTAAGAAACCAAGGTTTGTCAGTACAGGAAAAAGCCAAACTCCAGAAGGTGATGCTTGCTAGCCTAGTGACACTCCAACAAGGGCGCCGTTTACGACACTTGTTAGTGCGTCTTCAACTAGTAGCAATGCGGAACCTGCACACAACACAACCAATACTTTGCTCCCAACTTACGATGATGTTGTCAATCTCACCGGTTTGCTGTAAACAAAGGAATGAGCGTATCGAGTGGAAAGCAATAGTAATATGCGAGAAAATAAACAATGCGAGTAAAGTAAACAGGTGATAGCAATATAATGGAAATAGGACTGGGGTCCACAGTTCACTAGTGGTGTCTCTCCATAAGATAAAATAACACATGCTGGGTAAACAAATTACAGCTGGGCAATTAATAGAATAAAGATAACGTGATATGTCAAGAGGATCACTATGAGATTTACTCTGGGCATTACAACAAGATACATAGACCGCCATCCAACTGCATCTATGACTAATAATCCACTCGCGGGGAATCAATCCGAGAACTCCACAATATTAAGCTGCGAACAACAAATAACTGCATTAAGCAAAGTGTGTAATGTAAACAAAGCATATGTCCTTGGACATAAAAATGTTGTTTCTCCCTAGTGGCAATAGCACATCTACAACCTTAGAGGTTTCTGTCACTCCCCCAGATTAAAAAGAGGCATGAACCCAACTATCGAGCATAAATACCCCCTCTTGGAGTCACTAGTATCTACTCGGCCAAGATAGCTACTAACAACGGAGAGCATGCAAGATCATAAACAACATAGAGAAAACATAAGATAAATTCAGCACATCAACTCAATCATAACACCAATATTCATCGGATCCCAACAAACACAACATGTAGAATTACATAACGGTGATCTCGGTCATGTAAAGAAGCTCACGAGATCTAAACATGAAGCACATGGTGGAGAAAACAACCATCTAGCTACTGCTATGGACCCATAGTCCAAGGTAGACTACTCACTCATCACGCCGGAGGCAAGCATGGCGATGAAGAAGACCTCCGGTGGCGATTCCCCTCTCCGGCAGGGTGTCGGGAAGAGCTTCTGGACCCTCCCGATCTCGGGTCGACGACGGTGGCGGATCGCGATGTGTTTCTGGAAAATTGATCGGGTGTTTAGGTTTTTCCTGTCGGGGGGTCTTTATAGGCAAAGGGGCAGCATCAGAAGTGGACCAGGTGGGGCTCACCATAGGGCGGCGCGGCCAGGCCTGGGCCACGCCCCCTGGTGGTGAGACCACCTCCTGGCTCCGTTCCGTCTCCTCTTCGGTTCTCTGGAAGCTTCGGTAAATTTCTGGATGTTCGGCTTTTCTTTCGTCCAATTCCGAGAATATTTCCTGTGTAACTTTTCTGAAACACAAAAACAACAGAAAATAGGGAACTGGCACTGTGACATCTAGTTAATAGGTTAGTTCCGGAAAATGCATAAAAATGCCACGAAGTGTAACGAAACACTAAGCAAATGGTGTAAAAACAAGCATGGAGCATCAAAAATTATAGATATGTTTGAGACGTATCATGGTGCTATCAGTGATTCAGGGAATAGCACTTAACATAGGTGTTCCACCTTAATCCAAAGGTGGGGCTTTACAAAATGGTATCAGAGCATTGTGTTGCCTGTAGAATCGAGACCCTAGGATTGGAATACCATAGGAATCAAAAAAATTATTTAAAAATTTTTGTGAAAATTTTTGTGGTCTGAACTTGCCTTAATCATTTCATTCCATACTTGTAATTCTTACCTTGTTCAAATCTTGCCTTATTTCTTTTCAAAAATTTAGATAGACTCCTATGATTAAAGGCATTAGTAGTTCACCATTAGTTCATTTGTATTAGTTTTCGATATGCATTTGAATTGTCCTACCTTTGTCGGTATGACAGTACCATTTACCTTAGTTGTTTTGTGAACCCTTAGTGGTTGTTTTTAGGATTATCAAACAATTTTAGAAATTGTTTGTTTTGCCTGTTTGTTGTGTGACCTGTTGTATTGTGCATGGGTAGGAAAGTTTTCTTTCTTAGTCCTATCTGTCTATAACTCATCTATGCTAAAACTACCTCAGATGCCGCCCCGACGTGCACCCAACAACAACAACAACAACAACAACAACAACAACAACAACAACAACAACAACAACAACAACAACAACAACAACAACAACAACAACAACAACAACAACAACAACAACAACAACAACAACAACAACAACAACAACAACAACAACAACAACAACAACAACAACAACAACAACAACACGCTAACATCGGAGCTCCACGGTACCGTCGAATCATGAGCCCGATTCCGTTGCGGTGAGACGACCCCGCCACTCCCCGACACTCCCCTCTGGCTCCCTCCTTCTCCTCTCCCTCTGGCGCACACGCTAACATCGTCGGCCGGACCTTTCCTCCGCAGGGACTCGCCGCAGACGGAAACCAGAAGCGTCGACGCCACTGCCAGCCTCCAGCCGCATCTCGGACGCGCCACGGGACATCGCTGTCATCTCCGATCAAAATCCCGAGATCTCCATTCTCCCCTGCACACCGTCCCCCACTCCATCACCATCGCATTCCACGGGATCCCCTCGTCGTCGACTAGCCCTACCGCCTCGCCGGAAAAACTTTCCCTCTGGTGAGCCATATCTCCCTCCCCTTCTTCTAACCGTTGGATCAAATTGGAGGGCACAGATTAGAACATGAATCCCGAATCAGTATCACCCAATAGAATGATGCCACGTCGCAGCCCTGTCAGCCCCCCAGTCAACCGAGTCAAATCCCGTTTTAAATTCAAATTCAAATCACAGATTTGGTCCTGATCTTGTAAATTGCATAGAAAATATTCTACTTGGCCAAATTTTGCAAATTTGGTATACCTGGAATCCTTGCAATGTGTAGAATCCAATTAAGCAGAGAAAGCATAGTGGTACAGTACAAAGATTTGGGGTGAAGATAAAATAGCAAAAATGAGTTATAAACACCATTTATTTAATAACTTTTGTTCTGTAATTTCAATTGCTACAAATTTGTAGTCTCTGGATTCCTTAGAACTTGTAGAACACTTTAGAACCAGAAGTTTTCAAACTTGAAATGTGCACACACTTGCTACTGTTAAATTTAACCAAATCACTAATTTGGTCACCATTTGATTTCTAAAAAAGATTTTGGAGTGAAACCACTTGCAGTAGTTTCACATTACTGTCCTCTATCCAGTGGGTTCACAACCAAATTTTCTCAAAACATTTCCAAACCAGGAGCCATTTTGGGAGGCTTTTGCCCTATTTTCAAACACCCAAAATTGCCCATTTGCTTTTTAAATAATTAAAAAGCTTTTCTAACCTCACACTTGTTTTCTAAACATCATGGTTTACTAAATACAACTTAATCACACACTAACTTAGTGTGTGAAATTAATTTGCAATTTGCATACATGCATACATGTCTATGGTTGCCATATTAGAACTAGAGTGTTTATATCTGTGCATTTGTGCATGTTTAGATTGTGAAGAGGAGCTAAACAACTATTGTGACTGCTGTGAGTGTGCTGGTTGTTACCAAGGCAAGTGACACACATATCCTCTACCTATTTTTACTACTACATTAGTGTTTTCAATAGTATGCATGATAGGTGGAATATTTAACTGTTTTATAAAATGCTTAGATCCTAGTAGTGTGTAGCTATCCTTTAAACCCCACCTGTTAGGATGCTAAATACTTTGAAAAATATTGATGACATGCTTTGATCACTTGTTAAAGTTGTTTTATGAACAAATTAAGAACCTCAACTAAAATGAATCACCTGGGTGGATTGGTTTGATAAGAGGAGGCGATGTAGGTGACTTCTGGGGCATAGTCCTCGTCGAGAGGATGTGTACTCAGAATGCCACTCGGGACGGCCACCTAGGAACAAAGCGATTATTATGTCTTCTGTGCCTTAGAGTACTTCTAGTGCAGCCTTATGACAATATGGGCTCTGTCTTGACTGATCAAGATATGAGGGTTCAACTTGTGTGTAAGATATTGGCTGGTAGCAGAATTATAGGTGGGAACAAATCTTGCCAGTATGGTTGCTCTCTCCTTCTGAAAGGTCTTGTCTCATTCTTCTCTCTGGGTAGAATGGGTCTTAAGGTGAAAGTGCACAACCCCTGCAGGGTGCCAAACTAATCGATTAGCCGTGTCCCCGGTTATGGACAATTTGAGTCTCTAGACATGGAATGTATGGAAGAATCTCATCACCATTTCTGAATGATTAAAATTTGACTAGAAACCCCTAGGTTAGGGGCTCAGGGCCATTCACTCCGAGGGGTGGTGGTTTCTGTTGTTCCGACTTTGTTGAGTTTCGCCCAGTGCTACATACCTAGCTAGTATGTAGTATTTGGGGGTTATTTCGACCCTTTGAAAATATAAAATTTTGAAAGAAAGTTTTGAAAAGGAATGGTAGGATAAAATTGGCTTTATGCAAATTAGCCCAAAGATCCACCAGCTAAGTATCATGTAGATAGCACTTTCACAACAGCCACCAAATATGTGTCATTTGCCAGTACATCATTGTACTTACCCCCATTCATGGGGCTGCATATTCAAATGTGCAGGTTATTCTGATGAGGAGTGAGTTGATAGGATCTCGAGTCTACATTCCAACATGACTCCCTATGGCACATGGTGAAGATGAAGGCTCACTACTACCCTAGTTTCCGTTGTGTTTATGTTATGTTGAACTCTATTATTTGAGCTAGTCCGTGTGACTAAGCTGGTTTGTAAGATTTGAAGACTTATGTATCTGGATCCCCGTTGTAAAATTTGATACTATGCAATGAATACTCTATTTTGTTCTGTGGTGCTATCAGTGATCCAGGGAATAGCACTTAACACAGGTGTTCCACCTTAATCCAGAGGTGGGGCGTTACAACCTAATTGGAATTTTCCCTTTGAAATTATGTGTGATGCTAGTGATTGTGTTGTTGGTGTTGTTCTAGGCCAACGATTTGATAAGAAGATAAATGTTATTTACTATGCTAGCAAAACACTTGATGTTGCTCAAAGAAATTATGCTACTATCAAAAACAATTTTTAGGTGTCATATTTGCATGCGATAAGTTTAGACCTTACATTGTTGATTCAAAAGTCATTGTGCATTGGTGGCGCGGTGTTGATGATGTAAATGACCGGCCAGTTGGGAACCCCAAGAGAAGGTGTGATGAGCACAACAGCAATTTTTTTCCCCAGTTATGAAACCAAGGTATATCAATCCAGTAGGAAAATGCCAAACTCAAGAAGGTGATGCTTGCTAGCTTAGTGACACTCTAACAAGGGCGCCATTTCAACTAGTAGCAACGCGGAACCTGCACACAACACAACCAAGAAATTTGCTCCCAACTTACGATGAGGTTGTCAATCTCACCGGTTTGCTGTAAACAAAGGAATGCGCGTATCGAGTGGAAAGCAATAGTAGTATGCAAGAAAGTAAACAGTGCGAGTAAAGTAAACAGGTAATAGCAGTCTAAAGGAAATTGGACCGAGGTCCACAGTTCACTACTGGTGTCTCTCCATAAGATAAATAACAACATGCTGGGTAAACAAATTACAGTTGGGCAATTGATAGAATAAAGATAATGTGCATATGTCAAGAGGATCACTATGAGATTTACTCTGGGCATTACAACAAAATACATAGACCGCCATCTAACTGCATCTATGACTAATAATCCACCCACGGGGAATCATCCGAGGACCCCGTGAATATTAAGTTGCAAACAACAGATAACTGCATTAAGCAAAGTGTGTAATGTAAACAAAGCATATGTCCTTGGACATAAGAATGTAGTTTTCTCCCTAGTGGCAATAGCACATCTGCAACCTTAGAAGTCTCTGTCACTCCCCCAGATTAAATAGAGGCATGAACCAAACTATCAAGCATAAATACCCCCTCTTGGAGTCACTAGTATCTACTTGGCCAAGATAGCTACTAACAACGGAGAGCATGCAAGATCATAAACAACATAGAGATAACATAAGATAATATTCAGCACATCAACTCAATCATAACACCAATATTCATCGGATCCCAACAAACACAACATGTAGAATTACATCACGGTGATCTCGATCATGTAAGGCAGCTCACGAGATCTAAACATGAAGCACATGGTGGAGAAGACAACCATCTAGCTACTGCTATGGACCCATAGTCCAAGGTAGACTACTCACTCATCGTGCCGGAGGCAAGCATGGCGATGAAGAAGACCTCCGGTGGCGATTCCCCTCTCCAGCAGGGTGCCGAGAAGAGCTTCTGTACCCTCTCGATCTAGGGTCGATGACGACGGTGGATCGCGATGTGTTTCTGGAAAATTGATCGGGTACTTAGGTTTTTCCCGTCAGGGGGTCTTTATAGGCAAAGGGGCAGCGTCAGAAGTGGACCAGGGCGGTCACACATATAGGGGGCGCGGCCAGGGGATGGACCGCGCCGCCCTGTTGTGTGGCTGGCTCGTGGCCCCTCTACGTCTCCTCTTCGGACTTCTGGAAGCTTCGGTAAATTTCTGGATGTTTGGCTTTTGTTTCATCCAATTCCGAGAATATTTCCTGTGTAACTTTTCTGTAACACAAAAATAGCAGAAAATAGGGAACTGGCACTGTGGCATCTTGTTAATAGGTTAGTTCCGGAAAATGCATAAAAACACCACGAAGTGTAACAAAACACTAAGCAAATGGTGTAAGAACAAGCATGGAGCATCAAAAATTATAGATACGTTTGAGATGTATCAGCATCCCCAATCTTAACTCCTGCTCATCCTCGAGTAGGTAAGTGATAACAAAGAAATAATTTTTGAGGTGACATGCACCTACACAATCTTGATCATCTATGTAAAGCATTGAGTGCTAGGATCAAAAGAACTTAAAACATGGGCATTATAGATATAATCTTGATAGAAGAAACTTAGCAACCATGTTATAACATTAAAAAGAACACAAATGAAAGATCATGAAAATGAAACAATGAAAGTCAAACGTTTGTTCAAATCATATGGAAAAACATACAAATGGTTTTCAGCTTGTCCTTCATGGAGAGCAAAACATAAATGCATAGGACACCTTCAAGTTTAAGAGGGCGACTAGATACAAATAATTTAAGAACAAGTGAAACCAACATCATGAATCAATCAATGATAACTTTGGGACAATGCACATTATACTAAGAATGACAACTATGCTCTCTTAGACGGTGCATAAAGATATAAGGTGGAGACGCAACATAAAAGTAAAAGAAAGGCCCTTCGCAGAGGGAAGCAATGATTGCAAGTTTTATAAACCTTCAAAAATTATGGTACTTACTAGCTTTGAGCTCTCATTGCCCCCATCATAGGTATCTTGAATGGTTAAAGTTAATGCGAGTACAATTATGAAGCATATGCTTGACAAATCATATGTTGAAAACATCGTGTCCCGTGAAGTACAAATACCCAAACCTCATGCTACTCGACTTAGAGTCCCAAGCAAGCTCTTGTCATTGTAAATATATGTGTATCATTGAGAACCTCCAATGGGGTACCTCCTGCCCGATGACATGGAACAAGCCCATATCAAAATGACAAGACAAACAGATAATAAACACCTTGACATCTCTTTTATTTACCATTGGTATAGCTTTTTATTTTGAGATGCGTCATCGAATGTCCACTATGGGCATGCTGTAAATTTCCACCACGAATTATGCATGTCTTAGATTAGCGGCCTAGGCGTTTCCCTAACACATATAAGAACTCCATGATCCCGCAAGATTCCCAACTTTTTTTACATCGCAAGTATCCATAAACAAAAGATCGCGATATCAACTCAAATAAGAAGTACAATGTTGAAAGCTTACCCCATGACGGCATGGTTTGGCTAATTTCCAACTTACAACTTGCAAGCATAACAACTCAACATAAGAGAGCCACAATGTCAAATTTTTAAGAACGAGAAAAGTAAAGTGTGCCATCAGGTTCGTGAGAGCTTTACTGACCAATTTTCGCATAACACCAAAAAGAGTTTAATTTGAAGGATAGATAAAAGCAAGTCAAATGTACTTTGGAATAGCAAATTGCTAATAGGTATGTATGGTGGACACATTGGAACAACTTGGTTTTTAGGAGTTGGATGCACGAGTAGAGCTCATACTCAGTACAAAACGAGGGCTAGCAAAAGACTGGGAGCGACCAACTAAGAGAGCAATAACGGCCATAATCATGCAAAGCGACAAAGCAACATTAAAAGAAGCATAAGATGGCATCAAAACTCAAAAACTAAATGATCATAAAGCCTTATGGTGACTTTGTATGAGTCAAACATGTGTGAGCATGCGCCAAGTCAACCCAAATAAAGCATCAAGGAGAAAACCAAATTAATGCTTCCAAATAATAAAAACAACGCATGATTTTTTCAAAGGCTCATTAAGCAATCTCAGTCATTTGAGACAAGTCATGCTACAGCAAAACCACTAAGTATACTAACAAAAAGACATCAAGCACGACATGCAAAAGCCTAAGCCGCAGTCTACACAAGCTCCTTTTTGTACCACTTTTTTGCATAAAACTTTTTCTCTTTTCCAACACCATTCGAACCTTTTTGAAATAACTCTTTTGATGAAAACCAACATGGACCCGAGGTCAAAATACTCCTTGATGCAAATATATAACAAGATCTGAACAAAAATCAAGGCAAAAAATGAAAGCTAAACGCAGTTTTAGAAAAAGAGAACACTCGTTGAACGATAAGAGTGAAAAACAGAGTGTTCTTGGCAAATGAAAAGCAAGGCAACTTCTCCAAAAGAAATTTGTTGGCGTCCAACCATTTATTGAGCAAACAAAACAAAACAAAACAAAACTGAAAACTAAAGACAAGACGCTCCAAAAAAAACGCATAGTGCGTGAAGAAATAAAAATATAGTGTGTTGAAAGGTGACCTGATTTTTCCCGATGAAGAAGGGGTGCCTCGGGGGCATCCCCAAGCTTTGATGCTTGTACCTCTTGGATATTTCTTGGGGTGTGTGGGCATCCCCAAGCTTGAGCTTTTGTCCATTCTTCAACTCATCTCATCATTCTCCAATCCCTACACTTGAAAACTTCCTTCATACAAAACTAAACACAATTCTATTAGCAACATTACTATAAGCATAATAATGATCAACCCTTTTTGCTTCATATTTCAACTCAAAACCACCACATATAAAGCATATACTAATGTAGCAACTTCCCCAAAAGTTCCGTGATCAAAAGAACTCAAAAAGAAAGCGATAAAGAGGCAAACACAAATAGTGGCAGAAATCTGTCAAAACAAAATAGCTGACAAAGGTCGATTTTTTCGAGGGTTTTCTATTGCTCAAATCAAAAAGTGTATAACTAATGAAAGTTTGGATATAACCTGGGGCATATGCACAAGAAATCGCAGGTCAAAAAGATATTCTGAGAATTTTCACGAATGTTTACGGTGCAGAACTGAAATCTGTTTCAGGACAGCAACATCCCCAAATCTTACCTCACTCAAATTAGAGGCTTCTCTTGGCACAAAAACGAAATAAAAATGATAAGGAGAGGTTATTACAGTAGTAATAACTTCCAAGACTTAAATAAAAGAAAAAGAACTGAAATTAAACATTGGGTTATCTCCCAAGAGTGCTTTTCTTTAACGCCTTTGAGCTAGGCGCAGAAAGTGCGAATCAAGTAATATCAAGTGATGAAGCATCAAGTTCAACGGGTGCCTTATGCCTTCCTTTCTTACCTTTGCTCTTGACTCTAGGAAAGACGTGATTATTGCAAGGTGTAGAGGTGAATCTTATATTGCCTTTTCCCACATCTATTACGGCGCCCAGGAGCTTCAGTAGAGACCTTCCAAGTGTGATTTGTCCTTTTCCTACACATTTAATAACAAGATAATCAGTAGATACCATTTTTCCTAGGACTTTTGTACAAACTCCTTCAGCTATTCCAACAGGAAATATAGTGGCATTATTAGTAAGAGAAATTTCTTCTCCCCCCTCAAAAAGTTTCCAAAGGCTCAAAGATTCATAAACATCCTTTGGCATAAGACAAAATTCAGACATAATATCACAACGAGCATGAAAAGTTTCACCATTAATGGTGATTTTTACCGTAGGGTACCAACTCGAAGGTTCAGAATTTATTGGCACATAATCAAAATACTGGCGCAAAGTACTATAGCAAGTATTCAAACTAGCAGTATGAGTCTCAAGAGTATTATGTCTATTAAAAATGCTCACAAGAGAGGAATCAAAATCAGTTGGCATGCTATAAATTGTAATCAACTTTTTTATAATATTGAAGGCTTGATCTCCATCACAATAAAGGAAATCGCCCTCTGCAGTAACATCCAAAGCATATCTATAACGAAGAGCTAGTCCAATGTAAAAGCAACTAAGAAGCAAACTCAAAGTCATTTTTGGTTCAGTTTTTCCATGCCAATCATAAATTCTAGACCAAGCTTCTTTGAAACTTTCCTCACCCTTTTGTTTGAAAGTGAAAATCATATCCTCGGGCGACATAGTAGTAGCAACTAGGGGTGGGCGTTCGGTCTAGACCGAAAATTCGGTTTTTGTTTTTCGGTTGTTTTTTAAATTGCTCTCTCAGATTTCAAAACCAAATTTGACTGACATTTTTTGGTAACCGACAACTTTGGGTACCTAGAATTTCGGTTTTTACTTCGGTCATGACCGGATTGCACTTTCAGAAATATTTGCACTCGTGTTGCAGGCTTGCAGCCTTGCATGAGTGCCTAGTCGCAGCTTGATCTCTCGTTGTTAATGATGCACTCATGCATAGTCCATGTCACTGTACACACGCCGCTCTTTACCTGATTGTCAAGTCGCGTCAGCAGTCTTGCGTGGCTGCGGCGGGTGTAGTGTAGCTACAGTCTGAAGAGTCCCGTTCCTCAGTGTTTAGCTGAAGCCTAAATCCAGTACTCTAACAGCAGATGACGACCTGACCGGAAAGCGAATGGCGGTGGAAGGTATCGGGCAGCGGCGGAAGGTAGCGAGCGGCGGCATTGTAGGTCAACGCATAGGGACTAGGGGTGATTGGGAAAGTGGAACCTATCGTTTGGATCAGGGACGGGTGTCTCTGTGTTCGTGCCTCTGGAGGAAGATCTGCAGTATTGGACCGTCGGGCCTGGGTGTGCATGAGTGGGGATTCCGAACTGGGCTGCTCGCACACCAATTTCGGTCTATTCGGTCCATTTGGGTATTAATAAAAGAAGCCCGAATTTATAGTAATAATTTCGGTATTTAAAATTTACTACCCATTTTTTCAATCGGTTGTTTCGGTGTCGGTCTTTTCGGTTTCGGTCTCCGTCTTCTCGGTTACGGTTTTCGGTTATCGGTTTTTCTGCCCACCCCTAGTAGCAACTAAACTAGACATGATAAACAACTATAAAGGAAACTAATTTTTTTGTATTTTTGATAAAAATGATGCAAGCAAAAAATAAAGTAAAGCAAAACTAAAACAAAGTAAAGTATGTGCGTGTGAAACTCCCCTTGCAGAATTCTTCTTTTTCCTCGGCAACGGTGCCAGAAAAACTTGTTGGTGGCGCGGTGTTGATGATGTAAATGACCGGCCAGTTGGGAACCCCAAGAGAAGGTGTGATGAGCACAACAACAAGTTTTTCCCTCAGTTATGAAACCAAGGTATATCAATCCAGTAGGAAAAAGCCAAACTCAAGAAGGTGATGCTTGCTAGCTTAGTGACACTCTAACAAGGGCGCCGTTTACGATACTTGTTAGCGCGTCTTCAACTAGTAGCAACGCGGAACCTGCACACAACATAACCAAGAACTTTGCTCCCAACTTACGATGAGGTTGTCAATCTCACCGGTTTGCTGTAACGAAAGGAATAAGCGTATCGAGTAGAAAGCAATAGTAGTATGCAAGAAAGTAAACAGTACGAGTAAAGTAAACAGGTAATAGCAATGTAAAGAAAATTGGACCAGGGTCCACAGTTCACTAGTGGTGTCTCTCCATAAGATAAATAACAACATACTGGGTAAACAAATTATAGTTGGGCAATTGATAGAATAAAGATAACGTGCATATGTCAAGAGGATCACTATGAGATTTACTCTGGGCATTACAACAAAATACATAGACCGCCATCCAACTACATCTATGACTAATAATCCACCCACGGGGAATCATCCGAGGACCCCGTGAATATTAAGTTGCAAACAATAGATAACTGTATTAAGCAAAGTGTGTAATGTAAACAAAGCATATGTCCTTGGACATGAGAATGTAGTTTTCTCCCTAGTGGCAACAGCACATCTACAACCTTAGAGGTTTCTGTCACTCCCCCAGATTAAATAGAGGCATGAACCCAACTATCGAGCATAAATACCCCCTCTTGGAGTCACTAGTATCTACTTGGCCAAGATAGCTACTAACAACAGAGAGCATGCAAGATCATAAACAATATAGAGATAACATAAGATAATATTCAGCACATCAACTCAATCATAACACCAATATTCATCGGATCCCAACAAACACAACATGTAGAATTACATAACGGTGATCTCGATCATGTAAGATAGCTCACGAGATCTAAACATGAAGCACATGGTGGAGAAGACAACCATCTAGCTACTGCTATGGACCCATAGTCCAAGGTAGACTACTCACTCATCGCGCCGGAGGCAAGCATGGCGATGAAGAAGACCTCCGGTGGCGATTCCCCTCTCCGGCAGGGTGCCGGGAAGAGCTTCTGTACCCTCCCGATCTTGGGTCGACGACGACGGCGGATCGCGATGTGTTTCTGGAAAATTGATCGGGTACTTAGGTTTTTCCCATCGGGGGGCCTTTATAGGCGACGGGGCAGCGTCAGAAGTGGACCAGGGCGGTCACACACATAGGGGGCGCGGCCAGGGGCTGGGCCACGCCGCCCTATTGTATGGCCGGCCCATGGCCCCTCTCCGTCTCCTCTTCGGACTTCTGGAAGCTTCGGTAAATTTCTGGATGTTCAGCTTTTGTTTCGTCCAATTCCGAGAATATTTCCTGTGTAGCTTTTCTGAAACACAAAAACAGCAGAAAACAGGGAACTGGCACTATGGCATCTTGTTAATAGGTTAGTTCCGGAAAATACATAAAAACGCCACGAAGTGTAACAAAACACTAAGCAAATGGTGGAAGAACAAGCATGGAGCATCAAAAATTATAGATACGTTTGAGACGTATCATGCATTCTGACCATTTAGCTATTAAATATCTTATGAATAAGAAAGATGCTAAGACAATATTAATTAGATGGGTGTTGTTACTTCAAGACTTTGATTTGCATATTGTTGAAAGGAAAGGAGAGGATAATCCAGTAGCCGATCATTTATTTAGAATGGAAAAATTCCTATAGATCCTATTCCTAGTAATGATATCTTTTCTAGTGATTAACTAGCAAATATCAATGTGTCAAGTGCTAGAGTTGCATCACCTTGGTTTGCAGATTATGCTAATTTCTTGGTAGGAAAAGTAATGCCACCACAATTTAATTCCCAGCAAAGAAACAAATTCTTTTATGATGTTAGACATTATTTTTGGGATGATCCTTTTTGTATAAGAAAGTTGTAGATTGAATTATTAGGTGTTGGGTACCTGAACATGAACAACATAACATTATAAGGTATTGCAATTTTTTTTTTGGCCTACCTTATTTAAATATTGTGCTGAAATTGTAAAAGTTTGTGATAAATGTCAAAGAGTAGGTAATATTGGTAGAAGAAATGAAATTTCTATGAATTATTCTCTACCTCTTGAACCTTTTGATGTGTGGGGATTTAACTTCATGGGACCATTCCCACCATCCAATACAAAACATACTCATATTTTGGTTGCTGTTGATTATGTTTCTAAGTGGGTGGAAGCAATTCCGACTAAAAGTGATGATCATGCTACAAAAATAAAGATGCTTAAAGATGTAATCTTTCCCAAGTTTGGAGTACCCAGGTATTTAATTACTGATGGTGGTTCTCATTTCTTGCATGGTGTGCTTAGAAAGACTTTAGCAAAGTATGGTGTTAATCATAGAGTTGCATCTCCATATCATCCTCAAACTAGTGGTCCAGTTGAACTAAGTAATAGAGAACTAAAATTGATGTTGGGAAAGACAGATAATAAATCTAGATTAGATTGGCCAACTAATATTAATGATGCTTTATGGGCCTATAGAACTGCTTTAAAAAAAACCCACGGGAATGTCTCCTTATAAAATGGTCTATGGAAAAGCTTGCATCTTCCAGTAGAGTTAGAGCATAAAGCTAGGTGGGCTATTAAAGAAACTTAACTTTGAATTTAAAACTACTAGTGAGAAGAGAGTTTTAGATTTGTGTCGTGGGAATTTAGAGACAGTAGCCATGAGGAGGCTTATCGGAGGGGCTCGACGTTGGTGACGATGGGTCCGGCTCGGGATTGTGCCAACAGAGACACCTCGATTTACCCAGGTTCAGGGCCCTCCCGATTGGAGGTAAACCCCTAATTCCTGCCTGCTTCGTATTGATTGAGTAGTAACGATTACAGTGCTCCTCGAGCTGTTCGGCTGGAGGAGGAAGAAGAAGATCAGATCTCCCCTATGCTAAGGGTCCAGGCCCCCTTATATAGACAGGGGCCTGGTTACAGGTTTAGATGGCGATTCGGCCGGCTGCCGGCTCCTCGGCGGCGGCGTCCTTGGCCTGATCCTCTGACCCTGCTCTGGCAAAGACACTTTATAAAGTCTCTTTCCCCTGGACCGGCATCTGGGGGGCATATCCCCTCTCCTCTGCCTCGGATCCCGTCATGGGGAAGGGTCTTCGGTCTCTCATTGGTTGGACGTGGTCGTGGCGCTCGTCACTCCTGTCCTGCGCCCCTGCCGACCTTGTCGGGGCCGTTCCACTTTTGGCTAGACAGCCGTTGGGGAGTTTTGTCTCCATCGCCCGGCTCCAGTTCTCCTCGGTGGAGTCGCCAGCCGGCTGCTGGCGCAGCCGGCCCTTCGGGCAGAGCCGGTCTTCTCGTGCTGAAGCCGTGGGGACTCCTGGGACGCCAGCCGGCATATTGCCCGGCCCGTGGTGCGCCCCCTAAGTCATCCCCACGACACTAGCCCCCGAAACTGGCGAAGTCTCATGGGCTAGCATGGGGCTTCGGCGGGTTCTTCTTTTCGCCGAAGTCTTGCTCGTCCTCGTTGAAGTCCCAGGATTTCTAGTCCGGCTTGGTCGCTCCAGTCGTCGAGGCTGGGCCTCGCGGAGTTTCTCCGGCCGTCTCGGGACGAACCGGCTCCGGTGGTGGCCCGGCTGGTGACTGCAAGCCGGTGAGCCGCGAGCCGGCTTGCTGCCTCCTGGGAACTTGTGCCGCTTCAAATCTCGTTCCCACGCGGCGGCCGGCGCAGCGCGCCAGTGACCAGTCTAGTCATTTTGACTTCGGAATCATCACCGTCATAACTTCCCGAGTCATCATGCGAGGTGGGCTGGCGCACGTCAGCGACATGTCCCATCAACTCCTCTCATGATCCGCTGCGGCAACTGTTGCGGTGGCACACGATGCGGAAGTTGGTTTCTGAAACGTCGGGGGTTATCCCTTCGCCGTTCTTCTTTAAATACCCAACGTGCTAACTGCGCAGGGCATCCCCCACTTCTCCCCTCACTTCGAGCTTCGCCTTTCCGAGACCAACCCGGTCATGTCGTCCCCTAGCGGCTCCACTGCCAGCGATGACAAGGTCCCGGAGGGGAGCGAGAAGGAGGTCGAGGCGCCGGAGGCGGCGCCTTCCGTACCTCGGAAACGTGGTCGCCCGAAAGGGAGTCGCAACAAGAGTACCTTGGAGGCTCTCGCGGCGAAGGCCTCCGCCGCTGTTTCTACCTCCGTCGCGCCCCCGGCGACTGGGGCTTCCGGTGACGCGGGCGTCCCGGAGAAGCGGGGGCCATGCCGTCCGAAGGGGAGCGGGAAGAAGACCGCTTCCGCGGCGGCCACTGCTCCCTCGTCGTCTCGCCGTCGTGGGCAGCCGCTGGGGAGCAAAAACAAGAAGGCCCCGGCTGTCTTCAGGGTTGCTGCCACTCCCGCGGGGCCCCGCGCGGCGGCCCCGTGCGGCGGCCCCTCCTCAGCTAGGCCTGTCACGGCCCTGGCTGGAGAAGCCGGTGCTCCAACCGCCGACCTATATTTCGTCCCAGGGGTGGTCCACCTGCATCGTTCCTGCGCTCGCCGGGTCTCGGGACCGCCTCCGCCTTCCGTCCCGGTTCACGGACTCGATGGAAGGCCAGGAGATGGCCTATCCCAAGCTGCGGGAATGCAGCGGCGGCCAGCCATCATACCACGTCAAAGTTTACTACGACGGCCAGGGGGTGTGCTACTTCCGCGACGGGTGGTCGAAGTTCTTCCTCGACTACGGCGCGCACGAGGGCTGGTTCATCCTCCTCACCCGCCACGACGGGAAGAAGGAGTTCACCGTCTGCTTCTTCGATGCCACCCTCTCCACCCGCACCTACGCCCCCCAGCCGTGAAGGACGGGGGCTTCATCGGCCTCCGGCATGGGCTTCTCCGGGACGAAGTCCATGCGGCGCTCGCGCCAGGCCGAAGAAAACGAGGATCTCCCGGGCGAGGGATTCTTGGCGCCCTTAGGGTAGTAGTTTAGGGGACTTTTGTAATCGCCAGACTTAATGGACTCTTATAATTTCGTGCAAATCCTCGCTTGCTCTTCTTCGTTTATTGTGTGAATGTCTCCCTTCACTGTGTGCTTTTTCCATCGTGCAAGCGTCCTCTGCTCGACACCGTCGTGATGCGACGGTTCTTCCCTTGACGAAACCGTAGATGGGGATTACGATAGTCACCGGCCTGCGCAGACGCTTTGGGCGGGTTCCTCCGGCTTCGGTGCGAAGGGAACGGTGCTTCTGCCAGCCGGCTTTGGAGAGCGCAGGCTAGCTCCGGCTTCAGCGCGGATGGGACGGAGATTGAATCCTGTACCGGCTCGAGCGAGGTCGAAGTCGGCATGTTTTCTTTCCCGAGCCTTCGCGCGTCCCAAGCCACGGTTGGAGTAGATCTCCCAGTTTCCGGCTCTAGCCGTTGCTTTGCGAGTGTTAAGTTTCGATTTCATTGCTCGTTTGCTGATCGTGTCACAGCGCCAGCTGAACGATCAGCCAGCGAGGTACTGGAGCCGGCCTGCTTCTGAGGGCCAATTCCCTTTCCCCCTAGCCCCCGAGTTTTGGGGTAGCTGGACTATCAGCTAGCTCGAAACTAACTCTTCGCGAATGGTGCCGACGCCAAGCGAGGTAGCTCTAGCTTCTAACCTCTTGGGCGTGGCTTCTCAGCCCAAACATTAAAAACAGTGACTATCAGCTACTCGCTGGCTTTGCCTTCATCCGGTTCCCTCAACCTTTTCCTTAATCTCCCCACCCTTCGGCCCTTCTACCCCCAACCGGCAACCTGGTGCCGGTTGGTCTCCCTTGGGCTGGCAGCCGAATGCCGGCCTAGGGTGGGAGCGTGCCGCGGAGTGAGAAGTAGTACTTCGGTCTATCGGGCCCCCGACTCGTGCTAGCCAGCGCTTAGTTAACAGACACTGCCCTTAACGCCTGGTTGAGCGGTTTTTCTATCATTTATGGTTCCGCTCTGCGGCTTTCCTTCGTATGTGGCCTGCCGTCTCCTATCCGTCCGGCTGCGCGGAGCCGGAGGGCGGAGATTGGGCTCGAGACCTTCTTCATACGTAGTACTCATCCGGCTGGCGAGAGATCGATTTTTTCGGGGCTGCTGATACGTCTCAAACGTATCTATAATTTTTGATGCTCCATGCTTGTTTTTACACCATTTGCCTATTGTTTCGTTACACTTAGTGGCACTTTTATGCATTTTCCGGAACTAACCTATTAACGAGTTGCCACAGTGACAGTTCCCTGTTTTCTGCTGTTTTTGTGTTTCAGAAGTGATACACAGGAAATATTCTCGGAATTGGACGAAACAAGTTCCTGAAGTCTTATTTTACCCGGAAGCTTCCAGACATCCGAAGAGGTGTCAGAGGGGGGCCACCAGGGCCCCAGACACATGCCCGGCGCGGCCAGGGGCCTGGCCGCGTGCGGCCCGCGTGTGGGCACCTGGCCCCTCCTCCGACGGTGCCCCTTCGCCTATATAAAGCCTCGGGACGGAAAACCCTAGAGGAGTCGGCAATTTTCCAGAAGCAGTTCCGCAGCTCCGCCGCCACCGTCGATGAATTTCGGGGGACAGAAGTCTCTGTTCCGGCACCCTGCCGGGACGGGGAAGTGCCCCCGGAGCCATCTCCATCGGTCTCCATCGCCGTCTCCGCCGTCTCCATCGACCTCACCGCCATCTCCATCAACCTTGCTGTCTCCTATGATGAGGAGGGAGTAGTTCATCCCCGGGGCTGAGGGCTCTACCGGTAGCTATGTGGTTCACCTCTCTCTCCCATGATGTGATCTTTATGTGATCGTGAGCTTTGTATCATGTTGAACAAGTAGATGTTATTATTCAGATATTATGCTACTCCTATGCTTAATTATTATAGTGTACTCTAGTGATGTTATTAAAGTAATCTATTCCTCCTGCCATGGTGTAACGGTGACAGTGCGTGCATCATGGTGGTACTTGGTTTAGGCTATGATTGTGATCTCTTGTGGATTATGAGAATAATTATTGCTATGATAGTTTGAGTGATCTATTCCTCCTTTCATGGTGTAATGTTGACAGTGTGTGCACCGTGTTAGTACTTGGTTTAAGTTGCAATGATTTCTATCTTGAGTTGTGATCTGATTTGGATATCTCTATGAGTAGTGTTTGTCAAGTACTTGATGGACTTTAAGGGGTGCTTCTGTAGCCACTACACAATGATTAGTGTTATTCAATAGGAGAGTAATTCAGAGTACCTTAGCAAAGAGAAGTTATTTGTTCAGTCATGTTATATTGTTGGGAGTGTGTCCACTAGTGAAAGTATGATCCCTAGGCCTTGTTTCCAAGCTTTGCATACCGTTTACTTGCTATTTTGTTACTTGTTTGCTCGCAGCGATATTTATTTCGCATCACGTTTGCTACTTATAATCATCTATACCACTTGTATTTCACTATCTCTTCGCCGAACTAGTGCACCTATACATCTGACAAGTGTATTGGGTGTGTTGGGGACACAAGAGACTTTCTGTATCGTAATTGCAGGGTTGCTTGAGAGGGATAGCTTTGACCTCTTCCTCCCTGAGTTCGATAAACCTTGGGTGATCCACTTAAGGGAAACTTGCTGCTGTTCTACAAACCTCTGCACTTGGAGGCCCAACAAGTGTCTACAAGAATAGAAGTGCGTAGACATCAAGCTCTTTTCTGGCGCCGTTGCCGGGGAGGTAAGGTAAAAGGTACTCGCATCCTCCTGTGTGAGTACTCGGAGTTATTTCCTTTAGATTCTGCAATTACATCTTTTTGTTTCTTGTTTTTATTTTCACTAGTTAGGCTTAATGGAAAACAAAGAGTTCTTTAGTCTTTTTCCTGATTTTAGATTTGAAGAGAAAATTGAAAATCCTTTGGAGCTTATTTCGCATAGCAATGTTATTAGTACGAATGCTTCGAATACCTTTACTGCTAATGTTATAGAAAAGTCTAAGCTTGGGGAAGCTGGTTTTGTTAAGCATGATATTTTTAGTTCCCCAGCTTTAGTGGAGAAAGTTTGCTCTGATGATATTTTATCTCCCATATGTGATGTTCCTTCTTATGATGATATGTTTGAAGAGTATGCTTTGCGAAATAGCTATTCTTTAGCTTGTGATAATACTAAACCTCTAGTTTATGATGGTTATGATGATGGGTATAATATTTTCAGTTCACCTACTTTTGAGGAGAAAATTAGTTATGATTACAATATGCCTCCTATTTATGATGATTATGGTGATGAGAATAATTATTCTGTTGAATCTGCTCCTACTACTATTGTTCCTGTGGTGAGTATTAATTCTTTTATGCATGTGGCTCATGATAGAGATGCTTTATGTGATAGTTATATTGTTAGTTCTATTCATGATGCTACTGAAAGTTATTATGAGAGAGGGAAACATGGTTTGATGGATCTCAATAATATTAAGTTTCCCCTCTTTATGTTGCAAATCTTGAAGTGGCACTTGTTTTATCTATCCATGCTTGCTACTATGTGCCTCGTTGATTTATTTTCTTACAAGATTCCTATGCATAGGAAGTGGTTCAGATATAAATGTCTTTCACATTTGCTTTTTGATGCTCTCTATTGCTTCAAGTTTTTATATGGTGCCTTTGCCTCAAGCTCTTATATGGCACCCACATGAGCATCTTTGCAAACTACTGCGCCTAGCTCAAAGGCGTTAAAGAAAATCACTCTTGGGAGATAACCCAATGTTTTTACTTTCAGTACTTTTTCTTTTATTTGAGTCTTGGAAGTCATTACTACTGTAATGACCTCTCCTTATCTTGTTTATTTCGTTTTTGTGCCAAGAGAAGCCTCTAATTTGAGTGAGGTAAAGATTTGGGGATGTTGCTGTCCTGAAACTGTTTTCGGTGCTGCACCGTAAAAATTCGTAAAAATTCTCTGTTTATCTTTTGGACCTGCGATTTCTTGTGCATATGCCCCAGGTTATATCCAAACTTTTCTTAGTTGAACACTTTTTGATTTGAGCAACAGAAAACCCCTCAAAAATTCGGCCTTTGTCAGCTGTTCTGTTTTCACAGATTTCTGCCAATATTTGTGTTTACCACTTTATCGCTTTCTTTTGAGTTCTTTTAATCACAGAACTTTTGGGGAGGTTCCTACAGTAGTATTTGCTATATATGTGGTGGTTTTGAGTTGAAACCTGAAGCAAAAAGAGGTTGATTATATGTTATGCTTACACTAATGTTGCTAATAGATTTGTGTTTAGTTTTGTATGAAGGAAGTTTTCAAGAGTAGGGATTGGAGAATGATGAGATGAGATGAAGAATGGATAAAAGCTCAAGCTTCGGGATGCCCATGCATCACCCCAAGAAATATCCAAGAAGTACAAGCGTCAAAGCTTGGGGATGCCCCCGAGGCACCCCTTCTTCATCGGCAAAAATTAGGTCACCTTTCAAGACACTATATTTTTATTGCTTCATGCACTATGTGTTTTTCTTGGAGCGTCAGTTGTTTTAGTTTTCTTAGTTGGTTAGGTTTGTTTGTTTGCTGCAATAAATGGTTAGATCACATCATGTTTCTTTTGGAGGAGATGAACTCGTTTTCATTTGCTAAGAACACTCAGTTTTTCACTCTTATCATTCACCGAGTGTTCTTCTTTTTCTGCTACTGCTTTTGGTTTTCGTTTTCGCCTTGATTTGCATTCAGACCTTGTCATATCTTTTCATCAAGGTGTATTTTTGCCTCTGATCTTTATTGGTTTTCATCAAAAGAGGTGTTTATAAAAATTTCAAATGGTGTTGGAAAAGAGAAAAAGCTTTATGCAAAAAAGTGGTACAAGAAGGAGCTTGTGTAGACCGCGGCCTAGGCTTTTGCATGTCATGCTTGATGTCTTTTTGATAGTATGCTTAGTGGTTTTGGTGTAGCATGACTTGTCTCAAATAACTGAGACTGCTTAATGAGCCTTTGAAAAAATCATGCGTTGTTTTTATTGTATGGAAGCATTATTTTGGTTTTCTCCTTGATGCTTTATTTGGGTTGACTTGGCGCATGCTCACACATGTTAGACTCTTACAAAGTCGCCAATAGCCTTCATGATCATTTAGTTTTTGACTTTTGATGCCATCTTATGCTTCTTTTAATGTCGCTTTGTCGCTTTGCATGATTATGGCCATTATTGCTCTCTTAGTTGGTCGCTCCCAGTCTTTTGCTAGCCCTCGCCTTGTACTGAGTATGAGCTCTACTCGTGCATCCAACTCCTAAAAGCCAAGTTTGCCATTGTGTCCACTATAAATTCCTATGCATGGTATTTGTAAGCCATTCCAAAGTAAAATTTTCGTGTGCTACCTTTCAAAAAACCTTCAAAACACTTCTCGTTTTGTGACACTGTTTTCAGCTCACGGGGACGTAGTGGTCGGATTTGCTATCTTCCATATTGCTTATTCCAAAAAGAAAAAAAAAAGAAAAAAAGAGAAAAAAGGCACTCCTCCAATGAATGTGAATGTTGGTGGGCACCCGATGGAATCGGTTAGCCATGGTATGTGAAAGGAAAAGGTGGGGAGGAGTGCCAAGTTTTATAAAAAGAGCACAAGAGTGCCAATCTCTCTCTCAAAAACTTGCTTTATTTTTGTATGGAAGATAGTAAGAACCCCATTGCCAGTCGTTGACAAAGACAACCACCTCTCAAAATCAAGTTTTATCTCTCTGTTTTACAAATGAAAAGCTCTAGCACATGTTTAAATCACTGCTTCCCTCTGCGAAGGGCCTTTCTTTTACTTTTATGTTGAGTCATCACCTTCTTTCTTTATGCACCATTAAGAGAGCATAGTTGTCATTCTTAGTGTGATATGCATTGTCCCAAAGTTCATTGATTGATTCATATTGTTGGTTTCACTTGTTCTTAAATTATTTGTATCTAGTCGCCCTCTTAAACTTGAAGGTGTCCTATGCATTTATGTTTTGCTCTCCATGAAGGACATGATGAAACCCATTTGTATGTTTTTCCTTATGATTTGAACACACGTTTGACTTTCATTGTTTCATTTTCATGATCTTTTGTTTGTGTTCATTTTCATGTTACAACATGGTTGCTAAGTTCTTATTGTCAAGATTATATCTTCATGCCCATGTTTTAAGTTTTATTGATCCCAGCTCACCAATGCTTACATATATGATCAAGATTGTGTAGGTGCATGTCACCTCAAAAATTATTCTTTTGTTATCACTTGCCTACTCGAGGACGAGCAGGAGTTAAGCTTGGGGATGCTTGATACGTCTCAAACGTATCTATAATTTTTGATGCTCCATGCTTGTTTTTACACCATTTGCCTATTGTTTCGTTACACTTAGTGGCACTTTTATGTATTTTCCGGAACTAACCTATTAACGAGTTGCCACAGTGCCAGTTCCCTGTTTTCTGCTGTTTTTGTGTTTCAGAAGTGATACACAGGAAATATTCTCGGAATTGGACGAAACAAGTTCCTGAAGTCTTATTTTACCCGGAAGCTTCCAGACATCCGAAGAGGTGTCAGAGGGGGGCCACCAGGGCCCCAGACACATGCCCGGCGCGGCCAGGGGCCTGGCCGCGCGGGGCCCGCGTGTGGGCACCTGGCCCCTCCTCGTTCACCCTCTCGCTCTGCCCCTGGTGCAAGCTGGTACATGCCGACGCCGGCAGCTTCGAGTACTCAGTGCAGCTTGAGCTCCGAGGCATCCCGGCGCAGGCTTGGCACCTATCCACGGCGGAGCGCCTGCTGGGCGGAACGTGCTGGATTGAGAGGCTGCATCCGAGCACGCGCTCGCGCGCCAACCTAGCTACCTTCCGGCTCTCTGGGCGCACCCATGACCCAGCTGGTATCCGGCGCAGCGCCATCCTCGAGATTGTCGAGCAAGTCCCTGCCCGCAATGATGCCCTGCCGCCGACGATCCGCACACTCACTTACCCTGTCACCATCAAGTTGATCAAGGCCGAAGCCATCCACGCGCCGGATCAGGCACCGCCGAGCGAGGCTCCGAACGATGATGCCAGTCCTGGCAATGGGAGTGGCAACGACGTGGCCGGCCAACACCGCCGGAACCGTCCTCGTCGCCGCGGACGCAAGCGCCGCCGCACGGGTGCCGTCCCGGATGGCCGTGCCGATGGCATGGCGGTGGACTCCATCGGCTGGTCTTTAGATGGCAGTTGCTCCCGTGCTGATGGCGTCGCCATCAATGCCTGGGCTGCGCCGCCGCCCGTACGAGCCCAAGATGCCGGCCTAAGGATGGAGCCGTGGCCCACAGCAGGTGGACCCCGCCGTCCTCGTCGCCAGGCCAAAAGAGGAAAGCGTGGTGGAAAGAAAAAGCGCGCGCGGGTCGCAGCGGCTCTGGCCAAAGCTGCAGCCGCAATGGATCCAAGGCCGACCAACGAGCCCCAACGGTCTGAGCCGCACTTACTCCGACGCGTGGCGCTCCCCTGTTGGTGGAACCCGCAGCCATCAGACGCTGGACCCGTCGAGACCCAGTCTCCGGTGTCGCCTACCACGCTGCAGGACTATACCACCGAGACAAGGCCGCGTACAACAAATCCCTGTCCGCTTGGGGACAAAAGCGGTACTGCTTTGGACAGCGAGGTGCCTGATTCGTTGGATCAGGAACCGGCGATTTAGACAAAAATAACCCAAACTTGAAACGATTTCAAATAATAAACCATCGGCCAAACTATTTTAAAAAAATAACCTCTTTTAGCTTCGCCATTCACGGTGGCGAAGCAGGCGTTCTTGCGTCGCCACAGGCAGTGGCGAAGCAGTGATGTGCGTCGCCACTCACGGTGGCGAAGCAGGTGTTCTTGCTTCGCCACTCTGAGTGGCGAAGCACAATGGTCTGCTTCGCCACTCTTAGTGGCGAAGCACAATGGCCTGCTTCGCCACCGTGAGTGGCGAAGCACTTTAGGTTTAGGGTTAGGAGCCCAGCCCCGAGCTGGCCTCCTCACTCACTTCCTTCCTCATCTTTTCAGAGCAAAGGCGGCTCTCTCTCCCCCTCTCAATCCTCCCACCCAAATCGAAGCTTTTCTCCGTGGATTTCTCCTTCCCCAAGTCTCCTAAGGTACTCTCCATCATTTCCCATTGATTTGACCCATTGGAATTTGCATATTTGGTTTTGAATCCCCAAATCTTGGAAATCCTAGAAATATTGATTCACCCAAATTGCAATGTTAATTAGGTCAATGTTGGCTTGTATGATGTGTATGAAGTATTTTAGTGTAGATTGGTAGGTTAGGGTAAGGGTTTGTGA
This sequence comes from Dactylis glomerata, assembly GCA_007115705.1. NCBI lineage: Eukaryota > Viridiplantae > Streptophyta > Magnoliopsida > Poales > Poaceae > Dactylis > Dactylis glomerata. The sequence goes on along the minus strand of QXEO01000533.1, from coordinate 2,032,973 downwards.
GGTTAGGGTTTGTTGTTATGTTAGGGTTAGGGTTAGGATTTTCTTGTTATGTTAGGGTTAGGGTTAGGGTTTTATTGTTATGAAGTATGATGTGATGAGTAAATATTGGCATAGGTACTTATTAATTTTTTTACCTTATTGTTGATAATAAAAATAGGTATGGCGAGAATTGTTCATGTTCATCATGTTGACAAGGAAGCATATTTGATCGCGGTGGGTCTCCGGCCTCCACCGGTCCACAAGCGCGGTGATCGCGGCAGGATTGACGTTGAGTGTCGTCCGGGTGACCATATGGATGAACGGTAGAAGCCCTAGATTGCGGATGTAGGGGGTGTACCGCTCATCATAGTTCATCGCCGTTGACGTCATCTGGTTGTACCTCAGTCGCAATGGTCCAAAAACCTGCACGGTGACGAACATACATGCATGGTGTCACATACCAATTCACGCTTAAGAATATTACATTTGAGTACTTGGTTTTATAATTACCATATTATTCTCGGACATCTTATAGGCACGGTGCTTAACATCAACTTCACCCTCGAGAATGCTTTCATTACTTAAATCCTCCATCCTAAACAATCCGACTATAATGTGAGCATATATGTGAGCATATGATGAATCATATGATGAAGCATATATGCACAAAATCCATATAATAAATCAATCATATGATGAAGCACAAATCAATAATTCATTGGAATCATATGATGAAGCATATATGCACAAAATCCATATAATAAATCAATCATATGATGAAGCACAAATCAATAATTCATTGGAATCATATGATGAAGCATATATGCACAAAATCCATATAATAAATCAATCATATGATGAAGCACAAATCAATAATTCATTGGAATCAATCATATGTGAGCATATATGCACAAAATCCATATAATATACAACTCATCCTATCAATAATTCTACTAATTTCATACATATGATGAAGCACAAATCAATCACACAAGTAATCAATAATTGCTACTTCAATAACAAAAACATAAAACAATCACACAAATTGCTAGTTCATCCATCCCTACCTATCAATCCATTGGAATCATCCATCAATTCATTGGAATCATTCATTTCAATCAACCATACAAATAAATTCATCTTGAGGACATTATCCTACAAATCCATCTATCAATCTTGCTAAAATACCACCATACAAATAGAGAAGGGGGATTAGAGAAGGGGGATTGGGGGATTAGAGAAGGGGGATTGGAGGAACATACCTTAGTGAAGATCAAGAGGGCACCAATGGATGAGGGAGGGAGAGGTGAGGGAGGGAGGGAGAGTGAGGGGGAAGAACACCACCCGCCGCCGGCGCCGCCAGAGATGAGGGAGGGAGAGGTGAGGGAGGGAGAGTGAGGGGTGGGGGAGGTCGGGCACGGGCCGGGGTCATGAACTAACCCTAATGTGCTTCGCCACTCACCGTGGCGACGCACGCCTTCGTGCTTCGCCACTACCAGTGGCGACGCACTATCTGCTTCGCCACTTCCCCTGGCGACGCACGCACTTCTGCTTCGCCACCCCTCCTGGCGACGCAAAAAAGGGTTAGTTTTTTGAAATTGTTTTGCCGATGGTTTATTTTTTAAAATAGTTTCAAGTTTGGGTTAATTGTGTCTAAATCGCCTCAGGAACCCCCCTCCACGCCCGAGGCTGATCCGCTGTCGGGGCAAAGCGAGGTCCCACCCTCGCCAGTTCTTGACGCAGTGGTGGACCCCAAAGACCGGTCCACGGACGCCATCGACCCGCAGGAGACGACGCTGGAACTCCAAACCATGACCATGCCCTCAGTGGGCGACGTCGCGGCCCAAGATGCCCCTGCTGCTGATGGGCCTCGCCTGGGCTGCCACTCCCCCACAGCCCACGAGCCGGTCTACATCCTTCAGAGGCCGGTTACTGCTGAGACTGCCCCGTCCGGCGTCGCTGCTCGTGCAGACTTGGAGCTCACACCGCCGCCAGCTCCGCCGAGGAATGCGGCTCACTTTGCCTCACCTCCGATCACGCTACGTCGATCTCAGCCACGTGCTACAGCGGCTACCTCTTGGACCCTGGGCGAGTTCCTCGCCGCGGCAACCAAAGGGCTACGATCTGCTCTTCCCACTCCTGGCGATAAACTTCTCGCCCCGGCGTGGACGATCGGCTTCGATTGCGCGGACCAAGACGGCCGCCCCACCCACCACCGAGCGCCGCGCGCAAATTCAGATCCTACGAACGCTTGGCATCATCGGAGTGAATAACCAGACGATCAGCGCGGCTGAGATGCAAGCGTACGACGGGCTCTTTGCCACGCCAATCCCAACGGCGGTGCTTGCAGCCATCGCGGCGCTTGTCGACCGCGAACTCCCCGACGATCCTACGACGGCGCCGATCACCACGGTGATCCCTGGCAGCCCGATCGAGGCATGAGCTGCGTGCTATGCCGCCTTTTGTCGATCCCTTGTCTATAGATCACGGTCTGCAGATCATAGTCTGGAACGTTCGTGGCTTGAATGCGCGGGCTCGCCGCGATGCCATTCGCTGGCTAATTGTAACCACCAGCGCCTCGATTGTTTGCTTTTCAAGAGACTAAGATGGAGTTGATCTACTCGTCGGTCGTCCTCGATGCCCTTGGTTCCGAGTTTGACGATTATGTTTACCTGCCCGCGATTGGAACCCGCGGTGGTATCCTCCTCGCCTGGAAGAGTAGAGATGTCACAATCTCTGATACCCAGTTCTCTGCAAACACTCTCTCGGCCAAAGTCGCGCCCACCTCCGGCGCCACTACACCTTGGTGGATCACCGTGGTCTATGGGCCACAAGAGGATGCCGAGAAGATTGCCTTCCTCCAAGAAATTCGTGATGTCCACAGCGACTGCGCTGGGCCTTGGATGATTTGCAGTGACTTTAATCTCATCTACCGCGACGAAGACAAAAACAATGGAAACGTGAACCGGCGAATGATGGCACGCTTCCGACGTGTGCTCAATGATCTTGCGCTCAAAGAAGTCTACCTCAACGGGCGGCGTTACACTTGGTCAAATGAGCAAAGCCCCCCTACCTTGGTCCACCTTGATCGGGTCCTATGCTCCGCGGACTGGGAAGAGCAGCATGGTGAGTGCCACTTGCGCTGCCTGGCATCGGTTGTTTCCGACCACAGTCCACTCCTACTCGATTGCTCTCCCCAGCCCCCGGCGCACCGGCGATTTCGCTTCGAAGACTTCTGGACGCGCCTTGACGGTTACCAAGATGTGGTTGCCGCGGCATGGACCTCGATTGATGACGCTGACCCATTCAGGCGCCTCATGAAACGTATGCAGACCACTGCGCGGAAGCTGACCAGCTGGAGCGTGAAATCGGTCGGCAACGTGCGCGACAAGCTCGCAATTTCCCGCGAGCTCCTCCTCCGGTTCGACGGAGCGCAAGAACAGAGGCAGCTGACGCCACACGAGGACTGGCTCCGTCGGCAGATCAAGCTATCATACCTAGGCCTGCTTCCCTGGAGAGAACTATTGCTCGGCAGCGTGCACGCCTTGCCTTCCTCAAAGACGGCGATGCAAACACCACCTTTTTCCACCAGCAGTGTACCTACAGGAGGCAAAAAAACATGATTAACAGCCTGAGGCCTTGTTTGGTACTAGAGTTTTGGTGGGGATTGGTGGGGATAATCCCCTAGAGTATTGGGTGAAACCCCCACCTTCACCCAATCCCCACAAAACCCCACCCGCAATCCACTAGGTAGAGGTAGAGTATTGGGGATTGAGAAAAATACACTAAAATTTAAGGAAGAGTGGGGATTAGCGGAGATTATGCTCGCCCAATACTCTAGTACCAAATATACTTTTAGAAGTGAGTGGGGATTTGGAGTTTGGTGGGGATTATCCCCACCAATCCCCACCAAAACTCTAGTACCAAACAAGCCCTGACTGTAGATGGCGCAGTACTCACCGATCCGGAGGAAATGGAGGCTGCGACATTCGCGCACTATGATGGCCTGCTGGGCACCGAGGTTGTGCGGGACTGCACCATTGATCTGGCGGATCTCATCACACCTGCTGCCCTTGATGATCTGGATGTCCCCTTCATGGAGGACGAGATCTGGCAAACCGTGAAACGGCTGCCCGCGCGTAAGGCGCCAGGGCCTGACGGATTCACTGCAGAGTTCCTCCGCTCCTGCTGGAACGTGGTCAAGCACGACTTTATTAGTGTTTTCCAGCAGTTGTACGAGCTACGCGGCCGTGGATTCTGTCGCCTGAATCAGGCGCTGCTCACACTGATACCGAAGCGCGCCGACGCCACCGGCCTCGGGGATTTCAGGCCCATAAGTCTCATCCACCTCGTCGCCAAGCTCTTCGCCAAGCTCCTCTCGCTTCGCCTCACGCCGAAACTCAACGATCTTGTCAGCCCCATCCAAAATGCATTCATCCCTGGACGCAGCTTGCACGACAACTTCGTCTTCGTGCGGCAATCCGCGCGCCTACTCCACCAGCTCAGCGCACCCCGCGTCCTTCTGAAGCTTGACCTCGCGCGTGCCTTCGACTCGATCTCGTGGCCGTTCCTCTTTGAGGTGTTGCGCCAATATGGGTTCAGCAATCGCTTTCTAGACTGGCTCGCCATACTCCTGTCCACGGCAAGCACGAAGGTATTGCTCAACGGCGCTCCGGGTTTGGCTATTTGGCATCGACGCGGGCTGTGGCAGGGTGATCCACTGTCCCTGCAACTATTTGTCCAGGCCGTGGACACTCTTGGACGCCTCTTCCACCGCGCAGTGGAGCTGAGCATCCTGTAAAGACTGCACCCTCGCCGCGCTATTCCGACCATCTTGCTATATGCAGATGATGTCGTCCTATTCTGCCACCCGATACCAGATGATATTGTGGCCGTGAGAGAAATCCTGCAGTTGTTTGGGCGTGCCTCTGGCCTATGCGTCAACTACCAGAAAAGCACCGCCACGCTATGATACGTCTCAAACGTATCTATAATTTTTGATGCCCCATGCTTGTTTTTACACCATTTGCCTATTATTTCGTTACACTTAGTGGTATTTTTATGCATTTTCCGGAACTAACCTATTAACGAAGTGCCACAGTGCCAGTTTCCTGTTTTCTGCTGTTTTTGTGTTTCAGAAGTGATACACAGGAAATATTCTCGGAATTGGACGAAACAAGTTCCTGAAGTCATATTTTACGGGGAAGCTCCCAAACATCCGAAGACCTGACGGAGGGGGGCCACGTGGCCCCCACACACAGGGGCGGCGCGGCCACCCCCCTGGCCGCGCCGGGCCCACGTGAGGGGCCGTGGTCCCTCCTCTGATATCGTCCTTTCGCCTATATATACCCCCTGACGAGAAAAACCTAAGGGCCCGATCAGTTTTCCAGAATACATCGCGATCCGCCGCCGCCGTCGACCCGAAGATCGGGAGGGTCCAGAAGCTCTTCCCGGCACCCTGCCGGAGAGGGGAATCGCCACCGGAGGTCTTCTTCATCGCCATGCTTGCCTCCGGAGCGATGAGTGAGTAGTCTACCTTGGACTATGGGTCCATAGCAGTAGCTAGATGGTTGTCTTCTCCACCATGTGCTTCATGTTTAGATCTCATGAGCTGCCCTACATGATTGAGATCACCGTTATGTAATTCTATGATGTTGGTTTGTTGGGATCCGATGAATATTGGTGTTTATGATTAAGTTGCTGTACTGAATTATATCTTTTGTTATCTCTATGTTGTTTATGATCTTGCATGCTCTCCGTTGTTAGTAGCTATCTTGGCCGAGTAGTTGCTAGTGACTCCAAGAGGGGGTATTTATGCTCGATAGTGGGTTCATGTCTCTATTTCACCTGGGGGAGTGACAGAAACCTCTAAGGTGGTAGATGTGCTGTTGCTACTAGGGAGAAAACAACATTCATATGCTCAAGGGCATATGCTTGGTTTACATTACACACTTTGCTTAATGCAATTATCTGTTGTTCGCAACTTAATACTTTTGGGGTGTTCGGATTGATATCCCCGAGGGTGGATTATTAGTCATAGATGCAGTTGGATGGCGGTCTATGTATTTTGTTGTAATGCCCAGAGTAAATCTCATAGTGATCTTCTTGACATATCACGTTATCTTTATTCTATCAATTGCCCAACTGTAATTTGTTTACCCAGCATGTTATTTATCTATGGAGAGACACCACTAGTGAACTGTGGACCCCGGTCCTATTTTAATCATATTGCAATCACCTGTTTACTTTTCCCGCACTGTTTACTTTACTCGCATATTACTACTGTTTTCCACTCGATACACTCATAACCTTTGTTTCAAGCAAAGCGGTGAGATTGACAACCTCATCGCAAGTTGGGAACAAAGTATTTGTTTGTGTGTGTGCAGGTTCCGCGTTGCTGCTGGCCGAAGACGAGTCAACAAGTATCGTTAACGGCGCCCTTGTTGGAGTGTTACTAAGCCAGTCTGCATCACCTTCAGTCGTCATCGTCTCTCTTCTCCTGTTCGATATACCTTGGTTTCTAACTGAGGGAAAACTAGCCGCTGCACTCATCATACCTTCCTCTTGGGGTTCCCAACGGGCTGGTCATTCACCACGCACAAGGACTGTCTGTTGCCACATTCACCTGAAGCATCAGCTACTTTTCTGGCGCCGTTGCCGGGGAAGAGAGAAGACTTCTGCGAGGGGAGTTCTTCGCACACACATTCTTTACTTTGTTATTTGTTTTGTTTTACTTTATTTTATTTTACCTGCATTGCTTTATATCAAAAACCCAAAAAAATTAGAATCCTTGGTAGTTGTTTTTACTTATCTGCTTTTAGTTTTGTTACAATGAGTAATCCTGAAGTAGAAGTTCGTAGTTTCAAGCAACAAGGGGGAGAAAGTTTAAAAGATGCTTGGTACCGTATTAACAATGCTCATCATAGGTGTACCAAGAAGCACTCCACAACGATCCTCCTTAGAAATTTTTATGTTGGTATATCTAGCTGGAATAGGTATGTTCTTGATACTCTTACAGGAGGTAATTTTCTGGGTACTCCCGCGGGAGAAGCATGCACTATAATTGAAAGTTTAGTGGGAGTACCACCTATTCATGTTGCTAAAACTGAGACCACCTTGGAAGAGGTGGTAGAAAAGCTCAGCTCCTTAGAAAAAAGTTTGCCAAGTATCCTAGAAAATGCTAGCCACGTTAGTGAATTAATAGAAAATATTGGTAAGAGAATTACCATTTTAGAGGCTAGCACTACTCATGACAATCAAAACTTGAGGATTGGTAAACTAGAGGAGTCTATGGAAACTCTTAGTTTAATCTTCTCTTCTCTTAAATTTAAGAAGGAGAAAGTGTTTGTTGGAAAAGAGCAAAAATTTATGTATGTTCCCAAGGTTTCTGCGCTTAAATCTTAACATGTTCTTAAGATTGGTAAGACTCTTAGTTCCACTAAGGGTAACTTGCAGGTTGAATCATCTTCGGGAACCTTCAAAGAGCCTACTGAGGTAACTAGCACTTCATCTATTGATATTACTTGATTCACAATTTTCTGCGCCTAGCTCAAAGGCGTTAAAGAAAAGCACTCTTGGGAGATAACCCATTGTTTACTTTTCAGTACTTTTTCTTTTATTTGAGTCTTGGAAGTCATTACTACTGTAATGACCGCTCCTTATCTTGTTTATTTCGTTTTTGTGCCAAGAGAAGCCTCTAATTTGAGTGAGGTAAAGATTTGGGGTTATTGCTGTCCTGAAACTGTTTTCGGTGCTGCACCGTAAAAATTCGTGAAAATTCTCTGTATATCTTTTGGACCTGCGATTTCTTGTGCATATGCCCCAGGTTATATCCAAACTTTTCTTAGTTGAACACTTTTTGATTTGAGCAACAGAAAATCCCTCAAAAATTCGTCCATTATCTGCTGTCCAGTTTTGACAGATTTCTGCCAATATTTGTTTTTGCCACTTTATCGCTTTCTTTTGAGTTCTTTTTTATCATGGAACTCTTGTGGAAGTTGACCTGCAATCGATGTATGTCAATCTAGGATATTACACATGCACTATACTATCTATTCAGGATTGAGTTGGCGTTTAACTGTCTAGCCTTACCACGAAGATATCTCCGTTGTTTACAGAGAAAGCATTCTTGAGAGGCTTGACAGGAAACCAACTGCCATTCCTCTTAATCTGCAGGACTTGAACATGATTTACTTGGAGGATGAGCACGCGGGATAGTAGTTCATCCTGAGAGACTGTATTCTGCCGGCACATTTGCCAACAATCACCTCTGACTCCAGTCCCAAATTCGGCGTCATGGTAGCCAAAAGGTTATCTATATATCATGTTGCGTATGTCTTGCATAAATTTAATGCTAGTAGAATATTGTTTGACAATATGCATACCTCGACTTATGACACGCCTAACCCTCCATGAAAATAGCAGTACATGAATCATTATTCAAGGGTTATAATAAGTTGAATTACCATGCGTCATTAATCAACCTGCCTTCAAATATCACAAAAATATTGCACCAACCATATAATATTTGCAATTTCCATAATTCCCTCCTCTTTCCCTCATGTTGAAACTCCTGAATATGAAGAATTAGATAACCAGAAAGTTTAGTAGCATCATTTATCACCTTTGCAAGTGTTGCAAACCAAAGTTTTTAAATAAAATGTACTGGATCTGACTGAATATAACATCAGATGTGAAGAACACTAAATTAAGTTGGCTTTAAGCTAATAATTTTAAAGATTTTTGAACATATGAATCAAAAGTTTGCTTAGAAAAAATAGATACACCATTCCAAACACATGAAAAGGGTTGAAGGAGGGATTTTTTCTTCCAAACCATGCTGCCGTGATTCAGAAGAACAACAGTAAACTTCGACATTCAATATATGTACCTGTAGCAAGAAAACTAACTTTGGTAACCCAGGAGAACCTGACAATAGGTAATATCAGCACCGCGACTAACTGTAACACCTAACTTTGGTAAACCAGGAGAACCTGACAATAGGTAATATCAGCACCGCGACTAACTGTAACACAATTCCTAGTCTTGCGCAGGTTTAATTGTACATGGTATAGGATCACAGGGTATAATGTGTGAAACAGAGCACTAAGAGCAATGATCCTTAACAGATAATACATGAGCATTTATGTCATATGCTATAATTGATTAACAACAAATGCAGTAACATGGACGGCAAGCTACAAATTCTTATCTGCAAGGAGGTATTAATACTTCAAACCCCTGAACAGATTCTCCATTGGATCTTACCATTATCAAGAGTTCACAGGACACAGAAAAAATTGAATGCCAATATTGAAAAGCTCATCAAATAAAGTGCTTACAGTTTACAGTTTTAGAGAAGGGAAGGGAAGATCTTGTACAAATCAACTGGCAGCAACATGATTGGATATGAATATTTTCTAGGGTTGTGTCACCTAGCTTTGATATTCTGGGAGATGTAGAGCAACAAAAGATCAAGATGATTGATATTTTGACTGACAGCAATATGCATTAAAGAGTCACAGGTCTTCTCCATGTCGCTCCCCGCTCCCCTCCGCCTAGCCTAGCCCCACCTCCCCGCCGTCGCTGCTCCCCGTCGGCAGCCCCCCTCCCCGTGCCCCCCACCAGCCGCGCCATGTCCTCCGCCCCCAGCTCCGACAACCTGAGTCTGGCCGGCGACCGCCGCTGGATGGAATCCGAGGGCGAATCTTCCGGAACGAGGTCCTACCGCGACATCGCCGTCACCATGCCTACCCCACGCAGCACCACCGCCGGCGCCTCTTCTGCCGCTGCGGTCCAGGAGCCCCGGCGCCACACCACGTCGGGCAACCGGATTCCGGCCCAGGACCGCCTCGGCCCCCGCTCCGAGGTCCACCGCGTGAGCAGTCCGGTCATGGACGTCGACGGCCTCCAGCAGCCGCGCAGGAGACCCCGCCAGTTGCGCCCGCGGCGCGCGGCCGCCCCGCCGCAGCCCGTCCCCGGAGGAAGCCGCAGGCTTCTGCTTCCGCTGTCTGGAGCCGGGACACCGCGTGAGAGACTGCACCAACGACATCCGATGCCGGCGCTGTCTCATCTCTGGCCACTCTTCCAGAGGTTGCGAGACGGTGCTACCGGATGATCGTCGTGTGCGGCCTCGCGCGCCCCCCCGCGCCGCCGCGCCTCAAGGCGTCGCTGCGCGCCAAGCCCCCGGGTAGAACGCTGCGGCCAACCCACCGCGCACTGTCGCAGTCCCTCCGCCGCCACCTCCCGCCCCCACGCCGATGGCCGCCGAGCCCGTGCGCGTTGTCATCTCATGCACCGTTGAGATGGAAGCTGCGGAGGCCATCCTGCGGCATGCGCTGGTGGCCACCATCACAGGGAAGATGCCCTGTACGCATCGTTTGATCTGTTGCCGGGCGACTTCACCGTGCACCTGCACCAGCCAGAAGATTTCCTGGTCATCTTCTCGACCACGGACATGAGGAGATGCCTCGCCGGCGAGCACATCATCAGCAACCCGAGGTTCACCCTCTCGCTCTGCCCCTGGTGCAAGCTGGTACATGCCGACGCCGGCAGCTTCGAGTACTCAGTGCAGCTTGAGCTCCGAGGCATCCCGGCGCAGGCTTGGCACCTATCCACGGCGGAGCGCCTGCTGGGCGGAACGTGCTGGATTGAGAGGCTGCATCCGAGCACGCGCTCGCGCGCCAACCTAGCTACCTTCCGGCTCTCTGGGCGCACCCATGACCCAGCTGGTATCCGGCGCAGCGCCATCCTCGAGATTGTCGAGCAAGTCCCTGCCCGCAATGATGCCCTGCCGCCGACGATCCGCACACTCACTTACCCTGTCACCATCAAGTTGATCAAGGCCGAAGCCATCCACGCGCCGGATCAGGCACCGCCGAGCGAGGCTCCGAACGATGATGCCAGTCCTGGCAATGGGAGTGGCAACGACGTGGCCGGCCAACACCGCCGGAACCGTCCTCGTCGCCGCGGACGCAAGCGCCGCCGCACGGGTGCCGTCCCGGATGGCCGTGCCGATGGCATGGCGGTGGACTCCATCGGCTGGTCTTTAGATGGCAGTTGCTCCCGTGCTGATGGCGTCGCCATCAATGCCTGGGCTGCGCCGCCGCCCGTACGAGCCCAAGATGCCGGCCTAAGGATGGAGCCGTGGCCCACAGCAGGTGGACCCCGCCGTCCTCGTCGCCAGGCCAAAAGAGGAAAGCGTGGTGGAAAGAAAAAGCGCGCGCGGGTCGCAGCGGCTCTGGCCAAAGCTGCAGCCGCAATGGATCCAAGGCCGACCAACGAGCCCCAACGGTCTGAGCCGCACGTTACTCCGACGCGTGGCGCTCCCCTGTTGGTGGAACGACCGCAGCCATCAGACGCTGGACCCGTCGAGACCCAGTCTCCGGTGTCGCCTACCACGCTGCAGGACTATACCACCGAGACAAGGCCGCGTACAACAAATCCCTGTCCGCTTGGGGACAAAAGCGGTACTGCTTTGGACAGCGAGGTGCCTGATTCGTTGGATCAGGAACCGGCGATTTAGACAAAAATAACCCAAACTTGAAACGATTTCAAATAATAAACCATCGGCCAAACTATTTTAAAAAAATAACCTCTTTTAGCTTCGCCATTCACGGTGGCGAAGCAGGCGTTCTTGCGTCGCCACAGGCAGTGGCGAAGCAGTGATGTGCGTCGCCACTCACGGTGGCGAAGCAGGTGTTCTTGCTTCGCCACTCTGAGTGGCGAAGCACAATGGTCTGCTTCGCCACTCTTAGTGGCGAAGCACAATGGCCTGCTTCGCCACCGTGAGTGGCGAAGCACTTTAGGTTTAGGGTTAGGAGCCCAGCCCCGAGCTGGCCTCCTCACTCACTTCCTTCCTCATCTTTTCAGAGCAAAGGCGGCTCTCTCTCCCCCTCTCAATCCTCCCACCCAAATCGAAGCTTTTCTCCGTGGATTTCTCCTTCCCCAAGTCTCCTAAGGTACTCTCCATCATTTCCCATTGATTTGACCCATTGGAATTTGCATATTTGGTTTTGAATCCCCAAATCTTGGAAATCCTAGAAATATTGATTCACCCAAATTGCAATGTTAATTAGGTCAATGTTGGCTTGTATGATGTGTATGAAGTATTTTAGTGTAGATTGGTAGGTTAGGGTAAGGGTTTGTGAGGTTAGGGTTTGTTGTTATGTTAGGGTTAGGGTTAGGATTTTCTTGTTATGTTAGGGTTAGGGTTAGGGTTTTATTGTTATGAAGTATGATGTGATGAGTAAATATTGGCATAGGTACTTATTAATTTTTTTACCTTATTGTTGATAATAAAAAATAGGTATGGCGAGAATTGTTCATGTTCATCATGTTGACAAGGAAGCATATTTGATCGCGGTGGGTCTCCGGCCTCCACCGGTCCACAAGCGCGGTGATCGCGGCAGGATTGACGTTGAGTGTCGTCCGGGTGACCATATGGATGAACGGTAGAAGCCCTAGATTGCGGATGTAGGGGGTGTACCGCTCATCATAGTTCATCGCCGTTGACGTCATCTGGTTGTACCTCAGTCGCAATGGTCCAAAAACCTGCACGGTGACGAACATACATGCATGGTGTCACATACCAATTCACGCTTAAGAATATTACATTTGAGTACTTGGTTTTATAATTACCATATTATTCTCGGACATCTTATAGGCACGGTGCTTAACATCAACTTCACCCTCGAGAATGCTTTCATTACTTAAATCCTCCATCCTAAACAATCCGACTATAATGTGAGCATATATGTGAGCATATGATGAATCATATGATGAAGCATATATGCACAAAATCCATATAATAAATCAATCATATGATGAAGCACAAATCAATAATTCATTGGAATCATATGATGAAGCATATATGCACAAAATCCATATAATAAATCAATCATATGATGAAGCACAAATCAATAATTCATTGGAATCATATGATGAAGCATATATGCACAAAATCCATATAATAAATCAATCATATGATGAAGCACAAATCAATAATTCATTGGAATCAATCATATGTGAGCATATATGCACAAAATCCATATAATATACAACTCATCCTATCAATAATTCTACTAATTTCATACATATGATGAAGCACAAATCAATCACACAAGTAATCAATAATTGCTACTTCAATAACAAAAACATAAAACAATCACACAAATTGCTAGTTCATCCATCCCTACCTATCAATCCATTGGAATCATCCATCAATTCATTGGAATCATTCATTTCAATCAACCATACAAATAAATTCATCTTGAGGACATTATCCTACAAATCCATCTATCAATCTTGCTAAAATACCACCATACAAATAGAGAAGGGGGATTAGAGAAGGGGGATTGGGGGATTAGAGAAGGGGGATTGGAGGAACATACCTTAGTGAAGATCAAGAGGGCACCAATGGATGAGGGAGGGAGAGGTGAGGGAGGGAGGGAGAGTGAGGGGGAAGAACACCACCCGCCGCCGGCGCCGCCAGAGATGAGGGAGGGAGAGGTGAGGGAGGGAGAGTGAGGGGTGGGGGAGGTCGGGCACGGGCCGGGGTCATGAACTAACCCTAATGTGCTTCGCCACTCACCGTGGCGACGCACGCCTTCGTGCTTCGCCACTACCAGTGGCGACGCACTATCTGCTTCGCCACTTCCCCTGGCGACGCACGCACTTCTGCTTCGCCACCCCTCCTGGCGACGCAAAAAAGGGTTAGTTTTTTGAAATTGTTTTGCCGATGGTTTATTTTTTAAAATAGTTTCAAGTTTGGGTTAATTGTGTCTAAATCGCCTCAGGAACCCCCCTCCACGCCCGAGGCTGATCCGCTGTCGGGGCAAAGCGAGGTCCCACCCTCGCCAGTTCTTGACGCAGTGGTGGACCCCAAAGACCGGTCCACGGACGCCATCGACCCGCAGGAGACGACGCTGGAACTCCAAACCATGACCATGCCCTCAGTGGGCGACGTCGCGGCCCAAGATGCCCCTGCTGCTGATGGGCCTCGCCTGGGCTGCCACTCCCCCACAGCCCACGAGCCGGTCTACATCCTTCAGAGGCCGGTTACTGCTGAGACTGCCCCGTCCGGCGTCGCTGCTCGTGCAGACTTGGAGCTCACACCGCCGCCAGCTCCGCCGAGGAATGCGGCTCACTTTGCCTCACCTCCGATCACGCTACGTCGATCTCAGCCACGTGCTACAGCGGCTACCTCTTGGACCCTGGGCGAGTTCCTCGCCGCGGCAACCAAAGGGCTACGATCTGCTCTTCCCACTCCTGGCGATAAACTTCTCGCCCCGGCGTGGACGATCGGCTTCGATTGCGCGGACCAAGACGGCCGCCCCACCCACCACCGAGCGCCGCGCGCAAATTCAGATCCTACGAACGCTTGGCATCATCGGAGTGAATAACCAGACGATCAGCGCGGCTGAGATGCAAGCGTACGACGGGCTCTTTGCCACGCCAATCCCAACGGCGGTGCTTGCAGCCATCGCGGCGCTTGTCGACCGCGAACTCCCCGACGATCCTACGACGGCGCCGATCACCACGGTGATCCCTGGCAGCCCGATCGAGGCATGAGCTGCGTGCTATGCCGCCTTTTGTCGATCCCTTGTCTATAGATCACGGTCTGCAGATCATAGTCTGGAACGTTCGTGGCTTGAATGCGCGGGCTCGCCGCGATGCCATTCGCTGGCTAATTGTAACCACCAGCGCCTCGATTGTTTGCTTTTCAAGAGACTAAGATGGAGTTGATCTACTCGTCGGTCGTCCTCGATGCCCTTGGTTCCGAGTTTGACGATTATGTTTACCTGCCCGCGATTGGAACCCGCGGTGGTATCCTCCTCGCCTGGAAGAGTAGAGATGTCACAATCTCTGATACCCAGTTCTCTGCAAACACTCTCTCGGCCAAAGTCGCGCCCACCTCCGGCGCCACTACACCTTGGTGGATCACCGTGGTCTATGGGCCACAAGAGGATGCCGAGAAGATTGCCTTCCTCCAAGAAATTCGTGATGTCCACAGCGACTGCGCTGGGCCTTGGATGATTTGCAGTGACTTTAATCTCATCTACCGCGACGAAGACAAAAACAATGGAAACGTGAACCGGCGAATGATGGCACGCTTCCGACGTGTGCTCAATGATCTTGCGCTCAAAGAAGTCTACCTCAACGGGCGGCGTTACACTTGGTCAAATGAGCAAAGCCCCCCTACCTTGGTCCACCTTGATCGGGTCCTATGCTCCGCGGACTGGGAAGAGCAGCATGGTGAGTGCCACTTGCGCTGCCTGGCATCGGTTGTTTCCGACCACAGTCCACTCCTACTCGATTGCTCTCCCCAGCCCCCGGCGCACCGGCGATTTCGCTTCGAAGACTTCTGGACGCGCCTTGACGGTTACCAAGATGTGGTTGCCGCGGCATGGACCTCGATTGATGACGCTGACCCATTCAGGCGCCTCATGAAACGTATGCAGACCACTGCGCGGAAGCTGACCAGCTGGAGCGTGAAATCGGTCGGCAACGTGCGCGACAAGCTCGCAATTTCCCGCGAGCTCCTCCTCCGGTTCGACGGAGCGCAAGAACAGAGGCAGCTGACGCCACACGAGGACTGGCTCCGTCGGCAGATCAAGCTATCATACCTAGGCCTGCTTCCCTGGAGAGAACTATTGCTCGGCAGCGTGCACGCCTTGCCTTCCTCAAAGACGGCGATGCAAACACCACCTTTTTCCACCAGCAGTGTACCTACAGGAGGCAAAAAAACATGATTAACAGCCTGAGGCCTTGTTTGGTACTAGAGTTTTGGTGGGGATTGGTGGGGATAATCCCCTAGAGTATTGGGTGAAACCCCCACCTTCACCCAATCCCCACAAAACCCCACCCGCAATCCACTAGGTAGAGGTAGAGTATTGGGGATTGAGAAAAATACACTAAAATTTAAGGAAGAGTGGGGATTAGCGGAGATTATGCTCGCCCAATACTCTAGTACCAAATATACTTTTAGAAGTGAGTGGGGATTTGGAGTTTGGTGGGGATTATCCCCACCAATCCCCACCAAAACTCTAGTACCAAACAAGCCCTGACTGTAGATGGCGCAGTACTCACCGATCCGGAGGAAATGGAGGCTGCGACATTCGCGCACTATGATGGCCTGCTGGGCACCGAGGTTGTGCGGGACTGCACCATTGATCTGGCGGATCTCATCACACCTGCTGCCCTTGATGATCTGGATGTCCCCTTCATGGAGGACGAGATCTGGCAAACCGTGAAACGGCTGCCCGCGCGTAAGGCGCCAGGGCCTGACGGATTCACTGCAGAGTTCCTCCGCTCCTGCTGGAACGTGGTCAAGCACGACTTTATTAGTGTTTTCCAGCAGTTGTACGAGCTACGCGGCCGTGGATTCTGTCGCCTGAATCAGGCGCTGCTCACACTGATACCGAAGCGCGCCGACGCCACCGGCCTCGGGGATTTCAGGCCCATAAGTCTCATCCACCTCGTCGCCAAGCTCTTCGCCAAGCTCCTCTCGCTTCGCCTCACGCCGAAACTCAACGATCTTGTCAGCCCCATCCAAAATGCATTCATCCCTGGACGCAGCTTGCACGACAACTTCGTCTTCGTGCGGCAATCCGCGCGCCTACTCCACCAGCTCAGCGCACCCCGCGTCCTTCTGAAGCTTGACCTCGCGCGTGCCTTCGACTCGATCTCGTGGCCGTTCCTCTTTGAGGTGTTGCGCCAATATGGGTTCAGCAATCGCTTTCTAGACTGGCTCGCCATACTCCTGTCCACGGCAAGCACGAAGGTATTGCTCAACGGCGCTCCGGGTTTGGCTATTTGGCATCGACGCGGGCTGTGGCAGGGTGATCCACTGTCCCTGCAACTATTTGTCCAGGCCGTGGACACTCTTGGACGCCTCTTCCACCGCGCAGTGGAGCTGAGCATCCTGTAAAGACTGCACCCTCGCCGCGCTATTCCGACCATCTTGCTATATGCAGATGATGTCGTCCTATTCTGCCACCCGATACCAGATGATATTGTGGCCGTGAGAGAAATCCTGCAGTTGTTTGGGCGTGCCTCTGGCCTATGCGTCAACTACCAGAAAAGCACCGCCACGCTATGATACGTCTCAAACGTATCTATAATTTTTGATGCCCCATGCTTGTTTTTACACCATTTGCCTATTATTTCGTTACACTTAGTGGTATTTTTATGCATTTTCCGGAACTAACCTATTAACGAAGTGCCACAGTGCCAGTTTCCTGTTTTCTGCTGTTTTTGTGTTTCAGAAGTGATACACAGGAAATATTCTCGGAATTGGACGAAACAAGTTCCTGAAGTCATATTTTACGGGGAAGCTCCCAAACATCCGAAGACCTGACGGAGGGGGGCCACGTGGCCCCCACACACAGGGGCGGCGCGGCCACCCCCCTGGCCGCGCCGGGCCCACGTGAGGGGCCGTGGTCCCTCCTCTGATATCGTCCTTTCGCCTATATATACCCCCTGACGAGAAAAACCTAAGGGCCCGATCAGTTTTCCAGAATACATCGCGATCCGCCGCCGCCGTCGACCCGAAGATCGGGAGGGTCCAGAAGCTCTTCCCGGCACCCTGCCGGAGAGGGGAATCGCCACCGGAGGTCTTCTTCATCGCCATGCTTGCCTCCGGAGCGATGAGTGAGTAGTCTACCTTGGACTATGGGTCCATAGCAGTAGCTAGATGGTTGTCTTCTCCACCATGTGCTTCATGTTTAGATCTCATGAGCTGCCCTACATGATTGAGATCACCGTTATGTAATTCTATGATGTTGGTTTGTTGGGATCCGATGAATATTGGTGTTTATGATTAAGTTGCTGTACTGAATTATATCTTTTGTTATCTCTATGTTGTTTATGATCTTGCATGCTCTCCGTTGTTAGTAGCTATCTTGGCCGAGTAGTTGCTAGTGACTCCAAGAGGGGGTATTTATGCTCGATAGTGGGTTCATGTCTCTATTTCACCTGGGGGAGTGACAGAAACCTCTAAGGTGGTAGATGTGCTGTTGCTACTAGGGAGAAAACAACATTCATATGCTCAAGGGCATATGCTTGGTTTACATTACACACTTTGCTTAATGCAATTATCTGTTGTTCGCAACTTAATACTTTTGGGGTGTTCGGATTGATATCCCCGAGGGTGGATTATTAGTCATAGATGCAGTTGGATGGCGGTCTATGTATTTTGTTGTAATGCCCAGAGTAAATCTCATAGTGATCTTCTTGACATATCACGTTATCTTTATTCTATCAATTGCCCAACTGTAATTTGTTTACCCAGCATGTTATTTATCTATGGAGAGACACCACTAGTGAACTGTGGACCCCGGTCCTATTTTAATCATATTGCAATCACCTGTTTACTTTTCCCGCACTGTTTACTTTACTCGCATATTACTACTGTTTTCCACTCGATACACTCATAACCTTTGTTTCAAGCAAAGCGGTGAGATTGACAACCTCATCGCAAGTTGGGAACAAAGTATTTGTTTGTGTGTGTGCAGGTTCCGCGTTGCTGCTGGCCGAAGACGAGTCAACAAGTATCGTTAACGGCGCCCTTGTTGGAGTGTTACTAAGCCAGTCTGCATCACCTTCAGTCGTCATCGTCTCTCTTCTCCTGTTCGATATACCTTGGTTTCTAACTGAGGGAAAACTAGCCGCTGCACTCATCATACCTTCCTCTTGGGGTTCCCAACGGGCTGGTCATTCACCACGCACAAGGACTGTCTGTTGCCACATTCACCTGAAGCATCAGCTACTTTTCTGGCGCCGTTGCCGGGGAAGAGAGAAGACTTCTGCGAGGGGAGTTCTTCGCACACACATTCTTTACTTTGTTATTTGTTTTGTTTTACTTTATTTTATTTTACCTGCATTGCTTTATATCAAAAACCCAAAAAAATTAGAATCCTTGGTAGTTGTTTTTACTTATCTGCTTTTAGTTTTGTTACAATGAGTAATCCTGAAGTAGAAGTTCGTAGTTTCAAGCAACAAGGGGGAGAAAGTTTAAAAGATGCTTGGTACCGTATTAACAATGCTCATCATAGGTGTACCAAGAAGCACTCCACAACGATCCTCCTTAGAAATTTTTATGTTGGTATATCTAGCTGGAATAGGTATGTTCTTGATACTCTTACAGGAGGTAATTTTCTGGGTACTCCCGCGGGAGAAGCATGCACTATAATTGAAAGTTTAGTGGGAGTACCACCTATTCATGTTGCTAAAACTGAGACCACCTTGGAAGAGGTGGTAGAAAAGCTCAGCTCCTTAGAAAAAAGTTTGCCAAGTATCCTAGAAAATGCTAGCCACGTTAGTGAATTAATAGAAAATATTGGTAAGAGAATTACCATTTTAGAGGCTAGCACTACTCATGACAATCAAAACTTGAGGATTGGTAAACTAGAGGAGTCTATGGAAACTCTTAGTTTAATCTTCTCTTCTCTTAAATTTAAGAAGGAGAAAGTGTTTGTTGGAAAAGAGCAAAAATTTATGTATGTTCCCAAGGTTTCTGCGCTTAAATCTTAACATGTTCTTAAGATTGGTAAGACTCTTAGTTCCACTAAGGGTAACTTGCAGGTTGAATCATCTTCGGGAACCTTCAAAGAGCCTACTGAGGTAACTAGCACTTCATCTATTGATATTACTTGATTCACAATTTTCTGCGCCTAGCTCAAAGGCGTTAAAGAAAAGCACTCTTGGGAGATAACCCATTGTTTACTTTTCAGTACTTTTTCTTTTATTTGAGTCTTGGAAGTCATTACTACTGTAATGACCGCTCCTTATCTTGTTTATTTCGTTTTTGTGCCAAGAGAAGCCTCTAATTTGAGTGAGGTAAAGATTTGGGGTTATTGCTGTCCTGAAACTGTTTTCGGTGCTGCACCGTAAAAATTCGTGAAAATTCTCTGTATATCTTTTGGACCTGCGATTTCTTGTGCATATGCCCCAGGTTATATCCAAACTTTTCTTAGTTGAACACTTTTTGATTTGAGCAACAGAAAATCCCTCAAAAATTCGTCCATTATCTGCTGTCCAGTTTTGACAGATTTCTGCCAATATTTGTTTTTGCCACTTTATCGCTTTCTTTTGAGTTCTTTTTTATCATGGAACTCTTGTGGAAGTTGCTACAGTAGTATATACTTTATATGTGGTGGTTTTGGGTTGAAACCTGAAGCTAAAAGAGGTTGAATATATTTTATGCTTACACTAATGTTGCTAATAGAATTGTGTTTAGTTTTGTATGAAGGAAGTTTTCAAGTGTAGGGATTGGAGAATGATGAGATGAGTTGAAGAATGGACAAAAGCTCAAGCTTGGGGATGCCCATGCATCACCCCAAGAAATATCCAAGAAGTATAAGCGTCAAAGCTTGGGGATGCCCCCGAGGCACCCCTTCTTCATCGGCAAAAATCAGGTCACCTTTCAAAACACTATATTTTTATTGCTTCATGCACTATGTGTTTTTCTTGGAGCGTCAGTTGTTTTAGTTTTCTTAGTTTGTTTAGTTTGTTTGTTTGCTGCAATAAATGGTTGGACCCCAACAAATTTCCTTTGGAGGAGATGTACTCGTTTTCATTTGCAAAGAATGCTCTAGTTTTCACTCTTATTAAAAATCGAGCGTTCTACTTTTTCTGCTACTGCTTTTGGTTTTCGTTTTCGCCTTGATTTGCGTTCAGATCTTGTCATATCTTTTCATCAAGGTGTATTTTTTCCTCTGATCTTTATTGGTTTTCATCAAAAGAGGTGTTTATAGAAATTTCAAATGGTGTTGGAAAAGAGAAAAAGCTTTGTGCAAAATAGTGGTACAAGAAGGAGCTTGTGTAGACTGCGGCTTAGGCTTTTTCATGTCATGCTTGATGTCTTTTTGATAGTATGCTTAGTGGTTTTGCTGTAGCATGACTTGTCTCAAATAACTGAGATTGCTTAATGAGCCTTTGAAAAAAATCATGCGTTGTTTTTATTGTATGGAAGCATTATTTTGGTTTTCTCCTTGATGCTTTATTTGGGTTGACTTGGCGCATGCTCACACATGTTAGACTCTTACAAAGTCGCCATTAGCCTTCATGATCATTTAGTTTTTGACTTTTGATGTCATCGTATGCTTCTTTTAATGTCGCTTTGTCGCTTTGCATGATTATGGCCATTACTGCTCTCTTAGTTGGTCGCTCCCAGTCTTTTGCTAGCCCTCGCCTTGTATTGAGTATGAGCTCTACTCGTGCATCCAACTCGTAAAAGCCAAAGTTTTCCATTGTTTCCATCATACATACCTACTAGCAATTTGCTATTCCAAGTAAATTTGACTTGCTTTTATTTTCTCTTCAAATTAAACTCTTACCAGTGTTATGCGAAACTCGGTTAGTAAAGCTCTCACGAACCGGAAGGCACACTTTACTTTTTCCTGTTCTTAAAATTTTGACATTGTGGTCTTTTATGTTGAGTTGTTATGCTTGCAAGTTGTAAGTTGGATTCTAGCCCAGCCATGTTGTCATGGGGCAAGCTTTCAACATTGCACTTCTATTTGAGTTGATATCGTGATCTTTTGTTTATGGATGCCCGCTGTGTGAAATGAATTGGGAATCTTGTGAGGATCATGGAGTTTTTATATGTGTTAGGGAAACGCCGGGCCGCCAATCTAAGCCATGCATAATTCATGGTGGAAATTTGCAGCATACCCATGGTGAACATTCGACGACGCATCTCACAATAAAAAGCTAAACAATATAGTAAATAAAAGAGTTGTCGAGGTGTTCATTGTCTGCTTGTCCTGTCATTTTGGTGTGGGCTTGTTCCATGTCATCGGGCACGGAGGTACCCCATTGGCGGTTCTCAATGATATGCATATACTTACAATGACAAGAGCCTTGCTTGGGACTCTAAGTAAATTAGCATGGTTTGGGTACTCGTATTCACGGGACACGAGGTTTTCAACTTATGATTTGTTAAGCATATGCATCATAATTGTTCTCGCATTAACTTTAACCATTCAAGATGCTTATGATGGGGGCAATGAGAGCTCAAAGCCGGTAAGTACCATAATTTTTGAAGGTTATAAAACTTGCAATCACTGCTTCCCTCTGCGAAGGGCCTTTCTTTTACTTTTATGTTGAGTCACCACCTTCTTTCTTTATGCACCATTAAGAGAGCATAGTTGTCATTCTTAGTGTGATATGCATTGTCCCAAGGTTCATTGATTGACTCATATTGTTGGTTTCACTTGTTCTTAAATTATTTGTATCTAGTCGCCCTCTTAAACTTTGAGGTGTCCTATGCATTTATGTTTTGCTCTCTTTGAAGGACAAGCTGAAAACCATTTGTATGTTTTTCCTTATGATTTGAACACACGTTTGACTTTCATTGTTTCATTATCATGATCTTTTGTTTGTGTTCATTTGCATGTTTACAACATGGTTGCTAAGTTCTTATTGTCATGATTATATCTTTCATGCCCATGTTTTAAGTTCTATTGATCCCAGCTCACCAATGCTTACATATATGATCAAGATTGTGTAGGTGCATGTCACCTCAAAAATTATTCTTTGTTATCACTTACCTACTCGAGGACGAGCAGGAGTTAAGCTTGGGGATGCTTGATACGTCTCAAACGTATCTATAATTTTTGATGCTCCATGCTTGTTTTTACACTATTTGCCTATTGTTTCGTTACACTTAGTGGTATTTTTATGCATTTTCCGGAACTAACCTATTAACGAAGTGCCACAGTGCCAGTTTCCTGTTTTCTGCTGTTTTTGTGTTTCAGAAGTGATACACAGGAAATATATTCTCGGAATTGGACGAAACAAGTTCCTGAAGTCATATTTTACGGGGAAGCTCCCAAATATCCGAAGACCTGACGGAGGGGGGCCACGTGGCCCCCACACACAGGGGCGGCGCGGCCACCCCCCTGGCCGCGCCGGGCCCACGTGAGGGGCCGTGGTCCCTCCTCTGACATCGTCCTTTCGCCTATATATACCCCCTGACGAGAAAAACCTAAGGGCCCGATCAGTTTTCCAGAATACATCGCGATCCGCCGCCGCCGTCGACCCGAAGATCGGGAGGGTCCAGAAGCTCTTCCCGGCACCCTGCCGGAGAGGGGAATCGCCACCGGAGGTCTTCTTCATCGCCATGCTTGCCTCCGGAGCGATGAGTGAGTAGTCTACCTTGGACTATGGGTCCATAGCAGTAGCTAGATGGTTGTCTTCTCCACCATGTGCTTCATGTTTAGATCTCATGAGCTGCCCTACATGATTGAGATCACCGTTATGTAATTCTATGATGTTGGTTTGTTGGGATCCGATGAATATTGGTGTTTATGATTAAGTTGCTGTACTGAATTATATCTTTTGTTATCTCTATGTTGTTTATGATCTTGCATGCTCTCCGTTGTTAGTAGCTATCTTGGCCGAGTAGTTGCTAGTGACTCCAAGAGGGGGTATTTATGCTCGATAGTGGGTTCATGTCTCTATTTCACCTGGGGGAGTGACATAAACCTCTAAGGTGGTAGATGTGCTGTTGCTACTAGGGAGAAAACAACATTCATATGCTCAAGGGCATATGCTTGGTTTACATTACACACTTTGCTTAATGCAATTATCTGTTGTTCGCAACTTAATACTTTTGGGGTGTTCGGATTGATATCCCCGAGGGTGGATTATTAGTCATAGATGCAGTTGGATGGCGGTCTATGTATTTTGTTGTAATGCCCAGAGTAAATCTCATAGTGATCTTCTTGACATATCACGTTATCTTTATTCTATCAATTGCCCAACTGTAATTTGTTTACCCAGCATGTTATTTATCTATGGAGAGACACCACTAGTGAACTGTGGACCCCGGTCCTATTTTAATCATATTGCAATCACCTGTTTACTTTTCCCGCACTGTTTACTTTACTCGCATATTACTACTGTTTTCCAC
Organism: Dactylis glomerata; assembly: GCA_007115705.1. Taxonomy (NCBI): domain Eukaryota; kingdom Viridiplantae; phylum Streptophyta; class Magnoliopsida; order Poales; family Poaceae; genus Dactylis; species Dactylis glomerata. Next base: position 2,009,077 of record QXEO01000533.1, on the reverse strand, counting down.
TCGATACACTCATAACCTTTGTTTCAAGCAAACCGGTGAGATTGACAACCTCATCGCAAGTTGGGAACAAAGTATTTGTTTGTATGTGTGCAGGTTCCGCGTTGCTGCTGGCCGAAGACGAGTCAACAAGTATCGTTAACGACGCCCTTGTTGGAGTGTTACTAAGCCAGTCTGCATCACCTTCAGTCATCATCGTCTCTCTTCTCCTGTTCGATATACCTTGGTTTCTAACTGAGGGAAAACTAGCCGCTGCACTCATCATACCTTCCTCTTGGGGTTTCCAACGGGCTGGTCATTCACTACGCACAAGGACTGTCTGTTGCCACATTCACCTGAAGCATCACGCTACTACGCTGCGATGCTGAGGATGCTGCGCCGGCTATCGCTCAGCTTGGATGCCCCATTGTCGACCTGCCGATCATCTACCTGGGCATCCCTCTGACGCTGCGCCGGCCCATGGCTTCCCAGTTACAGCCGCTCGTCGACAAGACCACCGGAAAACTTCCAACCTGGAAGTCAAGGCTGATGAACAAGGCTGGCCGCCTCGCGTTCGTCAAATCTTCTTTACTATTGGTTTTGAGTTGGTGAAGCCACTTTGCAGATACATCATTTGAATTCCAAATTTACCCCTACAAAACTACATGCTATAGCCTCTACCACCGCCGATTTATAAGCCTTCTCGTGAAAAAGAAAAGAAATCTAATCGTGCCCCGACGACAAAATTCCCCACTCCCAGCCGCCAGCCGCCCTCCCGTCACCGCATATCCTTGGAGATCCGAGCAGCCTGACATCGTCTTCGATCGCCGCCGACGACCTTCCCAGCCTGATGTATGCGGAGGGGCACGTCGAGCGCGGCGAGGAGATGGCCCCGATGAAAAACTTTCCCATGCCCAGCCGCCCTCCCGTCGCTGCATCCTTGGAGATCCGAGCAGCCTGATGTGGTCTTCGATCGCCGCCGACGACCTTCCCAGCCCGCAGCAAGATCCATGCTGAGGGGCATGTCGAACATGGCGGGGAGAGTAGGAAGTGCGACCTCACGGCGGTGGGCACGACGGTCATCGAGTCGACGGCCAGGTCGGGTTACCTTGCCGCCGCCTTGACGTGCTGTGGCAGCGGCCAAGACCCATCCAAGTCCGCCTCCCGCGCACAGTCCTTGTCGCTGGCCGTACTCCTCGAGCTCATTGTGGCCTTGCAGTTCCGATGGGATTTCTGGACCACCAAGGTACTGTGTTGATTCATACGTTCCCTGTTTTCTTTTTAGATCAGTACTCCAAACTCCATGAGCTTTACTCCTCCGGCAATGTCATCCTCTGTTGTACAAAGGAACCATTTTAGCTGCCTGGTAGAACTATGCAGTTATGACTACCAATCATTTGTTTTATGTTGTTTTTGAAGTTAACATTCTGCTTACATACTTCTTCAGGTATAGTTACAAGGCGTTTACTGCTTCTCACATTGTTATAGCTCCTAAAATTTTAGACTCTATATTCCGTTGTATATTTTGTTCCGGAGAAGTATGAATATTATACAATCTTGGTTATTAGCTTAATTAAATTTGATTGAGTATGCACATGTTATTGACAGTCTTCTAAACACCATTTTGTGACCATAAGCATGCATTGTAACAAGTGGGATCGTTGACCACTCTCTATCCTATAGTATGTGATGTTTTGCTTTCGTCTCATTTGATACTACTTGTTCATCAGCTGGAAATATCAATCTTGATATCATTATATTTATTCATTTCGGATCGGGGAGCAATATTGTTTTGTTTGGAGCAAGTAAAAGCAAAGATCCAATTTGTTTTTGTTTGATTATACAATCAGATATGCCGATAAACTTAATGCATATAAAAAGAGAAGAAAACATCGCTGATGTTTTCTTGAAGTATTGTGTGTGCTCAAAAAGCCAAACTCACAAACACCTCTATGTTTCCTTCCCACTTTAAACCTGATTTGCACCGCCGATGTTGGCGCTGAGGTCAACTCAGTACTGCCGAGTTCGAACTGCAAGTTGTCTGCATCCTTAAGGTGATTCTCCATCAATCTGATTATCACTAATTGTATCATCTGATTTAATTATGGTATTTTTTGGTTTTAATGCTTTTAGGATTTCTCCTCGCAGATCTTTGCTTTGAGCTTCCTGAATAGAGACAACAAATCGACCGGGATTACCCATTTTAAGGTAGTTTAATGATGCAGTGTATGTATTCAAAATGGCTTGCATAAGATCAGTGTGTATGTCTTCATGTGCCACGTATAAATGAAGTTTTGTGCCTGATGTTGTTACCTGTTGGTTCAATGATGAAGTCAATTTCTCGTATGCTTATCACCATTATGTGACAACCATTTTCACTTGCAGCAGTCACTAAACTTAATGTTTCTCATTTAGTTGCGTTACTGGAAGCTGGAATATGGCGCATCGGTGAAGCATGTTGTCGCACTACTGCTACTTCCTCTTCAGTGTGATTAATGGTAAATTCAGTCTATGATCAGAACTTAGCTGCATACAAACAATGGGCACTTGATGTGGGCAATGGTACAACAGTATGGATACAATAGAACGAGAAGCAATGCAAATACCTCTTGGATTTCTACACTCCTGACATGCTACTGATGACTGATTCTTCCAAGAGATCAACTGATAATCGATAAAAGTTTGACATGGATCCACGGTCTAAGATTGATTCTGAGAAGAGGACCTTTGTTCTGTGTGTTGTTCTTGCGCCGCATGGGCGTTGGGGAGAGAAGTTAGAGATTGGGAAAATAGAGAGAGGTGTTGATTAGTGCGTCTTATGCTAGCTTATGGTCATGACTTTACAAAAATAACTTTTTTTCTGGCTTCTCGTGCATATAGTGTTCTGTACTTATATTTTTGTTCATGCGGCTTATTCATGGCTGATCCAGATATAAGTTGGCAAGAAACATAATATTTTAATATCGGAGGAGATGAGCGGCCTATGCTCCTGTGAAAGCAAGCTTCAAGCATAATGATATTGTGTGACATTTAGATAACGAACCTGCTAGAGTTGTATATTATTTAGGAGAAAAATATTTTTAGCGATGCCCTGTACTATCATGTTGATCATATTCTTGTATATTATCTTGTTTTATTAAGAGGCACATTCTTATGGTTCAAAAATTTATTTGTCTTCATAGAATTAAGGTTCAACCAATTAAAATTATGACTGATTGTTGGTCCATAGCATCGCAAATTTCCTTTTTTACACACTTAAAATCTTGCATTATTTTTTAATGTGTATGATCGTGTGCAACAAAGAAAGAAATGTATCAGGCTGTGGCAACGCACGGGCATTCACCTAGTCAGTACTAAGCGCAATTCCCCTACACATGCTGCTAGTACTCGACCCACCGAAGCACATCCTCAAGCTCCTGGAAAGAATCCAACGCGGATTCCTTTGGGTGGCACGTGCGCAGGCCAACGGGGCAACTGCCACGTTAATTGGCGACGTGTCTGTAGGCCTATCTCCCTGGGTGGCCTGGGCATCCAGGATCTGGCGCGCACCGGCCTGGCGCTACGTTTGCGTTGGCTCTGGTACCGTCGCGGCGACAGTGGAAGAGCGTGGAGTGGGCTTGACCTGCAGTTCACAACTGAGGAACGCGAATTCTTCTTCGCATCGACCCACATGATGATCGGCAATGGCCACCTAACCCTTTTCTGGGAAGACCGGTGGATCGATGGGCGCGCCGTCAAGGAGATCGCTCCCCAGCTCTACGCCAGCATACCAAAACGGCGACGCAAAGTCAGGACGGTAGCGGCAGGCCTCCAAGCCAATTGCTGGGCCAGAGACATCCAAGGTACTATCGGCATACAGGAGATCGGCCAGTACTTGCAACTCTGGCGCAAGCTTGAGGGCATCACACTCACCACCGAGCCTGACACGCTCATCTGGAAGTGGACATCGAATGGCACCTACTCTGCTCAGTCTGCCTACCTGGCATCCTTTCATGGCGCAATCACCTGCGCTGCTTGGAAACTGACTTGGAGGAGCTGGGCGCCACCACGGGTTAGGTTCTTCCAATGGTTGGCCAACCTCGACAGATGCTGGACCGCGGACCGCCTCGCGCGCCGAGGGTTACAACACCCACCCCGATGCCCTCTGTGTGACCAAAGCCGCAAAAACAATCCACCACTTGATGATGGAGTGCCCCTTCACCAGGCAGATCTGGCACGAGACGATCGCCTGGCTGCGCATCCCTTGCCTGCCACCGGATGGCGAAGACACGCTCACCGACTGGTGGCACAGCGCGCGACGTCGCACGCCGAAGCAAATGCACAAGGGACTGGCATCCACTGCCCTCCTTGTACCCTGGATGGTGTGGAAGCATCGTAACGAGTGCATCTTCGATGGCATCCAACCCTCCTTTGCGGCACTGATGACAAAGATCAAGAACGAGGCCACCCAGGGACGAAGCTAGGAAAAAATGGCATTGGGGTCATCACTATAATCTATGTATCATGCTGGGGTCATCCTCTATAAATCAACACTAAATTATACTAATTAGTGAAGGATTTTGTATTTTTCATTGGGGTCAGCTGACCCCAATGGCTACAAGGCAGCTCCGTCCCTGAGGCCACCATGTGGGCTCGAGCTGGTGCGCTAGGCCTGCGTGCCATCTTGCCCCAGACATGAGATGTTCACTAAACTCCCAGATTGTATTCTGCCTCCTAGGAGGATTGTACTAAACCTTTCTTTCCAATGAAGTGAACCGAGGCATAGCCCGGATGGTTAGGAGGTGGTGATACCTATCCTACCCGCGAGGTCTTGAGTTCGAGTGCTAGCGCTTGCTCCCTCGTTGTACACATAAAATTCTTCTATTAAAATTACTTGGTGGGCTGTCTAACCCCCAAGTCGCATTTTTTTTCTTCTTTCCAATGAAATGAAACGCAAAAGTCTTTTGCGTTTTCTCGTAATATTTTGACTGACAGCCAAAGCTCCAACTATGTTATTGCCATAATTGGGTGTTGTGGAATGGGCAAGACAACATTGGCACGAAAAGTATACGATGATTGCTACATGAAAAATGCTTTCAGTACTACTATATGGGTATGTCGTTCCAAAGACTCAACTGATGTGAGATTACTGTCTGCAACCAATCTCCCAAGTTCGGGATGTCCACCTATTGATTCTTCTCTTGCACAATTCATAATCAATTCGAGGTATATTCCTAATTAATTTGAGGTATTTAGTACCTGCAGATTTACCCCTGTTTTTGCGATGTCCAATTCGTCTGAAATACGCAGGCTTCCGTCCAGCCAGCTGGGAAGTGGGACCCTGTCGTCGTTGCGCTCCGGCCGGCGGAGCTAGGGGGAGACCTCGCGTGGTTTGCGTCGACCTTGCGTGGGAGCTGGCCGACGGGCAAGCTCAGTCGGCGGTGGTGGGGTCGCGATTCGCAGCGTGCGCTTTGGGAGGAAAAAGGAAGCGGTGCTGTGCGGCGGCAGCATCGCCTGCTAGGCGGCGCCCTGCATGCTGTGCGGCGACGACCTCGCGTGCGGTGCCCTCGTGTGTTAGGCGGCGGCGACCTCGCTTGCGGCGCCCTCGCGTGCTGGGCGGCCACGGCCTCGCGTGCTGGGCGGCGACCTCGCGTGCTGAGCAGCGACCTCGCGTGGTTGCTGACTGGCGGTGGCGGGGCAATCTCACTCGGCGGACAAGCGTGGGCTGGCCTGTAGGAGGGCGTGGGAGCCGGATCCTCCGCTCCCGGGGCGTGGAGGTCGTGGGGAACGGTTGGTTTTCGCTAACCGTGGATTAGCGTTTAATTTTGGCAGCAAATCCTACATCATTGATTCAATCTGGAACGTTTATTTTGATAATGTGGACAGTTCAGATCTTTTTATATTAGTGGAGATGTCTGAATACTTTAATCATGCCTTTCAGCTATTGCATCGATTTAGTCCACAGACCCACTTGTACTTTTTTGGGTCAAACGGATTATAAAACATGTAACTACCAGAAGTTGGAAGTAAGATCATATATGTGGGAATTAAGAAAGCATGGTAGTCAGAACAGATTATAGCAAAAACACAATATGAAATTACGCATCGAGCCAGTATAATTATTGCAATAGTTGAGGTACTCACAATTCAACTAAGAACTACAATTACAAATCCTAGGTTGATCGCCTTCCCTGCATATATTATTATGAACATGGTACATTCCATCTCCTTTAGTTCACCATACAAACCCTACTACTTCGCTATTTGCCATACATTTTAAAATACGTGACATACTTTTACGGCTGATGCAACTATGGTAACCCATTGATCGCTCCGAAGTTAACAATACAGTAACATAGAAAATTAACACGAACAATGACAGCAGATGTGTTAACCCAGTTACTGAACATGCATCCAGTAAAAGCAAAGATGCAACTACGGCAACACAGTGGGCACTCTGAAGTTGACAATACAGTCTAGCATAGAAAATCAACACGAACAATGATCAAATGTTAATGAAGCAGAAAAAGTGTTAGCCCACATACTGAACACGCAGCCAGTAAAAGCAAACTCATGAGTAAGTGAAAGAATAATTTAATGCTCACACAGCTTTGGGGTGAGGATATGGGTCACTCTTTTGCCCAGCAATAGCTCCAGCAGTTCCAGATGGTATTAGATCGAGGCATTGGGCATCCCCACAGTCGCTGATAATGGCATTGAGCTACCGCAGTCACCGGGCATAGCGACAGAGGAGGCAGAGTGCACCTTTGAGCGGCAAGATGGCAAAACTGACGATAGAGCTGTGACCCAGGCCTGCATCAGAAGGCACTCATGAATATTATATGACCAAAAATGGTTGAGAAAACTGTAAGGAGGACCTATTGCATGTCGGCAAGCACATTTCTAATAGCAAAAACATCAGCAACACCTCCAGTATACAATACTAAAAAAGAAACTCAGGTCTATAAAAGGCAATAAGGTACTCCCTCCGTTTCATAAAACTTGTCGCTAAAATGGATGTATGAGGGAGTACTAGATACAGAGAAGGAACGGTCCATGAGATAATATTATTTTCTAAATTTGTTTACATTTTTTGACCCTTTGTTTTTTTTAATGACAATAAGGAGTTCACATATACAATGAGTAAAGTCAGTCTCTGAATTTATTTATCATTGTAGGAGTTCACATATACAATGGGTATATCATATCAATTTAACGCTATTTTGAAAAATAGCATGCTATTAGCATGCTATAACTTGCATAGCGTCTGGAGAAGGGCCACGCTATTTTTTTCCTTGCGTCAGTTGCACTATTATTGACAAAATGAATCCATATCAATGTAGCTTAAAATAAAGCTGAAAGAGTGATCCAACTTTGAGGAGGGTGAGGTGATATTACCTTGTGAAGAATTGTAGGTAGGGGGCATATGGGATCAAATCATACCTACGGTAGGTAAGCACACAAAGACGCCAGTCTAGCATTCATGAGCTGATCTTCAATCTACACACAAGAAATTAAAAATAATAAGAATCCGAACCGAGAGGAAAGGGACGGTGCCAGTATGCGATACTGAAGGACTCCCAGGTGTTCTGTTTGCTTCACTCAAATTATCCCAGGAAGGAATACCCATGGGAACAAACGTTGCAAGCAGAGATTTGTGGATCATAAACAAATAATAACCAACATTTTAGATAGTACTACAGTTTTTAGCTAGTCCAATTGCCATGCTTAAACATGGAGCTGAGAAAAGTTCTTCATGTTTTCAAAATACAACAGAAAAGAGAATCACAGGATGCATCGTTCATATTAGTTGATAACAATAACTGGATTGTGTGGAGTTGAATGACAACATGCAGATTACTTTTAGTGAAACGGGGGAAGCGAAATTATATAAATATTATCAATGTTTTCTTATTGGTAAATATTTTGAGTATCTAATAGACAACATAGTATCATCTAGCCACTATGGACCCATGGCAGGAAGCCGTGAACCAGAAGTAACATACTATCATCTAGCCACTATAAACTAACCAATTTAGGAAAATTTCAGTCCCGCTAGGTTCAGAAAAAAATCTGCAGAAAAAAGGCCACTAGTTCGTTTCCCCGCTGGTGTATACATTTGGACGGGTTCCTCAAATTGGTCAAATGTAAACAAAATATAACCTTAATGTAAAAAAATAGTCAAGTGTGACAATGGAAGTTCACAAGCTCATCTTCCATAAGAGCATAACATATTGAGTCATAACATACTATCATCTAGCCACTATAAACTAACCAATTTAGGAAAATTTCAGTCCCGCTAGGTTCGGAAAAAAATCTGCAGAAAAAAGGCCACTAGTTCGTTTCCCCGCTGGTGTTTACATTTGGACGGGTTCCTCAAATTGGTCAAATGTAAACAAAATATAACCTTAATGTAAAAAAATAGTCAAGTGTGACAATGGAAGTTCACAAGCTCATCTTCCATAAGAGCATAACATATTGAGTCATATTTCATCCATGTATTTATTTCCTGATCACTAACCAATAGTAGTGCCGGTGTAGCAGTACTATGGGCAGAAGGGAAAAGCTCACTTTTAACCAGCTATTTAATAATAACATAGATCTATCCAGCAATGATAAGTATCAATTCAGTTCAATGCAAGATAGGCAAACATTCCTATTAGACTCACAGCTACCCTATGTGTTTTATCAGCACCAAAATTGTTGGTTTAACCATGTGTACCTGCCAAAAAGGCTGACCTCATAGCATATCAAAATCTTATAGCTCACATGGCATATCCAAGGAAAAACCAATTTCCATGAGATAATACAGATTTATGGTGCTTTGCATTAAATTGGAATTTCAAGGTTAGGATAATTATCTTCCCACATAAACTTAGACAGAAAGTTACTCGAGGTAAGTTGTCTTTGCTCCCTATTTTATAGGGGTGAAATGAAATATGGAATAATCGACCACTCTGCTCTGGCCTTTAGGTGGATAATTTCAATTACAGCCCGTCTATGTTCTCAATAGGCTAACCGATTCAAATATTGTATAATCCATGACCCACTTAATGATGAGCTGAGCATATGATAATTTAATTGCCAAACTTAAACTAAGAACTAAATGATAAATTGTGTGTCTACCTGACTCTCTGTTGTAGCCATCTCTTCTGTTGCCAATGAGAGCGCCGAGCCAAAACCGCAAGTACTGGATACCTAAATCGCTGTTGTAGCGATATCCTTCGCTGCAGACGAGGACTCCTAGCCAAAACTTAAGTACTCGTGTTGATATCCAGAAGCTGCCATTTTGGCTTGAATAGCATCATAACAATCCTAAAATCACAAGAGATAAATTACCAGTACATCTAGAAGTGGAAGGAAAAACATATGATTTCTGTAAAATTAGCAAAATGTTCAACATATGGATGGAATAAAATCATGTTGCCACTGCTTCTAAATATTGGATTCTCAGCCTCTGTTTCACACCGTTTTTTTGCTCAACTTTTCTATCTCTTATGTCCTAGCTTAAATTCTGTTAATGAAATTAAAAGAACATCATAGCTAATTTCTTGCTAGTGATAATGCATCAATATGTGTAAATTAAGCTCAGTTTTCTGGAGAACACGGATGCTATTTATTTAACAGCAGAACACATCTGCAAAATGATCCAATGCATTATCAAGGTATTAGAACAGATTCTAACAGAGACCAATAGCATAACATCAGGAGAAACTTTTATCATCAAAATACAAAAGCAGCAAGATGTTCATTTCTCCACGCAATTGAGGTAGGCGGGGATTAAGGAAGCATGTCATTTCAGCAATTTTCTTAGCATTTCAGAGAAGCCACACCTTATTTGTCTCCGCCGGCACAATGTCATCCATGGAGAGCCCAACGACACGCACAGAGACTCAAACCTCGGAGAAGCCCACACCAGCACCAACCTGCAACAGATCAGCATGATTTACATTACTAACTACATCTTGGCAATTTTACCAACAAAATCCTGCTTTGATCATAACTTGACATGCAATACCGGATTTAGTTTTAACACATAATCCTTAGTTAGAAACAAGTCCATCACAATGTTTTGAACAACAGCAGAAAGTGTTTTGTTGAATCATATGGATAACATGTGCAGAGGTTACATCATCTATTTGAATAGCCAATCATTTGTAAAACAAAAAAATAGCTAATATTATTATAAACATACTAAAAACTTGATTTACATCTTCTAAGAAAATTATATATATCAATAGTTGCTGTCAATGTGAACGAATATAAGATCAAAAGCAACTTGCAACTGAAGGAAAAAAAGGTCAGATCCGAGTGCAGCGAGCTGTTCTGCCCCACTCCTCCTCAGCAGACCTTCAACGGCATGGTCTGAGCCCCAACCAGAATTTGCAGACAAGGGGAAGACACCGCATCTAGCAACCATGGCTTTGACCCCTCCAAGCTGTTATGATTAGTTCAGTGAGTTCCTTACAAGGACAGACCCAGTGCATAGAAGCTCCCACACAGGGTAGGGTCTGGGGAGGGATTATATGAACCTAGTCTTACCCCTGCAAAGTGCAATGCAGAGAGGCTGGTTCGAACCCAGGACCTCTTGGCACAAGTGGGGATGACTTCACCACTGCGCCAGGCCTGCCCTCACTGAGTTCCTTACAAGAGTGACAAATTAAGGTGCTAATAATAAAATGATCTTTGGTTAATATTTTCAATTTAATATGGAATTTGGTTTTTAAAAGGGGTGAAATAGGAAAAAGAAAGTTGAGAGAACTAATCATGAAGTGTGAACCTGGCAGAATGCACACTTGTGGAGTATTCATCGATTCAGCTCAAGCCTATCTCTAGTTCTTGATTGCTTAGCATTGACATTCCTCAAGTATTATTGTACTGATAAAATGTTTCTACCTCCTAAGAACCTAGCTACTCACAGGGAAAAAGTGGTTTCTCAAATTGAACCAAGAAAGAACATGTAAATTGCCCAGTCCTGTTATCATTCAGAGTTAGACCAGGTTCAGTTAACTCGAAGCGGTATGCAACATCCTCAACCATCAGATCTTCAACACCTTCAACGCTTCAAATACGTCTGCACAATTTACAACTATCTTCTTGGGTGCAAAATGTTTTCAGAGACATTTTACATAATGATTTTGCGTACTTAACTGTGCCTATTTTTTCTTTGAAAGTGCTTTCCGTATCATAAGAACTTCAGATTTAGCATGAATTAATGAGATTTCGAACCCATGTGGAATAATTGATTTTGAAGGAGAACTTTAAAACAACTGTGCTTATGTAGATATGTCTTCCTTTCCTATATCAAGAATATTTGGGATAAATGATGCATAGATACATTGCCAATGAATTGACGCTATTGTAGTCATTATCAACTCACTTTGAGGTTTCTTCAGGCTGGTCGAAAATGGAAATTATTACTATTAGCCGGCTGTGGTCATTCAGTAACGAGTGTAATTTGAATAAGTTACGAACATGCGAGGATGGTAGCAACTTGTAAATACAAAACGAAATGCCATGCAATGAAAGGGAACTATACAAAATATACGGCAAATACCGTAGGGAGGGAGTCAGCTGCCAACATTGCTTATCTTCATAGTAATGCCACCAAATGTTGACCGTTGTGACATAAATGTGCCTAGGGTAGCTTGAGAATGTGACATCATGTTATCCATCTGCAGTAACACCATTTCAGTGTAAACATCATTACAAGATGAAAATGATCTATTGCTCCAATAATGATGAGAGCAACTAAATTCTCTAGCTAGGCACATCCTTCATCAGAATACTTGCAGATAAGAACATATCCACATGGATAAATCCATAAATAATATGAAGCATAAGATCATAACTTTCAAACCTACAGTTCAGTAACAAAACAGCATAGGGTTGCATGTTTCCATACAGATGTAAGAAAACCTGATACACCAAATGATCAGATAATAAAATCATTTATATTTCTCAAAGTACCAGAATTACAGAGGATGCAGGCCACAGTGTACATGTGGTCAGTTTAAGGACAGAGTAATGGAAGCTCCACGTCCAAACTTTAATTATTTTACGGGAATGGAAACCATATATACTAGTTAAAAGACTTAGACAGGCAATTTCTCTAGACCATAACTAGATGAAGGAGTATATATGGGTGATGCTCCAACATCTCATTGCTCTAGACCAACAACAGCAATGATGGGACTGCGGACGACATGGTGCCCAGACACCCAGCTCAAACTTCCCTCGACGAACTTTTTCCCGTCATAGCCATGACTGCTCACAGTTATGCTATATTTAATTATCTGACCAGCCTTGGAGAACACTAGCGTCTCTGGGTATACGCGCACTGTAAGAGAACTAGGAACGTCCATCTTCAGTTTGTATACTGAATCTGCTTGTCCCACATTTGTCACAGTCCGGTTCAATGTGACTGGCCTTGTCCTGAGGGGCACCGTTATGGTCGGGTAGTTGAGCTGTGATTCTGGTATCTTAGGAAGCATATCGCAGGACAACCTCGGCTTATGCACAATGATTGCCAAGCCTTTATCACCGAGGAGAGCACATATGTAGCCAGCATATTCAGTAATGCTAAGGTCATACACGAGGCCTGGATCAACAGCTCTTGTAGGACTGACTTGGCCAGCACCCATAGCATATGCTGTTGCCCTCTGATGCTGCTCGTTCAAGATCGGGTCACCAGTGCTGTCTGTGGTATCGGATGTTGCAAGTATAGCTGACCTGATAGCAGCCGCAGACCAATCAGGATGGGAGCTCTTGACAAGCGCAGCGATGCCGGCTACATGTGGAGTAGACATCGATGTCCCGGATCGAATGTTAAATGGCCCAGAACCAAACATGGTGAGTGGTGGCCATGCAGCAATGATGTTGAGCCCAGGTGCCAATACATCTGGCTTTAGAATGCCAGGGCTGAAGCTGCTGGGACCACGGGATGAGAATGCTGCGACAGTCGGAGACGGATGGACATCGAAAACTGTGTTTTTGTAGATGACTTTCGCACTGGCCTTGGTTGTTGTCTTCACGTACTCTGTGATTTTCATGCCATCAGACACACTCACTTGCACGACATTACCATAGTCCTCAAGGACTGTGGTGAAGCCGGCTTCTTTCCTGTTGATCAGCAATACGCCAGCTGCCCCGGCACTCATGATGGCGCTGATGTCGGTTTTGTTTATTGACCCTGTTTCATTCATTGATCCTGTATTATGGCAAATGACAATTTTACCAGACACATTTCCAACCAGCGACTTGCAGTTTTTGTCCAAATAAAGAGGAAATGGCTTGGAGCTTGAGTTTGAATGCTGGTTGAAAGCTTCCCCATGGATGTGATTGCCGTTCCCCAGCTGCACGATAGTCTCGAAGCTTCGATCCACTGAGCCAGCTGCAACTGTGAGCAACCAGGGTGCAGAATTAGCAACAAACGACTTGGGCCCGTTGTTCCCAGCTGCAGCCACGACAACAAGGCCATTTGCTACCGCGCTGAGTGCGCCAATGGCGACTGGGTCTTCACAGAAGTTGACATCGAAAAAAGGACCGAGGGAGACAGATAGCACATCGACTCCATCTTTGACAGCTTCCTCAAACCCAGCTACTATGTCTGAGACTGCACACCCATGAATTGTGCACACCCTGTACATGGCCAGGTGTGCGCCTGGAGCAATCCCAGCCGCTGTGCCCCTGCCGAGGCCGTGTGCCGAGGCACCACTGACGAAGTTCCCAGCGGCGGTGGACGAGGTATGCGTCCCATGCCCTGTGTCATCTCCAGAGTCATTTGCTTTTCTATTCATGAACTTAGCACCGATGAGCTTGTTGTTGCACCGAGCAGCGCCATGGCATGAACCCTTCCACTTTGACGGGGGTGGCGGGATGCCAGCATCATCAAAGGAAGGGTGCTGGGCATATATGCCGGTGTCCAGCACACCGATGATTACACCCCTGCCGTAGCTGACGTCCCTCCACAAGCCGCTGCCTCTCTTCAGCCCAAGAAACTCCGGAGAGTGCGTGGTCGTGGGATGCCAGACCTGGTCTGGAAACGCACGCAGAAACCCTGACTTCTTGGACACCATGTCGAGCTCGGCATCCGTCAGCCTGGCGGCGAAGCCAGTGAACACTTCGGTATAGCTGTGGATGAGCCGGGGCTCATCGGACCCAGCCAGAGGGCTTGGCAAGAAACTCTCATGCCACCAGCGGTGGTCATCCTCGCTGGTGCCAGCCTCGGCAGGGGGCTTCAGGAGCACAATGTATGTTTGGTGGCTGGGAGGCTGTGTGGCATCTGGATGATCAGTATGGCACTCTGCAGGTGTAGGAGGATGGAAGGGGAAAGTGATGGCGAGCGAGAGGAGTAGGACGAGAACAAGATGGGTGAAGGATGGCATGGTCCCTTGCTAACTCGCCACTGGATCGATCGGCTGGAAGAAGCTCGACTGAAACTGTTGTGCAGTCTTTGGCTAAACACAGGTGAAGGGCAATGGCAATGGCGAGAAGGAGAGAGATCGGAAGAAGCAGGGTTTTTGTGCTCCTCGTGTGGAGAGAAAGGGGACGCCCTGCGTGTCGAGTGTGGAGGCGAAACAGTGATACGCCCTACAGAGCGTAGGGGGGAGCGCGTGTCGAGTTGGCAACGGTGGAGAGAAAAGCTAGAAAGCCCGATGCAAAGATTACTCTAGACAAGACTTCGATCATCACCTCGTCGATTTGAGGGAGGGGGGAAAAGAAGGCTTGGGCGCTTGGCCGCCCGACCGGCCGACCCGCGTTCTCCTAGCTAGGCCCCTCCGCGGCAACTTTCCTCCTCCGTGCTTAATTAGAGAAGGGGGAAGAGGGTGTACCTGCATTGTGGAGGCGGCAGCGCAGGAGCTCCGTGTGGTCGGTGAGGGGGCATCAGGTCTCGGGAGCGGCGCTTGGCACCAGCGCTCGGCGGCAGCACGCCACGTCAGGGAACGGAGGCGGCGTGGGGCCCTGGTCTGGCGGCCGGAAGCCGGTCCGGCGGCGTGGGGCCTACTCCGGCGTGAGAGTGTGGAATTTTTGACAAATAAGACCACCTGCGCGAGTGAAATGCTAGAAAAGACCACCTCCCAAAAAATTTGTCAAAAAAGACCCCCTGCCGCCTGGGCCAACGCCGGCATGTGTGCCACGTCACCCTGCCGCCACAGCCAAAGCCGGCAGGTGTGCCACGTCACCCTGCCGCCATCGGGGTTGGCGGCAAGCACACCCTGCCACCGTCCTCCGCAACTTTAGGAAAAAACAAAAAAGCCACATGCCGGTTTTGGCTGTGGCGGCAGGGTGACGTGGCACCCGCCAAGCCACATGCCGGCTTTGGCTGTGGCGGCAGGGTGACGTGGCACACATGCCGGCGTTGGCCCAAGCGGCAGGGGGTCTTTTTTGACAATTTTTTTGGCAGGTGGTCTTTTCTAGCGTTTCACTCGCGCAGGTGGTCTTATTTGTCAAAAATTGAGTGTGTGGGCGATTGGGAACGAGGCAGTGAGTGGTTCCTGGGTGTGGGAGGTAGGAGAAATCGTGGCTCCTGGGTGTGGTTCTTTTTCCGGTTTTCCAGCTTATAGGCCGGTTTTAAGGTTTTCTGGTTTTAATTAAAGGCATATTACTCATCAGGGACAAAAAGTCCTTTGATATTCCAATTTAACACCCTATAAATGCTGAAAATGAACTAAAGTGTCACTTTAGAAAGGGAATTAAGTTTAGGTGTTAAAATATGAAGAAAAAAATTCTAAGACTGAATAGCGAAGCTGATTTTTTATAGAGAATTTTGGGAAATGCAAATTTGATCTAGGGTGCATATGCTTTCTTTATTCAAAAAACATATTTGAAAATATGAAAAAAATCGAGAAAAAAATCGCGTGTATATCTCGACATTCTACGTACGCATGACCAAGTTTCGTGGTAAATCAATATTTGTAGTGTTGTGAGTAAAAAAACAAAAAATGTCTCGTGCAAACCCTTATTTTACCACCGAATTTTGTCTTTTTTGCCTAGCCCACGAAAAGAGTCGGTTTTTCGTGAAACAATTTGGCTTATGCATAGGTTGTAAAGATGTACATGTAACATTTTTTCGAATTTTTTTGACAATTCAAAATATGTTTAAATTGCATTTAAATATAAAGGAAGCATTTGCACCTTAGAACCAAAAAGTCTCTCCCGATAATTTCACACTTTATTGATCAAGCATAATCGGTATAAAGCGATACAATTCGGTGTCACATGACATTGAGCCTGCGAGGGAGTGATAGAAGGAACACAGACGTAAAATTTGCTTCGATCTTCTTTATGTCATGAATCACCACTCCCAGGTAAGAACGATCCAGGGTACTAGACTTGATGCACTGCACCATTGACAGGCATTAAGGGTGTGTTTGGTAGCCTGGTTGAGCTATCTCACCTCAACCAAGCTGAGTATAGCTATGCCCACCACATACAAGTATGTTTTATCTTGCCCTGTTTGGTAGGTTGTATGACTTGGGCTTAGCTGAGTTGATATGATGTTTGGTAGATTGCATGACCTGAGCCATGCCACAGAATAAGAAAAAGCAATTAGGTCCCTGCATACAAAACTAAAAGCAATCGGGTCCCTAGCTATAAAATTAAAAAGCGATCGAGTCCGTGCAGGGATCTGGCTTGAGCTCTGCCACCACCGCCGGCGAGAGGAGCCGCCGCCGGCGAGGCCAGCCGCCGCCAAGCTCCGAGCCATGTCGCCCCATGCCAGGACACCGAGTCCCTCCGTCGAGCGCCGCCACCATGCGCCGCCGCCATGCGCCTGCAGGCCGAGCTCCGCCGCCACGCGCCTGGAGGTCGAGCTCCGCCAGGAAGCCGAGTTCCTCCGGCAAACGCCGCCGCCACGCGCCAGGAACTCGAGCGCCGCCGCCACGCGCTAGGAACTCGAGCGCCGCCGCCAGTGGAGAGCTGAGACGGGGGCGGGCCGGGGGAGAGAAGAGCACGGGGGAGGGGCAGAGAAGAGCACGGGGGCGGCAGAGGAGAGCACGGGCTTGCGTGGGGGCAAATGAGAGAGGAAAACCGTGCGGGCCGGAGACCCCTAGCGGGCTGAACCGTTCTCGCGGGGATGAACTCAGCTTGGCTGAGTTGGGAAGCTCGATTCGAGCTTCTCAACCGGGCCTGGCTGAGGGACTGTTTTCGTATGAGGCGGGCAGTGCCCGACGTAGCCGAGCCGACCTACCAAACAAGAAAAGGTGGGATGAGGTGAGATTTTCTGGGTTGGCCCGGGCTACCAAACACACCCTAAGAAGCCAACACGACCTGATCAAAACCCGTCTCGTTAGGGAAAGGCAATACATGTCTAGCAGCCAATACATGCCTAGCAGCTAGTGCTTCAGCTAGTTCTGGTGTTGCAACTTCATGGAGTAGCTCACTGCACGCAGTCCAAGCATATGTCTATGTGGTTTCTGATCACAACGCCGACTCACCATTCGATTGGAGGTCTTGAAAATGGCTGCATCTACATTGATATGGACTGTGCCCTCCGACGAAGGATTCCATTTAGCAACCGTAACATTGGAATCATGACTATGGTTAGAAGCAAGTTTGACTAGATGCAACTCAATCATGTAAACATACCCTTTAATTTGCTCGACTAGTCGGGGACTCTTCATAGCTTCGTCATTATCGAGCCCATTTCTCGCATTCCATAAATGCTAGAAAGCCACTTCTAGCAAAGAATTCACCCTAGCCTCCGCACGCAATAAAATCGAACGTCCATATCTTTGGGTTAATAAAGCTATTATTATGAAGTTTCACTGGGTAAAACTGCTTCAATTAGAGTATCTCCACCGTCGTCCCCAAAAATATGGCTGGCAGGGGCGCTGGCAGGTCCTCCCAATTTTGCAGGCTCAGTGTTCCACACCGGCTCTCCCGATGCCCTGGCCCCAAATATTTGCAAACTTCAACGAAATTCATAAAAAACCATTGATTTCATTAGATTATGGCAAATTTGGATAGATTTTATAGAAATTCGGAGATAAAAACTAATATATAAAAACTAATAGCCGATGTCGCCGGCTCCGCCGTAGCGCCCGCCTCCGCTGCTACTGTCGCCGCCCTCCTTCTTCACCATCGGCTTGACGTCCTCATCATCGTCGCAGGCGGGGTCGACCACCGGCGTAGCGGCTGCCAGCGAGTGCGCCACTGCCAAAGTCTGGCCTGGCGCGTCTTCTGGATCATTGGGGTGGCGGGAGAGCGCCGCCTGCAGCTCCCGGTGCTCGACCCACCATGGCCGAGTCCCCTCCTCCAACCCCGGCGAGAGTTGCTCCCACTACTCCTCCTTTGGCTCCTCCTTCTTCACACGGCGTGACGGCATCGAAGAAGATCCCTGATATCTCACAGGACCAGTTGGAAAACCCCAAGAGGAAGGTATAATAAGCACAGCAGTAAGTTTTCCCTCAGTTATGATACCAAGGTTTAATCGACCAGTAGGAGAAAGAAATCACTTCCGAAGATTGTTGCTAGCTGACTTTGGCAACGGCGTCAGAGAAGGTCTGGTGCGTGGCTTCGGCGCCAGCAGCAACGTGGAACCTGCACACAACATAACCAAAATACTTTGCCCCAACTTGTAGTGAGGTTGTCAATCTCACTGGTTTGCTGATAACAAAGAATTAAACATATGGTGTGGAAAAAGGTATTTGTTTGCGGTAAAGTAAATAATGCTTGCGGAAAGTAAATGGTGCTTGCAGTAGATGGTAATATAAATATAAAATAATGGACCGGGGTCAACAGTTCACTAGAGGTGTCTCTCCATAAAGATAAATAACATGTTGGGTAAATAAATTACAGTTGGGCAATTGACAAAATAAAGAATGCATAGCAATGCATGTACATGTCATGAAGATCACTATGAGATTCACTTGGGCATTACAACATAATACATAGACCGTAATCTAACTGCATCTATGACTGATAATCGGCCCGCAGGATATCATCCAAACAACCCTTGGGTATTAAGTTGTAAGCAACAGATTATCGCCTTAAGCAAAGTGTGTAATGTAAACAATACAAATATCCTTGAACAAAAGATTGTTGTTTTCTCCCTAGTAGCAACAGCACATCTACAATCTTAGAAGTTATTGTCACTCTCCCAAATTACTAGAGGCATGAACCCACTATCGAGCATAAATACTCCCTCTTGAAGTCACCAGCATCTACTCGGCCAAGATATCTACTAGCAACGGAGAGCATGCAAGATCATAAATAATATAGACATGATAAATCAACAATCAACTTGACGTAGTACTCAATATTCATCGGATCCCAACAAACACAACATGTAGAATTACACAAAGATGATCTTGATCATGATAGGAAGCTCACAAGATCTACACATGAGGCGCATGGAGGAAAAGACAACCATCTAGCTACTGCTATGCACCCATGGTCCAGTGGTGGACTACTCACACATCACTCCGAAGGCTGGCATGGTGATGAAGAAGGCCTCCGGTGATGATTTCCCTCTCCGGCAGGGTGCCGGGAAGAGCTTCTAGACCCTCCCGATCTTAGGACGATGATGGCGGCGGCTTGCATTATGTTTCGTGGATAAGTGTTTCGTCCCTTAGGGTTTTCCTGGCAAAGAAAATTTATAGGCGGAAGGGCGATGTCAGGGGGTGGACCAGGGGCCCACACCATCTGGTGGCGCGGCCAGGGGGTGGCCCACGCCACCCTATGGTGCGGCTGCCTCCTGGCCCCTCTCCGTCTCTCTTTTGAACTCCGTCTTCGCGTCAGGTAAATAGGAACTTTGGCTTTCGTTTCGTCCAATTCTGAGAATATTTCCTATGTAACTTTTCTGAAACACAAAAACAGCAGAAAACAGGAACTGGCACTATGGCATCTTGTCAATAGATTAGTTCCAGAAAATACATAAAAATACCACAAAGTGTAAACAAAACACAAAGCAATTGGTGTAAAACAAGCATGGAGCATCAAAAATTATAGATACGTTTGCAACATATCAATCCCGCGCGACGTCCCTCGGATGACGATTTCGACGGCGGAGGACCGTCGCACCGGCGGCGGGTATGGGGCCGAGCGTGCCGCAGAGCGCCTGTTCGACGGTGAGCTCCGCATCACAGATCTCGCCTGGTTCTGCGTGGAGAGAGCTCGACACCTATACGGTGGAATCGGATGGCGGGTGGCGTGCACATAGTCGTGCTCCTGGAGCACGTCGTCGACGTCCTGGTTTTGCCAGTAGACGCGCCGGCCAACGATGTCGTAGCAGCCTGCGCAGGGCACGACGAACTCGCCTAGCTCTTCCCACCGCTCGCCTGTAGGCGCGGCAACCAAATGTCACGGCGCGGCGCGTTCTCCGGCAGATCCTGCTCGGACGGCAGGAGCATCTGCCAGCGCCGGGCGATGAGGTCGTCCAGCGCGTCGCCCTCCGAAAGAGGCTGGACAGCGTACCCCGCCGCCGAGACATGCCACCCGTGGGGCAGGTGCCATGACGGCAGGGCAAGGATGCCGTTCTCCTACAGCACCCTCGCCTCATCGGCGTTGAAGTTCGTCGGGTGGGAGAAGCCACCGCCTCCGCTTTCATCGGCGTGGTGGTTGTGCACCATCGTGTGGAGAGCTCGGCGCGGTGGACGACGGGGAACTCGGTGTGGTTGACAATGGGGAGAAGCGGAGGAAATGGTGGGCGACGGGGAGAGGCCTCGCCTTTTAAAGGCGGAGGCGGAGACACCGGCGCATCCCTCATTGAAGGGCGGCGCAGAATATCAAGCATCACCGCGTGCCGAGACCGCGTGGCCGTCGGGCTCCGTGCGACGCCTCGGGAACTCGCGGCAAAATGAAGACGATGACCGACAACCGTCACGTCGTCATCAAAAAAGCTGACCACCGCTGCATCTCACTTCCAGGCGCAACCGTCGCGTCGTCATTAAAAAAGCTGACCGTCGCTACATCTCACTTCCAGGCGGGGCCAAGGCGTCAGGGCTGAGCTGGCATGCTGTCGGTGCCCCCGATAGTATTCTGCCACGTAGGGGCCAGCGCGGGGGTGCCGGCTATTTTTTTTGGACTCGAGGCCGCACCGGCATGATTTTAGAACCGCCGGTGCGGCCATTTTTTTAGCCCCAAGTCCAAATACACGCAAGACCGCATTTGGGAGGCATTTTGGGGGCGCCGGTGACGATGCTCTTATGCCCATATATCCTTGGCGAACTAACAGAAGAGCATCGTATGTGCAACATGCTTCGTATGACCGCAGTACACACAAGCATCAAAAGCTAGGATTCGTTGATGCCTCAGTTGGTGACTAGAGGGCACACAATCAAAAGCTACGGAGCAAGTTGAAAGTTTCAGATCTAGCCAGAGTTTCTTCCATAGCACTGTATTATCCTCTATTGTCGAGGAAAGCCCTTGCTTGGACACACTTCTTGCAAGGTTGAAAGTTTGAGATCTAGCCATATGATAGCTCGAGTGTACAAAGTAAGTGATACGTGCAAATCATATTATCATATTTGGATCATTTGGCTTGATATTTCCTTGCTATTTGGATTGATCTTAAGTTATTTTGATCGCTTTTAGATGATGTATAGGGATTTTCCTCAAAACCCCCTTTGCATTGTTATTTAATCATGTTTTGTGTATTTTGGACTTTCAGAAACCTTAGCGGAGTCAAACGGACATGGAATTTTTACTGAAGAAGCTTTTCATCAAAAGAAGTTGCGTCAGCAAAAAGGAGAAGCAAGAGGCCGCGTGAAGGCTAAGATAGGGCCCACAACGTGGCCCAACTTCATGGTCGCATGGTGGGCCTACTTTTTGACCTCGAGCGTTGCCTCGTCGCCCTCTTTTTATAAGACCTTCGTACCATGGAAAAACAGGTGCCCTAATTTTTATGTAATTTTGTGAGACGACGGCGAAGGCAAAAGCTCTCTTCTTCTCCGTGAAACCATGTGGGAGGTAGGAGATGACGTAGTACATATGTGCTAGGCATTTCGGGTTTCCATGCAAGGGCATCTGTGGCCTTATTGCTCTCTCTTCTTATCTTCTCGATTCTGAATTCCGAGTGATTCCCTAGCATTCTTCTCGCTTCCTCTACAGTGAAACAAAGTCTCGACTGGTTCAATATAGACAATTGGATTGCACTGGCAACTAATGTCCAGTCCACCTCGAGGACAATTTTCTAGTGTCTCCGATCTTCCATCAGTTCTAGCCCACGAAAGTGTAGCTTTAACATCTTCTTCTTCGGTGTCGCGACACCCCTGGATTCTGCTGCAAGCCGCCAGAATTACCTTGCCTTCGTGGTCTCCACCGATGATACCCGCCACTGCTAGACCAGACTCGACTTGGAAATCAACGTCGGTATTCAGTTTGAGCCATCCCATTGCCATCTGGTTTGATTCCGTTGTACTCCCTCTGATCACTAATACATGTCTTTGCATAGAAGTATCTAGATATATTAGTTGTCTAGATATATTCGTTTAAAGACAGGCATAAGTGGTCGGAGGGGGAGGGCTCTTTCCCCTCGTCCCTTCTTCCTGCTATAGTAGAGAGCCTTGAGAGTGGCCCGCGAGGCTCTGGGCCTTCCCGATGCTGTGGCCGGCGGTGTTGCCGTCAGCTCATGGCTGAGGAGAGGCGCCGGATCTTTGTACAACAGTAGTTGTAAGAGGCTTCCCGGCGTTCGGTCGTGGTTTGGCGAGTTGCCTGTAGATTGGAGTGGGGCGGTGGATCTCCTCGGCTGGATTCATCTCCAAGTAAGGTTCCTCTCTCTTCTTCTCCAGCTCCAGTGGCTGGAGTCAAAGAAGACGAGGAGGACCACGAGCTCCTTGAATAAAGCCGCGGTTCCCGACCACCTTGAGGGGTGGATTTGTGGTGATGGGCTGCTCCCTCCGGCCGGCCATGGTGGCGAGGGGTCGGAGCTCCGCATCGCTTCAAGTTTTTCTCTTCGAGGGCGGTTCTTCGTCGAGCTCAACCACGTTGGTGGCATCCATGCCCCTGTGATCTTCTGCCGGCAAGGCGGCATGTCTTCAACCTCCATGATGGAGGCCTTGCGAATCCGCCGTTGGAGCTCAATGCTCCCTCGTCGCCAAGTGGTGCATCCCCGACGACTTGGTGGCAGCCAGCGGCAGTGGTTCTACGCCGGAAGGAGACCGTCGAGCGCTCTGCCTCTGCTCCTCGGCGGAAACGCCTTGAGGACGCCGGCGTCTGGTGGCGGCGACACTCGTGGACTCGATTGCTTTGCATCTTTAGTTCTAGGGTGTTTCTTGCAAAGTAGAAGGCCTTATCTTCAAATTTCTAGTTCTTTTGGGCGAGTTGATGTAAGGTCCTTCTTGGAAAATTGTACCTGCCACGCGTTGATGAATGGAATGAAGCGGTGACTGGGTCCTTCGGGACCCTTCTGGTATTCAAAAAAAAAGTGGTCGGAGAGAGTAGTTCGTTCACTATGGGCTACACCCTTGCCCTTGTAGTTAACTGCAGGGCAGGCCACGCATAACTCGATCACTTGCGAGAGACAACTGCAGATCTCAAAATAGACTCTGCCATCATTATTATGAACAATATCATTCCGCAAGAACAAAGATCTCCAAAGGATTAGCAAGAACCTAGATCTTTGTTGTTTCGTCGATGTTTCCGAGCAGAGTTGGAGCCGATCCTGTCCAGTTTGTTTGAAGGATTTTTCATCCGGCAAACACCAGTGCTTCCTCATCTCGTATCTAAGGGCAGCTACCTTAGGCCATGTACAATGGGTGTGATTAGAGAGAGTGCTTATGAAAATAAACCAAGCATTTTGTTAAGCATCGGTGCTTATTTATATAGGAGAGGTGGTTAGTTAAGCATTTGCCTAGTCTATATAAACACCAGTGCTTAACTAAAAACTGGTTTATTTATCTAAGCACCTCCCCAAAGCATCTAGCATTGTAGATGCCCTTGGTGCATGTTCACTAATATTTTATCCACCACCGTAGGATTTGTAGAAACCAAAATCTACACTAATCCAACAATATCTATTAAATTGTCACTAACAAGTTGTACCAAAAAGGATCAGAAGAAATAGTCCTTCATGATCTAATCTAACATGAATCACCGAGTTCTTCAAACATTTATATGATGTGGTGCAACGATAATGGGACTAAAAATATATGTGATACATTTAAATAGTTTATGATAAACATAACGATAAACAAGTATCCAAACAGAAAGGAAATATATGAGGAACACTTTTGGGTCTATTTTCTTGAAAAAAATGAGCACACATAACAGAAAATGTGCAAAAGAAAAAACACAAAATATCAGGGTGAATCATACCGTTATCTCATGTCGAACTGCAGCTGCCTTAGTGCCTGTAGGATTTATAGAAACCAAAGTCTACACTAATCCAACAATATCCATAAATTATCATTAACTAGTTGTACCAAAAATGATCGGAAGAAATAGTCCTTTATCATGGTCTAATCTAACATGAGGCACCGACTACTTCAAACCTTTATATGATGTGGCGCAACGATAATGGCACTAAAAATATATGTGTTACATTTAAATAATTTATGATAAACATAACGATAAATATGAATCCGAACAGAAAGGGCATGTATGAGGAACACTTCCGGGTCTATTTTCTTGAAAAAAAAGAGCACACGCAATAGAAAATGTGGAAAGAAAAAAACACAAAATATCAGTATGAATCATATAGCTATATGTCAAGAAAACAACTTAGTTGCGCATCCAGGGAATCGAACCCTGGTCAGTACCGTGGGAGGGTACTATGATACCACTACACCAGATGCGCTAATTGTCTCTTGTCAGTAGATCTCCTTATTTAACTGCATACATGTAATTACTGGACAATTTGAATATATACCCCACGGTTCAGGGGTATTCGTATTCCGTTTAAGTTAAGTCAGATTTTATGTTATTTACTCCATATTGGTATATCCTTTGGAGCCACCATTTCTAATCTGAAACCCTTCACGTCCGCGTTGTACCCTTAAAATTTTCTAAACAATACTCCAATATATCCCTCAAATTAGCTTGCACTGTGCAGCAGCAACCGCAGTACAGTGCCGGCCGCGCTATATACCTCTCCCAAACCAATCACAGCAAGGCAGCATCCATATCCAACCAACCCTTCCTCCAACAATCCCGTGTCACCTCTCTCGCTCTCTTCCTCACTGAACAGACCGTCCTCATGGCAACAGAACCTCTGCAGTGCAAGGTACCTCTCCCAAAGCCAGCACAGTACTATGTCTTCCATTGCTCTCTCTTACTCTGGAGCTCTCCTTGATCTGCAGATCCTGGTGCTCCGGGTGTCCATCCACTGCGAGGGATGCAAGAAGAAGGTGAAGAGAGTGCTGCAGAGCGTCGATGGTGAGTGTTGTCAGCTCTGTACTTTGTCCCCAACATTTTCACCCTTATTATCCTTACTTCTCGATTTGGTCTGCTTGCTCTTGTGGAAGATTTACTTACCCTCGTTTCGTATTCTGTCTGTCTGCAGGCGTATACAGATGCGACATCGACGCCCGGAGCAACAAGGTGACGGTCGCCGTCACTGGGAATGTCAGCGCCGACGCTCTGGTGAAGAGGCTGCGCAGGTCCGGCAAGAACGCCGAGCAGTGGCCGGAGCAGCAGCAGCCGGCCGACAGTACCCAGACCGCCGGAGAAAACAACAAGCAAGCCACTGAACCGGACCGGCCCGGTGACACTCGCACCGCCGAGATGCCGGCGTCCACAGACGCGGAGACGAGCATTGCAGAGCAGAGCAACTCCAAGACCTCCGCTGAAGCTGAAGATCCCAGCAAAACTTCCGGCAAGACCGCGACGCCGGCTCATGACGGCACGGCGAGCATCAGGGCTGATGCCGACGGCGCTGTCGACCATGCCACCAAGGAGGCCACGGCGGAGCAATGCAGCGACCCAAAGAGGACGCGGAAGGGGCAGCAGCCGGAGGAGGAGAAACCAGTCGATACCATGGTGGTGGTGACGGCAGCGTCGGCCGAAAGCAGCCACGCCTGCCACCTGCCGTCGCCCGTGCAGCAGGAGCCGCCGGTGCATGTCCTGAGCTACAGCGTGGCGCGGCCGAGCGCAAGCGCGGCATCCTACTACGCCGCCGCGCCAGCCGCGACGGCCCCGCCGACGCAGGAGCTCCCGCGCGCGTACCCACCGTGCTGCTACTACCCGCATTCCTCGCCTTACCACGGCAGCTTGGCGCCGCAGACGTTCGTGGCGTCGCCGGCGTGCGACTCTTACAGCGATCTTTTCAGCGATGACAATGCCAACTCCTGCATCGTGATGTGATGATGTAGTTTAGATTTCAGGTTTGCTTAACAGTGAGTCCATCTAGGATACTTGTTTGAGATGATTCTCGGTTCAGAAACTCGTATCTGTGATGGGGTGTAGCTGAGATGGTGCTCAGCCACAACTTTTCCATCTGTGATGTTGTAGTTTTAGTGGACTCTGCTACTATGTTTGTTTGAGATGATTCTCAGTTCAGAAGATCGTCACAACTCACAAGTCAAGGCTCAGAGCATTTTGTAAGGTGACATTGTTGCGCTTGTGATGACTAAATTTGTAAAGCTGTAAGGCACTGTGGTCTTGAATTGTTCGATTTTGTCTTTAGATGTAAATTATTTGTCAATTACAGTAGATAATTACCTGGTATTGTTAGTCTTGTAGAAGATGCGGATACCTCTGAAACTTAACAAGAGATATACTGCCCTGAAGTCGGTTCAAATATAGGTAGGTTATTATGAACTCATGATTTCATCAACAAAAGCTGAATGAATGGAATGTAATGATTTGACAATCACCAAGTTTTGGTCAACATGTTCATGTCAAGTCTGATTTAACTGAACCAATGTATGTCTCGCAAGAAACCTGCATGATCGATGCGGAATGTTACTGCTGAAACTACTTCAGTTTCTTCAGAAAAGTGGATATGTTGCTAATGCTCACGATTTCCATCAAATGAAAACACACCAACCTCACCATGAAACCCAAATCGACCGTATGTGACTGTCCTTTGCTCGTTTCCTTTTTATGTTTTGTGGCTCGAGTTGACTGAGCTTCCAGCCTTCCACTGTCCTCTCCCTCATTGAATGGGCTGGCCTGAGCAACCACCAGCAAAAGCAACACTAGATTTACCTTTTGCCACAGCAGGATATGCTGAAGCAAACATGGCAAAGTGCATTTATGTTGCTGCAGGGCACTGCTTGGCAAGACCAGCAACTTTGGCCGGTCTGGGGCATGGTGCACTCCAGGATGACCATGGCCATGACCAGAGGTTGGCCACCATGCTCAAACAGAGATTGAGCTGCATCCACAGCTGAAGACTGTTGAAGTGTATAAGTAAATTGACTAGCCCTTTCCATAAGTTCGAACTTTTGGTTGCGTTGGCTAGTGCATGAAGCTTAATATGGTATCAGAGCCCAGGGTCTTGAGTTCGAGTCCTGGTTTTCGCAATTTATTGTAAAATTGCTGTTGCCCCCCTTTGTGTCCACGTGTTGATTTTCTCTTATCTCGTTTGTGTCCACGTGTTGATTTTCTCTTCTCCTGTCTATGTCCACGTGTTGACTTTCTCTTCTTCCGTCACACGTGAGTGGGGGTGTTGAAGTGTATAACTGAATTGCCTAGCCCTTTCCATAAGTTCGGACTTTTGGTTGCGTTGGCTAGTGGATGTAGCTTAACAAAGACATCTACTACTGCCGGTAGCAAGACAGAAACGATAGGGATTCATGTGTGACAGTGTGAGCAAAGTGCAAGAACAGCTTGGGCAGCTAGGATGGGTTCTGTCTTGTAGTAACAAACATGCAGTAGCACTAGCAGCATGGTTTGGGCTGTACAAGTGTGCAGGATTGGCAAGGTGGCACCTCAAGGACAGGGTCGGATCAGTGGTGGTGGTGAACTGGTGATACGGCAGTGAGTTTAATGGTGGGTTGGGTCCACATGAACAGAATTTGGAAGCGAGTAAATGGTGTAAGCCAGTACTACTAGGACTGCAGACCTCAGAATTCAGCCGTTGCTTTCCAGCACTACTGTATCTCGTCTCGAGAGAAATGTTAAGACTGTAACCAGGAGTTGTCAAAGACTGAAACCAGGAGTTGTCAAAAGACTGAAACCAGGAGTTGTCAAAGTCTGAAAGCCTAATCCTGGACTGCCGGTAGCAGTTGACAACTTGCCTGATTCACTGAGCACCGAGTAAGATTAGGGAACAGATATGTGTGATTGTTGGTTAGAGGACCTTAAGGAAAACTGTCTAGGGCTTCCTCCAATCAGAGGTTAACTGAACCACACCAGATCGTAATTCCAGGGCTCCCTCTTCTATCGATACATCACCTACGAGTTACATAGGACGGCAAGTCCGGCCGTAGGTAGGAGTGAGACATTGCCCCTCCAATCGTGCGAGCAAGCGCAGCTACGGCCGGCTGTTTAGCTTACACGAGTATTGTCATGTCGAGCCGATGGCAGGCAACCGGCCCAGCGGCTATGGTACAGCAGGCTGAAGAGGAACCAGGGCCGGGCAGCGGCGCTGGTCAGGCCGTGTTTGGTCACCGATGGACAGGTAGCCATTAGGGGAAGGTCTGGAAGAGCCCTAGCTAGGCTTTCTCGACATCGGCACGACGTGAAGTCTCCTGCTAGAAGCTATGCGTTCATGTCGTGAGCCCATGAGAAGACGCGTGCGAGATTAAGGCAAAAATATTTATACTTCCCCAGAAATAAGTATCAATGACTTATTAAGTTAGTATAAAATCACCGACACTTATTTTCGATTGGAGGGAATAAGCTCTAACTTCTCTTCTTCCACTTGTTGGTCTCGATTTCTATGAAAAAGGGACCGGGGAGTGATCCCTGTTAGTCTAACAAACTTCTCTTCTTCCAAATCGTATGATTAAAACCAAAACGATATAAATTATTTTACACAATACAAATTTAGGTTATACATTTAGAGTAACTACATATACTCTTTCCATACCGGTTTATGATGCCTCCACATACTTTAAGACAAACTTTGACCTTTAATTTGATCAACAAAATATAAGATATATGCGACAAAAAATATATCACTGGAAGCTTCATTCAAATATGAATCCAATGGTAAAACTTTTATGGCATATCTCACATATTTCTGTAATTTTTTAGGAATTTTCTGAGCACTTCAAAGATTCATCCAGAATTTGAATTGCTGCGAGAAAGGAAGTTCAAATGCTATTTTGTAATCATTTGTAGCGTATATTTGGCAAAAATTCAGAAGGCTTCAACTAAATGCAGAAGGTTTGAACTAAATGCAACATCTGTGCATGGAAAAAGGAGAAGTGCAGCTGCACTGATTCCCTTGATCACCCCGACGCGCCCGGTGTTCCTGCCGCCCGTTACCATCACCAAGGGCGCGTTTGGTAGGTTGTGAGCGGTTGGACCAGGCCCTGGGGAGCCAAGAGGCCGTTGATTGGATTCTTGGGCTGCATCTAAAATGTGACCCGCACGCACGTTAAAGCACCCTCTACACAGGCCCTAGGGATACCTCCGAATCAAGCGTTTCCACAGAGTCACCCTCGTCTCTGGCTCCCGTGAGCCAAAAGCGGTCAACCCCCGCACGAGCGGCTGCGACCATGGAGATGGCGCGAGCTCCCGCGCGTAGGCGAAAAAGGGGGCGGGAGGATTTCGTCACCTCCCGCCGAGACCGCCCCTCTATTTCTACCCCCTCCTCTCACCACCTCATTCGAAATCGCCATTTCCCCTCTTCGAGCTCACTTCTCCCGCGCGCAAGGAAGGTAAGTAGGCGGTTTTGGCGGCGACGGCGACGGTGGCGGCTCTGACCACTTCTTTGACAAGGATTCACCTCCGTTCACCTCCAACCATGACTGTAAGTTCAAACACCATGACATCTCGAGCACTATCTTGTTGTTTGGGTTAGATCTGTGACTTGTTTTGCTTAGATTTGTCCCTGATGTCGGCTTGTAGCAAAGATCTTGGCATGTGTAAGCTTAGTTTCGTTGATCTGTGAGTATTAGCATGAGTAGCACAAAATCTTGGCACGTGTAAGCTTCTTCTTCTTTGTATGCCTAGTATTTGATCATGTAGGCTTATAGTCATAATCCGCTTCTACATTGTGTTGCAATGTAGGACTCGTGCCCAGAATTCTTTAGCCAGGCTCTGGTCCCCTTTGAGGAGTCCCAGATCCCTTCATTTGTCGCCGATTCGCAGCCTCCCATGGCATCGAAAGTTGCAGACGTGGTGGTTGGGCAGAGTTCCGACCAGCCTCAGTTTGCGCATCTCGGATCGTCTCAGAGCATAGTTCAGAGCGTGGCATCGAAGGTTGCCTGGAACATTGCTAAGGCAAAGAAGCACAAGGAGCTGAGTGAGGCAGCCTCAGCTCGCAAAATCGCGCAAGCGAGCATGAAGGGCACCATGAAGTGGCTGCCTTTCCAGTCTACCTTCATCCTCCAGAAGATGTGTGACCTGATCAAGACCAGCGTTCGTACTGACAAGGGCTTCAAAGAGGTCCATCTAGTTTCTGTTTCCAAGGCGCTCTTCGAGCATTGTGGAGTGAAGGTAGCTTCTACTCAGGTGTAAGTAAGATGATGATCTTGCTGAAGATGATGATCTTGCGATGTACATTTTGGTGGTAGCTAGGACTCAAAGAGGTCCATCTAGTTTCTGTTTCCAATGCTGAAGATGATGATCTTGCGATGTACATTTTGGTGGTAGCTAGGACTCAAAAACTTGTTATGGTCTGTAAGTAAGATGAGGTGGTACATACTAAACCCCTCATGTGATGAAGACTATGTGGTGGTAGGACGATACCCACTTTTGTTGTGGTGCTAGGTTAACATCTTAGTGCTAGGAAAAACTTATGATCCCCTTTTGGAAACTGTAATGCATGCTCCCGTAAGTTATGATCTTGATGTCACCATTTATTACCTCATCTTGTACTTACCCCTCATGTTTCTTTATTAGTGGTACGTCGTGTTCAGGGGGAGGCAGCCCGAAGTCTACAGCTCGTGGAGAGTCTGCCAGGCTCAGGTGAATGGTTTCTCGAACAACAGCTACAGAGGGTAGCGGACTCTGGAGGAAGCAGTGGAGGAGTTCAACCAGTTCCTGGCCAATGAGGCAATGGCTTATCAAGGTATGGTTGTTCAAGCACTCCCTGCTCAAGGAATGGCTCTTCAAGACCTGCCTGTTCAAGGTATGCCTGCTCATGCCATGCCTCTCCAAGCAATGGCTATTGAGGCAATGCCTCACCATGGTGAACACGGGTTTAGAGATTTCATCATCCTTGTACTGATGGTGATGATCGCGAGGCTCTTGTTCTTCAAGTAGGTGGTGTAATCTTGCATGTTGTGGTAAGCTCATCAGAGTTTGAAAATGGGTAATTCTTAGAACACACGTCTGCTTAACCAAACAGCTAGACAGTGCATCTGCTGGGCTAGGATTTCATTTTGCAGGCATCCAAACAAATGGGCCAAAGTTGGCTCTCAGAGACAGCGAAATCTGTTGTGGGCAACCAAACAAAATGCACTCCATGTTTCTGGCCCATTTCATGCGACCCAGACCCCCCAGCGCCTACGCCCAGAGAGCCCAAAAAGGGCTGCAGGCTACCAAACATGCCCCAAGTTCCCGACATCAAACTTGATGAAGTCCGTGATCTTGTTGGTCTCCAGTTCAATCTTGATGGTGCCGTTGGGTTTGATGAGAGGGTCAGGGTAGCGGACGGTTCGACCGTCGTAGGTGTTGAGGGAAGGAACGCCTTTCTGTCCAAACTGCACAGACTTAACCTTGCAGAGCTTGAACAGCAAAACAGAATACAACGTCATGAACACATTTGTGTCATACAAAATCATGTTATATCCTCAAGCACAAAATAATATACTCATTATATGAACATCTTTATATTTGCCAAGAATGATTTGAATTTCGAAAAGCAAAATAGAAAGAACACAAAGAAAAAATGTAACTGCACTGGGAATTTTAGACAAAAAAAAGATACCACAAGTAACTGAACAAAATGATTGTGGTCTTCAGGGGAGCGGCTTAACCGAAATAAGAATCTTATATGGAAGCAACTAGAATAAAATGAATCTATAACAACATAGCTTCCAATTTCTTGGTCACAGAAACAAAATATATCACTGATCTACTGATCAACATGACAAATTCTGGTGGTAAATTTAACAATATAGCCATACGGGGGCAAAATAATGAGCTGACAATCTTACTTTGATGCCAAAAATGCCATAATACACATAAGCATAAGAAGCAAAGGAGTGATGTCTACGCACTTCTATTCTTGTAGACACTTGTTGGGCCTCCAAGTGAAGAGGTTTGTAGAACAGCAGCAAGTTTCCCTTAAGTGGATCACCCAAGGTTTATCGAACTCAGGGAGGTTAGAGGTCAAAGCTATCCCTCTCAAACAACCCTGCAATTACGATACAGAAAGTCTCTTGTGTCCCCAACACACCCAATACACTTGTCAGATGTATAGGTGCACTAGTTCGGCGAAGAGATAGTGAAATACAAGTGGTATGGATGATTATAAGTAGTAAATACAATCTGGAATAAAAATCGCTGCAAGCAAACATGTAACAAAACAGCAAGTAAACGGTGTGCAATGCTTGGAAACAGGGCCTAGGGATCATACTTTCACTAGTGGACACACTCCCAACAATATAATATGAATGAACAAATAAAATAACTACTCTTCACTATAGTACTCTGAATTACTCTCCTATTGAATAACACTAATCATTGTGTAGTGGCTACTGAAGCACCCCTTAAAGTTCATCAAGTACTTGACAAACACCACTCATAGAGATATCCAAATCAGATCACAACTCAAGATAGATATCATTGCAACTTAGACCAAGTACTAACACGGTGCACACACTGTCACCATTACACCATGAAAGGAGGAATAGATCACTCAAACTATCATAGCAATAATTATTCTCATAATCCACAAGAGATCACAATCATAGCCTAAACCAAGTACCACCATGATGCACGCACTGTCACCGTTACACCATGGCAGGAGGAATAGATTACTTTAACAATCACCACTAGAGTACACATAATATCTGAATAATAACATCTACTTGTTCAACATGATACAAAGCTCACGATCACATAAAGATCACATCATGGGACAGAGAGGTGAACCACATAGCTACCGGTAGAGCCCTCAGCCCCGGGGATGAACTACTCCCTCCTCATCATAGGAGACAGCAAGGTTGATGGAGATGGCGGTGAGGTCGATGGAGACGGTGGAGACGGCGATGGAGACCGATGGAGATGGCTCCGGGGGCACTTCCCCGTCCCGGCAAGGTGCCGGAACAGAGACTTCTGTCCCCCGAAATTCGTCGACGGTGGCGGCGGAGCTGCGGAACTGCTTCTGGAAAATTGCCGAATCCCTTAGGGTTTTCCGTCCCGAGGCTTCTTATAGGCGAAGAGGCGATGTCAGAGGCGGCCCCAGGCCTCCTCACACCAGGGTGGCGTGGCCAGGGCCTGGGCCGCGCCAGCCCTGTGTGAGGGAGGCCTGTGGCCCCTCTCCTTCCTCTCTTCGGATGTCTGGATGCTCCCGGGAAAAATAAGACTTCTGGCTTTTGTTTCGTCCAATTCCGAGAATATTTCCTGTGTATCACTTCTGAAATACAAAAACAGCAGAAAACAGGGAACTGGCACTGTGGCATCTTGTCAATAGGTTAGTTCCGGAAATCGCATAAAAGTGCCACGAAGTGTAACGAAATAATAGGCAAATGGTGTAAAAACAAGCATGGAGCATCAAAAATTATAGATACGTTTGAGACGTATCAGCATCCCCAAGCTTAACTCCTGCTCGTCCTCGAGTAGGTAAGTGATAACAAAAGAAATAATTTTTGAGGTGACATGCACCTACACAATCTTGATCTTATATGTAAGCATTGTGAGCTGGGATCATAAGAACTTAAAACATGGGCATGAAAGATATAATCTTGACAATAAGAACTTAGCAACCATGTTGTAAACATGCAAATGAACACAAACAAAAGATCATGAATAATGAAACAATGAAAGTCAAACATGTGTTCAAATCATAAGGAAAAACATACAAATGGTTTTCAGCTTGTCCTTCAAAGAGAGCAAAACATAAATGCATAGGACACCTTCAAGTTTAAGAGGGCGACTAGATACAAATAATTTAAGAACAAGTGAAACCAATCATCATGAATCAATCAATGATAGACTTTGGGACAATGCACATTATACTCAGAATGACAACTATGCTCTCTTAGTGGTGCATAAAGGTAGAAGGTGGTGACTCAACATAAAAGTAAAAGAAAGGCCCTTCGTAGAGGAAAGTAGTGATTAAACATGTGCTAGAGCTTTTCATTTGTAAAACAGAGAGATAAAAATTGGTTTTGAGAGGTGGTTGTCTTTGTCAACGACTGGCAATGGGGTTCTTACTATCTTCCGTACAAAAATGAAGCAAGTTTTTGAGAGAGAGTTTGGCACTTTTGTGCTCTTTTTTATAAAGCTTGGCACTCCTCCCCACCTTTTTTCCTTTCACAAACCATGGCTAACCGATTCCATCGGGTGCCCACCAACATTCACTTTCCATGGAGGAGTGCCTTTTTTCTTTCTTTTTTCTCTATTTTTTTTCTTTTTGGAATAAGCAATATGGAATATAGCAAATCCGACCACTACATTCCCATGAGCTGAAAACAGTGTCACAAAACGAGAAGTATTTTGAAGATTTTTGAAAGGTAGCACATGAAAATTTACTTGGAATGGCTTACAAATACCATGCATAGGAATTTATAGTGGATACAATGGCAAACTTGGTTTTTGGGAGTTGGATGCACGAGTAGAGCTCATACTCAGTACAAAATGAGGGCTAGCAAAAGACTGGGAACGACCAACTAAGAGAGCAATAATGGCCATAATCATGCAAAGCGACAAAGCGACATTAAAAGAAGCATAAGATGGCATCAAAAGTCAAAAACTAAATGATCATAGAGGCTATTGGTGACTTTGTAAGAGTCTAACATGTGTGAGCATGCGCCAAGTCAACCCAAATAAAGCATCAAGGAGAAAACCAAAATAATGCTTCCATACAATAAAAACAACACATGATTTTTTCAAAGGCTCATTAAGCAATCTCAGTTATTTGAGACAAGTCATGCTACAGCAAAACCACTAAGCATACTATCAAAAAGACATCAAGCATGACATGAAAAAGCCTAAGCCGCAGTCTACACAAGCTCCTTCTTGTACCACTATTTTGCACAAAGCTTTTTCTCTTTTCCAACACCATTCGAACTTTTTATAAACACCTCTTTTGATGAAAACCAATAAAGACCAGAGGCAAAAATACACCTTGATGCAAAGATAAAACAAGATCTGAACAAAAATCAAGGCAAAAATGCAAGCTAAACCCAGTAGCAGAAAAAGAGAACACTCGTTGAACGATAAGAGTGAAAACTAGAGTGTTCTTGGCAAATGAAAAGCGAGTTCATCTCCTCCAAAAGAAACATGATATGATCTAACCATTTATTGCAACAAACTAAACTAAACTAATACTGAAAACAAAAACAACTGACGCTCTAAGAAAAACGCATAGTGCATGAAGCAATAAAAATATAGTGTCTTGAAAGGTGACCTGATTTTTGCCGATGAAGAAGGGGTGCCTCGGGGGCATCCCCAAGCTTTGACACTTGTACTTCTTAGATATTTCTTAGGGTGATGCATGGGCATCCCCAAGCTTGAGCTTTTGTCCATTCTTCAACTCATCTCATCATTCTCCAATCCCTACACTTGAAAACTTCCTTCATACAAAACTAAACACAAATCTATTAGCAACATTAGTGTAGCATAACATATAATCAACCTCTTTTTGCTTCAGGTTTGAACCCAAAACCACCACATATATAGCAAATACTACTGTAGCAACTTCCCCAAAAGTTCCGTGATAAAAAGAACTCAAAAGAAAGCGATAAAGCGTCAAACATAAATATTTTCAGAAATCTGTCAAAACAGAACAGCTGACAAAGGTCGAATTTTTTAGGGGTTTTCTGTTGCTCAAATCAAAAAGTGTTCAACTAACGAAAGTTTGGATATAACCTGGGGCGTATGCACAAGAAATCGCAGGTCCAAAAGATATACAGAGAATTTATACGAATTTTTACGGTGCAGCACCGAAAACTGTTTCAGGACAGCAACATCCCCAAATCTTACCTCACTCAAATTAGAGGCTTCTCTTGGCACAAAAACGAAATAAAAAGGATAAGGAGCGGTTATTACAGTAGTAATAACTTCCAAGACTCGAATAAAAGAAAAATTACTGAAAATAAAACAATGGGTTATCTCCCAAGAGTGCTTTTCTTTAACGCCTTTGAGCTAGGCGCAGTAATTTGCAAAGATGCTCATGTGGGCGCCATTTAAGAGCTTGAGGGAAAGGCGCCATATAGGAACTTAAAGCAATAGAGAGCATCAAAAAGCAAGTATGGAACACATTTAAATCTAAACCACTTCCTATGAAAAATAGTCTTGTAAAGAGACAAGTCATAAAAGCGCAAAGCAAAAAGCATAGGAAGGCAAAACAAGTACAACTTCAAGAATTGCAACATAAAGAGGGGAAACTCAATATTGTTGAGATCCATCAAACCATGTTTCCCTCTCTCATAATAACTTTCAGTAGCATCATGAATATAATTAACAATATAACTATCACAATAAGCTTCCCTATCATGAGCCACATGCATAAAAGGATTAATACTCCCCACATGAACAATAGTAGTAGGAGCAGATTCAACAGAATAATTATTCTCATCACCATAATCATCAAAAATAGGAGGCATATTGTAATAATAACTAATTTTCTCCTTAAAAGTAGGTGAATTGAAAATATTATACTCATCATCATAAACTAGAGGCTTAGTATCATCACAAGATAGAGAACTACTATGTCGCAAAGCATATTCTTCAAACATATCATCATAAGAAGGAACATCACATATGGGAGATAAAATATCATCATAAGAAGGAACATCACATATGGGAGATAAAATATCATCAGAGCAAACTTTCTCCACTAAAGCTGGGGAACTAAAAATATCATGCTTAACAAAACCAGCTTCCCCAAGCTTCGACCTTTCTATATCATTAGCAACAACGGTATTCAAAGCATTAATACTAACAACACTATTAGCATGCAAATTAAGCTCCAAAGGTTTTTCAATTTTCTCTTCAAACACTTCATATCTAAACTCAGGAAAAAGACTACAGAACTCTTTGTTTTCCATTAAGCCTAACTAGTGAAAATAAAAACAAGAAATAAAAAGATGTAATTGCAGAATCTAAAGGAAATAACTCCGAGCACTCACACAGGAGGATGCGAGTACCTTTTACCTTACCTCCCCGGCAACGGCGCCAGAAAAGAGCTTGATGTCTACGCACTTCTATTCTTGTAGACACTTGTTGGGCCTCCAAGTGCAGAGGTTTGTAGAACAGCAGCAAGTTTCCCTTAAGTGGATCACCCAAGGTTTATCGAACTCAGGGAGGTTAGAGGTCAAAGCTATCCCTCTCAAACAACCCTGCAATTACGATACAGAAAGTCTCTTGTGTCCCCAACACACCCAATACACTTGTCAGATGTATAGGTGCACTAGTTCGGCGAAGAGATAGTGAAATACAAGTGGTATGGAGGATTATAAGTAGTAAATACAATCTGGAATAAAAATCGCTGCAAGCAAACATGTAACAAAACAGCAAGTAAACGGTGTGCAATGCTTGGAAACAAGGCCTAGGGATCATACTTTCACTAGTGGACACACTCCCAACAATATAACATGAATGAACAAATAAAATAACTACTCTTCACTATAGTACTCTGAATTACTCTCCTATTGAATAACACTAATCATTGTGTAGTGGCTACTGAAGCACCCCTTAAAGTTCATCAAGTACTTGAAAAACACCACTCATAGAGATATCCAAATCAGATCACAACTCAAGATAGATATCATTGCAACTTAGACCAAGTACTAACACAGTGCACACACTATCACCATTACACCATGAAAGGAGGAATAGATCACTCAAACTATCATAGCAATAATTATTCTGATAATCCACAAGAGATCACAATCATAGCCTAAACCAAGTACCACCATGATGCACGCACTGTCACCGTTACACCATGGCAGGAGGAATAGATTACTTTAACAATCACCACTAGAGTACACATAATATCTGAATAATAACATCTACTTGTTCAACATGATACAAATCTCACGATCACATAAAGATCACATCATGGGAGAGAGAGGTGAACCACATAGCTACCGGTAGAGCCCTCAGCCCCGGGGATGAACTACTCCCTCCTCATCATAGGAGACAGCAAGGTTGATGGAGATGGCGGTGAGGTCGATGGAGACGGTGGAGACGGCGATGGAGACCGATGGAGATGGCTCCGGGGGCACTTCCCCGTCCCGACAAGGTGCCGGAACAGAGACTTCTGTCCCCCGAAATTCATCGACGGTGGCGGCGGAGCTGCGGAACTGCTTCTGGAAAATTGCCGAATCCCTTAGGGTTTTCTGTCCCGAGGCTTCTTATAGGCGAAGAGGCGATGTCAGAGGCGGCCCCAGGCCTCCTCACACCAGGGTGGCGCGGCCAGGGCCTGGGCCGCGCCAGCCCTGTGTGAGGGAGGCCTGTGGCCCCTCTCCTTCCTCTCTTCGGATGTCTGGATGCTCCCGGGAAAAATAAGACTTCTGGCTTTTGTTTCGTCCAATTCCGAGAATATTTCCTGTGTATCACTTCTGAAACACAAAAACAGCAGAAAACAGGGAACTGGCACTGTGGCATCTTGTCAATAGGTTAGTTCCAGAAATCGCATAAAAGTGCCACGAAGTGTAACGAAACAATAGGCAAATGGTGTAAAAACAAGCATGGAGCATCAAAAATTATAGATACGTTTGAGACGTATCAAGGAGCAGCTCCAATTAAACAAAAATGATACATACATACATACCTTAGCCTCCTCATCCCTAATGTCATGGACATGGAAGCGACCCTTGGTGTCATAGAGAAGGCAGAAATTCTCCCCAGCCTTTGGAAGTGAAATGACATCTAGAGGGTATAATGAAGGATGCAACAACATTTGTTTTTGAAGGATGGGGCAAAAGCTTTTCCCCATTCATTAATTAAGGAGTTAAAGTTTAATACAACCCGAGCCTAGCTCGGTAAACAAAATAATCACTCTCGCTGCATCAATGACCCCGCAATGCTCCAAAGAGTCTTCTTTCCCTTAATTTTAGTTACAACAACGGATGGCAAAGAGGCAAAGTTGCAAAAGACCCTAGCATTGCGCTCATTCCAAATTACCCAAGAGGTGAGCATAATGAGAGAAGCGAAATATTTCCTTCTCGTGCAATTGACGAAGATGAAGTCTAGCCAGCAATCCTTAACGGAGTCAAAGTTTGCTCAAGTAGAAGTGTCCACCGGCATTTGAAGAAAAGATGCACCGCGGTTTCGGGCTCCCTTTTGCATAATTGGCAATTGCCACAATTTGGCCACCCACGATTATGAAGACGATCGGGATGGCTGGCGGCTCGCCACCGAAATCACCACCAAATGGCTACCGATGCGCAGCAACCCAGTACGGCTTGCCGCCAAAATCACCACCTCGCCACCCCAAAAGGAAAACGACCCCGACAGACATGCTTGATGGACGAGCACGCGGGACTTCTTCCTACGCCGGCGAGCACCGCCACCGCGTCGGGATGAAAAGGGTGTGGGTAGCGCGCAGCACACCGTCGTCGCCGGTTCCTCACTCATAGACGTGAAATGGTTGGCGGGGGAGGAGGTTTGAGTGACATT
The DNA here is from genome assembly GCA_007115705.1 of Dactylis glomerata. Lineage (NCBI taxonomy): Eukaryota > Viridiplantae > Streptophyta > Magnoliopsida > Poales > Poaceae > Dactylis > Dactylis glomerata. The sequence continues at coordinate 1,969,327 of QXEO01000533.1, read as the reverse complement.
AGGGTTGACCGGGTCGGCTTTGGGTCGGTCGCATCCTGCCCATCGGTTCTGATCCGATGGTCTAGATCGCGGGGTCAAGCAAACGAGTCGGGGTGCCATTTTGGGCTCATTGTGAGGGTGGGCCGCGACCCAATTTACGTTTTCCTAGTTTATTTTTTCTAGGCTGCTGATTTTTTCGGTATATTTTTAGTACACTTTATTGTTTTATGTTATTCTACTCCCTACGTTCCTTGATGTAAGGTGTATAGTTTTCTGTGAAAAATTCCAGAATATAAGGTGTATGGCTGGATTGTGGGATTTCTTACACAATTTAGAAGTCGATCTGATTTGGAGAGACAAGATATCGAGATTTCTCTATTTTTCCTCTATCCTCACATCGATCACCTACCTATATTAACGTCTAAAAGTATCGAAATCTGCCCTTTTAGCATGTACGTTAATATTCGTGCAAGAAACTATACACCTTATATTAAGGAACGAAGGGACTATTATTTTTTCAGTTTTGTGCACTATTTAATATACAGAAAATAATTGCCTAAAATATGATTAGGAAACATGTTACTATTCTGGACGAAAATGAACCAACGAGATTTTTTGTTTAGAATATTTAATATGTTTTAATATTGCATGATCATTTTAAGCATCGAATAATGTTGAAATTCCATATGTGATTAATTTTGATGCTTATTTTGAGATGTCATTACTGTAAATTAATATTGACCAATGTTGTATTTACATGTCACCCCTTATGTTAGCTTTAATTTTATTTCTTGTGTGCCCAATAGTGATTTGGCTTAGAATTAAAATTTATGTTTATGGCATGATTATTTGATTTTACCAATGTAAGATTTTATATTCATGCTTACTTATGAACGCCCATGTTAATTCCAACTTCCGCTCTATTTCAAACCGTCGAGCAATTGACAGGAAGTAACTTTTAAATATGGAAGAATGCAATAGAACTATGCTTGGTCTTCAACGAGTTTGATTATGAATGATAAACCAATGACACCAGCTGCTGGTGTTGATGAGTATGATGAACTCAAGAAATCCTATGACTCTAAGTTAGAGAAGTGGGAAAGATCAAATTATGTGGCTATGCTACTGATGAGGTCATCCATCAACAAAAGTTATTTCATCTATACCTTTCTTCATTAACCATTTGACGAAGTCAGGACATTCCTTCTTATAGTGGCCTCCTTTTCCACATAAGCTACATGCATCTTGTCCAGTAGATTACCCAACCTCCTTTTCCTTTCCTTTAGACCTTGGCACATCTTTCTTAAAGTTCTTATTTGGAGACTTGGAAGAACAAGACCCATCATGTTTTCTATTATGGGAGCCAACATGAAAGGCTTGGTCCTTCTATCCCCTCATAAACATTTCCTCCTAGCCAATCCGAGGGCATATCTCGAGTGCCCATTTTTCTTTCATGGATTGTAGTTGATCTTGAATTTATCAAACTCTTCAGGGAGGGACTCCAAGATCATTATGATGAGCAAGTTTTCACTTAGCTCATAATTCATATTCTTTAGTTTGTTTGAAGCATTTACCATCTTGAGCATGTGTGACCTAAAATTTCTATCAAATTTATACTTTCCAAGTAGCTTCAGAAAAATCTCATATGCATAAGCCTTTTCAGAGCCTTTGAATTGCTCCTCCAAGGATTCCATAAATTCCTTTGGAGTGTTCTTCTTGGGGAGAGCCCCAATGATCGCGGGAGAAATGGATGACTTCATCAGTAGCATAGCCACGTGATTTGATCTTTCCCACTTCTCTAACTTGGAGTCATAGGATTTCTTGAGTTCATCATACCCATCGACACCAGCAGCTAGTGTCGTTGGTTTATCAGTCATAGTCAAACTCGTTGAAGGCCATTTTGGAAAGTTACTTCCCACAAATTGCTCGACGGTTTGAAACGGAGCGGAAGCTGAAAATAACATGGATGTTCATAAGTAAGCATGAATATAAAATCTTACGTTGGTGGCTATGCTACTGATGAGATCATCCATTTCTCCTGAGATCATTAGGCTCTCCCCAAGAAGGACTCCCAAGGAATTTATGTAAGCTTTTGAGGAGCAATTCAAAGGCTCCGAAAAGGTTTATGCAAATGAGCTTTTTCTGAAGCTAGTTGGGAAGTATAAAGTTGATGGAAATGTCAGGTCACACATGCTCAATATGGTAAATGATTCAAACAATATGAAGAATATGAATTGTGAACTAAGTGACAACCTGCTCATCATAATGATCTTGGAGTCCCTCCCTGAAAAGTTTGATCAATTCAAGATGAACTAAAACTCCATGAAAGAAAAATGGACACTCTTTGAGATATGCCCTCAGATTGTCCAGGAGGAGGAAAGGTTTACGAGGGGACAGAAGGACCAAGCCTTTCATGTTGGCTCCCATAAGAGAAAACATGATCGGTCTAGTTCTTCCAAGTCTCCGAAGAAGAACCTTAAGAAAGATGTGCCAAGGTCTAAAGGAAAGGAAAAGGGGTTAGGCAGTCTTCTGGACAAGATGCATGTAATTTCTGCGGAAAAGAAGGCCACTATAAGAAGAATTGTCCTGACTTCCTCAAATGGTTAATGAAGAAAGGTGTAGATAAAGTAACTTTTGTTGATTCAGGAGCAACTGCTCATGTTGCTAACTTCATGCAGGGCTTAAATATGATCCAAACCATAACAAAAGGGACAAGAAGGATTAAAGATGCGAATGGAGTTGAATTCGACGTTGAAGCAATAGGGCCACTCACCTTGGAGCTTCACACCGGCTTTAGTCTACAATTAAATAATCTTTACTATTGATTTCGAGTTGGTGAAGGCACTTTGCAAATACATCATTTGACTTCCAATTTTACCCCTGACTAACAACTCACAGTCCGTCGTTGATTTGTCATCCCATAAACCGCGCCTGAAATAACGCGTCATTAAAATCCTTCCCTCGGTCAAACCAGTCGAACAGAGTCGTCGTCCCACGCCGCCTGCTGGTTCCGCCTACATCCACTGCACCGCCTCTACCCCTCTACGTGTTGTCAACGGCGGCAGCTGCGTCCTGTAAAAGTTCGTTATCTTCCCTTTTCATGAGCTATTTTTTGATCGGATCTGCCAAAACAGGGCCGAGACCTTCGATCCATACCCATGCTATACAGAGCCGACTGATTTCTCTTGTGAGTACCTCCAAGACTCCAAACGACAGGACGCCGGGTGATGAGGGTTAACTCGACAAATGTCCTAGATGAAGGACTTAGGATCGGGGGAATAGGGCGTCGGATGAACTCAAAGGTAAAGGTTAGTCGAAATAAGTGTATATCGAAAGTAAACTTGGGTGTTCAACCTGGCTTGCTTTCAATCTGCCCTACACCGTCCCCTCCTGGCCCCTATATATAGGTGGCCAGGTCTCGAGGATCGGGTATGGTCCGATACAGATTACAATATCCACATACGGTAGGAACTCGTATTTGACTATCATTACAATTGGGCCTTAGCTTAACGGGCCTCAGGGGTACTCAACTAACGGGATCTATTAACTATACCCTTGTCAGTAGCCCCTGAGATTCTACCAGAATTACAAATTCGAGTTGAATCTCTAATCTTCAAATCTTCGACTTGATCAATTCTTCGATTTCTTCATATCTTCAAATCTTCGACTTGGTATTTCGACTTACTTTCATGATAATTTTTTCGCAAGGGGTTTTGATGAACAAGCCTGACAACTCTGACGGATCAAGAGGTCAGTTAACTGCTGGAACATATACTTGTCACCTACTTCAAATTCAATCCCCTTGGACTTGAATTCGGGATACCGGTCAAATCCATTCTTTTGCCGCATTTAGGACTTACAAAGAATGAATCCCAGAGATTCTCAGGGTACCCAGTGCGTCCACCAGGATTTTCTTCGCGTCGTAGACATGGATACATACCAGCAGAGCGCATCCATATGCGTATACCAGGCCACACAGGACGGATCCCGGGGTCTTACCTTCGTGACAAGTCACGACATTCGAGTTGCGTTGCGATAACGTAACTCGAGAATCTTTATATTGCAGTCAAATTTTGACTGAAAATATTCGGGTTTTAACAACCATAAACCTCGCTCCCGATGGGAGTAACACTCCTGCACTTCTTCAAACTCTAATGCTTTACCAAGAAACGTCGTCGGGTGCGCTCTCAGCGCTCCCGATGGGAGTAGCCCCCGAGGCTATATTCAAAAAAGACTTTTTCGAGTATAGGCTCAAAATATAGTGTAGTCCATCATACTTCAACTCGAGATACTTTGATGATATCCTGTCGTTGAATACGCGTCCATCACTCCAGTTAAAAGTTGCATTCAATATTCTTGAAAGTAGTAGCCCCCAAGGCTATAATCGAAAATCCTTCACATATAATTTTATCTATAAATTCTGCACTTGTCGGCGCCATTCTTCTTCTTCCTTATATCATCTTCTTTATGACATCAATGAGTACGTCACTCTGTATGAGTGCGAACCGTTTTATGGGCAGCACTGTAATTTCCGCAATTTTTGACCGTTAGTAGGCTGCCGTTTCCGCTCCGTGCGCCGCGTCTCAGCCCACGATCCTTCTCCCTGAAGGTGTTAAGGGGCGTAGTGGGGGATTTTACTGTTTACCAGCTCGTCCCCTCCGCCGCCTCCATTGTTGATGTCTTCTTCCTCCTCCTCTCGTGCATAGCCCCCAAGCGCACCGCATTTAGATGCGCGTGAAACACCTAGCCAACAAGAACACCATGGCCAAGACCTCTTCTGCCACCAACTGGGTGCGCTCTGCCATCACGAAGAAGGGGGTGGAGAAAGCCAGGGTGGACGGCCTCATCTCCGCCCAGGATTCCATCAAGTTTCCAAGCACTGAGCGGATCCCAGAGCCCCCGAGCGGTTATCGGGTAATGTTTCTTGCCTTCCTCCTCCGCAGCCTTTCTCTTCCTGCCCATGAGTTTCTCCGTGGGCTTCTCTTTGTCTACGGTGTGCAGCTCCACCAGCTCAGACCGAATTCCCTTCTGCACATTGCTTGTTTCGTGACTCTCTGCGAGTCATTCTTGGGCATTGAGCCCCACTTTCTTCTCTGGAGGTCAATCTTTCGGCTTCGCCCCAATGTAGCTCTGGCTAGAAAGCCTGAATTGGGCGGAGTCGTTGTCTCTTTGCGCCCTGAGGTGCAGTACCTCGAATTTTCCTTTGCCGCATCTGTCCAGGGGTGGAGAACCAAATGGTTCTATATCCAAGATCGCAAAGCCTCTCCTGAAGACCAATATGATTTAGCCCCTTTCGAAGCCTCCAAGGAAGTGAAGAAATTGGCGTCGTGGGATGCGCTTCCCTCGGATGCGGAAATAGCACAAGTTCTTCCTCTTCTGTCTCGCATTCAAGCTTTGAAAGGAGGCCAAGGAGGAGCTTTGTCGGGTATCCAACTCATGGCGTTCTTTGTGCAACGTCGAGTTCAACCCCTGCAGCACCACCTCACCAAACTTTGGAGTTACTCTGGCCTGGAAGATCCTACTCGCGTCTCTGAAGATTTGATAGAGAAAAAAGATGTTGACAAACGAGTCAGGAGCCTCACCAAGCTCACCAAGGATCATGCGGTTGCTGATTTGACCGCTGACTACTTTGACTCCGTGCACCCTCTACCCGAGGTATGTATCTTTTGTGTTCACTTGTTGTCGAATTTTGTTTGCTTCGACTTATGTTGTTCTTTGCCTTTGAACTTTGCTGACTTATTTATATGCAGGGTCACCAATTCCTTGTTTCGCGCCCTCCTCTCCCAGAGGCAGGGCCCCTTCTGGCTGATTTGGCCTCGTCTATATCTGAAACCCCCGAAGCTGACGAGACTCAGGACGGAGATGATGCCAAAGAATCAAAAGAGGAAACTAGCTCGTCGACATCGCCTCCTCCCGTGCTTCCTGAAGATGCTGGTATTGACAAGAAGAGGAAGCGTGTCGACGAATTCGCTTCTTCGAGTTCCGCAGCGGCTGATAAAGCCCCTGTTCTTACAGGAGATATGGAATTCTTCGACCTCTTGGCATCGTAAGTGCTTTAATTGAGTTCTTCAATTGCACCACTATTGCCTTGTTTCTGTCGTGTTATACATAGCTTGTTTTCTTTTCATAGAGACGACGAGGAGCCTCCAAAAGATGCTACAGCTGCTCCTTCGACTTCACCTGTGACTGCGGATGAGCCTGTCGAGCAAGAGGTTGCACCGAGGGTTACCAGGGCTTCTGTCAAGAAGATTCCTGTAACTCGAAACCTCAAACGCTCGAAGAAGGCAAAAGAAACCGACGTTGTTCTTGAGGCCCATGCATCAACGCTTTCTCCCAGTGACGTAAGTAACTTCTGTTGACTTGCTCTCTTTGTATTTATTTATGTTCTTACACGCCCCTTTTTCCCAGGCATTGTTGCAAACATTCGTCGCCTTGGGCACTGAATGTGCTGAGTACTTAAAGGTTGCGAATGCTTCCGAAGGTACACTTTTGACATCCAGGCATTACTTTTCTTCTGTGCTTATCCTTTATTGTTGATCTGACTCCTTTTTGTCTTCTTCTATAGCTGCTCTAGCAACAGCCAATGCTCGGATTGCGTCGCTGGAGGCGGAGCTTAGTGCTTCGCAGAAAGCTTATGATGTTGCGGCCGCTGCTAAAGCAAACGCTGAGAAGTCGCAGAAATCTGCACTTGGTAAGGCGAAGAAAGCTGAAAAAGCTTTAGCTGATGCCAACAAGGAGCATGCTCAGCGAGAGCAAGCCGTGGCAGAGCGTCTTCGCACAATGTCTACTGCTGCTGAAGGTAAGTACTTCGCCTTGTCTTCTATTTCGACTTCTGTTTGCACTATTGTTCTTGTTGACACTTTTCTTTCCTTTTCTCTTCTATCTTATTTTATTGTGCAGGATTTACCGGGGTATCTTCCTCGTCCCTGCAACCGGACGATGATCCTCTGATGACTGCGGTTAACCTACTTGAGGCAAACTGGATATCTATCCAGGAGATTCTTGAGTTAGTTAGCCACGTCCTATCACGGCTGTTCATCGGGTTGTGGCCGAAGAAGAAGGCAGAAGTTCCGAAGGACAACTTGGGCAAGCTTGCCAAGGCTTTTGATACAACTGAAGACCCCACCCTCCAGCTTACGGGGCTCTCTTTGAAGCGTGGTGCTGAGGGTGCTATTGCACTTTCTTTTGCCCATGGTGCGGACTTCGACTGGGAGAAGGTGAACTCTTCCCATGGCCGCACCCGCGATGAGATGAAGACTTTCTCCGAGAAGGCGAAGAAGTTGGCGCCTGCGCTGGTGGCGATTATTTCTCCTTCAGCAGCCTCCGTGACATCTGCTGCGCCTCCGTCGACTGTTGGCGAGGAATTTATCATGCCTTCTTCTGCCACGGAGCGAAATTCTAAGGTGGCGTAGACTCGGCCTTCTTGTAGTTTTCCATTTATCCTTTTGAATGTAAAAACTTGTAGTCACGTGCAACCCGAGAATCTTAGTCAAAGGGTTTTGCACTTATGTAAATACATTTCCTTCTCATGAAGTCTTGCGCTTGTCTTTCTGAAATGTTTCTCCTCTTTTTTTTCCTTTTGACTTCCAGTCGATGCATATCAATGATCCTTTGACTGGCGGACCTGCTCCTTCTGCTGCCCGCACGTTCGGTTCGACGATTTCGTCGCCTCCTAGCCGATGTAATCAGTGTGCCGAGTACTCTTCAAGGATTTCTGATCTTGAGTCTCGCCTGACTTTGGCTAAACGTCAAGCACAGATGGCTGTGAGCAAAGCTAGTAAAGCTTGTGGTTATCTGAAGCAAATATCTTCTCTTGATGAAAAAGTTTCCAGTTTGACGGCGAAGATTGTCCATAATGAAGAATGCGAGTCTTTTATTCTTGGCATTGTCGAGTCTGCTTGCGAGATGTTGCGATGTAAGTTTTCTTTCGACTTCCCTTTTCCCTGTTTCTTCACTGCTGTTTTTGTGACATCCCTTGCCGTCATAGGCACTTGTCTGGATTTCGCTGCTGAAGATCGTCGGGTTACCGAGCGAAATGCGTCTTTGGAGAGAATGTCGGCAGGCTTTGAGACTTTGTGGTTTGATCCTCGGCGTCGGAGTGCCATTGTACTGCTTCAGGACCGTGCCCAACATATTGGCGAGTCAGTTGATGGTTGCCGACGAGCTCTTACAACTATGCACTCTGTTATGCTTCCTCGCAATCCTCTGCCTGCAACTTTCCCGCTTCTTCTTGATACTTTCAGATCCAGCCACCGTATTCATAGATTGATAGAGCTGAACTTAGTGGCAGGTGCCAATTTTGCTCTCGGGTGGATACGCAAGTGGCACCTGAAGCTTAATTATAGCTCTATGTCCCTGAGTTTGGCTCCAGGTGGAGCTAGCCTTCGAGTACATATGGAGAGCACGCTGCAACCTGCTCGGAGGCTCGTAGCTAGGCTGCTGGAAGCAGATGCTGCATTTTTTCACGAGTACCACTATTTAGATCCCATAGGCGTAGATGATTCTGATAACCCATTATTGTAATATTTTTATATATGTGGAACGCGAGAGTATCTTATTTCGCGACTTTATGTCGAAAATTTGTTCTCAAAGCGTTATTGTATGATTCGTGCGTTTGCCGCATTTTCTCTTTGAAAGACTTGTAAGCTCGAACATGAGGAACGTTTTGTCTTTATTATACTTGCAATGTAAGATACATGGGGTGACCCAAAAGATCCGGCCTGTGACCTGTGTTTTGGATCTAGAGGGCATTGCCCCTGGTATAACTCGTGGCTTTGACAGCCTTACTCTTCTACCCTACTTTTTTATGCTTATGCCGTCATGGCTTTCTCCTCTTCTCCTATGTCTTTATCTTCTCCTAATGCTTCTACTCGTGATTTCTTTGTTTTGGGCTCCACAACGCGTCCTTCGAGTAGCTTGACGCCTTCTGTAGTCGTGCTTTTTGCCTTCTCTGCATAGTTGGCTGTCATGCCAAAGTTTTGTGCCATCTTATGGAACTCCCTATCGCAGAGATCTGAAACTTCAAAACTTCCTTTTACTGTAATTATTCCTCTTGGTCCTGGCATTTTAAGTACCAAATATGTATAGTGAGGCACTGCCATGAATCGCGAAAATGCGGGTCGTTCGAGGATCGCGTGATATTGAGATGGCCAGTCCATGACTTCGAAGTCCAGTTTTTCTCTCCTGTAGTTTTCTCGGTTGCCGAAGCAAACATTGAGTGCTATTCGACCCAGTGGATAATTGGCACTTCCTGGCACGATTCCGTGGAAGGAACAATCCGTTGGTTTCAGGAACTCTAGTGATATATGCATTGCTCTGAGTGTTTTTGCGTATATCAGGTTAATTCCACTTCCTGCGTCCATGAATATTCTGTCGACATCATACGCGCCGATTTGAGCTTTAAGTACCAAAGGCGCGTTTCCTGGCCGAGGTACTGTTATAGGGTGGTCTTCTCTGTTGAACTCGATTGGTTGTTCTGACCAATGCAGATACTCCGTTGTGGCTGGAGGTGAGATGACTGCTAGGTTGACTTGTCGAGTGATACTCTTTTCTTCTTTGTTCGACTTGGGCACAGGTTGTATCATTGCTGTGATGTGTCCTTTTGATGGAACGTACCCTTCATCGTCATCGTGCCCCTGGTTTTGCTGGTCTTGTCCTTGAGGAGCTCCATTGTTTCCTTGCTGTTTTGTCGGAGGATTGTTGCTTCCTTCAAATCCTTGTCGCCTTGCTTCGGTTTGCTTGTTTAGTGCTGCCTCTTGTAGTTTTAAGAATGTTGTGCAATCTTTTGTTGCGTGCCTTGATACTCGCTTCCCATCGACGAACGCTGAGTGTATATGACAAGGTCCGTTGAGCATATCTTCTGGCGACGGGTTGTACTCTCTGGGTTCTCTAGTGGGAAACTTTTTGTAGTCCTCTTTCCCGTAGCTTCGATATCCTGAGCTTCTGCGATCACTTCCTTGATAGCTGTTGTCTTTGTATCCTGCGGTGACTTGGCTATGGGAGCCATAGTTGTCGTAATTTTGGGACCGTCTCCTTTGACTTCCATATCTATTTCTTCTATCGTCCTCTGGGGATCGCGTCCGCTTGTTGTTGCATGCGTCTTCTCCATCTGCAAATCTGTTTGCTACGTCCATGAGGTCTGATACTGTTTTCGGCTTGATTCTGCCCATCTCTTCGACTAGGTCTCTTCGCCTTAATCCAATGATGAACGCATCTATTGCTCTTTCGTCTGAAACTTCGACTGCTGAATTTTTGATAAGACTCCATCTTTGGATGTATGCCCGCAGTGTTTCGTCGCGTTGTTGCACACACACTTTGACTTCTTCTATTGATGCTGGCCGCTTGTATGTCGACCTGAAGTTGCTTGTAAATTGCTTTGTAAGGTCTTCCCAGCTTCCAATAGTTTCTTTCTCTAGTTTGCTCAACCATGACCTTGCTGCGCCGGTGAGGTGTAGTTCCAAACTTTGCATTGTTGTTTCTTTGGTTCCTCCTAATATTTGTACTGCTTGTAGATAGTCTGAGAGCCATGATTGTGGTTCCTGTGATCCGTCGTACTTTTGCTGATCATGAGGTAACTTGAATTCTTTGGGAACTGGAGTGGTGCGAACCCTGCGGGTAAAGCACGATGCCCCCATCTCTTTTTCATCGTCTTCATAGTCGCGTTTTTCATTTGGGGATCACGATCTTCGGGTTCCTCCATGTTGTTTTGGTGATGGTGATCGAGATCGTTGATTGCTGCTTCTGTGCCGAGGACTGTTGTGACGGTGAGGCGACCTTGGCTTATACGTTTCCTTATGGTGGTGTGCTTCCTCTCCTTTTGCTGATAGCTTGTGGCCCACCATGCTTAGTCCGTTCAATGCTGCTCTGTGCATATGTTTGATACGTCCATTTTGCATCACTATTTTGTATCATAATTTACTGTTATTCATTGATATATTTCATATTTAGAGTTGATACTTATGTTATTTCCTTTGTTTTCACATGTTTGATGATCTTTGGAGGAGTTGCTGCCGGAGTCAGGATTCTGCTGGAAAAAGGACCATCAAGGGACCATATTTTGAAGATCAGGAAAATTCCAGAAAAATACCAGGAAATTATATTTTCCCAGAAGACTCAGGAAGCCAGAAGGAGGAGTCGAGAGGAGCCAGGAGGGGCCCTCACGCCAGGGTGGCGCGGCCTGGCCCCTGGCCGCGCCAGCCCTGTGTGAGGCCGCCCTGGCCCACCTCTGGTCTCGCCCCTGCGCGTACTTCATCGTCCCCAAAAACCTAAGTCAAGGAGAGGCTCAGAGTTAGACACCGCCGCCTCTGCGGGGCGGAAAACACCAGAGAGAGAAAAGCTCTCCGGCAGGCAGAAATCTGCCGGGGAAATTCCTTCCCGGAGAGGGGAGATCGTCGCCATCATCATCACCATCGCACCGGACTTCATCGGGATCATCGTCATCATCATCCCCATCACCAGCACCTTCATCTCCACCATCACCACGCCATCCCGATGTAATATCTTGAGTTGGATCTTGTTATATTCATAGGAGAAACTTTCCCGGTGTTGATTACTCTTGTAGTCGATGCTATTGAGTGGAACCATTGAATTAAGGTTTATGTTTAGATTGTTATTTACCATTATTTCATCTCTGATCATGATCCATATGATGTCTTGTGAGTAGTTCATTTAGTTCTTGAGGACATGGGAGCAGTCAAGATGTTAGTAGTGAATTATTGTTGAGAAATATTTAATGGTTTGATATTGTTGTGGTGCTATTTCACTAGTGGTGTCATGTGAACGTCGACTACATGATACTTCACCATTTATGGGCCTAGTGAGATGCATTGTGTATTTGGCTACCGATTGTGGGGTTGCTGGAGTGACAGAAACCTAAACCTCCGTTGGAAAACCATTGCACCAGGGAGCGTAGGATCTTAGAGTTTAAGACTGTGGTTAGATTTATCTTAATTACTTTCTTGTATTTGCGGATGCTTGCAAGGGGTATAATCACAAGTGTGTATTTATCCTAGTAAGGGTAGTGCGCTAGCACAGGTTCACCCCCATAACACCTATCAAACCAATAAAGACTATTGGCTTTATGAAGCGAAAGCTCTTGACAGAAACTCCTGTGTGTCCTCGAGAACGTTTGGTTATTATAAGTACACAACCGGCTTGTCCTTTGCTGAAGAAAGGATTGGGCCACTTGCTGCAATTGTTACTACTATCTTTTATTTACTCGCACTTTAATTACTCGTATTACCAAATACCCCTGAAAACCTGTTTGCTAGTATTTACAGTGATTCCTTGATCAAAACCGCTCATCAACACCTTCTGCTCCTCGTTGGGTTCGACACTCTTATTTATCGAAAGTACTATGATACACCCCCTATACTTGTGGGTCATCAAGACTATTTTCTGGCGCCGTTGTCGGGGAGTGTAGCGCTATTGAAGAGTGGAATTGGTAAAGGTAACCGTCACTGTGAGTATTGTTTTTATTTTGTCTTTTATTTTTTATTTTACTCTGCTATGGAGAACTCTCGATTTGGTTTCCTATTTGGAAACACATCTACTACTGCTGCTGCACATGTGGATGAACCACCACCACCACCTGCTGAAACTGATCCTTTTAATATACCTATGAAAATTGTTGGGCGTATTATGGATAACTGCTATTCAGGTGATAGAACTGTCCATCCGGGTGATCACTTATTATTTATACATGAATTATGCAAGTTGTTCAGATGTGCAGGTATTTCACCAAGCCAGGTCAAGACGAAATTATTCTCTTTATCATTGAAAGGCAGAGCTGAAGAGTGGTATCGACTACTCCAAGATGGTCCATCTATGGCATGGGAGGATATTGTACCTCTCTTTTATTCCAAGTTTTATCCTCCAAGTGAAATTCATAAAGACCGTAATCGGATATATAATTTTTGGCCTCATGATGGAGAAAGTATTGCCCAAGCGTGGGGGAGATTGAAGTTACTAATGCTCAAATGCCCCATTCATGAGCTCCCCAATAATATTATTATTGATAATTTTTATGCGCGGCTTACTCTTCCTGATAAGGATTATTTGGATGCTTCTTGCTTTGGATCATTTACTCATATGAAAGAAGATGCTAAGTGGAAACTTTTTGACCGTATACAAGAGAATGCTGAAGGTTGGGAAAACGACAAAGGTAGGAAGTCAGGTATAAACAATGATTATGAATGCATTAAATCTTTTATGGGGACCGATGACTTTCATAGTGTTAGCGCTGCTTATGGTCTTGATTCTCAAATACTTGCTAATTGTCTTAAGGCCTTTGCCTCTTATCTTGATGTTCCAAAGAAAGATTGGAACAAATATCATGCGCCTTATAAAGACTCTATTAGTCATATACCTGCTGCAGCTACTGAAGTTTGTACTGTTGATAGCATTGTGCCTGAACCTTATTTTGAGAAGACACCTTTCCCTACTAAGGTAAAGAAGTATTCTACTTTGGTAAGTGTGTCTAATAAAAGTACTAAGAAAGCTACAGAACCTGATGAGCAAATTATTATTAAGTCTCCTGTAGCTATATTGAAGGATCTTGTTACTAAAGATGTAGGGGATAAATATATTCTTTTTTGTGAAGATGCTTCTAACATTCTCTCACATCCTAAAAAGCATAGGAAAACAAGTGTTCCTGTTATTTCTGTCAGGATTGGAGATCATTGCTATTATGGTTTATGTGATATTGGTGCTAGTGCAAGTGCTATTCCCTTAGAGCTTTACAAAGAAATCATGCACGAGATTGGCGCTTGTGAACTTGAAGATATTGATGTGGTTGTTCAGCTTGCTAACAGAGAGACTATTTGGCCTCTTGGTATTGTTCGAGATGTGGAAGTTCTTTGCGGTAAGACTAAATACCCTACTGATTTTCTAGTACTTGGTAAGGAGGCTAGTAAAACTTGTCTTATTATTTTTGGTAGACCGTTTTTGAACACCCGTGGCGCCGTGATAGATTGTAAGGAGACAATCTTTACTAAGTTTAATGGAGAGTCTTATGAGTTTAATTTTTCCAAGTTTGCTAAGACTTCTTTTGAAAATGACACGCCTAATGAAAATTTTCGAGTTGAACAGCTTGCTTCTATTGCGCTTGCCCCTAATAATGCCTTGCAGCAATTCATGGAAGATCATGAAAGTGATGTTTTCAGCAAGGAAAGAGAAGAGATTGACGATATTCTTCTTCGTCAACCACCATTAATCAAGCATAATCTACCTGTGGAGGATCTTGGTACCACTTTGCCGCCTAAGGAAGATCCTGTTTTCGAATTAAAGCCTTTGCCTGGTAATCTTAAATATGCTTATATAGATGATAAGAAAATATATCCTGTTATTATTAGCTCTAAACTTTCAGGAAAGGAAGAAGAAAGATTATTGGAGATATTGAGGAAACACCGAGGAGCTATGGGATATACGCTTGATGATTTGAAAGGGATTTCTCCCACTTTATGTCAGCATGCCATTAATATGGAGAAAGACGCGAAGCCAGTCGTGGAGCATCAACGCCGCCTAATTCCCAAGATGAAGGATGTGGTAAGAAATGAGGTATTAAAGCTCCTTGATGCTGGTATTATTTATCCTATTGCTGATAGTAGATGGGTTAGTCCTGTTCATTGTGTTCCTAAGAAAGGAGGTATGACTGTTGTGCCCAATGAGAATAACGAGCTTATTCCTCAAAGGGTAGTAGTTGGTTATAGAATGTGCATTGATTATAGGAAGGTAAACATAGTTACTAAGAAAGATCATTACCCTTTACCGTTTATAGATCAGATGTTAGAAAGGTTGTCTAAAAAGACTCATTTTTGTTTCCTTGATGGTTATTCTGGTTTTTCTCAAATTGATGTTAAGAAGGATGATCAAGAGAAAACCACTTTTACTTGTCCTTATGGAACTTATGCTTATAGACGTATGCCGTTTGGTTTATGTAATGCTCCTGCTACTTTTCAAAGATGCATGTCTGCTATTTTTCATGGCTTTTGTGAAGAAATTGTGGAGGTCTTCATGGACGATTTCTCCGTCTATGGAACTTCTTTTGATAATTGTTTGCACAACCTTGATAAAGTTTTGCAGAGGTGCGAAGAAACTAACCTTGTTCTTAATTGGGAGAAATGCCACTTTATGGTAAATGAAGGAATTGTCCTTGGACATAAAATTTCTAAAAGAGGTATTAAAGTTGACAGAGCGAAAGTAGAGGCAATTGAGAAAATGCCCTGTCCCAGAGATGTTAAAGGTATTCGTAGTATTCTTGGTCATGCTGGTTTCTATAGGAGGTTTATTAAAGATTTCTCTAAGATTTCAAAGCCTCTTACTAATCTTCTTCAAAAAGATGTACCACTTGTCTTTGATGATGATTGTAAGGAAGCTTTTGAAACTCTTAAGAAGGCTTTAACTACTGCTCCTATTGTTCAACCACCTGATTGGAATTTACCTTTTGAAATTATGTGTGATGCTAGTGATTTTGCTGTTGGTGCTGTTCTTGCACAGCGCGTTGATAATAAGTTGAATGTTATTCATTATGCTAGTAAGACTCTTGATGCTGCTCAAAAGAATTATGCTACTACTGAGAAAGAGTTTCTTGTTGTTGTTTTTGCATGTGATAAGTTTAGATCTTACATTGTTGATTCTAAAGTTACTATTCATACTGATCACGCAGCTATTAGATATCTTATGACTAAGAAGGATGCTAAGCCTAGGCTTATTAGATGGGTGTTGCTTTTACAAGAGTTTGATTTGCATATCGTAGATAGGAAAGGTGCTGAAAATCCTGTGGCTGACAACTTGTCTAGATTGGAAAACATTTCTTTTGATCCTATTCCTGTTAATGATAGTTTTCCAAATAAACAGTTGGCTGCAATAAATGTAACTTCGCGAGACCTTCCTTGGTATGCTGATTATGCTAACTTTATTGTTTCCAAGTATTTGCCTCCAACCTTTACAACTCAGCAAAGAAGAAAATTCTTTTATGATTTGAGGCATTACTTTTTGGATGACCCACATTTATATAAAGGAGTTGACGGTATTATGAGAAGATGCGTACCGGAATATGAGCAACAAGAGATATTAAAAAAATGCCATAGCAGCGCCTATGGAGGGCATCATGCTAGAGATAGAACTGCGCAGAAGGTTCTACAATCAGGTTTTTATTGGCCAACCCTCTTTAAAGATGCCAGAAGGTATGTTTTATCTTGTGATGAATGTCAAAGAGTTGGTAATATTTCTAGATGCAATGAAATGCCTATGAATTACACTCTTGTTATTGAACCGTTTGATTGTTGGGGATTTGACTTTATGGGTCCTTTTCCTCCTTCAAAAGGCTATACCCATATACTTGTTGCTGTTTATTATGTTACTAAATGGGTGGAAGCCATACCTACAAAGAGTGCCGATGGTGAGACCTCATTAAAAATGCTTAAGGATGTTATTTTTCCTAGGTTTGGTGTGCCTAGATATCTTATGACTGACGGAGGTTCTCATTTTATTCACGGTGGTTTTAGAAAAACTCTTGCTAAATATGATGTCAATCATAGAATTGCTTCTGCTTATCATCCCCAAACTAGTGGGCAGGTAGAGCTTTCAAATAGGGAGATCAAGTCTATCTTGCAGAAGACTGTCAATAGATCTAGGAAAAACTAGGCTAGTAAGTTAAACGATGCTTTATGGGCTTATAGAACTGCTTATAAGAACCCCATGGGTATTTCTCCTTATAAGATGGTTTACGGAAAAGCGTGTCACTTGCCCTTAGAATTAGAACACAAAGCTTTTTGGGCAGTGAGAGAGCTTAATAGAGATTTTAAACTAGCTGGCAAGAAAAGGTTATTAGATTTGAGTTCTATAGATGAGTGGAGAAATGAAGCGTATGAGAATGCCAGGCTTTTTAAAGAGAAAGTCAAGCAATGGCATGATAAGAGAATTCTTAAGAGAGAGTTTCATGTTGGTGAGAAAGTTCTTTTGTATAGGTCTCGTCTCAGATTTTTTGCAGGAAAATTACTCTCTAAATGGGAAGGACCATATGTTATTGTGGAAGTGTACCGCTCAGGTGCTATTAAGATTGCTTCATTGAAAGATGACTCTACACAAGTGGTGAATGGGCAAAGACTCAAACATTATATTTCTGGAGATTCTTATAATGAAGATGTTGATGTTAGTGAAACAGTTTCTCTGGAAGAATTCATCCAAGACAAATTGCAGGTACCTGCATAGTTCGTTTTCGAATAGGTAACAGTTCTAGTCAGAGAAGTTTCGCGAAAAGCTCTTTCTTTAATATTTTTGCTGTTTTTACTAAATATGAAAAATCACGAGACGAAAACGGGCAAGAAAAGGAGCCTGTGGGCTTCTCACACATAGGTGGCGCGGGCCCACCCCTGGCCGCGCCACCTAGGTGTGAGAACACCCCGAAACTCGTTTTCGTCCCGGTTTCCTCCTATGATTTCGTTTCGATGTATAATTTTCGCCTATTTAACCCCCCGGAGTCCCCGAGGTCTGTATATCGTGTTCTCGTCGTGTTTTGTTTCGAGCTGTTTCTGTCAGGGATTGCTCTCGGCTTGGGAGTTACAATGTCTTCGTCTGGTCCATCTGAGGAGAACCCTCTTGCGGATTCCATCAATCCGTACATGAGGGAGCTGAGGATGCATCTGAAGGAATTGTCACTCAAGGATGGGGAGTTGCAGATTAAAGATGTTCAAGGACCCAAGGGAGAAGGGAGTCTCGAAGCGAGGATGGAAGCACTGGAACAAGAAGTTTTCAAATACAAGAAGATGGCAGAATGCGAGGTGGACATTATCTATAGGATTAATCAAGAGCTTGTTGCCAAGTACAAGAAGGAGACTACAGAGCTCTGGAGGGATATCCTCTCACTCCAGGAGACGACTAGCCAATTACAAGTACAACTCTATGACGTGCAGAACCAAAATTGTGAGTATGAAGCTAGATTTCAACAAATGAGTGCTGCTGCAAGTTTCAGGATTTTGGAGACCAAGACATCCTTCCTTGATGGAGGACCTCTGCCTTGGAAGTATGACAACGATGAAGATTCACCGCCACCGTCAAAGGAGTAATTCATCATCGGTATAGGCATCCCCTTGGCTTGTTTCAAGCTTGGGGGAGTGCCGCGGTATCACATCATTACCTTTTGCTCATTTACTTTTCAAGTAGAGTCATATCATGAATAGAGAAGTTATCTTATAGAATAGTTTGCAGTTTGGAAGTATCCTCCTTAGTTGGTTATCTATGTATCCCTTGGTGTGAGTTGCGGTAATAAAATATTAATGAGAAGTTTTATCGTTTACTTTCCGTGCACTTTATGTTAGTTTGCAATCTCTCTTGTATTTAGTTGGTTTTGGCATACCTAGCTTGGTCAGTAGCAACTTTACCTTGAGGTTTGAGTAGAAAAGAATAAAGAAGTGTTTGTAGTTACATCACTTCAGTTTTCCTTATGTTTGGCTTATAAGCATTGTTATTCCTGAAGTCAAAATCGTTGTACCTTCAAGGGAGTTTGCATGATTGTTCTTATTATATGTATGCTTGTTTGTTACATGCAACTCTTATGCTTGCTACCCAGCCTTGCTAGCCAAAAACTTGTACTGAGAGGAAATACTTCTCGTGCATCCAATTCCCAAAAGCCAAGTCACTTCCAAAGAGTCCACTATAAATTCCTATGCATGGTATTTCAAGCCATTCCAAGTAAATTTTCATGTGCTACCTTTCAAAAACCTTCAAACACTTCTCATTTTTGTGCCACTATTTTTAGCTCATGAGGACATAGTGGATGGGTTTGTTATCTTCCATACTAAATTAAGTACCCCTCGACTAGGCAGCTTCATCTGCTCGTCATTAATTTTGCAAGGGAGCTGGTCAGACCATTATAATCTCAAAAAGAAAAGAAAGAAAAGAGCACTCCTCCATGGTATGTGAAAGTTGGTTGGCACCCGATGGAATCGGTTAGCCATGGTTTGAGAAAGGAAAAAGGTGGGGAGGAGTGCAAAGCTATAAAAGAGCACCAATGTGCCAATTAATCAAACATCTCAGAACCGCTCTCACTTGTTTAGTATGGAAGATATCAAGAACTCCGTTGCTAGTCGTTGACAAAAGCAACCACCTCTCAAAATAACTTTTTACCTCTGTTTTGCAAATGAAAAGCTCTAGCACATGTTTAATCCCTGCTTCCCTCTGCGAAGGGCCTATCTTTACTTTTATGTTGAGTCAACCTATTTCCCTCTATCTAAAGCAAGCATTTGAGTTGTTATGTTTCACTCATCCATATGTTGATCCGTTTAATCATGTTTACTATCTTCCTTGTTTTGTATAATGCTTTTGTCTGAAGGAATATATCTTTGAAAGCTTTTCATGAATGCAAAAGTTTACCTTGTTGAGCATATGGTCTTTGCTATATTAGCTCTGTTTTAAAAGGCTCCATTTCAAAGAAAGAATAGCTTGTTCATCATTCTTTGACTAAGAACTAAGGTTTGCCATTGCCAATTATAGTTTACCTTGTGCATCTTTACATGTGATTCCCTTTTACCCATTGCAAGTCTATATCTTATAAAGGGAAGTTGCTGTCTATTATAATTTGTGCCTTGGTGAATGTGATGCTTCTTGTCCGTATTTTGATTATCGACACTTCACTCCATAAACTTGTGGTCATGTTTACCGAGTTTAGTTTTCGCTTGGGGATAAGCGAGGTCTAAGCTTGGGGGGGTTGATACGTCCATTTTGCATCACTATTTTGTATCATAATTTACTGTTATTCATTGATATATTTCATATTTAGAGTTGATACTTATGTTATTTCCTTTGTTTTCACATGTTTGATGATCTTTGGAGGAGTTGCTGCGGGAGTCAGGATTCTGCTGGAAAAAGGACCATCAAGGGACCATATTTTGAAGATCAGGAAAATTCCAGAAAAATACCAGGAAATTATATTTTCCCAGAAGACTCAGGAAGCCAGAAGGAGGAGTCGAGAGGAGCCAGGAGGGGCCCTCACGCCAGGGTGGCGCGGCCTGGCCCCTGGCCGCGCCAGCCCTGTGTGAGGCCGCCCTGGCCCACCTCTGGTCTCGCCCCTGTGCGTACTTCATCATCCCCGAAAACCTAAGTCAAGGAGAGGCTCAGAGTTAGACACCGCCGCCTCTGCGGGGCGGAAAACACCAGAGAGAGAAAAGCTCTCCGGCAGGCAGAAATCTGCCGGGGAAATTCCTTCCCGGAGAGGGGAGATCATCGCCATCGTCATCACCATCGCACCGGACTTCATCAGGATCATCATCATCATCATCATCCCCATCACCAGCACCTTTATCTCCACCATCACCACGCCATCCCGCTGTAACATCTTGAGTTGGATCTTATTATATTCATAGGGGAAACTTTCCTGGTGTTGATTATTCTTGTAGTTGATGCTATTGAGTGGAACCATTGAATTAAGGTTTATGTTCAGATTGTTATTTACCATTATTTCACCTCTGATCATGATCCATATGATGTCTTGTGAGTAGTTCGTTTAGTTCTTGAGGACATGGGAGAAGTCAAGATGTTAGTAGTGAATTATTGTTGAGAAATATTTAATGGTTTGATATTGTTGTGGTGCTATTTCACTACTGGTGTCATGTGAACGTCGACTACATGATACTTCACCATTTATGGGCCTAGTGAGATGCATTGTGTATTTGGCTACCGATTGTAGGGTTGCTGGAGTGACAGAAACCTAAACCTCCGTTGGAAAACCATTGCACCAGGGAGCGTAGGATCTTAGAGTTTAAGGCTGTGGTTACATTTATCTTAATTACTTTCTTGTATTTGCGGATGCTTGCAAGGGGTATAATCACAAGTGTGTATTTATCCTAGTAAGGGTAGTGCGCTAGCACAGGTTCACCCCCATAACACCTATCAAACCAATAAAGACTATTGGCTTTATGAAGCGAAAGCTCTTGACAGAAACTCCTGTGTGTCCTCGAGAACGTTTCGTTATTATAAGTACACAACCGGCTTGTCCTTTGCTGAAGAAAGGATTGGGCCACTTGCTGCAATTGTTACTACTGTCTTTTATTTACTCGCACTTTATTTACTCGTATTACCAAATACCCCTGAAAACCTGTTTGCTAGTATTTACAGTGATTCCTTGATCAAAACCGCTCATCAACACCTTCTGCTCCTCGTTGGGTTCGACACTCTTATTTATCGAAAGTACTACGATACACCCCCTATACTTGTGGGTCATCAATGTTCTCTAGGATCTCCCGGGCTTGGTCGAGTTGTGAGCAGATAAGCTTGAGCTGCCACTAATGCTGCTTCTGGAGTTTTTGGTACGATGTTTCCTTGTTCGTCGACCGATAAAAAGGATGAGTCGAGGTTTTTCGAAATGCTTTGCCTGTCAGAGTACTCGAGGTTGTCGTACCTTGAACCATGTCGACGATTTTTCCCTGCGTTACTATATGATGCGCCGCTTCGCGCTTTACGAGCGGCATTGCTAGCTGCAATGGCTGAGTCTTTTCTTCTCTGTATCTCTATTTTTTACTGTGCTAATTGCTTTGCCTGCTGCCTTAGGGTATAATGATACCCCAAAAGCATGTCTTTGCTGGAATTTGATGGTATTGGCGTGCCGTGTTCTACGGCTTCTCTTATTATCCTCCATTCGTCGACTGATAGTCGAATTTTTTCCCTGGTTGTGAGGGATTCTGCTGTTTGCCCTTCTGCTAGGTGATTTGCTCCTCTGTCGATATTTGCTGGGTTTAGCACTGGATTATTGTTTTCGTCGAATTCTTCTGAGTTGTCTCCCACAATAGCGAGCACCTGGCATTGTTTGCCAATGTTGCTATTGAAGCTTGAGAAGATCGAGTCACCATCTTCAGAAAGCTCTAGCCCTGTCTTCCATGTGTCTGTTGATTTGTCTGAGATACCGTCGAGGCAGATCATGAGATCGTCGAGTTGGACCCCTGCGTCGAAATTTTCCCTTGCTTCATTGTCTTCTGCGATCTTTCCTTTTTGCATTTCTTGTAAGCTGACCGGCGAGTTTACCTCGCTGGAAGAGCCATCAGAGTATTCCATCATTGTACTGTTTCGGGCTCACTTGCCGACGGATCTTGTTTCGTTGGATCTGAAAGGCGAGATAAACCCGATGGCCCGATGAGGATGCTCAAACTTCCAATTGTTAGCTCCATCTCTTGACTTTCGTCGAGTTCTGAGCTATTGTTGGCTAAAAGCGAAAAAGCCGTCGAATTCATGATTCCAACGCCCAGTTCCCCACGGTCGGCGCCAATTGACGAGGGTTAACTCGACAAATGTCCTAGATGAAGGACTTAGGATCGGGGGAATAGGGCGTCGGATGAACTCGAAGGTAAAGATTAGTCGAAATAAGTGTATATCGAAAGTAAACTTGGGTGTTCAACCTGGCTTGCTTTCAATCTGCCCTACACCGTCCCCTCCTGGCCCCAATATATAGGTGGCCAGGTCTCGAGGATCGGGTAGGGTCCGATACAGATTACAATATCGACATACGGTAGAAACTCGTATTCGACTATCATTACAATTGGGCCTTAGCTTAACGGGCCTCAGGGGTACTCAACTAACGGGATCTATTAACTATACCCTTGTCACCGGGCCATGGCACCATAGGACCCCTGCCATGGCACTCACGCCGCCATTGTGACCCATTAGTTGCTGATGCAGTTCTCCTTTTTTTCTTCCCGTCATTTCCAAAGGAGGTGTACTTCCTCATTGATATTTGTTCCAATTAAATTTCCTTAAATAGCTAGATCCGGTTCTTAGATTATCCAATCATTATGGCCAGTACTATGGTTTGTGGCAAGGACGTATAGGATTACATCTTGTGAATTCATAATCAGTTGTTTCCTGGGACGCAAACTGGATGCAGAATAGAATTTCGGCAATAGTCTTGGATACATCAACACTGCACTGATTTTAGGCATTATCTCCATGACTAATTTGCTTGAGGGAGAGAACAACATTCAATCAATTGTAGAGAACATAAGTTTTCTACTTATGTTCTTAGAGGTGTTATCTCAACTTTTGCTACTTATGTTCTTTTCTACGTATGCGTATAGTTTTTGATTTTCTCTAATTTGAAGTTTTTGAGTTACAATATCTGCTTATTGGATGGTTTGTACAATGAGCTCATTGAGTTGAGAAAGAGAGGAAGGGCTTTAAATTTGATTAGACTGGCTGATGATCAAGGTATTTACTGTTCCTACTTTGTTTGACATACCCTAACTTCTGTGTCCATTCACGGTCTTGCGTTATGAAATGGAGGCTAATAGCTTGCCGGGCCAACACATATATACCGGTAAATTAACAATTCAATTGAGCTTATTGCATATGCATTCCTTTCAAAAATATATTTTAGACATGAATCTGATCTGAAGGATGTTGAATCGGATTTCAAAAAAATATTTTTCTACTACACTTGATGTGCTGCCTAATTCAATTTATTAATAGCTGTCAAATATATGAATTAATTAAGTGTTGCAGGTCAGCAGGTGAAGGTTGCGAGACCATGGATGTGCTTTGGATGGATAATGACCATAGCTGCCAAATGAAAGGGACAAGCAGGGGATAAGAAAAGTTTGCCACGGGAGGTATGTTTATGTTCTAGCTTTAAACTGGTATGGTATCAGTCACTTTTAATTTAAGTGAGGATTTGGTGCATATGGGCATCAGTTATCCTATTTTTAAAAATTACTTGAAAATCATGTTTTATAGCTTGTTAAAAAACTTAATTTTTTGCATGTAACCAACTATTTATCCCACAAACATACAAAAAATTATGTTCAAATACTTCGTATTTTTGGGCAAAAAAAAGACATAACATCTAGATCTGAGTATTTATATTTTAAATCTACAAAGAATTTCGTAATCAAATTTTGCATACTTCTAGATTACATCATTGACTATGTGTAGATTTAATTTCATAATTTTGGAGGCTCGCTCTACCCTCCATTCGCGCTACGAACACATTTGGCGGTTTGGACCGCCACACCGGTGGTCAGATGCCAAGGAGACTGGCCTCTCGGTGACCGTCCTCGCCATGTCCACTCCATGGACACAGCGGATGCGTATCCTCGGTGATACGTCTCAAACGTATCTATAATTTTTGATGCTCCATGCTTGTTTTTACACCATTTACTTAGTGTTTCGTTACACTTCGTGGCGTTTTTATGCATTTTCCGGAACTAACCTATTAACAAGATGCCACAGTGTCAGTTCCCTGTTTTCTGCTGTTTTTGTGTGTCAGAAAAGTTACATAGGAAATATTCTCAGAATTGGACGAAACAAAAGCCAAACATCCAGATATTAAACGAAGCTTCCAGAAGACCGAAGAGGAGACGGAGCCGAGCCAGAGGCTGGCCTCACCATAGTGCGGCGCGGCCAGCCCCTGGTCCGCGCCCCCTATGGGTCAGACCACCCTAGTCCACCTCTGACGCTGCCCCTTCGCCTATAAAGACCCCCCAACGAGAAAAACCTAAAGACCGGATCACTTTCTAGAAACATATCGCGATCCGCCGCCGTCGTCGACCCGAAATCGGGAGGGTCCAGAAGCTCTTCTCGGCACCCTGTCGAAGAGGGAAATCACCACCGGAGGTCTTCTTCATCGCCATGCTTGCCTCCGGCGCGATGAGTGAGTATTCTACCTTGGACTATGGGTCCATAGCAGTAGCTAGATGGTTGTCTTCTCCACCTTGTGCTTCATGTTTAGATCTCGTGAGCTGCCTTACATGATCGAGATCACCGTTATGTAATTCTACATGTTGTGTTTATTGGGATCCGATGAATATTGGTGTTATGATTGAGTTGATGTGCTGAATATTATCTTATGTTATCTCTATGTTGTTTATGATCTTGCATGCTCTCCGTTGTTAGTAGCTATCTTGGCCAAGTAGATACTAGTGACTCCAAGAGGGGGTATTTATGCTCGATAGTTGGGTTCATGCCTCTATTTAATCTGGGGGAGTGACAGAAACCTCCAAGGTTTGTTGCCACTAGGGAGAAAACAACATTCTTATGTCCAATGACATATGCTTTGTTTATATTACACACTTTGCTTAATGCAGTTATCTGTTGTTCGCAACTTAATTTTCACAGGGTCCTCGAATGATTCCCCGTGTTGGATTATTAGTCATAGATGCAGTTGGATGGCGGTCTATGTATCTTATTGTAATGCCCAGAGTAAATATCATAGTGATCCTCTTGACATATGTACGTTATCTTTATTCTATTAATTGCCCAACAGTAATTTGTTTACCCAGCATTGAAAGGACACAGATGTCGCCTAGAGGGGGGGAGAATAGGCGATTAAAACTTTTACGAAAGGCTTGTATAAATGCGGAAATAAACTAACGTTTAATTTGACAAGCTTACAAAACCTAATAAACTAGGCTCACCTATGTGTACCAACAGCTTATGCTAAGCAAGACAAGTAGCAAGGTGATAGCAAGATATATAACTTCAAGCACGATGGCTATCACAAATGTACAGTGCATAAGTAGTGGAGCTCGGATAAGAGTTACCGAGGCACGAAGGAGACGAAGATGTATCCCGAAGTTCACTTCCAAAGGAAGCTAGTCTCCGTTGGAGAGGTGTGGCGACTTAATGCACTCCGAACGCCACAAAGGCCTCACCTTGAGATGTGGTAGCACAATGCTCACCAAATGCCACAAAGGCTCACCTCAAGATGCGGAGGCACACTACACACCAAATGCCACAAAGGCACACCTTATTCTCCTCGCGCCCTCGCACAAAGCAAGATGCCACGATCCACTATGGGACACTTGAGGGCGGTCACCGAACCCGCACAAGCTTGGGGCAATCTCCACAACTTAATTGGAGGCTCCCAAGAATCGCCACAAAGGCACCACAAAGGTTGGGGAATCTCCACAACTTAATTGGAGGCCCCAAGTATATGCCACAAAGGCCACTAAGCCGTCTAGGGTTCCAAGAACCCAAGAGTAATAAGCTCACAACTTCCACTTACCGAATCTCCGAGGAGAACTCAAACCGATGCACCAAATGCAATGGCAAGAGCACACAAAGTGCTCAAATCCTTCTCACTCAAATCCTACCAAAGCAACTAATGCTATGGAGAGATATGAGAGGAAGAACAAAGGAAATCCACAAAGAACTCCAAGATCTAGATCCAATAGGTTCCCCTCACTTAGAGGAGATTTTGATTGGTGGAAAGATAGATCTAGATCTCCTCTCTCCTTTCCCTCAAGAAGATGCAAGAATCATTTGAGGGATTGAGAGATAGAGCAAAGCTTCAAGGTCAACAATGGAGGAGAGAGATAATAGGAAGCCACCCAGCCCAAGGAGGAAGAAGGGGGCCTTTTATAGGTCCCCCATGAAAACTAGCCGTTGCTGGGCACTTACCCCGGAGTCTCTGGCCTTTGGAGGGCGGAGACTCTGGGCAGGGGCTAAAAAGCCTCCGCCCCCATCTCTGCGCTGAGCGACACCTCAAGTTTTTGAGGTCCGGAGACTTGGGCCGGAGTCTCCGGTCCCTAGGGGCCGGAGTCTTTGGCCTAGAAAAGTACCCGGAGGTTCCGGGCCAAATCTCCGGACGAAAAATAGCAAAAACACATTTTGGGCCGGAGTCTCCGGCCCTACGAGGCCGGAGTCTCCGGCCCTGGAAAAGGCAGAAACAGCTGAAACCAAAACGACCATAACTTGAGCGTCCGGACTCCGTTTTTGATGATCTTGAGCTCGTTGGAATCACAACAACGAGCTCTATAAGTATATGCATAGAAACATCATAGTCCAATAAGGGAGGATAAAACCAAATGATGAAAGTTTTAACCTATCTATAAGTGATGAACCGGCAAAACCATCAACATCAAAAACTCAATAAGAATTTCATCCAAAATCCATTTTTGATGAGTTAGAGCTTGTCATGGAATTAACCACAAGCTCTAAAACCTCACATGGATAAAAGCCAAATAAGAACCAAGAAAGATGATGGCAAATATGCAAAGGTTTGAGCTCTCTTCGAACGATGCGGTTAAGTTACTCACTCGAGAGCCCCTCTTGATAGTACGGCTACCAATCCTATAACCCGGTCTCCAAACTAACACACGAGACCGGTAGAAGAGAAAACCTATCAAGAACAAACCTTTGCCTTGTATTCCACTTGAGCTTGATGAAGACGATCTTTTCCACCTCAAGATGGAATTCCTTTCTTGATTGCGCTAGCTTGATGAAGTCTTGTGGATTGCTCCCCCATAAATCAATATGGGAAAGACTCTCTTAGGAATATCTTCACAAAGCCATTACCACCAAATAGAATACATGCATCAAGCATATAATCTCCTTGAGATGGCACATCTTGAACTTGACTTCTCATCCATGAAGACGATCACCACTTAAAAATATCCTAGCCCGAGATCACAAGATCCCACTCGATACATTATGTATGCTTTGAGAGTTGATCAACTTGAATCCCATCTTTGCACTTTGACTTGATCAACCTTGTATCCTTCCTTCTTCCATCATGATGATGATGTCTTGAAGGTAAACACAAATGTCCACTCAATTATATTTTTCAAGACATAGTTGCAATAAGCTCAATTCTCATATGACCATTCTTCTGATATTTCCTTGAATAACACATTGGTCATCACTTAAAGTTCTTTATTTGATCCTTCTTACAACCTTGAAGCCAACATATGGTTCAAGCATTGTCTATGGACATGTCCTACAAATATAACTCAATACAAACATTAGTCCATAGAGATTGTCATTAATTACCAAAACCACACATGGGGGCTCCATGCTCTTTCAATCTCCCCCATTTTGGTAATTGATGACAATCTCTTTGAGAGGGTTTATATAATGAATTTAAGGAACCAAAATGGTTGCACTAACATCAAATACTACAAAAGTATGTGATGTTAGTAAAACCACCATATATAGAGCAAACTCCCCCACAATCTATGCACGTGTGAATGATCTTGATTTCATTGCATATATTGCCAACCAAGGTTGTTGGTGGAGTTTCCTCTATATACTCAACCATGCAAAGCATGAAAGGCAAATGCTTAAGAACAAAACCAAGGCATAAAACCTAATTCCCTTTAAACCCTCGAAACTTCTCCCCCATTGGCACCAATTGCCGAAATGGGAGGAAAAACTTAGAAGGCCAATATAGTGAGAGTTCCTCCATAATGTGTGCATAAACCAAAAGTATAATTGAAAATATATGCACATATCCAAATATGAAAACTCGGAGGAAATCAACCTATATTGAGGATCAAAGATTGCAAATAAAATAAGATCACATGGTGGATAAACTTCAACAAATGAAGAGAGCAATCAATCGATCCAAAGAACAAATTGAATAAAGATATTATGATAAGACCAAAAGGGTGCTCTAAATAATATGAGGAAGCTCCCCAAGGTTTGTGCACAAAATATTCTATTTGAATTAAAGTATGAGGTGCATAAACATGGAATCATCACTCCCTCAATATTATTCAAAACAAAATGATACCAAGTGAAGTCAATTACTATGATAACCGCAAAATGGTGCTTTAAATGAAATGAGGAAGCTCCCCAAGGTACGTGCAAAAAATGGAATGTTTGCATATGAATACAATTTGCACAACATGGAATCCTCACTCCCTCAATAACATTTAAAACGCAACCATTTGCAAGAGATCATAGAGAAGAAATTAAGCTTAACACTTGCATCAAACAAATGGTTGAGCAACAAGCAAGGGACAACATATTAAAAGGCTCAACCAAAGTAATGTGTGATATGAATGACAAAGCATATTATAAGACTAATACAAGGATAAGCATAGAGCATCCACATAGTCTTCAATGAATGAAATTGCTTAGCATTCCATCCCAACATATAAGGTTCAAATAAGATATCAAATAAGGAGATATCATCTCTCATGTGTATAAGTTTCTAAGTAGACAACATCACAAAGATAATTATCACAAAGAAACATGTACACACAAAATAGATACTAAGAATAGAACATGATATCCAAAATGAAGTCATGCAATATACCAATGAGATTTTTTGCTTTTAAAGCACGGCCAAAGGCTCAAATTTTCTTATTGTATATTGATGAACTTCAACCACAAACAAGTCAAAGACATCACAAATATCAACAAGGGAAAGAAGATAGTTGGGATGCTTTGAGAAAAGCAACAAGTATCACAAAGATGAATACCAAAAGAAAGTAATAAATTTACACTTTCAACCATATTGCACATGTGAGAACTTGAGGAATTGATATGCAATAAAATTGCTAAATTGACATATATGGGATAGGAGAATCATGAGCATGATTTTATATGTTCCCAATAATATGCACTCATCTCAAATTACTCACAATTGCAATAAAGAGGTTTCATTAAGACCTTTGCAAGAAGCACAACATTTGCAAATAATGATTTTCCATGCCATGAAACAACCTACACAAGGTTGGATACTAGAAAAGTATGCATGATAAGATACTTGTTACCGAGATATTAAAGGTAGGATGTAGTAGAAAGGAGTTCTTCAATAATCCTAGCTTGCCTCAAATTATCATTTAGTCACCACTTCATCCTTATTATTGAGACAAGCACCAATATATCTTCATGTACCTAAAACAAAGTTCAAGTACAAGATGGTCCCCAAACTCATTGGGTCCAAAGTAGTTAGGAACTACAACATATAGGACAAACTCCACATAAATATGTGCATATATAAATGAAATTGAATTTCATGCACATCTTAGCCGATTTAGGATTTGATGGAGCTTCTCCTATATATTAGATCAAAGAAAGCAAAAGCATGCCATACAATATACATTTAGTAAATATGCATGCACAAGACTTTCAAGAGCCAAAGGAGATACAATTTGGACAAAACACCAAGAAGGACAAGCGAGCACACGAAATTGTGAAGCTACAAAAGGTTGTCCAAATTATATCAAAGAATCAAATCAACACAAGATTGACTCCAAAGTTCAACTAGTGAACTAAGCAAAAGCCAATGAGCATAAAGGATAACTAAAACACACATGCTCAAAGACATATCTCATTTTAAGAGTGAAAAACAAATTACAAGGAATGAGATAAGCAACTCCCAAAGAGAGCAAGGTTCCAACAACAAACCAAGCTCTCCACACTTTTTATGATGGCACACTAAGTACCAAAAAGAAAAGATTTGACTTCCAACAATAATCAAAACCAATTGAAATAAGCACAAGAGTGTGTTATAACAAATATAGGAGAGCTCCCCCAAGATTAGTGCATTATTTATGATTTTGCATTTGAATACAAAATGCACACAAATGGGATCATCACATCTACCTGCATAGAAATAACACAAAATAAGTTCAACAAAATCAAATGGAATCACAAGAGTCAAGAAAGACAATGGGAGTTAAAGCAAATACATTTCTTGGCGAGAGATAAGGCAATTAAAAGCAATAGCCAAAGTGAAGATGATCAATATAAAAAAATACCACATGATAGATTACCAATTTTCCAAGGAGAAGAGGTATATGGAGTTATTTCCTGTGGTAGTTTACACATAAATCCAAGATCATCTTCACAACAAATGAGCATATGAAAAGGATAAGAAATAAGCACCATGCCAAACAAAGATATTCTTGATAGACTCAAATAGTTAAACAATCACGCAAAGCAATGATTAGGATAGCTTGAAGCAAATGGTTTTCCAACTTTGATGTAGTATTCCACATTTTAGGAAAACCCTATCAAGAAGGTATCTCACAAACAAGATCCAAAACAAGAGCAATAAACCATTTGGCAAATTGGAACTTGTTCGAGAAAACATGCCACATAGAAGCAAGATAATTTACAATATCAACACTATGTGACACAACCTCAAATATACACATTTCATGGATTTGTAATATGCACAAAGCACAATACTCCCCCATAATGTGATAAAACCAATTTTCAAATAAGTTGTTAAAGTCAATTTCCATAGGGCTCGGAGAATTCGAGGGGGACCGGAGTCTCCAGGGTTGAACCACCGGAGTCTCAGGAGTAGAACCACCGGAGTCTCCGGGGTAGAACCAATGGAGTCTCCAAACCTAGAAAATTAAAATTTACCAACAAGAGGCAAATAGAATCCAACAAGATGATTAATGGACATTATAGAATTTGAATTTCTCATGAAAATTACATACCACATAGAGACTAGATAATCTTTCAATATAAACACTAAGTGATATTCCTCATGTACACACATTTTTAGGATTGTGAAGTGCCAAAGCATATCACTCCCCCAAAATGGGATGGTCCATTAAGCACTCCCAAGAGCCAAGAAGATAGATCAAGATGCAATAGGCTCAACAGTAACAACCGTATATGGTGTGCAACCAACATGCACATAATTGATTACTCAAAACAAAGCAAGTAGGGAGCACAACATATACAAACACATGCAAGATACAAAACCAAACACATGCAAAGGGGCGAGTAACTTTCAATGTAGATAAGTTGAATACATGTTACCGCAAGGAGGAACAATGGATATATGATAGAAATAAGATAATCCAATTGACTTGACTTGAGACAATATAATTAATGAAGATCCCTTAATTCTTCATGATATAGCCAAGTCTCCAAAGTCCTCCAATAGACACCTATTGATCAAGTTTTGGCTTGTTGGTCCCCAACCAAGTTGGGTCCTAAGAGGTTAGTCACAATAGGTTTGGCAACCCAAATGGTTCTTTTCTTGACACCACTTTGAGTACCAACAAATTTGGCAAACACATTTCCAACCTTATCCTTGCAAACTGAATAAGAATCATTGATTATGATAGGGTTGGATGAGTTACCAATAGAGCATGTAGAAGAAAGGTGACCCTTCTCACGGCATATGTAGCAAGATCTTATCTTTCCTTTCTTCTCATTTGATTTCTCCACAATGGGAGCATTGGGTTGATTCTTCTTAGGAGGTAACTTTTCTTCATCTTAAGGAAGGACTTGAGTTTGATCTTGAGTCCGCTTCCCTTGTTGCTTCTCACTTAGATGCTTCTTCTTCAATGGGCAAGACCTAACATGATGCCCTTCAATTTTGCACTTGAAGCAAACAATCTTAGCCGGATCCTTGACTTGCTCTTGGCCCTTCTTCTTCTTGAAGAGTTTGGACTTCTTCTTATTGTTGGAGATAAATCCAAGTCCACTCTTGTTATTGGGGGATTTTTGTGCACTCAGCATCTTGTCAAGTTTGGACTTCCCTTCATGACTTTTTACCAAGTCTTTCTTCAACAAAGTGACTTGGGCCTCGAGCTCTTTAATTTCCTCTACATGGTTAGTTACAACACAAGTACTAGAGGAAGTAGAAGCTATATTGTTAGAGCAACAAGGCAAGGAGAGTAATTCATCACAAGATGTAGCAATAGTATGAGTGGATGAATTACAAGGACTAGCACATGGCAATATAGCATTTTGGGAAGTAGTGCTAGTGACCACATGAGGTTCACAAGATGTTACCTTTGTAGACATATCCTCAAAAGCTAACTTTAGGCGAGCATGGGACAATAGAAGATCCTCATTAGAGCTAGATAGCTTTTCATGACTTTCTTCCAATATCCCAAACTTGCTAGTTAGCAACTCAAGTTGAGCCCTTAGCTCAACATTCTCCTTCAAGATAGATGCCTCACAAGAAGTAGAGTTAGTAGCACAAGCATCATGATTAACCGAAAGAGGAGAAGGCAACTTGGAACACTCTTTTAAATAAGAAGCTTTTAGTTGCTCATGTGACTCGGTGAGTTTGGTGAGCACACTCTCAATGTCCCTAGAGCCATTTTTGAGGTGCTCAACATCCTCAAGAAGTTTAGCATTAACAAAAACAAGCTTATCATTTTTTAATTTTAAATCATTTGCCACCTCAAGAGCTCTATCATGGGTTTCCTTTACTCTAGACAATTCTAGAGCAAAATTCTCCTCAAGAGCTTCGTTGGTGCATTGTTCTTTTAAAAGAGTCTTTTTAAAATCATTGGCAAGACTATGAAGATTCTCAATAGTTTCTTCTTGCTCTTCGTCATGAGATTGAAGCTCAACAATAATTTTCTGGCTCTCAATAGCAGCAACCAAAATATGAACGAAGTTAGAGCAAGAAATTTTGTTCTTACCAATAGCATGAAAGACTATTTCTTCCTTCTTTTTTAAAGAGGCAACATAATCATCCTCTTCTTCATGATCACTAGATATAGTGGGTTCTAAAGAAGGAGTTACCTTTGAATCCCAAGCCATAAGACATATGTGGGAATCGAGAGATGATGATGAGGATGAATTACTTGAAGCTCCAATCAAAACTTTGTCTTGGCCAATAGAATCTCCGGTTTCCTCTACATTGTTAGCTACACAAAGACTAGAGGAAATAGAGGCATTTTTATCATGGCCACTAGACAGAGCAAGCATATCATCATGAGATTTATTTAAGCAACTTACACATGATATGCAAGGACTAACACAAGCATGTAAAGCATTTATGGTGCTAGAAGTGTTAAAGTCCAAAGATGAAGCATTGCAATGAGATCGAGATGAATGATTATCAAAAGTAAGCTCACTATCAACATTGCAATTTCCATCACCACTCACCATGTCATTACCTTGTGTCTTGCCACACATCGGTGAAGTGGAAGAAAGTTCATCACGGCTGGAAGTGGAAGGAATACACGCATCCTCAATAAACTTGGACACATCATATTTTTCTTGAAGCTTTGTCCATAACTCATGAGCATTCCGAAAAGGCATAATGGACGTCACAACTACAATGCTCACAACATTGGATAAGACATTAATAGCTTGAGCATTGAGATAAGAGTTCTTCTCATCCTCTAAAGATAGATTTGTGGGATCCTTAGGAGGAGAAAAACCCATATCTACAATTCGCTCTATATTTGGGTCCATGACCCGAAAATGATTAAGCATGCAAATTCTCGAAGTATCATAATTTGTGCCATCGAATATAAAAGTGTCATTGTGCACTAATCCCCTAGCCGACATCTTTGCTCTCAAGGCGGTGAAGCCTAAAATGAGAGACCTAGCTCTGATACCAATTGAAAGGACACAGATGTCGCCTAGAGGGGGGGGTGAATAGGCGATTAAAACTTTTACGAAAGGCTTGTACAAATGCGGAAATAAACTAACGTTTAATTTGACAAGCTTACAAAACCTAATAAACTAGGCTCACCTATGTGTACCAACAGCTTATGCTAAGCAAGACAAGTAGCAAGG
Source organism: Dactylis glomerata (assembly GCA_007115705.1). Taxonomy (NCBI): domain Eukaryota; kingdom Viridiplantae; phylum Streptophyta; class Magnoliopsida; order Poales; family Poaceae; genus Dactylis; species Dactylis glomerata. The sequence continues at coordinate 1,935,124 of QXEO01000533.1, read as the reverse complement.
TGATAGCAAGATATATAACTTCAAGCACGATGGCTATCACAAATGTACAGTGCATAAGTAGTGGAGCTCGGATAAGAGTTACCGAGGCACGAAGGAGACGAAGATGTATCCCGAAGTTCACTTCCAAAGGAAGCTAGTCTCCGTTGGAGAGGTGTGGCGGCTTAATGCACTCCGAACGCCACAAAGGCCTCACCTTGAGATGTGGTAGCACAATGCTCACCAAATGCCACAAAGGCTCACCTCAAGATGCGGAGGCACGCTACACACCAAACGCCACAAAGGCACACCTTATTCTCCTTGCGCCCTCGCACAAAGCAAGATGCCACGATCCACTATGGGACACTTGAGGGCGGTCACCGAACCCGTACAAGCTTGGGGCAATCTCCACAACTTAATTGGAGGCTCCCAAGAATCGCCACAAAGGCACCACAAAGGTTGGGGAATCTCCACAACTTAATTGGAGGCCCCAAGTATATGCCACAAAGGCCACTAAGCCGTCTAGGGTTCCAAGAACCCAAGAGTAATAACCTCACAACTTCCACTTACCGAATCTCCGAGGAGAACTCAAACCGATGCACCAAATGCAATGGCAAGAGCACACAAAGTGCTCAAATCCTTCTCACTCAAATCCTACCAAAGCAACTAATTCTATGGAGAGATATGAGAGGAAGAACAAAGGAAATCCACAAAGAACTCAAAGATCTAGATCCAATAGGTTCCCCTCACTTAGAGGAGATTTTGATTGGTGGAAAGATAGATCTAGATCTCCTCTCTCTTTTCCCTCAAGAAGATGCAAGAATCATTTGAGGGATTGAGAGATAGAGCAAAGCTTCAAGGTCAACAATGGAGGAGAGAGAGAATAGGAAGCCACCCAGCCCAAGGAGGAAGAAGGGGGCCTTTTATAGGTCCCCCATGAAAACTAGCCGTTGCTGGGCACTTACCCCGGAGTCTCCGGCCTTTGGAGGGCGGAGACTCCGGGCAGGGGCTAAAAAGCCTCCGCCCCCATCTCTGCGCTGAGGGACACCTCAAGTTTTTGAGGTCCGGAGACTTGGGCCGGAGTCTTTGGCCTGGAAAAGTACCCGGAGGTTCCGGGCCAAATCTCCAGACGAAAAACAGCGAAAACACATTTTGGGCCGGAGTCTCCGGCCCTACGAGGCCGGAGTCTCCGGCCCTGGAAAAGGCAGAAATAGCTGAAACCAAAACGACCATAACTTGAGCGTCCGGACTCCGTTTTTGATGATCTTGAGCTCGTTTGAATCACAACAATGAGCTCTATAAGTATATGCATAGAAACATCATAGTCCAATAAGGGAGGATAAAACCAAATGATGAAAGTTTTAACCTATCTATAAGTGATGAACCGGCAAAACCATCAACATCAAAAACTCAATAAGAATTTCATCCAAAATCTGTTTTTGATGAGTTAGAGCTTGTCATGGAATTAACCACAAGCTCTAAAACCTCACATGGATAAAAGCCAAATAAGAACCAAGAAAGATGATGGCAAATATGCAAAGGTTTGAGCTCTCTTCGAACGATGCGGTTAAGTTACTCACTCGAGAGCCCCTCTTGATAGTACGGCTACCAATCCTATAACCCGGTCTCCAAACTAACACACGAGACCGGTAGAAGAGAAAACCTATCAAGAACAAACCTTTGCCTTGTATTCCACTTGAGCTTGATGAAGACGATCTTTTCCACCTTAAGATGGAATTCCTTTCTTGATTGCGCTAGCTTGATGAAGTCTTGTGGATTGCTCCCCCATAAATCAATATGGGAAAGACTCTCTTAGGAATATCTTCACAAAGCAATTACCACCAAATAGAATACATGCATCAAGCATATAATCTCCTTGAGATGGCACATATTGAATTTGACTTCTCATCCATGAAGACGATCACCACTTAAAAATATCCTAGCCCGAGATCACAAGATCTCACTCGATACATTATGTATGCTTTGAAAGTTGATCAACTTGAATCCCATCTTTGCACTTTGACTTGATCAACCTTGTATCCTTCCGTCTTCCATCATGATGATGATGTCTTGAAGAACACAAATGTCCACTCAATTATATTTTTCAAGACATAGTTGCAATAAGCTCAATTCTCATATGACCATTCTTCTGATATTTCCTTGAATAACACATTGGTCATCACTTAAAGTTCTTTATTTGATCCTTCTTACAACCTTGAAGCCAACATATGGTTCAAGCATTGTCTATGGACATGTCCTACAAATATAACTCAATACAAACATTAGTCCATAGAGATTGTCATTAATTACCAAAACCACACATGGGGGCTCCATGCTCTTTCAATCTCCCCCATTTTGGTAATTGATGACAATCTCTTTGAGAGGGTTTATATAATGAATTTAAGGAACCAAAATGGTTGCACTAACATCAAATACTACAAAAGTATGTGATGTTAGTAAAACCACCATATATAGAGCAAACTCCCCCACAATCTATGCACGTGTGAATGATCTTGATTTCATTGCATATATTGCCAACCAAGGTTGTTGGTGGAGTTTCCTCTATATACTCAACCATGCAAAGCATGAAAGGCAAATGCTTAAGAACAAAACCAAAGCATAAAACCTAATTCCCTTTAAACCCTCGAAACTTCTCCCCCATTGGCACCAATTGCCGAAATGGGAGGAAAAACTTAGAAGGCCAATATAGTGAGAGTTCCTCCATAATGTGTGCATAAACCAAAAGTATAATTGAAAATATATGCACATATCCAAATATGAAAACTCGGAGGAAATCAACCTATATTGAGGATCAAAGATTGCAAATAAAATAAGATCACATGGTGGATAAACTTCAACAAATGAAGAGAGCAATCAATCGATCCAAAGAACAAATTGAATAAAGATATTATGATAAGACCAAAAGGGTGCTCTAAATAATATGAGGAAGCTCCCCAAGGTTTGTGCACAAAATATTCTATTTGAATTAAAGTATGAGGTGCATAAACATGGAATCATCACTCCCTCAATATTATTCAAAACAAAATGATACCAAGTGAAGTCAATTACTATGATAACCGCAAAATGGTGCTTTAAATGAAATGAGGAAGCTCCCCAAGGTACGTGCAAAAAATGGAATGTTTGCATATGAATACAATTTGCACAACATGGAATCCTCACTCCCTCAATAACATTTAAAACGCAACCATTTGCAAGAGATCATAGAGAAGAAATTAAGCTTAACACTTGCATCAAACAAATGGTTGAGCAACAAGCAAGGGACAACATATTAAAAGGCTCAACCAAAGTAATGTGTGATATGAATGACAAAGCATATTATAAGACTAATACAAGGATAAGCATAGAGCATCCACATAGTCTTCAATGAATGAAATTGCTTAGCATTCCATCCCAACATATAAGGTTCAAATAAGATATCAAATAAGGAGATATCATCTCTCATGTGTATAAGTTTCTAAGTAGACAACATCACAAAGATAATTATCACAAAGAAACATGTACACACAAAATAGATACTAAGAATAGAACATGATATCCAAAATGAAGTCATGCAATATACCAATGAGATTTTTTGCTTTTAAAGCACGGCCAAAGGCTCAAATTTTCTTATTGTATATTGATGAACTTCAACCACAAACAAGTCAAAGACATCACAAATATCAACAAGGGAAAGAAGATAGTTGGGATGCTTTGAGAAAAGCAACAAGTATCACAAAGATGAATACCAAAAGAAAGTAATAAATTTACACTTTCAACCATATTGCACATGTGAGAACTTGAGGAATTGATATGCAATAAAATTGCTAAATTGACATATATGGGATAGGAGAATCATGAGCATGATTTTATATGTTCCCAATAATATGCACTCATCTCAAATTACTCACAATTGCAATAAAGAGGTTTCATTAAGACCTTTGCAAGAAGCACAACATTTGCAAATAATGATTTTCCATGCCATGAAACAACCTACACAAGGTTGGATACTAGAAAAGTATGCATGATAAGATACTTGTTACCGAGATATTAAAGGTAGGATGTAGTAGAAAGGAGTTCTTCAATAATCCTAGCTTGCCTCAAATTATCATTTAGTCACCACTTCATCCTTATTATTGAGACAAGCACCAATATATCTTCATGTACCTAAAACAAAGTTCAAGTACAAGATGGTCCCCAAACTCATTGGGTCCAAAGTAGTTAGGAACTACAACATATAGGACAAACTCCACATAAATATGTGCATATATAAATGAAATTGAATTTCATGCACATCTTAGCCGATTTAGGATTTGATGGAGCTTCTCCTATATATTAGATCAAAGAAAGCAAAAGCATGCCATACAATATACATTTAGTAAATATGCATGCACAAGACTTTCAAGAGCCAAAGGAGATACAATTTGGACAAAACACCAAGAAGGACAAGCGAGCATACGAAATTGTGAAGCTACAAAAGGTTGTCCAAATTATATCAAAGAATCAAATCAACACAAGATTGACTCCAAAGTTCAACTAGTGAACTAAGCAAAAGCCAATGAGCATAAAGGATAACTAAAACACACATGCTCAAAGACATATCTCATTTTAAGAGTGAAAAACAAATTACAAGGAATGAGATAAGCAACTCCCAAAGAGAGCAAGGTTCCAACAACAAACCAAACTCTCCACACTTTTTATGATGGCACACTAAGTACCAAAAAGAAAAGATTTGACTTCCAACAATAATCAAAACCAATTGAAATAAGCACAAGAGTGTGTTATAACAAATATAGGAGAGCTCCCCCAAGATTAGTGCATTATTTATGATTTTGCATTTGAATACAAAATGCACACAAATGGGATCATCACATCTACCTACATAGAAATAACACAAAATAAGTTCAACAAAATCAAATGGAATCACAAGAGTCAAGAAAGACAATGGGAGTTAAAGAAAATACATTTCTTGGCGAGAGATAAGCCAATTAAAAGCAATAGCCAAAGTGAAGATGATCAATATAAAAAATACCACATGATAGATTACCAATTTTCCAAGGAAAGAGGTATATGGAGTTATTTCCTGTGGTAGTTTACACATAAATCCAAGATCATCTTCACAACAAATGAGCATATGAAAAGGATAAGAAATAAGCACCATGTCAAACAAAGATATTCTTGATAGACTCAAATAGTTAAACAATCACGCAAAGCAATGATTAGGATAGCTTGAAGCAAATGGTTTTCCAACTTTGATGTAGTATTCCACATTTTAGGAAAACCCTATCATGAAGGTATCTCACAAACAAGATCCAAAACAAGAGCAATAAACCATTTGGCAAATTGGAACTTGTTCGAGAAAACATGCCACATAGAAGCAAGATAATTTACAATATCAACACTATGTGACACAACCTCAAATATACATATTTCATGGATTTGTAATATGCACAAAGCACAATACTCCCCCTTAATGTGATAAAACCAATTTTCAAATAAGTTGTTAAAGTCAGTATCCATAGGGCTCGGAGAATTCGAGGGGGACCGGAGTCTACGGGGTTGAACCACCGGAGTCTCCGGAGTAGAACCACCGGAGTCTCCGGGGTAGAACCAATGGAGTCTCCAAACCTAGAAAATTAAACTTTACCAACAAGAGGCACATAGAATCCAACAAGATGATTAATGGACATTATAGAATTTGAATTTCTCATGAAAATGACATACCACATAGAGACTAGATAATCTTTCAATATCAACACTAAGTGGTATTCCTCATCACACCTTCTCTTGGGGTTCCCAACTGGCCGGTCATTTACATCATCAACACCGCGCCACCAACAAGTTTTCTGGCGCTGTTGCCGGGGAAAAAGAAGACTTCTGCAAGGGGAGTTTCGCACGCACATCCTTTACTTTGTTTGAAGTTTGCTTTACTTTATTTTTGCTTGCATCGTTTTTATCAAAAACACAAAAAATTAGTTTCCTTATAGTTGTTACTTTATTACTTTTAGTTCATTATGTTGTTCCCTAAGTATGTTTTGGAGGACCTCTCGGTAGGTAGTGGCTCTATTATTAGGAAAAGTAATATTGAGGAGTTCTTTAATCATATTAGTATGCATAAAGATGTTGAGGAAAAATCTTTGGCTGAGCTTGCTCCTAGTTATGAAGTTGCTTCTGCTTATTTAGTTCACATGTTGGAAGCTAGGTTTGCTAGCCTTAATCCTTTTATGCAACACATATTTCTTAAGATTCATGATATTGAAGACCCCGAAAAGAAAGCTTTTATCTTGGAGACTTTGCGTTGAGAATTTAGAGATATTATTATTGAAGCTAGGAAAGTTTTTAAGTGTTTTGATAAGCTTGGTTCGCATGTAGAGGTTGTTGGTACAAACAATGAAGATTTCAGAGTATCTATACCTTGTAAACTTGTAGGAATTCATGATGCTTTGGAAAAGAATTTCAACTGGATTTGTCCTGAAAATCTTTTTGATGAAAGTAGTGTACCACAGTGCGATCATAAAGGATCTTAAAAAACTCATCTGGACACAATTCAATTCATTGTTGAAAAGACTTCTACAATTGATCTTAATGCCTCGTTCGATATTACTTGATTCGCACTTTCTGCGCCTAGCTCAAAGGCGTTAAAGAAAAGCACTCTTGGGAGATAACCCAATGTTTTACTTTCAGTTATTTTTCTTTTATTTGAGTCTTGGAAGTTATTACTACTGTAATAACATCTCCTTATCATTTTTATTTCGTTGTTGTGCCAAGAGAAGCCTCTAATTTGAGTGAGGTAAGATTTGGGGATGTTGCTGTCCTGAAACAGATTTTGGCGCTGCACCATAAAAATTCGTGAACATTCTCAGAATATCTTTTTGATCTGCGATTTCTTGTGCATATGCCCCAGGTTATATCCAAACTTTTATTAGTTATACACTTTTTGATTTGAGCAACAGAAAATCCTCTAAAAATTCAACCTTTGTCAGCTGTTCTGTTTTGACAGATTTCTGCCACTATTTGTGTTTGCCTATCGATAGCTTTCTTTTTGAGTTCTTTTGATCACGGTACTTTTGGGGAAGTTGCTACAGTAGTATATGCTTTATATGCGGTGGTTTTGAGTTGAAACCTGAAGCAAAAAGGGGTTGATTCATTATTATGCTTACACTAATATTGCTAATAAAATTATGTTTAGTTTTGTATGAAGGAAGTTTTCAAGTGTAGGGATTGGAGAATGATGAGATGAGTTGAAGAATGGACAAAAGCTCAAGATTGGGGATTCCCACGCACCCCAAGAAATATCCAAGAGGTACAAGCATCAAAGATTGGGGATGCCCCCGAGGCACCCCTTCTTCATCGGCAAAAATCAGGTCACCTTTCAACACACTATATTTTTATTGCTTCATGCATTATGCGTTTTTCTTGGAGCGTCAGTTGCTTTAGTTTTCAGTTTTGTTTAGTTTTGTTTGCTGCAATAAATGGTTGGACCCCAACAAATTTCTTTTGGAGAATTTTCCTTGCTTTTCATTTGCCAAGAACACTTTGTTTTTCACTCTTATCGTTCAACGAGTGTTCTCTTTTTCTGCTATTGCGTTTAGTTTTTGTTTTTTGCATTGATTTGTATTCAGATCTTGTTATATCTTTGCATCAAGGTATATTTTGACCTCTGGTCCATGTTGGTATTCATCAAAAGAGTTATTTCAAAAAATGGTTCGAATGGTGTTAGAAAAGAGAAAAAGTTTTATGCAAAAAAGTGGTACAAAAAGGAGCTTGTGTAGACTGCGGCTTAGACTTTTGCATGTCGTGCTTGATGTCTTTTTGATAGTATGATTAGTGGTTTTGCTTTAGCATGACTTGGCTCAAACGACTGAGATTGCTTAATGAGCCTTTGAAAAAATCATGCATTGTTTTTATTATTTGAAAGCATTATTTTGGTTTTCTCCTTGATGCTTTATTTGGGTTGACTTGGCGCATGCTCACACATGTTAGACTCACACGAAGTCGCCATAAGCCTCTATGATCATTTAGTTTTTGACTTTTGATGCCATCTTATGCTTCTTTTAATGTTGCTTTGTCGCTTTGCATGATTATGGCCGTTATTGCTCTCTTAGTTGGTCGCTCCCAGTCTTTTGTTAGCCCTCATTTTGTACTGAGTATGAGCTCTACTCGTGCATGCAACTCCTAAAAACCAAGTTGTTCCAATGTGTCCACTATAAATTCCTATGCATGGTATTTGCAAGCCATTCCAAGTAAATTTTCATGTGCTATCTTTCAAAAAAAACCTTCAAAATACTTCTCATTTTGTGACACTGTTTTCAGCTCATGGGGGCGTAGTGGTCGGATTTGATATCTTCCATATTGTTTATTCCAAAAAAAGGAAAAAAGAAAAGAAAAAAAGGCACTCCTCCATGGTATGTGAATGTTGGTGGGCACCCGATGGAATCGGTTAGCCATGGTTTGAGAAAGGAAAAAAGGTGGGGAGGAGTGCCAAGCTTTATAAAAGAGCACAAAAGTGCCAATCTCTCTCAAAACCTTGCTTCATTTTTGTATGGAAGATAGTAAGAACCCCATTGCCAGTCGTTGACAAAGACAACCACCTCTCAAAACCAAATTTTTATCTCTCTGTTTTACAAATGAAAAGCTCTAGCACATGTTTAATCACTGCTTCCCTCTGCGAAGGGCCTTTCTTTTACTTTTATGTTGATCACCACCTTCTATCTTTATGCACCGTCTAAGAGAGCATAGTTGTCATTCTTAGTATAATGTGTATTGTCCCAGAGTTATCATTGATTGATTCATGATTTTGGTTTCACTTGTTCTTAAATTATTTGTATCTAGTCGCCCTCTTACACTTGAAGGTGTCCTATGCATTTATGTTTTGCTATTCCATGAAGGACAAGTTGAAAATCATTTGCTATGTTTTTCCATATGATTTAAACACATATTTGACTTTCATTGTTTCATTTTCATGATCTTTTGTTTATGTTCTTTTTCATGTTATAACATGGTTGCTAAGTTTCTTCTATCAAGATTATATCTTTCATGTCCATGTTTTAAGTTCTTTTGATCCCAGCACTCAATGCTTACATAGATGATCAAGATTGTGTAGGTGCATGTCACCTCAAAAATTATTCTTTGTTATCACTTACCTACTCGAGGACGAGCAGGAGTTAAGCTTGGGGATGCTTGATACGTCTCAAACGTATCTATAATTTTTGATGCTCCATGCTTGTTTTTACACCATTTGCTTAGTGTTTCGTTACACTTCGTGGCGTTTTTATGCATTTTTCAGAACTAACCTATTAATAAGATGCCACAGTGCCAGTTCCCTATTTTCTGATGTTTTTGTATTTCAAAAAAGTTACATAGGAAATATTCTCGGAATTGGACGAAACAAAAGCCAAACATCTAGATATTAAACGAAGATTCTAGAAGACTAAAGAGGAGACAGAGCCGAGCCAGAGGCTGGCCTCACCATAGGGCGGCACGGCCAGCCCCTGGCCCGCGCCCCCTATGGGTGAGACCCCCCTGGTCCACCTCTGACGCTGCCCCTTCGCCTATAAAGGCCCCCGACGGGTAAAACCTAAAGACCGGATCACTTTTCCAGAAACACATCGCGATCCGCCGCCATCGTCGACTCGAGATCGGGAGGGTCCAGAAGCTCTTCCCGGCACCCTGCCGGAGAGGGGAATCGCCACCGGAGGTCTTCTTCATTGCCATGCTTGCCTCCGGCGTGATGAGTGAGTAGTCTACCTTGGACTATGGGTCCATAGCAGTAGCTAGATGGTTGTCTTCTCCACCTTGTGCTTCATGTTTAGATCTCGTGATCTGCCTTACATGATCGAGATCACCGTTATGTAATTCTACATGTTGTGTTTGCTGGAATCCGATGAATATTGGTGTTATGATTGAGTTGATGTGCTGAATATTATCTTATGTTATCTCTATGTTGTTTATGATCTTGCATGCTCTCCGTTGTTAGTAGCTATCTTGGCCAAGTAGATACTAGTGAATCCAAGAGGGGGTATTTATGCTCGATAGTTGGGTTCATGCCTCTATTTTATCTAGGGGAGTGACAGAAACCTCTAAAGTTGTAGATGTGTTGTTGCCACTAGGGAGAAAACAACATTCTTATGTCCAAGGACATATGCTTTGTTTACATTACACACTTTGCTTACTGCAGTTATCTGTTGTTCACAACTTAATATTCACGGAGTCCTCGGATGATTCCCCGTGGTTGGATTATTAGTCATATATGCAGTTATATGGCGGTCTATGTATCTTGTTGTAATGCCCAAAGTAAATCTCATAGTGATCCTCTTGACATATGCACGTTATCTTTATTCTATCAATTGCCCAACTGTAATTTGTTTACCCATCATGTTGTTATTTATCTTATGGAGAGACACCACTAGTGAACTATGAACCCCGGTCCAATTTCCTTTACATTGTTACACCATTTTACTATTACTCGCATTGTTTACTTTCTCGCATACTACTATTGCTTTCCACTCGATACGCTCATTCCTTTGTTTACAGCAAACCGGTGAGATTGACAACCTCATCGTAAGTTGGGAGCAAAGTTCTTGGTTGTGTTGTCTGCAGCTTGTGCGTTGCTACTAGTTGAAGACGCACTAACAAGTATCATTAACGGCGCCCTTGTTGGAGTGTCACTAAGCTAGCAGGCATCACCTTCAGATGCTTGGCTTTTTCCTACTGGATTGATATACCTTGGTTTCATAACTGAGGGAAAACTTGTTGTTGTATTCATCACACCTTCTCTTGGGGTTCCCAACTGGCCGGTCATTTACATCATCAACACTGCGCCACCACCTGCCAATGCAGCAGAGGCGTCTCCTCGGTCATGGCTCTGCGAGCCTGCGGGAAAGGGGATGTGCGCCGCGTGTGTAAAGAAGAAGCTAGCAGCCTACGATCCATTGGGAAGGGCTACAGGAGGGCACAACCAACAAGGAAGGGTGGCAGACGGAGACGTGCTGAGGCGACTGTAGGTCGGTGACTGCCGACGGTGCACGCTCTCTAGGCGGTATAAGCGGCGCTCGTAAGACAGAAGGGACAGAGGAGCGACGAGTGAGAGAGGGAGGTAGCGAGCCATAGTTCTGTGGTTTGTGCCTGGCGGCGCATCAAAGGGAACATGAGCATCATTAGGGCGAGCATCACATGCAGGGGCAAGTCGACAAAGGGAGTGTCTACCATCACAGATATCTCGCCGTCACGGATGAAGAGCGGAGACCTGCAGCTATCAGTGCACGTCTTGTCAATCTGCTACCATGATGATGACAAGAACACGATGTTCTGAGATGCCTGATCTTATGCCACACAGCATGTCCACCATCGACTAATGTGTCATGTTCAACATTGAGAGGGTGGCTCTCCGACATGATGGAACCTAAGATGCATTAGTTGGGATGCTGGAGGAAAAGCAGTCCGTTGAGGCGACAACAACACCTGGGACAAGACTAGAGCAACGCGTTTGATATGGAGGTTTAATTTTTTTGTGCATTTTATGTTTACATGCACCACAATGATTTTTAATGATTTGTAGCAATGCACGGGTATTTAGCTAGTGTTCTTTATGTACCTACTTTAAATAGCAATGTATGAATATTTGTTTGGGCACAAACAATTTGTTTTGAAATACTGTAATAAGGATGTTGGCAACAGTGTTAGATGAGGCAAATTATATATGTTATCTCTTAATTATTATGTTTTACATGTGAGTAATGTTTCCAATGATGAAAATAAATGGAAGCGCACTAGCACTTTTTCAAAAAAATGGCACCATTATTTGGGCCACATTTTGAGCGGGATAATGTAAAGAGTTATTAAAATAGCGTACTCCTCCCATTAGATTTTTCAGATGCAGACAAAAAGAGTTGACTGCATAAAAGGAAAATATGCAAAAACAATTAAGAAAGGAGATGTAAGAGCCACAGGTGTCCTCGAACTTATTCATACTGACATATGTGGACCCCCTAATGTTAAGTCTCTAGATGGTTTGATTCATTCATCATGTTACACACGACTTTCTTGATATGGGTATATTAATCCTATACGTGATTGATCGGAAGCTTTAGACAAATTCAAAGTGTTCAAAGCTGGAGTTGAGAACCAACTGAATGTTAAAATTAAAGTTGTACAATCTGATCGTGAGGGAGACAATTATGGAAGGTATGCTCCTTATGGGCAAATTCCAGGACCTTTTGCCAAGTTCCTAGCTGAAAATGGAATTGTTGCCCAGTTGATGTCTACACACGCTTCTGTTCTTGTAGACAGTGTTGGGCCTCCAAGTGCAGAGGTTTGTAGAGCAGCAGCAAGTTTCCCTTAAGTGAATCACCCAAGGTTTATCAAACTCAGGGAGGAAGAGGTCAAAGCTATCCCTCTCAAGCAACCCTGCAATTACGATACAGAAAGTCTCTTGTGTCCCCAACACACCCAATACACTTGTCAGATGTATAGGTGCACTAGTTCGGCGAAGAGATAGTGAAATACAAGTGGTAGTGATGATTATGAGTAGCAAATGCAATCTGGAATAAAAATGGCAGCAAGCAAACATATAACAAACAGCAAGTAAACGATGTGCTAAGCTTGGAAACAAGGCCTAGGGATCATACTTTCACTAGTGGACACACTCCAAACAAATATAACATGATTGAACAAATAAACAACTTCTCTTCACTATGGTACTCTGAATTACTCTCCTATTGAATAACACTAATCATTGCGTAGTGGCTACAGAAGCACCCCTTAAAGTTCATCAAGTACTTGACAAACACCACTCATAGAGATATCCAAATCAAAGCACAACTCAAGATAGATATTATTGCAACTTAGACCAAGTACTAACACGGTGCACACACTGTCAACATTACACCATGAAAGGAGGAATAGATCACTTCAATACTATCATAGCGATAATTATTCTCATAATCCATAAGAGATCACAATCGTAGCCTAGACCAAGTACCACCATGATGCACGCACTGTCACCGTTACACCATGGCAGGAGGAATAGATTACTTTAATAATACCACTAGAGTACACATAATATCTGAATAATAACATCTACTTGTTCAACATGATACAAAGCTCACGATCACATAAAGATCACATCATGGGAGAGAGAGGTGAACCACATAGCTACCGGTAGAGCCCTCAGCCCCGGGGATGAACTACTCCCTCCTCATCATAGGAGACAACAAGATTGATGGAGATGGCAGTGAGGTCAATGGAGACGGCGATGGAGATCGATGGAGATGGTTCCGGGGGCACTTCCCCGTCCCGGCAGTGTGCCGGAACAGAGACTTCTGTCCCCCGAAATTCGTCGGCGGCGGTAGCGGAGCTACGGAACTCTTTCTGGAAAATTGCCGATTCCCCTAGGGTTTTCCGTCCCGAGGCTTTATATATGCGAAGGGGCGTCGTCAGGGGGCAGCCAGGGGCTCCTCACACCAGGGTGGCGCGGCCAGGGCCTGGGCCGCGCCACCTATGTGTGAGGGCGGCCTCTGGCCCCCCTCCGGCTCTCTTTCAGTCTTCGGGAAGCTTCCGGGAAAAATAAGACTTCTGGAACTTGTTTCATCCAATTCCGAGAATATTTCCTGTGTAGTTTTTCTGAAACACAAAAACAGCAGAAAACAGGGAACTGGCACTGTGGCATCTTGTCAATAGGTTAGTTCCGGAAATCGCATAAAAATGCCACGAAGTGTAACGAAACACAAGGCAAATGGTGTAAAAACAAGCATGGAGCATCAAAAATTATGGATACGTTGGAGACGTATCACCATCCCCAAGCTTAACTCCTGCTCGTCCTCGAGTAGGTAAGTGATAACAAAAGAAATAATTTTTGAGGTGACATGCACCTACACAATCTTGATCATCTATGAAAGCATTGAGTGCTGGGATCATAAGAACTTAAAACATGGGCATGAAAGATATAATCTTGATAGAAGAAACTTAGCAACCATGTTATAATATGAAATAGAACACAAATAAAAGATCATGAATAATGCAACAATGAAAGTCAAACGTGTGTTCAAATCATATGGAAAAACATACAAATGGTTTTCAGCTTGTCCTTCATGGAGAGCAAAACATAAATGCATAGGACACCTTCAAGTTTAAGAGGGCGACTAGATACAAATAATTTAAGAACAAGTGAAACCATGATCATGAGTCAATCAATGAAAACTTTGGGACAATGCACATTATACTCAGAATGACAACTATGCTCTCTTAATGGTGCATAAAGATAGAAGGTGGTGACTCAACATAAAAGTAAAAGAAATGCCCTTCGCAGAGGGAAGCAGTGATTAAACATGTGCTAGAGCTTTTCATTTGTAAAACAGAGAGATAAAACTTGAGTTTTGAGAGGTGGTTGCTTTTGTCAATGACTAGCAATGGGGTTCTTACTATCTTCCATACAAAAATTGAAGCAAGTTTTTGAGAGAGAGATTGACACTTTTGTGCTCTTTTATAAAGCTTGGCACTCTTCCCCACCTTTTTTCCTTTCTCAAACCATGGCTAACCGATTCCATTGGGTGCCCACCAACATTCACATTCCATGGAGGAGTGCCTTTTTTCTTTTCTTTTTTTCTTTTTTTCTTTTCGGAATAAACAATATGGAAGATAGCAAATCCGACCACTACGTCCCCATGAGCTGAAAGCAGTGTCACAAAACGAGAAGTATTTTGAAGATTTTTTTTTGAAAGGTAGCACATGAAAATTTACTTGGAATGGCTTACAAATACCATGCATAGGAATTTATAGTGGACACAATGGCAAACTTGGTTTTTAGGAGTTGGATGCACGAGTAGAGCTCATACTCAGTACAAAATGAGGGCTAACAAAAGACTGGGAGCGACCAACTAAGAGAGCAATAACGGCCATAATCATGCATAGCGACAAAGCGACATTAAAAGAAGCATAAGATGGCATCAAAAGTCAAAAACTAAATGATCATATAGGCTATAGGCGACTTATTTTTGTAGTCAACATGGTGTAAGCATGTGCCAAGTCAACCCAAATAAAGCATCAAAGGAGAAAACCAAATAAATGCTTCCATATAATAAAAACAACGCATTATTTTTTCAAAGGCTCATTAAGCAATCTTAGTTATTTGAGACAAGTCATTCTACAGCAAAACCACTAAGCATACTATCAAAAAGACATCAAGCATGACATGCAAAAGCCTAGGCCGCAGTGTACACAAGCTCCTTTTTGTACCACTTTTTTTTTGCATAAAGCTTTTTCTCTTTTCCAACACCATTCAAACTTTTTGAGGAAACTCTTTTGAGGAAAACCAACATATACCAGAGGTCCAAATACACCTTGATGAAAAGATAAAACAAGATCTGAACAAAAATTAAATCAAAAAATGCAAGCTCAATGCAGTAGCAGAAAAAGAGAACACTCGTTGAAACGATAAGAGTGAAAAACGGAGTGTTCTTGGCAAATGAAAAGTGAAGTATATCTCCCTCCAAACAACATGATGTGATCAACCATTTATTGCAGCAAACAAAGCAAAAGAAAACTAAAAACAAAAACAACTGACGCTCCAAGAAAAACGCATAGTGCATGAAGCAATAAAAATATAGTGTCTTGAAAGGTGACCTGATTTTTGCCGATGAAGAAGGGGTGCCTCGGGGGCATCCCCAAGCTTTGACGCTTGTACTTCTTGGATATTTCTTGGGGTGATGCATGGGCATCCCCAAGCTTGAGCTTTTGTCCATTCTTCATCTCATCTCATCATTCTCCAATCCCTACACTTGAAAACTTCCTTCATACAAAACTAAACACAAATCTATTAGCAACATTAGTGTAAGCATAACATATAATCAACCTCTTTTTGCTTCAGATTTCAACCCAAAACCACCACATATTAAGTATATACTACTGTAGCAACTTTCCCAAAAGTTCCGTGATCAAAAGAACTCAAAAGAAAGCGATAAAGCGACAAACACAAATATTGGCAGAAATCTGTCAAAACAGAACAACTGACAAAGGTCGAATTTTTGAGGGGTTTTCTGTTGCTCAAATCAAAAAGTGTTAAACTAATGAAAGTTTGGATATAACCTGGGGCATATGCACAAGAAATCGTAGGTCCAAAAGATATACAGAGAATTTTCACGAATTTTTACGACGCAGCACCGAAAACAGTTTCAGGACAGCAACATCCCCAAATCTTACCTCACTCAAATTAGAGGCTTCTCTTGGCACAACAACGAAATAAAAAAGGATAAGTGATACATCTCCAACGTATCTATAATTTTTGATGCTCCATGTTTGTTTTTACACCATTTTCCTATTGTTTCGTTACACTTTGTGGCACTTTTATGCATTTTCCGGAACTAACCTATTAACAAGTCGCCACAGTGCCAGTTCCCTGTTTTCTGCTGTTTTTGTGTTTCAGAAGTGATACACAGGAAATATTCTCGGAATTGGACGAAACAAGTTCCTGAAGTCTTATTTTTCCCGGGAGCATCCAGACATCCGAAGAGAGGAAGGAGAGGGGCCACAGGCCTCCCTCACACAGGGCTGGCGCGGCCCAGGCCCTGGCTGCGCCACCCTGGTGTGAGGAGGCCTGGGGCCGCCTCTGACATTGCCCCTTCGCCTATAAGAAGCCTCGGGACGGAAAACCCTAGGGGATTCGGCAATTTTCCAGAAACAGTTCCGCAGCTCCGCCGCCATCACCGATGAATTTCGGGAGACATAAATCTCTGTTCTGGCACCCTGCCGGGATGGGGAAGTGCCCCCGGAGCCATCTCCATCGGTCTCCATCGCCGTCTCCGCCGTCTCCACCGACCTCACCGCCATCTCCATCAACCTTGCGGCTCCTATGATGAGGAGGGAGTAGTTCATCCCCGGGGCTAAGGGCTCTACCGGTAGCTATGTGGTTCACCTTTCTCTCCTATGATGTGATCTTTATGTGATCGTGAGCTTTGTATCATGTTGAACAAGTAGATGTTATTATTCAGATATTATGTGTACTCTAGTGATGTTATTAAAGTAATCTATTCCTCCTGCCATGGTATAACGGTGACAGTGCGTGCATCATGGTGGTACTTGGTTTAGGCTATGATTGTGATCTCTTGTGGATTATGAAAATAATTATTGCTATGATAGTATTGAAGTGATCTATTCCTCCTTTCATGGTGTAATGTTGACAGTGTGTGCACCGTGTTAGTACTTGGTCTAAGTTGCAATAATATCTATCTTGAGTTGTGCTTTGATTTGGATATCTCTATGAGTGGTGTTTGTCAAGTACTTGATGAACTTTAAGGGGTGCTTCTGTAGCCACTACACAATGATTAGTGTTATTCAATAGGAGAGTAATTCAGAGTACTATAGTGAAGAGAAGTTGTTTATTTGTTTAATCATGTTATATTTGTTGGGAGTGTGTCCACAAGTGAAAGTATAATCCCTAGGCCTTGTTTCCAAGCTTAGCACATCGTTTACTTGCTGTTTGTTATATGTTTGCTTGCTGCCATTTTTATTCCAGATTGCATTTGCTACTCATAATCATCACTACCACTTGTATTTCACTATCTCTTCGCCGAACTAGTGCACCTATACATCTGACAAGTGTATTGGGTGTGTTGGGGACACAAGAGACTTTCTGTATCATAATTGCAGGGTTGCTTGAGAGGGATAGCTTTGACCTCTTCCTCCCTGAGTTCGATAAACCTTGGGTGATCCACTTAAGGGAAACTTGCTGCTGCTCTACAAACCTCTGCACTTGGAGGCCCAACAAGTGTCTACAAGAATAGAAGTGCATAGACATCAAGATCTTTTCTGGCGCCGTTGCCGGGGAGGTAAGGTAAAAGGTACTCACATCCTTTGGCTACTAAGTCTTTTAGTTGCTGGTGAGTGCTCGAAGTTATTTCCTTTAGATCCTGCAATTACATCTTTTTGTTTCTTGTTTTTATTTTCACTAGTTAGGCTTAATGGAAAACAAAAAGTTCTGTAGTCTTTTTCCTAAGTTTAGATATGAAGTGTTTGAAGAGAAAATTGAAAAACCTTTGGAGCTTAATTTTCATGCTAATAGTGTTGTTAGTATGAATGTTTCGAACACTGTTATTACTAATGCTATAGAAAAGTCTAAGCTTGGGGAAGCTGGTTTTGTTAAGCATGATATTTTTAGTTCCCCAGCTTTAGTGGAGAAAGTTTGCTCTAATGATATTTTATCTCCCCTATGTGATGTTCCTTCTTATGATGATATGTTTGAAGAATATGCTTTGCGAAATAGCTGTTCTCTAGCTTGTGATGATACTAAACCTCTAGTTTATGATGGTTATGATGATGAGTATAATATTTTTAGTTCACCTACTTTTGGGGAGAAAAGTAGTTATGATTACAATATGCCTCCTATTTTTGATGATTATGGTGATGAGAATAATTATTCTATTGAATCTGCTCCTACTACTATTGTTCCTGTGGTGAGTATTAATTCTTTTATGCATGTGGCTTGTGATAGGGATGCTTTATGTGATAGTTATATTGTTAGTTCTATTCATGATGCTACCGAAAGTTATTATGAGAGAGGGAAACATGGTTTGATGGATCTCAACAATATTGAGTTTCCCCTCTTTGTGTTACAATTCTTGAAGTTATACTTGTTTTGCCTTCCTATGCTTTTTGCTTTGCGCTTCCATGACTTGTTTTTCTATAAGACTATTTTTCATAGAAAGTGGTTTAGATTTAAATGTGTTTCACACTTGCTTTTTGATGCTCTCTATTGCTTTAAGTTCCTATATGGCGCATTTGCCTCAAGCTCTTATATGGCGCCCACATGAGCATCTTTGCAAGTTACTGCGCCTAGCTCAAAGGCGTTAAAGAAAAGCACTCTTCGGAGATAACCCATTGTTTATTTTCAGTACTCTTTCTTTTATTTGAGTCTTGGAAGTTATTACTACTGTAATAACCTCTCCTTATCCTTTTTATTTCGTTTTTGTGCCAAGAGAAGCCTCTAATTTGAGTGAGGTAAGATTTGGGGATGTTGCTGTCCTAAAACAGTTTTCGGTGCTGCACCGTAAAAATTCGTATAAATTCTCTGTATGTCTTTTGGACCTGCGATTTCTTGTGCATATGCCCCAGGTTATATCCAAACTTTTGTTAGTTGAACACTTTTTGATTTGAGCAACAGAAAACCCCTCAAAAATTCGACCTTTGTCAGCTGTTCAGTTTTGACAGATTTCTGCCAATATTTATGTTTGCCACTTTATCGCTTTCTTTTGAGTTCTTTTGATCACGGAACTCTTGGAGAAGTTGCTACAGTAGTATTTGCTATATATGTGGTGGTTTTGAGTTGAAACCTGAAGCAAAAAAGGGTTGATTCAATGTTATGCTTACACTAATGTTGCTAATAGAATTGTGTTTAGTTTTGTATAAAGGAAGTTTTCAAGTGTAGGGATTGGAGAATGATGAGATGAGTTGAAGAATGGACAAAAGCTCAAGCTTGGGGATGCCCATGCATCACCCCAAGAAATATCCAAGAAGTACAAGCGTCAAAGCTTGGGGATGCCCCCGAGGCACCCCTTCTTCATCGGCAAAAATCAGGTCACCTTTCAAGACACTATATTTTTATTGCTTCATGCACTATGTGTTTTTCTTGGAGCGTCAGTTGTTTTAGTTTTCTTAGTTAGTTTAGTTTTGTTTTCTGCAATAAATGGTTAGATCACATCATGTTTCTTTTGGAGGAGATGAACTCGCTTTTCATTTGCCAAGAACACTCTAGTTTTCACTCTTATCGTTCAACGAGTGTTCTCTTTTTCTGCTACTGCGTTTAGCTTTCGATTTTCGCCTTGATTTGCATTCAGATCTTGTTATATCTTTTCATCAAGGTGTATTTTTTCCTCTGGTCTTTATTGGTTTTTATCGAAAGAGGTGTTTATAAAAAGTTCGAATGGTGTTGGAAAAGAGAAAAAGCTTTATGCAAAAAAGTGGTACAAGAAGGAGCTTGTGTAGACTGCGGCTTAGGCTTTTGCATGTCGTGCTTGATGTCTTTTTGATAGTATACTTAGTGGTTTTGCTGTAGCATGACTTGTCTCAAATAACTGAGATTGCTTAATGAGCCTTTGAAAAAATCATGCGTTGTTTTTAATTGTATGGAAGCATTATTTTGGTTTTCTCCTTGATGTTTTATTTGGGTTGACTTGGCGCATGCTCACACATGTTAGACTCTTACAAAGTCACCAATGGCCTTCATGATCATTTAGTTTTTGACTTTTGATGCCATCTTATGCTTCTTTTAATGTCACTTTGTCGCTATGCATGATTATGGCCGTTATTGCTCTCTTAGTTGGTCACTCCCAGTCTTTTGCTAGCCCTCATTTTGTACTGAGTATGAGCTCTACTCGTGCATCCAACTCCCAAAAACCAAGTTTGCCATTGTGTCCACTATAAATTCCTATGCATGGTATTTGTAAGCCATTCCAAGTAAATTTTCATGTGCTACCTTTCAAAAAACCTTCAAAACACTTCTCGTTTTGTGACACTGTTTTCAGCTCATGGGGACGTAGTGGTCGGATTTGCTATCTTCCATATTGTCTTATTCCAAAAAGAAAAAAAAAGAAAAAAAAGAAAAGAAAAAAGGCACTCCTCCATGGAATGTGAATGTTGGTGGGCACCCGATGGAATCGGTTAGCCATGGTTTGTGAAAGGAAAAAAGGTGGGGAGGAGTGCCAAGCTTTATAAAAGAGCACAAAAAGTGCCAATCACTCTCTCGAAAACTTGCTTCATTTTTGTATGGAAGATAGTAAGAACCCCATTGCCAGTCGTTGACAAAGACAATCACCTCTCAAAATCCAATTTTTATCTCTCTATTTTACAAATGAAAAGCTCTAGCATATGTTTAATCACTGCTTCCCTCTGCGAAGGGCCTTTCTTTTACTTTTATGTTGAGTCACCACCATCTATCTTTATGCACCATTAAGAGAGCATAGTTGTCATTCTGAGTATAATGTGCATTGTCCCAAAGTTTTCATTGATTGATTCATATTGTTGGTTTCACTTGTTCTCAAATTATTTGTATCTAGTCGCCCTCTTAAACTTGAAGGTGTCCTATGCATTTATGTTTTGCTACTCCATGAGGGACAAGCTGAAAACCATTTGTATGTTTTTCCATATGATTTGAGCACATGTTTGACTTTCATTGTTTCATTATTCATGATCTTTTGTTTGTGTTCATTTTCATGTTATAACATGGTTGCTAAGTTCTTTATTATCAAGATTATGTCTTTCATGCCCATGTTTTAAGTTCTTTGCTCCCAGCTCACAAATGCTTACTTATATGATCAAGATTGTGATGGTGCATGTCACCTCAAAAATTATTTCTTTTGTTATCACTTACCTACTCGAGGACGAGCAGGAGTTAAGCTTGGGGATGCTGATACGTCTCCAACGTATCTATAATTTTTGATGCTCCATGCTTGTTTTTACACCATTTGCCTGTTGTTTCGTTACACTTCGTGGCACTTTTATGCATTTTCCGGAACTAACCTATTAACAAGTCGCCACAGTGCCAGTTCCCTGTTTTCTGCTGTTTTTGTGTTTCAGAAGTTATACACAGGAAATATTCTCGGAATTGGATGAAACAAGTTCCTGAAGTCTTATTTTTCCCGGGAGCATCCAGGCATCCGAAGAGAGGAAGGAGAGGGGCCACAGGCCTCCCTCACACAGGGCTGGCGCGGCCCAGGCCCTGGCCGCGCCACCCTGGTGTGAGGAGGCCTGGGGCTGCCTCTGACATCGCCCCTTCACCTATAAGAAGCCTCGGGACGGAAAACCCTAGGGGATTCGGCAATTTTCCAGAAACAGTTCCGCAGCTCCGCCGCCGTCGCCGATGAATTTCGGGGGATAGAAGTCTCTGTTCCGGCACCCTGCCGGGACGGGGAAGTGTCCCCGGAGCCATCTCCATCGGTCTCCATCGCCGTCTCCGCCGTCTCCATCGACCTCGCCGCCATCTCCATCAACCTTGCTGTCTCCTATGATGAGGAGGAAGTAGTTCATCCCCGGGGCTAAGGGCTCTACCGGCAGGCACGGAGACAAGGGGGGACAAGCAGGGGCAACACCCCCCCTATGCTTGTGATTTTCATTGGAAGATTAGCCATGTCTACTACTTATTTAGGCTAATTTAGCTAGCTTAGCCCCCCTCATTGAAATCACACACTTACTTTGCCCCCCTTGATCTTAGTTTCTGGCTCCGCCCCTGTCTACCGGTAGCAATGTGGTTCACCTCTCTCTCTCCCATGATGTGATCTTTATGTGATCGTGAGCTTTGTATCATGTTGAACAAGTAGATGTTATTATTCAGATATTATGTGTACTCTAGTGATGTTATTAAAGTAATCTATTCCTCCTGCCATGGTGTAACGGTGACAGTGTGTGCATCATGGTGGTACTTGGTTTAGGCTATGATTATGATCTCTTGTGGGTTATCTCCCAAGAGTGCTTTTCTTTAACGCCTTTGAGCTAGGCGCAGTAATTTGCAAAGATGCTCATGTGGGCGCCATATAAGAGCTTGAGGCAAAGGCGCCATATAGGAACTTAAAGCAATAGAGAGCATCAAAAAGCAAATATGGAACATATTTAAATCTAAACCACTTCCTATGAAAAATAGTCTTGTAAAGAGACAACTCATGAAAGCGCAAAGCAAAAAGCATAGGAAGGCAAAACAAGTACAACTTCAAGAATTGCAACATAAAGAGGGGAAACTCAATATTGTTGAGATCCATCAAACCATGTTTCCCTCTCTCATAATAACTTTCAGTAGCATCATGAATAGTATTAACAATATAACTATCACATAAAGCATCCCTAACATGAGCCACATGCATAAAAGGATTAATACTCCCCACATGAACAATAGTAGTAGGAGCAGATTCAATAGAATAATTATTCTCGTCACTATAATCATCAAAAACAGGAGGCATATTGTAATCATAACTATTTTTCTCCTCAACAGTAGGTGAACTGAAAATATTATACCCATCATCACAAGCTAGAGAACTACTATGTCGCAAAGCATACTCATCAAACATATCATCATAAGAAGGAACAGGGATAGCACTAATGGTACAACAATTATTAACCTTAGAATTGGTACCAAAAAGATTTTCAATATCAAAAGTAGAGTGCTTTTCCCAATCATGATCACTAACATAGGTAACAGGCATAGGAACATCATCCCAATCAGAATTATCATAATCTATAGCAGGATCATAACGCTTAGGGGAAGATACCGTGTCCTCTCGCTTTTTACTCTTCTTCTTCTTCTTCATACTCTTCTTACTCTCTCCTTTAGGAGGGAGAGACTTGAAGGGCATCTTCTCCACATAATCTGGTTTGCTGATAGAAACAACAGAAGAAACTTTGGAGGATTCCTCCTCTCTATTAATAAGATAAAAACATCTATCAGTCCTGTCATAGCTTGGCAGAATATCAAGTTTTATAAGATTTTGTATGTAAGTATTTGCAAGGCAATCTTTAGCACAATAGAGACGACAACCATGCAGGGTGCTATTAATATCAACATCATTCATATCTATCAAAGCAGTCTTTCTAGATATCTCTTCACACGCCAAGAACAAAGTGAGCTCATCATGCTGATTGGGAGTAATCTTGTCATCACAATACAAACTTAAGGTACTAGAAGAGTAACTATTAGGGCTTGAGCATTGGAAATTAAAATGACCTATGTCATCGCAATGTTTACAAAGAAAAGGATAAAGCTCACAAACCTTTTTACCGATCTCACCTATATCCTTGTACCACATACTGGTTTCTTCATTTGCGTGGGTGATGCAATAATCTTCCTTGTTGTAACTCTGTTCACAAGGTCTATGTATTCCACAAAAATTAACATGCTTATAAGAAATAGTACTTTTAGAAGTTTGAGCACGTTTATTGCAATCATCAACAACAATATCACTTTCTATGCAAGTGTCCTTAAAAGGTTCATGATACACGTCCCCATTTCCTTTAGGAACATTCATATGGGAAGCAAAGGCTTTAAAGCAATCAACCATAATTTGAGGATCAAGGCCATACTTAGCACTAAGATCTTGAAAATCAGCAGTTTCAGCGAAAGACTTAATGCAATCAAACTCGTAATTCATACCTGATCCTTTACCTTTGTCGCTATCCCAACCTTCAATATTGTTTTGAATTGTTTCAAGTAGATCCCACTTGGTGTCAGCATCCTTGCTTGTGAAAGACCCATCAAAGCATGCATCTAGATAGTCCTTGTAATATCCTGAAAGCCTTGCATAAAAATTATTAATAACAATATTACGAGGAAGATCATGAATAGGACATTTGTGCATTAGTAACTTCAATCTTCCCCACGCTTGGGCAATGCTTTCTCCCTCATGCGGATAAAAATTATAAATGTAGTTCCTATCTTTATAAACCTGACTAGAAGGATAGAATTTAGAATAAAAGAGAGGTTCAATTTCATCCCAGTCAATAGATCGACCATCTTGGAGCAGTCGATACCACTCCTCAGCTCTGCCTTTCAGTGATAAAGAGAATAGCTTCTTCTTAACTTGGTTCATTGAAATACCTGCACACTGGAACAACTTGCATAATTCATGTATAAAGAGCAAATGATCACCAGGATGGACAGTTCCATCTCCTAAATAGCAGTTATCCCTAACATGTTCAACAATCTTCGTAGGTATTTTAAAAGGATGAGGAGCACAAGCATCATTAGAAACATCACATATGGGAGACAAAATTTCATCAGAGCAAACTTTCTCCACTAAAGCAGGGGAACTAAATATATCATACTTAACAAAACCAGCTTCCCCAAGCTTAGACTTTTCTATAGCATTAGCATTAACGGTATTCAAAGCATTCGTACTAATAACATTGCTATGCGAAATAAGCTCCAAAGGATTTTCAATTTTCTCTTCAAATCTAAAATTAGGAAAAAGACTAAAGAACTCTTTGTTTTCCATTAAGCCTAACTAGTGAAAATAAAAACAAGAAACAAAAAGATGTAATTGCAGAATCTAAAGGAAATAACTCCGAGCACTCACACAGGAGGATGCGAGTACCTTTTACCTTACCTCCCCGGCAACGGTGCCAGAAAAGAGCTTGATGTCTACACACGCTTCTGTTCTTGTAGACAGTGTTGGGCCTCCAAGTGCAGAGGTTTGTAGAGCAGCAGCAAGTTTCCCTTAAGTGGATCACCCAAGGTTTATCGAACTCAGGGAGGAAGAGGTCAAAGCTATCCCTCTCAAGCAACCCTGCAATTATGATACAGAAAGTCTCTTGTGTCCCCAACACACCCAATACACTTGTCAGATGTATAGGTGCACTAGTTCGGCGAAGAGATAGCGAAATACAAGTGGTAGTGATGATTATGAGTAGCAAATGCAATCTGGAATAAAAATGGCAGCAAGCAAACATATAACAAACAACAAGTAAACGATGTGCTAAGCTTGGAAACAAGGCCTAGGGATTATACTTTCACTAGTGGACACACTCCCAACAAATATAACATGATTGAACAAATAAACAACTTCTCTTCACTATGGTACTCTGAATTACTCTCCTATTGAATAACACTAATCATTGCGTAGTGGCTACAGAAGCACCCCTTAAAGTTCATCAAGTACTTGACAAACACCACTCATAGAGATATCCAAATCAAAGCACAACTCAAGATAGATATTATTGCAACTTAGACCAAGTACTAACACGGTGCACACACTGTCAACATTACACCATGAAAGGAGGAATAGATCACTTCAATACTATCATAGCGATAATTATTCTCATAATCCATAAGAGATCACAATTGTAGCCTAGACCAAGTACCACCATGATGCATGCACTGTCACCGTTACACCATGGCAGGAGGAATAGATTACTTTAATAATACCACTAGAGTACACATAATATCTAAATAATAATATCTACTTGTTCAACATGATACAAAGCTCACGATCACATAAAGATCACATCATGGGAGAGAGAGGTGAACCACATAGCTACCGGTAGAGCCCTCAGCCCGGGGATGAACTACTCCCTCCTCATCATA
Source organism: Dactylis glomerata (assembly GCA_007115705.1). Taxonomy (NCBI): domain Eukaryota; kingdom Viridiplantae; phylum Streptophyta; class Magnoliopsida; order Poales; family Poaceae; genus Dactylis; species Dactylis glomerata. The sequence continues at coordinate 1,909,101 of QXEO01000533.1, read as the reverse complement.
GGAGACAGCAAGATTGATGGAGATGGCGGTGAGGTCGATGGAGACGGCGGAGACGGCGATGGAGATCGATGGAGATGGCTCCGGGGGCACTTTCCCGTCCCGGCAGGGTGCCGGAACAGAGACTTCTGTCCCCCGAAATTCGTCGGCGGCGGCAGCGGAGCTACGGAACTCTTTCTGGAAAATTGCCGATTCCCCTAGGGTTTTCCGTCCCGAGGCTTTATATAGGCGAAGGGGCGTCGTCAGGGGGTAGCCAGGGGCTCCTCACACCAGGGTGGCGCGGCCAGGGCCTGGGCCGCGCCACCTATGTGTGAGGGCGGCCTCTGGCCCCCCTCCGGCTCTCTTTCAGTCTTCGGGAAGCTTCCGGGAAAAATAAGACTTCTGGAACTTGTTTCGTCCAATTCCGAGAATATTTCCTGTGTAGTTTTTCTGAAACACAAAAATAGCAGAAAACAGGGAACTGGCACTGTGGCATCTTGTCAATAGGTTAGTCCCGGAAATCGCATAAAAATGCCACGAAGTGTAACGAAACACAAGGCAAATGGTGTAAAAACAAGCATGGAGCATCAAAAATTATGGATACGTTGGAGACGTATCACCAGTAGTCAATGCCCGGTGAACCTCAGCAAAATGGCGTAGCTGAGCGTCGAAAACACACACTTATGAATATAGTGCAAAGTACGCTTGATCATGCAAGTTTGCCAGTAAGCCTATGGAGGGAGGCATTAACTACGACCACACATGCTTTAAATCTTGCTCCTACTAAGTCAGCACCGAACACACATTACAAGATGTGTGGACGGGAAAGACACCAGAGCTTGAATTATTTACGTGTATGGGGCTGTCCAGTTGAAGCTAAAGTGTTCAATCCACAACTAAAGAAGTTAGATCTAAAAATAGTTAGTTGTTTCTTTATTGGATACCCTCATAGGGGAAAGGGATATCGCTTCTATTTTCAGGCCAGACCACAAAGATTGTAGAAACCCGACATGTGGTATTTTTTGAGCATTATGATGTTGATGTATTAATGAAGATTGATCTTGAACAAAATCGAGTGTGTGCTCCATGCCTGACTATCCAAGAGATTGTTCTTTCAATACGAAGGAGAGTGACATCTCATGATGGTCTTGAATCTAATAGTTCAGGTCCTCACTAATGGTGATCCTAAAACTAATGATAATGAAAACGAAGAGGATCACCAGTCCAAAAATGAAAATCCTCAAAATAATGATGCTTCTCCACCACCACCTCCTATGACAAGACCACATCGAGAAAGAAGGAAAGCCATCTCAGATAATTATACCAAGTGGTAGGTCGCCATGGAAGACGAGTTGATATCAATGGGCTCAAATGATGTTTGGGACTTAGTAGAAAATTCCACTGGTGCTAAAAGAGTAGGCTACAAATGGGTCTACAAAATAAAGTATGACTCCAAAGGGAATGTTGAAAGGTTCAAAGCAAGACTTATGGGAAAAGGTTTAACACAAAGTGAAGGAATCAATTATAATTAAACCTTCTCTCCTATGTCATCTAAAGAATCTTTTAGGATTGTCATGGCTCTAGTAGCTCATTTTGACCTAGAATTGCATCAAATGGACGTTAAGACAACATCTCTAAATGCTGACCTTAAAGATGTTTATATGAATTAGACAAAAAGTTTTGTCGTGGAAGGCAAGGACATTTGGCATGTCGACTGAAGAAATCCATCTATAGCTTGAAGCAAAGCTTCAAGACAGTGGTACCTCAAGTTCGACAAGATTACTAGAACTTTTGGTTTCACGAAAAATGTTGTGGACAACTGCATTTATGTCAATTTTAATGGTAGTAGGTTCACAACATTAGTCCTGTATGTGGATGACATATCATTGGCCTACAGCGATAAGGATATGCTGCACGAGACCAAAAAATTTTGTCTTCCAATTTTCATATGAAATATATCGGTGAAGCCTTATATGTTCTTGGCATAGAGATTCATCGAGATAGGTCTAAAGGTGTGTTGAGACTATCACAGAAGTCATACTTTGAGCGAGTACCAAAGAAATATAATATGCATAAGTTTTCAGGCTTACCTGCTCCTATAGTAAGGTAGATAAGTTTGGGGCATTTCAATGTCCAAGGAACCAAATTGAAACTGATCAGATAAAGTCGGTTCCTTATGCTTCAGCTATAAGAAGCATCATGTATACACAAGTATGTACGTGCCCTCACTTAGCTTTTGTTACCAATGCTTGACACATTCCAATCAAATCAAGGATTAGACCACTGGAAGGCCGCAAAGAAAGTTGTGCGTTATATACAAGGCACAGAAGATTTCATGCTTACATATAGAAGAACCTAGAAGTTGTTGGTTATTTAGATGCTAATTTTTGCCGGTTGTGTGGACAGTAAGAAATCCACGTCAGGTTATATATTCACACTTGCCAAAGGAGCCATGTCGTGGAAAAGCTCCAAATAAACAATAACTTCTTCATCCACGATGCAAGCAAAATTTATAGCATGTTATGAGGCCACTGGGCAGGCTGTATGGCTAAAGAATTTTATTCCAAGGCTTAAAGTGGTTGACAGCATTTCAAGACCACATGTGTTGTACTGCGATAATGACCCACAGTTTTCTATCCAAGTAACAACAAGTCAAGTGCTGCCAGGCACATTGACATTAAGTAGTGAAAGATAAAATCCAGGATCATACAATTGATGTTAAACATATAAGTACGACTTGTATGCTTGCAGATCCACTAACAAAAGGCTTACCACCCAGTATTTTTGTGAGCATGTTGCCGGCATGGGATTACTGGAAGCTTGTGATTCTAGAATAAAGGGACCACTAAAAGAAGCACTCCCAATAAGTGAAATCTAATCCATTTCGAAATAAGCTAGTATGCCATAAGTGTTGAGTTTCAATGGCATTTCATTAGCTATTGTAATCCCTCATTTTGATACACATTATTCCTATGGAGAATGGGAGAATGAAGTTAAACCTAACGATCAAGGGGGGGAATGTTGGTTGATACATTTTATAATAGATAAAAATAGAGGGTCAAAATTTAACGTTAAGATTAAAAGGGGGCCCACAGGATTCCCCATACGTGACTTCCTCATACGCTAACGAAACGCCCTGATCGAGAGCACCCTAACCTAACCAACTCCTGGTTCTGGCCCCTGTTACATGCGCATCTAAAAAGAGGAGAGCTCAACGGCTAGCGATCTACAGGTTAGCGCTTAGCCTCGCAGCTCTCCTGAATTCCTAAGACTACTCCAATCGTAGCCTCCATAGAAGCAATAGAAAGGCCGGAACCTCGTCGTCTTGTTCCAGGACAGTGCCGGTGGAGACCCGAGGGGATCCGCACCATCACCAGATCATCATCAACACCGTTGCACCAAGGCTGCATCAAGTAGGTGACGATGACAACTCCAATGTCCTGTAACGAACCTAAATCTCTCTTTTATGTTCAGTTTGGTGTTCTAGTTGCTTCCATTGTTTGATCTCAGTGGCCTACGCATTAAGATAGACCTAAAAACTGTATCGAGCAAGTGTTTGAAAGCACATTAGTCCTGCGATATGTTGATAAGTTTTCTATTTATAATAAACATCTCCATCCTTTTTATCCACTAAATCAGCATACAACAATCAACGTCTCAAGTTGGTTCTATATGTAAATTTTAAACAGAAACTGTATGTATAACTTGAACATTAAAAATTGCACTAACATTTTACTAAAATGGCACAATTTCAAAGGGTGGAAAATTTAGGCATTTTAGGTGATTGAGATTTTTTTAAAAAATTAGGCAACTGAAAATTAGTGAAGTGTACGGTTACATAATGTACTTACAAAGGCTCCACTAAGCTTGTCAACCATCCAATCCTTAGGGGGATTGAGCCTCTTCACATGCTTCTTCAGACCCCTCGCCTGAAGAAGAAAAAGAAAAAAAGGAAAAATCTAGCATTCCCCCGAGCACGTGAAAATGTATACCAAGTGTTTTCTTGATAATGTTCCTTATTTTTCCAATGTGCTATGTTATTAGGTGATGAAATGGTTTAGAAAACCATCACCAAGTACAACAATCCACATATAATTGCTTAATTGCAGATAAATCACTTCGTATTGCCCTTTGAGACCTTACCAGATGATTAAACAACACAAGAGGCGGTAACTAAGGAAATGCTGAAGCGCCACTCATATAGACAGCAGTATGTTATTCAGAATAGCATAGAAGTGTCAACCAAATGCAACAATAGAAAAAGGTCCTAAAGCTGACCACCGCGCGCTTTCTAACTGGGCAAGACTGCTTTGGAAATTCACCAGAGCAACCGAGATTATAAGTAACTCGTAAAAGAAAGAAAAGTGTGCATTCCATGTAAGACATAATCAAACGATATCAGAATTGAATTGGCTCAGACTGAAGTTTTAAGGTGGAGACCGGGAAAAATCAGGACCTCGTGTTAGAAGATCCATGCATAGACCGTGAACTGCAGCAATCAAAATGGCCGAAAAGTGTGCATTCCATGTAAGACATAATCCAAACGATATCAGAATTGAATTGGCTCAAACTGAAGTTTTAAGGTGTGGAGACCGGAAAAAATTAGGACCTCCTGTTAGAAGATATCGATCCATGCATAGACCGTGAACTGCAGCAATCAAAATGGCCCATTACTAGCTCTACATGTAGATCAAAATGGCAGAAAAGATCCGACTCTACAGAAATGTAATTCAGTAACCGTGATTTCCGATAGTTATGCAATTTGGCACGGTTCGCTCTGCGTGTAGCTCAAAATGAAAAGGAAGAACGCCAGTGACGCTTCCTTTGATCGAATGATCGAATCATACAGAAGTTCTGTAACAGAACAAAATCGGGCACAGCAGAAAGAACAGAACAAAATGGCAGGAGCTTCTCGCGTGCGACGCCGTGGTGGAGGAGGTTGGGTCGAGGCGGCGGAGATAAAACCTAGGTGGGGTGACGGCGTTGGAATGGAGCCTAGGTGAGGTGCTTTTTTTTTTGAAAATCAATACCACGTATATTTATCTCCACTAATATAAAAAGGCAAAGACTGTCAGATCCGGAGGATCTGGACCGCACATCTCGCCTAATCCAACGCTAAACAGGGACTGATGTTGTATGACGAACCATTAGCCTTAACCACGATCCCCATCTGCCAACGAAAGAAAAAAAAAACAAATCCCACCGCCTGGCAACCGTTGTGATGCACGACGCACGCCGCACTCCAGACTGGTCCACATTTTGCTCGACGCCTCCGTCCCACGCACGCCGCCATCAACCGCCATCCCATGCCAGAGCTCGACGACGGACGAGTCGTCCCATGCACGCCGCTGGCAACACGCGCTCACCGCCGAGACGCGCTCGCCGCCCACACCGACAAGCGCCCACCCGCGCTTCGACGTTGTTTGCTTCGCCACCTCCGACGCCATGAGCGCTTCGACGCCATGATTTTCGCCGCCTCCGACGCCCCGCGCAGCCGCGGGCGCTTCGATGCCGTGAGCTTCGCCGCTGACGACGGCCCGCGCAGGCATGCTTCGCTGGCGCCGACTTCGCCGCCGCCGCCCCACGCACGCCGCCGTTCTCTGCTCGACGCCTCGGTCAACCGTCGCCGCACTCCATATCACGGCGCCATACTCTGCTCGAAGTCGTCGACACGCGTTCGACCGCCACCGACACACGTCGCCACTGACACGCGCTTCGCGGCCGCGCCATTCATGCCGCCGACGCCCCGCGCAGACGCGCACTCGCTGCCGCCGACACATCGCAGCAGCAGCTCAACTTCAGCTACAACATCACCGGCGAGGTAGGTACATACTTCAGTAAAATACGTGGCGTCGGTGAACTTGATAGACTCCCCTGTTGTATGTATGTGCTTAATTGACAGTTTGCGGGGATTAGTTTCTTGGAAACAATCGTAGGCTATTGCGACCTGAAATTAGTTTCATGATTGAGATAGGATTCAGAGTTTTCCCCTTCTACCTAAGTTTCTGAAGGTTGCAATTATTGTGGATCTGACCAGTTGCATAGAGAGAGCTACAAGAATACTATCATTCTGGTAGCCAATATCTATTCCACCTGCTTTCTCTGTTCCATTCATTCATTGTTGTGGTCACAGTGCAAATTACCAACTCCACTGAAAATAATGTGTTTTTCATGTATTGTCATACAGTTGGCATTTCTAATACCTTTTGGACATATCTACATATTACATAGGTTTCTCATATATTGTATAATGTGGCTGCTTTTAGATTGACTTGATAATGGACAATTCTTCACAACCATCAGCGGGGCGTTCCCCATTTAAAGACATAACAAACACAGTGACTGATGGAGCTGCAAATGTCGAAAATGGGCCACCAAGTCGCCGAGGCAGGTATGCTCTCATGTCTGATGAGAGAAAACAAGAATACCTAGAGAACCAGCATATAGCTCGCCAACAAAAAGGCTGCAACTGTCTCTGATATTTCAGGAAAACCTTGATCGACCGGACAAGGGTGGTATGCCCGGTTGACAGATGAAAAGAAGGCAGAATACCTCAAAAAGCTGCGTATATCACGCAAACAGAAGAAAATGGCAGCATTCGGCATGAATTTCGAGGAACCTGGATCAAACCCACCAAGAATGACACCTGTTAAACTCTATGTTATTTGTGAATTTAGATGATATCACTGATGATACCATCATTTGATTTTTTTCTTTATTGTAGATACGGTTCATATGGGCTCGGCCAAACCTGCATCACTCAACAAGTTCAAACGCGTAATAAGGTGTATATAAGACTCACATTTTAATAGATTCTCCATGATGTGTACTTCTGATATCATAATATTATCATGCCACATTGTAGGTATGGTGCATATGGCGTCAGGGCAAAGCAGCATAACAGAGATAATGGGGATGCCAAGTACACAAAGTATACTACGCATATGCGTGAATTTGAATGCACCACGTATGTTTAATAATAGTCTATAGACAGAATTTTATATATGCACTTCTGAATATGCTAATGCCCCAACATAGGTACCAAGAATGCCGGTTCGGGACAGACCAACAGTCCAGAGCACATAGGAACGCCATGTACATTTGGTATACTGCGCAGCACAGCGATTCTAAATGGGCCACTTCTCACTTTTAAATAAAGTAATAATTGATTCTCTGTGTGTACAGGAAGCGACAATACAATGTTGGTCAATCAGGTCACATCTTCATTCAGTGGAAATCAGTTAGGAAACGACGATGATAGCTAGCTTCGAAGGAATGATGCTTTCAAGTGACCTACAAGATTTTCGAATCGGTCATCGTCCATACCTGCCACTACCTCTAAGGGTGAGCATGTAAACATGTGCAGTAGAACACAAACGACACTCTCAGGGTGCTCCTTTCAAATGTCAGGTAGTGAATTATATTCTGACATGATACTTAACTGTCCTGAGCCTTCTCAATATGTTCATCCTGCATGTTAAATTGGTTTCAGTTGGGCAATGGTGCTTTTTTTACTCAGTTTGGGTACGTATGTTTATGTGCAAATTTTGGCAAGAATAATACTACAGTTGATGTTTAATTTTGACTCAGTGCTTGATCATTCAGCTATCTGATAGATATTTTTTTACTCAGTGAATTTCTATAAGAGTATTGGATGATTTCTAAGCTGACATGATTTCAAATTTGTGTACTTCAGTTTGACCTGAATTGCTACAGCCTGGTCTGGTAATTAAATATAGATGTCATGAAGATGTTCTGATATCCTGGTATAGCATCTCTGGTCAGAAGATATACATATAGACTGACTAATTTTCAAGTAGTTTTCTTGCACATCCATCAATTATTTGTGTGTTGGTTTGAAGTTTGAACTGAAGCACTGACAGTAGCACATTCTTTGGATAGATTATGAAAAAATAGGCACCATGATACCCAGAATGTATATTTTGACCTGATAGGTTGTCTTGCTATTTGATTTAATATTTAAAATATTACAATCAACAATATAATGATTTTTGAATTTGTCACATATTGCAGCTACAAAATTAATTTTCTTATGCTCGGCAGTCCAAGGTCTCATACAAGTTATCTTCTGTGTCCCAAGGAACACATGAGAAGTGTGATCCCTGTAAGAATATTGTGCACCCGTTGAAGAAGGTAAAAATGGTCTCAAATAAGTTATCTTTTGTGTTCTGTGGAACTCACAGAAGTGTGTTGCATGTAATAAGATTGTGTATCCATTGGAGAAGGTAGAAATATTCCCTTTTAACAATCATACAATTTTGATATATGGTTGTTGGTCTGCCAGACTACTCCAGCTTGGTGCATACTTTTGGAAAGGATAGATCTAATGCCACACTTATAACCGAGTAGAGAATCAGCATAAGCCACAATTGTGAGAGCCATGAGTAGGAAACATCACCCTAATGTTGAAACTTTTTTTTATATTTTGTGACACAACTTTGGAACTGGTTCTTTTCCCCTATTTTGTAAATCATCATGAAGCAACATAATACATATTTATTTATTTGATTTCCTACTCTGAATTTTTCATGGAGTAAAAGCAAATAGCATGAGAAGGACAATTTTAGAGTAATGAATAATTGACTGGGATATATTTCACTTTACTAGATGAGAAGGGATCCTGTAGTATCTTATTTGTGTGCGTCATTAACCAGAGATGTCACTTTTCGTATGTGGACGTACGATACATGAATAATAATAATTATAAAGAATCTGCTTCCTTGTACTAGAGAAGAAGAGATCAACACACTAAAATATTTTTTATATGCGCAGATCAAAGAAACCTAGAAAGCATTGCATGATTTTGTATCACTAAAATATTATAAGTACATATCATCATTATTAGCTTGAAAAATGAAGCGATTATGTACAATACTTTTGTGCGTTAGTTAATACGTGCATGTGCACGTACACGATTACTAGTAGCAACAAATAGTACATGGTAGAGTTACACAAGCTATCTTTGACGATTACAAAATAAAGTCTAAAAGAAACTAGCAAATCTTTGAGGTCTTGAAATTCTTTCTTCTTTCATGACACAATCTTGTACTTTTCTGAAGGCAGCCCAAGATAGATACCAAACCATAAACCTGTAAATACCAATGGAGATTCTCCCATAATTTTAATTTGAGCCGCAATGCCAAGGCTACGTGCACGCGCGCAACCATTGAAGTAGTCAATCCATATCGGTAAGAGTACCAACACCAGTATGTCAGGGCAAAATAACCGGACAACTTGATCGATGTCGCTGGGGAGTCGAGGGTACGAATCACCATTATCAAGGATGTAGCCGCCGGGACAAATACTGTGAGGATAATTCTCCTCGCGGCAACCAAGAGAAAAGATCCAAAATCGATCTGGCGAAGCAAGATCTGAAGGACCATACCTAAAGGAGTTTAATCTTTCAACACCACCATTGACGCCGGGAGGAAGATCGCGTCGTCGATCGAAGGGTCGGAGATCAATTATTGTCGATGATGCCATCTTCATTGACAGAGGCCACAAGAAGATGGCTACTAAGCCCTAATCTAATCTTGTAAAAAGACTACTTTTATCAAAACCTCCACTCATAGATCAGGTTCATGATACGTCTCAAACGTATCTATAATTTTTGATGCTCCATGCTTGTTTTTACACCATTTGCCTTGTGTTTCGTTACACTTCGTGGCATTTTTATGCGATTTCTGGAACTAACCTATTGATAAGATGCCATAGTGTCAGTTCCCTGTTTTTTGCTGTTTTTGTGTTTCAGAAAAGCTACACAGGAAATATTCTCGGAATTGGACGAAACAAGTTTCAGAAGTCTTATTTTGCCCGGAAGCTTCCAGAGATCCGAAAGAGAGCCGGAGGGGGGCCAGAGGCCGCCCTCACACATAGGTGGCGCGGCCCAGGCCCTGGCCGCGCCACCCTGGTGTGAGGAGCCCCTGGCTGCCCCCTAATGACGCCCCTTCGCCTATAAGAAGCCTCGGGACGGAAAACCCTAAGGGAGTCGACGAAATTTCCAGAACAGTTCCGCATCGTCGCCGCCGTCGCTGACGAATTTCGGGGGACAGAAGTCTCTGTTCTGGCACCCTGCCGGGATGTGCCCCCGGAGCCATCTCCATCGGTCTCCATCGTCGTCTCCGCCGTCTCCATCGACCTCACCGCCATCTCCATCAACCTTGCTGTCTCCTATGATGAGGAGGGAGTAGTTCATCCCCGGGGCTGAGGGTTCTAACGGTAGCTATGTGGTTCACCTTTCTCTCCCATGATGTGATCTTTATGTGATCGTGAGCTTTGTATCATGTTGAATAAGTAGATGTTATTATTCAGATATTATGTGTACTCTAGTGGTGTTATTAAAGTAATCTATTCCTCCTGCCATGGTGTAACGGTGATAGTGCGTGCATCATGGTGGTACTTGGTCTAGGCTATGATTGTGATCTCTTGTGGATTATGAGAATAATTATTACTATGATAGTATTGAAGTGATCTATTCCTCCTTTCATGGTGTAATGTTGACAGTGTGTGCACCGTGTTAGTACTTGGTCTAAGTTGCAATAATATCTATCTTGAGTTGTGCTTTGATTTGGATATCTCTATGAGTGGTGTTTGTCAAGTACTTGATGAACTTTAAGGGGTGCTTCTGTAGCCACTACACAATGATTAGTGTTATTCAATAGGAGAGTAATTCAGAGTACCATAGTGGAGAGAAGTTGTTTATTTGTTTAATCATGTTATATTGTTGGGAGTGTGACCACTAGTGAAAGTATGATCCCTAGGCCTTGTTTCCAAGCATTGCACACCGTTTACTTGCTGTTTTGTTACATGTTTGCTCGCAGCGATATTTGTTTCACATCACGTTTGCTACTTATAATCATCTATACCACTTGTATTTCACTATCTCTTCGCCGAACTAGTGCACCTATACATCTGACAAGTGTATTGGGTGTGTTGGGGACACAAGAGACTTTCTGTATCGTAATTGCAGGGTTGCTTGAGAGGGATAGCTTTGACCTCTTCCTCCCTGAGTTCGATAAACCTTGGGTGATCCACTTAAGGGAAACTTGCTGCTGCTCTACAAACCTCTGCACTTGGAGGCCCAACACTATCTACAAGAACAGAAGCGTGTGTAGACATCAAGCTCTTTTCTGGCGCCGTTGCCGGGGAGGTAAGGTAAAAGGTACTCGCATCCTCCTGTGTGAGTGCTCGGAGTTATTTCCTTTAGATTCTGCAATTACATCTTTTTGTTTCTTGTTTTGATTTTCACTAGTTAGGCTTAATGGAAAACAAAGAGTTCTTTAGTCTTTTTCCTGAGTTTAGATATGAAGTGCTTAAAGAGAAAATTGAAAAACCTTTGGAGCTTAATTTGCATGCTAATAGTGATGTTAGTATGAATGCTTTGAACACCGTTATTACTAATGCTATAGAAAAGTCTAAGCTTGGGGAAGCTGGTTTTGTTAAGCATGATATTTTTAGTTCCCCAGCTTTAGTGGAGAAAATTTGCTCTGATGATATTTTATCTCCCATATGTGATGTTCCTTCTTCTGATGATATGTTTGAAGAATATGCTTTGCGAAATAGTTGTTCTTTAGCTTGTGATGATACTAAACCTCTAGTTTATGATGGCTATGATGATGAGTATAATATTTTCAGTTCACCTACTATTGAGGATAAAATTAGTTATGATTACAATATGCCTCCTATTTTTGATGATTATGGTGATGAGAATAATTATTCTGTTGAATCTGCTCCTACTACTATTGTTCATGTGGGGAGTATTAATCCTTTTATGCATGTGGCTCATGATAGGGATGCTTTACGTGATAGTTATATTGTTAATACTATTCATGATGCTACTGAAAGTTATTATAAGAGAGGGAAATATGGTTTGATGGATCTCAACAATATTGAGTTTCCCCTCTTTATGTTGCAATTCTTGAAGTTGTACTTGTTTTGCCTTCCTATGCTTTTTGCTTTGCGCTTTTATGACTTGTCTCTTTAGAAGACTATTTTTCATAGGAAGTGGTTTAGATTTAAATGTGTTCCACATTTGCTTTTTGATGCTCTCTGTTGCTTCAAGTTCTTATATGGCGCCTTTGCTTCAAGCTCTTATATGGCGCCCACATGAGCATCTTTGCAAATTATTGCGCCTAGCTCAAAGGCGTTAAAGAAAAGCACTCTTGGGAGATAACCCAATGTTTTATTTCTAGTACTTTTTCTTTTATTTGAGTCTTGGAAGTTATTACTACTATAATAACCGCTCCTTATCCTTTTTATTTCGTTTTTGTGCCAAGAGAAGCCTCTAATTTGAGTAAGGTAAGATTTGGGGATGTTGCTGTCCTGAAACAGTTTTCGGTGCTGCACCGTAAAAATTCGTGAAAATTCTCTGTATATCTTTTGGACCTGCGATTTCTTGTGCATATGCCCCAGGTTATATCCAAACTTTAGTTAGTTCAACACTTTTTGATTTGAGCAACAGAAAACCCCTCAAAAATTCGACCTTTGTCAGTTGTTCTGTTTTGACAGATTTCGGCCAATATTTGTGTTTGCCGCTTTATCGCTTTCTTTTGAGTTCTTTTGATCACGGAACTTTTGGGGAAGTTGCTACAGTAGTATATGCTTAATATGTGGTGGTTTTTGGTTGAAACCTGAAGAAAAAAGAGGTTGATTATATGCTATGGTTACACTAACGTTGCTAATAGATTTGTGTTTAGTTTTGTATAAAGGAAGTTTTCAAGTGTAGGGATTGGAGAATGATGAGATGAGTTGAAGAATGGACAAAAGCTCAAGCTTGGGGATGCCCATGCATCACCCCAAGAAATATCCAAGAAGTACAAGCGTCAAAGCTTGGGGATGCCCCCGAGGCACCCCTTCTTCATCGGCAAAAATCAGGTCATCTTTCAAAACACTATTTTTATTGCTTCATGCACTATGTGTTTTTCTTGGAGCGTCAATTGTTTTAGTTTTCTGTATTAGTTTTGCTTTGTTTGCTGCAATAAATGTTTAGATCACACCATGTTTCTTTTTGAGGAGATGAACTCGTTTTTAATTGCCAAGAACACTCTAGTTTTCACTCTTATCGTTCAACGAGTATTCTCTTTTTCTGCTACTGCGTTTAGCCTTTGTTTTTCGCCTTGATTTTTGTTCAGACCTTGTCATATCTTTTCATCAAGGTGTATTTTTGCCTCTGATCTTTATTGGTTTTCATCAAAATAGGTGCTTAAAAAATTTCAAATGGTGTTGGAAAAGAGAAAAAGCTTTATGCAAAAAAGTGGTACAAGAAGGAGCTTGTGTAGACTGCGGCCGAGGCTTTTTCATGTCATGCTTGATGTCTTTTTGATAGTATGCTTAGTGGTTTTGCTGTAGCATGACTTGTCTCAAATAACTGAGATTGCTTAATGAGCCTTTGAAAAAATCATGCGTTGTTTTTATTGTTTGGAAGCATTATTTTGGTTTTCTCCTTGATGCTTTACTTGGGTTGACTTGGCGCATGCTCACACATGTTAGACTCATACAAAGTCGCCAAAAGCCTCTATGATCATTTAGTTTTTGACTTTTGATGCCATCTTATGTTTCTTTTAATGTCGCTTTGTCGCTTTGCATGATTATGGCCGTTATTGCTCTCTTAGTTGGTCGCTCCCAGTCTTTTGCTAGCCCTTATTTTGTAGTGAGTATGAGCTCTACTCGTGAATCCAACTCCCAAAAACCAAGTTTGCCATTGTGTCCACTATAAATTCCTATGCATGGTATTTGTAAGCCATTCCAAGTAAATTTTCATGTGCTACCTTTCAAAAAAAAAACCTTCAAAACACTTCTCGTTTTGTGACACTGTTTTCAGCTCATGGGGACGTAGTGGTCGGATTTGCTATCTTCCATATTGCTTATTCCAAAAAGAAAAAAAAAGAAAAAAAAGAAAGAAAAAAGGCACTCCTCCATGGAATGTGAATGTTGGTGGGCACCCGATGGAATCGGTTAGCCATGGTTTGAGAAAGGAAAAAAGGTGGGGAGGAGTGCCAAGCTTTATAAAAGAGCACAAAAGTGCCAATCTCTCTCTCAAAAACTTGCTTCATTTTTGTATGGAAGATAGTAAGAACCCCATTGCCAGTCGTTGACAAAGACAACCACCTCTCAAAATCCAATTTTTATCTCTGTTTTACAAATGAAAAGCTCTAGCACATGTTTAATCACTGCTTCCCTCTGCGAAGGGCCTTTCTTTTACTTTTATGTTGAGTCACCACCTTCTATCTTTATGCACCATTAAGAGAGCATAGTTGTCATTCTGAGTATAATGTGCATTGTCCCAAAGTTTTCATTGATTGACTCATGATCATGGTTTCACTTGTTCTCAAATTATTTGTATCTAGTCGCCCTCTTAAACTTGAAGGTGTCCTATGCATTTATGTTTTGCTCTCTTTGAAGGACAAGCTGAAAACCATTTGTATGTTTTTCCTTATGATTTAAACACACGTTTGACTTTCATTGTTTCATTTTCATGATCTTTTGTTTATGTTCATTTGCATGTTTATAACATGGTTGCTAAGTTCTTATTATCAAGATTATATCTTTCATGCCCATGTTTTAAGTTCCTTTGATCTCAGCTCACAATGCTTACATATATGATCAAGATTGTGTAGGTGCATGTCACCTCAAAAATTATTTCTTTTGTTATCACTTACCTACTCGAGGACGAGCAGGAGTTAAGCTTGGGGATGCTGATACGTCTCAAACGTATCTATAATTTTTGATGCTCCATGCTTGTTTTTACACCATTTGCCTTGTGTTTCGTTACACTTCGTGGCATTTTTATGCGATTTCTGGAACTAACCTATTGACAAGATGCCACAGTGCCAGTTCCCTATTTTTTGCTGTTTTTGTGTTTCAGAAAAGCTACACAGGAAATATTCTCGGAATTGGACGAAACAAGTTCCAGAAGTCTTATTTTGCCCGGAAGCTTCCAGAGATCCGAAAGAGAGCCGGAGGGGGGCCAGAGGCCGCCCTCACACATAGGTGGCGCGGCCCAGGCCCTGGCCGTGCCACCCTGGTGTGAGGAGCCCCTGGCTGCCACCTGATGACGCCCCTTCGCCTATAAGAAGCCTCGGGACGGAAAACCCTAAGGGAGTCGACGAAATTTCCAGAACAGTTCCGCATCGCCGCCGCCGTCGCTGATGAATTTCGGGGGACAGAAGTCTCTGTTCCGGCACCCTGCCGGGACAGGGAAGTGCCCCCGGAGCCATCTCCATCGGTCTCCATCGCCGTCTCCACCGTCTCCATCGACCTCACCGCCATCTCCATCAACCTTGCTGTCTCCTATGATGAGGAGGGAGTAGTTCATCCCCGGGGCTGAGGGCTCTACCGGTAGCTATGTGGTTCACCTTTCTCTCCCATGATGTGATCTTTATGTGATCGTGAGCTTTGTATCATGTTGAACAAGTAGATGTTATTATTCAGATATTATGTGTACTCTAGTGGTGATTGTTAAAGTAATCTATTCCTCCTGCCATGGTGTAACAGTGAAAGTGCGTGCATCATGGTGGTACTTGGTCTAGGCTATGATTGTGATCTCTTGTGGATTATGAGAATAATTATTACTATGATAGTATTGAAGTGATCTATTCCTCCTTTCATGGTGTAATGTTGACAGTGTGTGCACCGTGTTAGTACTTGGTCTAAGTTGAAATAATATCTATCTTGAGTTGTGCTTTGATTTGGATATCTCTATGAGTGGTGTTTGTCAAGTACTTGATGAACTTTAAGGGGTGCTTCTGTAGCCACTACACAATGATTAGTGTTATTCAATAGGGGAGTAATTCAGAGTACCATAGTGGAGAGAAGTTGTTTATTTGTTCAATCATGTTATATTGTTGGGAGTGTGACCACTAGTGAAAGTACGATCCCTAGGCCTTGTTTCCAAGCATTGCACACCGTTTACTTGCTGTTTTGTTACATGTTTGCTCGCAGCGATATTTGTTTCACATCACGTTTGCTACTTATAATCATCTATACCACTTGTATTTCACTATCTCTTCGCCGAACTAGTGCACCTATACATCTGACAAGTGTATTGGGTGTGTTGGGGACACAAGAGACTTTCTGTATCGTAATTGCAGGGTTGCTTGAGAGGGATAGCTTTGACCTCTTACTCCCTGAGTTCGATAAACCTTGGGTGATCCACTTAAGGGAAACTTGCTGCTGCTCTACAAACCTCTGCACTTGGAGGCCCAACACTGTCTACAAGAACAGAAGCGTCTGTAGACTGAAGGAAATGTGCCCTAGAGGCAATAATAATATTGTTATTATCATATTTCTTGTTCATGATAATGTTTATACTCCATGCTATAATTGTATTAAGCGGAAACATTAATACTTGTGTGGTTTATGAACAACACCGTATCCCTAGTACGCCTCTATGGACTAGCTCATTGATTAATGATGGTTAAGGTTTCCTAACCATAGACATGAGTTGTCGATTAATAATGAGGTCATGTCATTAGGAGAATGATGTGATGGACAGACCCAAATAAAGCAGAGCAATTAGATCGTGTCATCGTGTTCATCTTTGCGAAGCTTTTCCTATGTCAAGTATTGTATTCCTTAGACCATGAGATAATACAACTCCCTAGTATCGGAAGAAAGCTTTGAAGTCATCAAACGTCATCCTATGTGAGGGTGATAATAAAGGTGTCTCTCAGGTGATCGGAAAGTACTTGTTGGGTTGTATGTATCGAGATGGAATTTGTCCCTCCCGAGTCGGAGAGATATACTTCGGGCCCACTCGGTAATCGATATCAATACCGCTTGCAAGCATGTGGTTAAGGAGTTAATCACAAAGTGATATCGGATTACGGAACGAGTAAAGTACTTGCTGTGAACGAGATTGAACTAGGTATGGCGATACCGACGATCAAATCTCGGGCGAGTAAAATATCGTGTGACGAAGGGAATACATATACGGGATTAATTGAATCCTGACATCGTGGTTCATTCGATATGATCATCGATGAATATGTGGGAGTCAATATGGGTTTCCAGATCCCGCTATTGATTATTGATAGAAGATCATGTCTGCATATTCTCGAACCCGTAGGGTCACACACTTAACGTGCATCGACGCTAGGATAGAATGGATAATTGGTTTATGAGTTTTAGTTCGGAGTCTCGGATGAGATCCAGGACGTCGCGAGAGGTTCCGGAATGGTCCGGAGAATAAGATTCATATAAAGGAAAGCAGTTTTTGGATTCCGGAAAGGTTTTGGAGTTTATCGGTATTGTACCGGAAGGTTCTAGAAGGTTCCGGAGTGGGACCAACGTGGGCCCACTTGACGGAGGCCTGCGTGGGCCTAAGGGGAAGTGCCCTGGCCGCCCTGGGCCAGGCGCACAAGGCCCCTAAGGCCCAGCCGGCCAGCCCAAGGGGAAACCCTAAGGGAGTCTTCAAAGAAGGAAGGGGGGGGAAACTTGCCCCCCACTCTTCCTACTCCAAGTCGGCTAGGGTTTGGGGAGAGGCCAAGCTGGCCTTGGCCGGCCACCCCTCTATATATAGGGGGGCAAGGGCGCAGCCCTCTCTCACCCCCTAACCCAAACCCCAGCCGCCAACTGCTGCCCTCCCTCTTTCTCTCTCGCGACTGCGCGTAGGCGAAGCCCTGCCGCAGAAACTCTCCACCATAAGCACCACGCCGTCGTGCTGCTGATCCAATCTATCTCTCCACCATACTTGCTGGACCAAGGAAGGAGGAGACGTCGCTGCACCGCACGTGTGCAACTCTCGGAGGCGCCGCCACTTGCGGCGTAGGATCGGATCGGATCGCGAGGAGGAGACGGCGAGTACGACTACGTCAACCACGTTCTATTGAACGTTTCCGCTGTGCGAATCTTCAAGGGTATGAAGATCTCATCTACCTCTCTCATTGATTACATCTCCTAGATTAGATCTTGGCTTTCTTGTTCGCATCCGTAGGAAATTTTTTGATTTACTGTGCTGCGAAACCCTTCAGTGGTATCAGAGCCAGGTCTATGCGTAGATGTGTTTCACGAGTAGAACGCAACATGCTTGTTGCGGGCGTTGATGTTTTCTGTTGCAAACCTCTTGTTATGTATTTCTTATGGCGCGGTATAGTGAGATCGAAGCGGTCCAGGCCAACTTTACGCGACCGCGTTCGCGAGACCGGCTCCGCACTTGACGTGTGGCTTGTTCCACACATGCGGCTGGTGGATGCCAGTTTCTCTCACTATAGTAGTCATGGGACTTACATCGGATGTTAGCAACCATAATATCACCGTTGTGGCTTTTCGTAGGTAAGAATCGTTCTTAGCTTGCTACTCCCATAAGCCACGTAAAACATGCAACAACAAAGTAGAGGCGTCTAACTTGTTTTTGCAGGGAGTGTTTTGTGATATGGTATGGCCCAAGACATGATGTGTATGAATTGAGATGTATGCGATGATCATGTTTTGTAATCTTTCACGACTTGCATGTCGATGAGTTCACAACCGGCAGGAGCCATATGGTTGTCTTTATAATTGTGTATGACCTGCGTGTCAACTTCTTATACGCCATGTAATAGCTTTACTTTATCGCTAAGTAGTTAGCAATAGTTGTAGTTGCTATTCGTGGTGGAGGCAATCATGGTGGAGTGATGGAGATCATGCCGGCGCGCACAAGATGGAGATCATGGCGCGGAGATTGGCTATACCATGTCACATAAAATTATATGCATGTGATGTTTATCTTTTTATGTATCTTATTATGCTTAGATCGCGACGGTAGCATTTTAAGATGATTCCTCACTTAAAGATCAAGATAAAATTGTGTTCTCCCCATGTATGCACCGTTGCGAAAGTTCGTCGTTTTGAAGCATCTCGTGATGATCGGGTGCTATAAACTCTACGTTCACATACAACGGGTGCAAGCCAGTTTTGCACACGCGAAAATACTTGGGTTTGACTTGACGAGCCTAGCATGTACAGACATGGCCTCGGAACACACGGACCGAAAGGTCAAGCATGAGTCATATGGATGATATGATCAACATGTTGATGTTCACCATTAAAGCTACATCATTCACGTGATGATCGGTCTCGGTGTAGTGAATTTGGATCATGCTTCACTAAACAACTTTGAGGGATGTTGAATTTAGTGGGAGTTCATTAGTAATTTGATTAACTTGAACTAATTATCTTGAACTAAATCTTGTTGTATTTGCATAAGTCGTTGTAGTCTTTGGCACCGTTTCCCACCGACACTTAGCTTAATTGAGTTAAAAGAACTATAGAATTCTGGATAATCACTTTTCGGTCTAGTGCCGTTTAGTTAGAATATCAAGACTAAAGATTAAGTCCTATTGCAAACTTTAGCAAACCTTGCTTGCTCCATACAATTTAATAAATTGTATTAATATAAGAGCAACGATTCAAGTTTAGTATCTAAAGATCATATGTTTGCCTTCATGATAAATTGATCTTCAAAATTGTTTGAGAATCAAAGTGATCATCGAGCTGAAAGAATTGTTTCAGAAACAATCAAGAAGTGAAAGATATTTGATATCTAAAACTTTGATTGTTTGCAAAAATAATGAAGTATAATTTAGTAAAAGAACATATGCTCATATTGTATGACTATATGTGAAGATTGAAGATGCTAGGCGTCCCGATCACCCAAAAGTTTGGGAAACTAATATTATACTTGCATTTGTCCTTAAGAGCTATAGTAGTTTCATCATGAAAGATGTCATGATAGGACGAATAAAAGGTATCGGCTAAATTGTTTTGCTATACCAAAAGAATACTAAAGAATGGAATCGGGAAGAATACCAATCATATGATGATGGCGATCCACTTCAAAGTGCAAAATCCAAGGCTATTAGTATTTGACTAACATCCTTTGGACTATGTGTCAAATGATTGATGCCACTATTGATGTCGATAGATTCTTCTAAAAAGGAGAGGAAATGCTAAATAGGATCTGCAAAATTATTTGGTAGAAAAAGGAAAAAGACTGGAATTGTCCAGCTCAGGTATATAAATGATATACATGTTATAGATGAATTCTTTTGCTCGTTAACAATGTAATTCTTGGGTATTCGATACTGATTTGTTGGTATGAAATGTCATACAAAGCAACACAATACAAGAAGTACAATGGCCTAAGTAACTAGTAAAAGAATATGGTAATGATGCATGTCGAGATACAAATAAAAGTGTTATTGTGCTTCTCGTCGACATCAAACCTAGCCTTCAAGATATTTCATGAACTTAATAATTGTTATCTTGTTCTGGTATTATGAGAACAATTGTTGTTCATGTCATTACCGTCTTCCATAATCGATGGATAGATTATTATAAATCTTGTTGGTGAAATAGACATTTATAACACTGATGCTAAAGGTCGCAAGACAAAACAAATTTCACTTATATGTGACACCGCCGTTTAAGTCATATTGGAAACAAAACATGAAAGAAATTCTATATTGATAGATTTTCGAGTCATTTGATTTTGAATTAATTGACGCTTGTGAGATTTTTCCTAAAGATGATTAAACTCCGTTCTTAGGCCATAGAAAGAACAAGCGACTAACTACATGGAGATCGTACATGTTGATGTATGTAGTTCATGTGTGAAGTCGAGCGTGGTGTATTTTCTATTTTATCAATGACTCGAATAGATGTATGGTATATCTACTTGATGAGATAGAAGTATGAAACAATTGAAATTGTTCAATTTATGAAGTGGAAATTATTGTAACAAGAAAAATTCAAGTTTTTATGATTGGATCATAAAGAAGAATATTTGAGTTACAAGTTTAGCAAACATCTAAGAGTTAGAGGAATAGTTCCACAAACTTGCATCATGATAAACACCATAGGAGTATGGAGTTTTCGATGGATGTAATCAAACCTTGTTTGACATGGTTAGATCAATGATGAAATAAAACTACCAATATAATTTGTGGATTATGCTTTAGAGACTACCGCTTTTCACTGAATAGAGTGCCATCATAATCTGCCGAAATGACACCATACAAGTTATAGTTGTCTTTTCTTGAATTTTGGTATGCAAGGCATATGTGTAAAATGTTTACAACCAAAATTGGATTAGTAAGTCTTTGTAGGTTATCCCAAAGAATGTCGATGGGTGTTCCTTCTGCCATAAACCCAATTAAAGGTGATAGTCACTGAAAGAAGTGAACTTCTTATGAAGGAGTTTTTCGCGAAAGGTTTAAGTGGGAGGAAGATAGAACTTGATGAGGTTATTGAATCTGAGCAAGATGATTGGAGTAGCGCAGCACCAGAATATGTTCTGGAAGCGGCAACTGTATTCATAGCTCACGCGTCTACAATATGTTGTAGTCATGGCATCGAAGTTGCTATTTAACCAAGTTGGTCGTAATCAAATAGCAAGATTTGAGGACGAGATATTATTAGATAATAGTAACCAACAATATACAAAGAAGCGGTGATGGGCCCTGACTTCGTCATATGAATTATTCTAGCAACAATTACATATAGAGATATGTTAGTTGAATAAACGAAACAACATTCCTCTACCGGAATGCACACCAAGGACGTGTACCTGACACGACCCAATGGGTTTTGTTAATTCAAAGGTTGCTAGATATGTATGCAAACTTCTATGGTAGAAGTAAGCATAGCGAAGTTGGAATCTTCAATGATGAAAATGTTAAAGTGTTAATTTCATCAAGATATTTGAAGATGCTTGTGTTTACAAGAAAGTAAGTGGGAGCGCGAAGACATATTTCTAATGCTTTATGTAGATGACATATCGTTCATTGGAAATTATGTGTTTTTCTTGATATTGTTAAGTTTTTCATTATAATTAGTTTTTGATGAAAGACTTAGGTAAAACCAGAATATTAAGCATCAATGTCTATACAGATAGATTGAGGCACTAATATAGTTTTGCCAGAGTACATAGATGAAATATTGAATTTATTCAATATGGAAACAATAAGAACGGTTCTTGTTGCATGGAAGAGGTTGGAGCAAGAATCAATTGTTTTGACACTTGATGAGTAAAACCACAAGAATGATTTTATCAATCTTGTATACCATGATATGTAGATCCAGATGTGTCCAATGCTCTAAAGGTTATAGCATTCATATGATGATCGTTGGACAATAGTAAAAGATATTCTTATGCACTTTCAAAGAAGTAAGAATATGTTCTGTATGCAGAAGTGACAAATGGTTCATTGCAATGAGTTACATTGGCTTTGTCACACATACAAGTAAAATTTTATCTCAATTTTTAAGCTATTTGTTTTGAGATTAGAAGGTGGCACAATAAGATGGAAGAAAGTTCCATGATGACTTGGATGAGTTCCAATGTTAATATTGTGGCGGACACTGCAACGAGGGCTAAGTATATAATCGTTTTAAGAAGCGGCATAAAAGATGCGAAGTGGATAGTGATAATCCAACTTATTTGTGGCACTGTCGTCCAGGTCATATTGGCATAAATGCATAAAGAAACTCCATTCTGATGGACTTTTGAAGTCTCTTGATTTTGAATCATTTGACACGTGCAAGCCATGCCTCATGGGCAAGATGATCAAAAACCCGTTCTCCGGAATAATGGAGCGAGCAACGGACTTATTGGAAATCATACATACCGATGTGTGCGGACCAATGAGTATTTTGACGCACGGTGGATATCGCTATTTTTAAAAGTGTGCTAGTACTATGTAGTTCTATTGTATGACAATAGTGACAACATAGTCTCGGCCAAGATACAAAGGTCTCACCAGAAGACCAAATTTATACGATGCCATCTCATGTCAAGATGAGTAATGCGTGATGACGCAAAAGATATGCAAATACAAACGGACCTGAAAGTGTCAGACCCGTAGATAAGGTTTACCACGTGCAACGCGTATGAGTAACACCGGAATGCCATAGGTGTTGAATGCGCAAGTATTAACTAGATTATTGACTCTAGTGCAAGTGGGAGACTGAAGGAAATATGCCCTAGAGGCAATAATAATATTGTTATTATCATATTTCTTGTTCATGATAATGTTTATACTCCATGCTATAATTGTATTAAGCGGAAACATTAATACTTGTGTGGTTTATGAACAACACCGTATCCCTAGTACGCCTCTATGGACTAGCTCATTGATTAATGATGGTTAAGGTTTCCTAACCATAGACATGAGTTGTCGATTAATAATGAGGTCATGTCATTAGGAGAATGATGTGATGGACAGACCCAAATAAAGCAGAGCAATTAGATCGTGTCATCGTGTTCATCTTTGCGAAGCTTTTCCTATGTCAAGTATTGTATTCCTTAGACCATGAGATAATACAACTCCCTAGTATCGGAAGAAAGCTTTGAAGTCATCAAACGTCATCCTATGTGAGGGTGATAATAAAGGTGTCTCTCAGGTGATCGGAAAGTACTTGTTGGGTTGTATGTATCGAGATGGAATTTGTCCCTCCCGAGTCGGAGAGATATACTTCGGGCCCACTCGGTAATCGATATCAATACCGCTTGCAAGCATGTGGTTAAGGAGTTAATCACAAAGTGATATCGGATTACGGAACGAGTAAAGTACTTGTTGTGAACGAGATTGAACTAGGTATGGCGATACCGACGATCAAATCTCGGGCGAGTAAAATATCGTGTGACGAAGGGAATACATATACGGGATTAATTGAATCCTGACATCGTGGTTCATTCGATATGATCATCGATGAATATGTGGGAGTCAATATGGGTTTCCAGATCCCGCTATTGATTATTGATAGAAGATCATGTCTGCATATTCTCGAACACGTAGGGTCACACACTTAACGTGCATCGACGCTATGATAGAATGGATAATTGGTTTATGAGTTTTAGTTCGGAGTCTCGGATGAGATCCAGGACGTCACGAGAGGTTCCGGAATGGTCCGGAGAATAAGATTCATATAAAGGAAAGCAGTTTTTGGATTCCGGAAAGGTTTCGGAGTTTATCGGTATTGTACCGGAAGGTTCTAGAAGGTTCCGGAGTGGGACCAACGTGGGCCCACTTGACGGAGGCCTGCGTGGGCCTAAGGGGAAGTGCCCTGGCCGCCCTGGGCCAGGCGCACAAGGCCCCTAAGGCCCAGCCGGCCAGCCCAAGGGGAAACCCTAAGGGAGTCTTCAAAGAAGGAAGGGGGGGAAACTTGCCCCCCACTCTTCCTACTCCAAGTCGGCTAGGGTTTGGGGAGAGGCCAAGCTGGCCTTGGCCGGCCACCCCTCTATATATAGGGGGGCAAGGGCGCAGCCCTCTCTCACCCCCTAACCCAAACCCTAGCCGCCAACTGCTGCCCTCCCTCTTTCTCTCTCGCGACTGCGCGTAGGCGAAGCCCTGCCGCAGAAACTCTCCACCATAAGCACCACGCCGTCGTGCTGCTGATCCAATCTATCTCTCCACCATACTTGCTGGACCAAGGAAGGAGGAGACGTCGCTGCACCGCACGTGTGCAACTCTCGGAGGCGCCGCCACTTGCGGCGTAGGATCGGATCGGATCGCGAGGAGGAGACGGCGAGTACGACTACGTCAACCATGTTCTATTGAACGTTTCCGCTGTGCGAATCTTCAAGGGTATGAAGATCTCATCTACCTCTCTCGTTGATTACATCTCCTAGATTAGATCTTGGCTTTCTTGTTCGCATCCGTAGGAAATTTTTTGATTTACCGCATCGCCGCCGCCGTCGCTGACGAATTTCGGGGGACAAAAGTCTCTGTTCCGGCACCCTGCCGGGACAGGGAAGTGCCCCCGGAGCCATCTCCATCGGTCTCCATCGCCGTCTCCACCGTCTCCATCGACCTCACCGCCATCTCCATCAACCTTGCTGTCTCCTATGATGAGGAGGGAGTAGTTTATCCCCGGGGCTGAGGGCTCTACCGGTAGCTATGTGGTTCACCTTTCTCTCCCATGATGTGATCTTTATGTGATCGTGAGCTTTGTATCATGTTGAACAAGTAGATGTTATTATTCAGATATTATGTGTACTCTAGTGGTGATTGTTAAAGTAATATATTCCTCCTGCCATGGTGTAACGGTGAAAGTGCGTGCATCATGGTGGTACTTGGTCTAGGCTATGATTGTGATCTCTTGTGGATTATGAGAATAATTATTACTATGATAGTATTGAAGTGATCTATTCCTCCTTTCATGGTGTAATGTTGACAGTGTGTGCACCGTGTTAGTACTTGGTCTAAGTTGCAATAATATCTATCTTGAGTTGTGCTTTGATTTGGATATCTCTATGAGTGGTGTTTGTCAAGTACTTGATGAACTTTAAGGGGTGCTTCTGTAGCCACTACACAATGATTAGTGTTATTCAATAGGGGAGTAATTCAGAGTACCATAGTGGAGAGAAGTTGTTTATTTGTTCAATCATGTTATATTGTTGGGAGTGTGACCACTAGTGAAAGTATGATCCCTAGGCCTTGTTTCCAAGCATTGCACACCGTTTACTTGCTGTTTTGTTACATGTTTGCTCGCAGCGATATTTGTTTCACATCACGTTTGCTACTTATAATCATCTATACCACTTGTATTTCACTATCTCTTCGCCGAACTAGTGCACCTATACATCTGACAAGTGTATTGGGTGTGTTGGGGACACAAGAGACTTTCTGTATCGTAATTGCAGGGTTGCTTGAGAGGGATAGCTTTGACCTCTTACTCCCTGAGTTCGATAAACCTTGGGTGATCCACTTAAGGGAAACTTGCTGCTGCTCTACAAACCTCTGCACTTGGAGGCCCAACACTGTCTACAAGAACAGAAGCGTGTGTAGACATCAGTTCCCCACCCCTCCTGACACCGGCGAGGCCGGCCGGAGGAGGGGGAACCAATCTATGGTGGAGTAGGAGGAGAGATGGAGGCTAGGTCAAGAGAGGCGGCGCCTGAGTACGTGAGAGATAACGCCTAGCTGAGGTGCTTTTGTGGCAAGACGTGAAGGAGCCTGCCGTCGGATACTGCGTTAATGATGCGCCTTAGGGTCCCGGTTGCTCGGGCTCTTTGTTGGGTCGGCAGCCCAACACAAAGGTGGGCACTATGGAGTCCTGTTCCGTTTACTGCACTATTCTGTGGCCCAAGAATTATGAAAATGCATCCCGAACAAGTTTTTCCGTCTTAATATGAACCATGGCATGATGGCAAAGGTTGAGATTACGTGTATGAAGCAGTTTTACACGTAGTATTTTGGAAAGCCATCAGCCACGTGGTCTTTGTTGGAGATAAACTTAATATCCAACTGTTTTTTTTGCAACACGTTTATGAACAGTCCGCCAACCCAGCTGTCAGCTCACCTTTCTCGCACAGTTTGCATAAGCAGTGGCGGACCTTGCCCATCATTGTAGGAGGGGCCAAAAGTCATTACATAAAAGTTGAGGGGGCTAATTTGAAATATTTTATATTTTACATGGTCAAAACTTATAAATACTAAGTAGTATTGTGTAAATTTTAGTTGAGTTGGGGGGGAGGGGGGCGATGGCCCCTTTTAGCCTCCAAGAAGGTCCGCCAATGTGCATAAGATCAAACACCTCTTTAAGATGGGCGCAAGGTTTACTAGTGGTCCACACTCTTCGGTATGCTTCTGGACAGATGTGTGGGTGGGAGATGCCCCTTCCAACATCTACTTCCCTAGTCTTTTTGACAAATGCACCGACCCTGACCCTGAGAGTTGTGTGGGTGGGAGATGCCCCTCACAACATCTACTTCCCTAGCCTTTTTGACAAATGCACCGACCCTGATCTGTGAGTTGGCCAGGCCAGGTCCCCTAGGGACTGGAGAGTCCAATTTTGCAGGAATTTTGGGCCAGAGGAGGAGGGGCAATGGCAACAATTGGGAGAGGTCCTAAGATCTGCATCGTCGGCCCCGGAGAGGGACATAGTCTCTTGGAAGTTGGAACCCTCTGGCATCTTCTGGACTAAGTCCATGTACCACGTGATCTGTGCAGGCCCACTAGTGCGATCTTTACCTGGCAGCTGGCGAGGGGCAAATTACCCTCAAATGACCAGGTCCACCTCAGAAATGGCCCCTCTACTGGGAACTATGTCCTGTGTGGACAACCAGAAAATGTGGATCATATCTTCTTCACCTGTGCCCTCGCGGAGTTCCTTTGGAGTGGGGTGAGGGACATGTTTAGTGTGAATTGGAACCCTAGATCACGACAGGATTGGTTTAATATTCTAGCTAACGTAAACCCTAGGGTTAAACGTATGCTTTGAACTTTATTTGCTGCTCAATCCTGGGTGATTTGGAATACTCGCAATAAGTTTACGATTGAAGGGATTTTCCCTTGCCAACCTGCTGACTTTGTGTTCAAAATTGTCTTAACTTTGCAGTTGTGGCGACCTCTTCAAAAGCATAAAGACCTGCCGTTGTTCGACGAGCTGGGATGGATGACCAAGAGACTCTTCTCTAGCACTTACTCTCCTCGATCGCTGACGGCTGTCGCTTAATGTTTCGGGCCTACGTGCCTTGCTTTTGTTATCCTCTACTCGTAGCTTGTTGCACTTCAGGACAGCCTGTGTGCCTGCTCCTTTTAAACTTCTCAGTTGTATGCTGCTTGCCAGCACCTAAACTTGTACCGTTTTTGCCTTGTGGCTTTATTAATTTAAAGCCGGACACCTGGTGCCTTCTGTTTTAAAAAACATGTTTATGAATAAAGTGATAATCATCTTAATATGTTTTGTATATGCATGAAAGATAGGATTGACAGATAAGTATATAGCACCCAAGGTTATCACACATAAGCAAGGACCCTCGCGAAGAGAGATACCAAGTTCTCAAACCAAAGCATCAAACCAAATTAACTCAGCGGTGGCATTAGCAAAAGTTTTGTATTTAGCTTCAGTATTGGACAGATAAATAGTAGCCTTCTTGCGAGCACTCCAAGAGATTAAATTAGGACCTAAAAAGATAGCAAATCCACCAGTAGAACGTTTATCATCAATATAGCCAACCTAATATGCATCTAAAAAAACACTAATAAGTGTAGAAGATCTTTGAAATATGAGACCAATATCAAGAGTACCTTTCACATAGCACAAAATCTGCCGACCAATAAGCAATATTAGGAAACTGGAAATACTACATACTTTGTTGATAGAAAAAAACAAATCAGACCATGTGAGTCAAATATTATAATGCACCGATGATGCTACAATAATGAGTGATGCCTAAGAGCCAAGAGACAAGAAAAATTTAACTGTAGTATGCATAGTAGTGCAAGTACTCATATCAACTTTAGCCAAAAGGTATGTAGCATATTTGTTCTGAGTCAAGACAAAAATGTCACGTCTATTACTCCGTACTATTGTGTTCGGGTTTTTATACCTCACAATAAATTTGATTTTGAACTTGTTTTACATGCTTGTTGGGCATCACACCCTGCCATGTTATAATTTTCACTACATTTTGAACAAACTTTAAAGGTATTTTTTCACTTAATTTCCTGTGGTTTCTGTCTTGGTTGATTTCACAGGATATTTGAAACGTGTCCTTCAGGGCAGGAGATATGCTTCGAAGATCATTTTGATCTCTCGTATTCCATCCAGCATGGAGAATTTATCCACCACGAGAAATTCATGATCCACAACAAATATATTGTTCAACCCTGCTATACACACGACGATTTCCATCTGATATCTTTACGATACACAAGATCCAACCTTTCGTGTGTAGCAGCAAGGTGCAGCACACCACAGGATGCTATGTCGTACAAGGATCGTACCGGAAGGATCGTACGTGCAGCACTTTCGTATATTGTTCCACGACATGGTAGAGCGCTCACGGAAAACACATGGGCGCGCGTGCGTGTTTCATGCGCATGACGGTGCAGACAGGAGGCGTGCAGCTAGGAAGTTTAAACTTTCCTCTGTGACGACGACGTGACGACGTCCCGAGTGCCGACGGCCTTTCCTTCACGCGTCGTCACTCTCCCCATCCATCACTTCGTCCGTCGTCTTCTTCACCGGCCGCCGACTAGTAGCGGCGCCTTCCTCGTCCCTCGTGTCCTTCTTGGACGCGCTGCCGCGAGGCGCCTCCTCAAAGTCCTCCATCCTGAACGCCGGCCTCCATGGCTGCTCCGACCACCGCGCCCGCTTCCTCACGCCGCCACAGACCTCGCTGGCGTTGTCGTCCGTGCTTGCGCCGGCGTCTCCATGTCCTCTCGCATACATACCTCTCATGGCCCGGATGTTGGCCAGCAGCGCGTAGAACTTCTCCACCTGCTCGTCCTCGCCGCCGCATTCCGTTGGCGGCGCCGTGTCGGCCGCAGCCGCTGGCAGTGGCTCCTCCTGACCAGGCACCGGCTTCGGCGCTGCCGTCCGCTGGGACGACGGAGCGTTGTCTGCTTCGGCGCTCCGGGCTACATCCTTTGCTGCCGCCGTCGTGGCGTCCATGGATATGCAATGCTATAGCCTGTATACTGGCCTGATAATTCGCTTTGGAATCGCAATGCCGCTTTGTGATCGACGACAGAGAAGCAAGAGAGGAGAGAGTGAGATGAGAACGGTATGGCCAACTGCTTGGTGCTGCAGAGAACATCCAAGGCATGGCGAGTGAATTTATAGAGATGCCGTGATTCGTGCTTCAAATTGTGTCCTTTACTCTCTTTTTTTAACTTGGTCCTTTACTTTTTCAATAAAGGATACTAGTACAACCCAGTTTTTATTATTATCGTGTCCTTTACTAAAAATTAGTATATCTATATTTGATTATTTATAAGTTATGGGTGTTTGTTTATTTTAAATTCTGAATCTCTCGTCGCTTTTCTACATTGAGATTCACAAATTCTCAGATAACTCTGAATTATCAAAAATGATGGGAGTGGTGTTTTGGCTCCTAGGAGCATATGCTCTCTTTATTTTAAAATACGTATTTAACACATTTTAAATTATCAAAAAAAAAACAAAAAATTAGCACGTACATCTTCACGTGCTATATGTCCACAAAGTCGTTTCACGACAAATCGACGTACCCTATGTAAAAAAGATAAAATTTGGTGCTAAAAATAAGACATTTCATATGACATTTTTTTTACATAGACCATAAAAGTATCATTTTTTTATAAAACTTTATAAACACGCTTAAATTGTGGATATATAAATGAAAATGAAATTATCAATTTTTGTGACATTTTATAATACTCCCTTTGATCCATATTACTTGTCGCCGATTTTGTACAAGTTGTCCTAAATTAGTGACAAGTAATATGGATCGGAGGAAGTATGTTTTTTTAGGTAGAGGAAGCATATAATCTAAAAAAAAAGGTAGAGGAAGCATATGCATCTGGGCTGAATTAAATTTCCAAAAAAGGATAACCAAATATCCTAAAAAATCAACGTCTCTCTATCTAATAATACGTGTGCTGTTTATGGTAGTAGATAGCAATCTGCCAGTTGAAGCGTTGTGTGAATGACGACAGACCTGCTATGGTCCATGCATGCATTATTGGGTAGGACAAACCATCATCATCGATGAAACAGCAGCGAGGTCATTGATGGACTCATGGCCCTGGTGATGTTGATCATACTCGAGTTGCAAGAGTTATGTGGAAAGTCGATTCCTCCTCGGTCGATGGTGCATAAGGAGGTGGACTCACTGGGGGTTTCAGAGGTGGCTTCTGTGACCATCTTTTAAGGCTAGCAAGTCGCTTGCCTCTGAGTCCGTCTTTGCGAAAGAGCTTTGCGACTTGCTCGCCACTTTGGAGGGCACTATCCCTGGTTCTAGCAAAGAGATTGCTAGTCTTTTATCGGAGAAGGCTGCGGGAGACAAAATCAAGAGGGTGAAGGAATATCGCAGGGGCAAAAGCAAGAAGAGTAAGGCCACTAGGAAGGCGTTGATGGCTTTCATCTCTTCGGGTTGTCCGTGTTTGAGACCTTTGTTCATGTGTTTTGAGTGGGTTGTTGCAGGTTGGGTGAGTTGGTTGGTGCGCCTAGGAGCTAGGGTGTTGCTTGTTTTGGGGCTTGTTCTATTTGTGTTACTGTTATGACGGGTTTCTTCCAATTTTCCATTAATAAATTGAACAATTTTCTTTCGCTTAATTAATATTCCCCCTTCATTCACAAATATAAGACGTTTTAGATACTTCAAAGTGGACTACATACACCTCATAGTGAGTGAATCTACACACTAAAAGTAGACCAGATACATATCAAAATAGATAAATCTATAAAAAATAAAACATCTTATATCAATAAACATAGAGAGTAGATTGTTAATTAATAGATTGAGACAAAAAAAATTACCTCCATTTAATTTTTTTAATAGCAATATGTTTAGGACCCTGAGCGGCCCTCGGTCTTCCAAAAATAATGAAGGATCGATCCACGATGTGCCCCGACCCATGCCGGCATTAGCTGAAGCACTAGCAGCCACCTAGTTCTAATCAAAAGACGAGCGTCAATGGCGACTCCATTTCTCCTCGAGTTCCCTAATCCTGTATCGGTACAAATAAAAACAATGTATCTACATCTGAGGCAAGGACAGCACACGTCATATTCCCCGCCGTGTTTAAAAATTCAGACTGCAGCGAGTGATTGAGATCGAGGTCCTCTTCTTCTGTTTAGACTTAACTATTACGCTAGTTTACGAAAGTACCCTCGGTTCGTTGGTCCGAACCTATCACACGGAGCACGGGCGCAGCGGGACCACAGGCCGGTCGGTGGTGGGCAATGCTGGAATCGGTCGATCATGCGTGCCATGTGCCATCAGTCCATGATGACGCACCGTGCAAACGGCACAGGGTGACGTACGCATCGGAGCCAGTCTCCGTCGATCGCCACCCAGTTTAGAATACTTCTCCGGTAACGAATAATGCTCCGGCGCAACCACCCGGTGGCTGACGTTCTACCGATGATGTCAGCGCGGGAAAGCGCCGGTGACGACGATGCGTTAAGTGTAGTTGTTGTTGGCTTTGCTCTGCTGTATTTTGTATGTGCATCACACTGCAGATGCATTACACTTGTGGTTGCAATTTGACTACAACTTGGCAATAGAACTTGGGTCGGAAGACACTACACCAGTACACCGCCGTGATGTGCATCACGTTGTAGCTTGACATATGCTCCCCAAAAGGTTGAGCGCCAATCCATGTGCACATCGAGGTTATTGCGACGGAGACCATGACGATCTTCTACAAGAAAATATTTGGAACCACTATTTCAAAGCATAAATAATTTTTTCCGCAATAAATACAATTGATGAGTGGCTAACTATTCATGAGTAAACATGTAACCAATTCTAGCCATTCCCCCATCAATGCAAATTGCATGCTTGTCATCAAGAGTACACCGCATCGAGCTTTGCTTGCAACCGTCATCGCCATACCTCCTCCTTGAGACTCCACCGGATAAGTCTACCAATGACATCCTCATTGTAGCGTCTGATAAGCCCATGCCGGATCATAACATGCAATTGACCACTCACTCGAAAGACTAGGCAACTGGGATTCTAGTCGCAATCTACAAAGAGGAAACATCAAAGGTTCACGTGGAAGAGGATGAGCGCAATTGAATGACCCGTCACCCAGTATAGCCACCGCCTAGACGATGACACCATAGCTCCACCTTCACAACAACATAGGCAGAGCAAAGCACATGGATCAAGCTGCCTATCAAACTACCATATGACGACCAAAACACAGATCTTTGTCGCCATATTGAATATTTAGGCGATCCTTCCGTCGGCCGACTGTGAACCTCCATGGAAGGGGGTATGAATGCCACGCCTCCATCGGTAACCACCATGTATGATGACGAGGGGACCAAAGGTCGCGGGAGGTCAACGTCGATGATGCCCCTCCCCTCCCCTTCCCGAGCCGCTAAGGGCATGAGCAATGGGGGCAGTGGTATGCTACTGCCCCACGTAAGCACGAACCTAAAAAGTAAATGGAGCAATAGGTGTGAAGAATATTGGTCCAACCCATGACACTTTCTCTCTCCCTCAAAAGCTGCTTTAGTTTCTCTCTTTCCCTCTCACCTTCCCCCCCCCCCCCTCTTCACTTTTTGTGTTGAAGAGGCAGCCTCCTGCAGAAGAGACCGCCTCTCCAAAAGTATATTATCCAAGCCTAAATTGGACCACCCGAACCTAGCTAAAGCTGCGAGGCAACACCCCTGGGGCTATGCATTGTACATGCCCTGATATATTTTAAAATCATGGATGCTTCTCATGACATGATTCATAATATAGTTAGGGCCACTAAAATATTTGGTGCAATAACATCGCTACATATATTACACGCCCACAAGAGAAAGTGACTTTTGAGATACAACCTTTGGTCTGTTAGTGCGAAAAAATCACCAAATTCACCACAACTTACATCATGACCGAAATACTCCCTCCGTTTCAAAATATAAGATGTTTTAGCTTTGTGAAACAAATGCATTTAGACATCTTTTAGTATGTAGGTTCACTCGAATATGTACACTAAAAGATGTCTAGATACATTTACTTCACAAACCTAAAACATCTTATATTTTGAAACGGAGGGAGTAGTAGATTGTGTGTGAACAATGTTTGCCAAATCAAGGATCGCGTGAGTCACAATCTCAAAATGTCACACCACGAGGGCTAATGAGATTTGTATAGTCGAGTCGAAATTGGTAATGGATGTCATCTCACCGTTGCAGTACTAAAACATGACTTCCAGTTCCGACACATCTACGCTCTGGAAACTATTTCGAAAAAAAAAGTACGCTCAGGAAAAGAAAATTTAAAAAACATGGCTGCTGGCAAATCGTCAAATTTAGTTAACTGGATTACATCCGTGTAGAACATTCAGAATGAAACATCGTCCAACCCATTTGTTGGATTGGCTAGCTAGGCTGAGTCAATGCACGCGCGCGTGGACTGTGACGTGGAAATTCGATCATTCCCTTCGACGACCTCCCCTTCGTCGTCGTTCTCCGGCCGCTGCCGCTCCACATGGTCCCTCCGCCCCTTCTTCCCGGACACCGCGTCGTCGGCCTCCTGGAAGTCCTCCATCCTGAACTTTGGCCTCCACGCCGGCTCCGCCACCCTCGCACGCTTCCTCGACGGCCCGGCGGCGCCGTACGCGCCCCTCAGGGCCCGGATGTTCGCGAGCAGCGCGTAGAACCTCTCCACCTGCTCGTCCTCGCCGACGCCGACGCCGCTCTCCCCGGCCGCGCCGTTCTCGTCGGCGACGGCCGGCTCGGAGGGGACGGACGCCGTGGACGCGCCGTCGCTTGCCGGCTGAGCTTCCTTCTTCTCCGATGCGTTGGCTTCCATCACCTCTCTGGTGTCCGGCCGATCGTCGTGATCTTGGGTATTGTGTAGGGGGAAGAGAGAAGATGCTTAGATGGATCGATGATGCTTCCATCACCCTTAAATATATAGGCCGTGCCAGCCGCCGTATGCGCGCGCGGGTGGTAAACTGGTAACGACGACTGTTTAAATTGACCTGCTCCTGCTGCTGCCAGCTGCAAGTTGCACTAAAGTCGTCATGGAAACATCGAAGACTTGGGGCATCGTGAGGAAAAAGTTAAACTAAAGAGTAAAGTAGTAGTACTACAATGGAGTAAGGTTATTAAATTCATATTGTAGATTTTCTTCTACAAGAAAATCATCAGAATTTACAAATACAAGTCATCGTCCTCTTAGGAACGAATAACAATAATATTTGGAGTTCACAATGGCCTAGAATAAACCTCGTTAGTCAAGTTAGGGAAATTATTTGTTTGATTGTGTACCTTAAACAATGACTAGCACCTGGTCTTCCACGATAGCGTGGAACCGGAGATGTGGCTTCACAAATCTTTTTTGTGTTCCCAGTTTAGTTCAGGACCTTGCCTTCTGGGTTTATGCAAAGCTAAATCTGGTAAAAATATTCCTATTTAAATTACAAAATCTATTGCATTAGAATCATTATAAAGTACGTTTTTATATTATATGCATTTGTATTATCAAGGTTGATATTTTTATCAAAATCAAGAAACTTTAACTTTGATTAAACTCAGAATATCAGGTATAAATAAAAACAGAGGGAGTAGAGTGTTTGCCTTGGTAGTTAGGGCGATAGTGTCGGCGACTCAGCTAGTGCGTGGCCTCAGGGTCGGTGAGGTGAGCGTTTGTATGCCAAGGTTCAAAAGTCAGAATGACTCCTCTGGAAACGTCGTTGTGCTCATAGAGTGTCGACTATTATCACTTGGGATTGGTGTGTGTCACAGTTGTTCTAGTTTTCGCTAATTTCATCATGAAGAGGTGAATTCTCATTTTGATGAATAGGTGGAGCTCCTTAAAACTATAGCAGTGGGCTATATAGCTCTTTGAATATTTAGTTCCATCAGAAAAAAGGAAGAGGCACGTCGTGCTCTCAATAGAAAAGTGCTTAGGGCAATAGGAACATGAGAACTCGTTGAGTCGCAACTATGATTCTCCCTTTAGAACGTGTGGCAGAGGTAAAGTCGTGTGTTAATAATGTAGACCTTTTATGATTCATTGCACGGCAGATACACCAGCACTTCATTACCAGTCGTCCGAAACAACAAAAAGACAACACGAGAAAAATGGATTAGGGCATCTCCAAGGCGGAAAGTTCAAATGGAGGGCAGGAGCAATTTTCTTAAAATTTTGAAAATCACGCTTTAAAATTTTGAAAAGCCTAGATGTTGTCCATAATGTTGTACTCAATATGAAAATCCTAGATGCAGTCCATAATTTTGAAAATCATGCCTTCAAGCAAAATCTCAATATTAAATATTTATATTCTAGGCAACACAAAAATAGTAAAATCCACAATCGACTCAGGTCGCATCTCCACCGCCTATATCAACTCTTCTCTTTGTCTCTCCATTAGGAATAAATATTTGTATGACCTTTTGTGGCAGTATCTTTACCAAATATATCGATGTGCTTTCGTTACCCTAGAAGTGTATAAGTTGCCTTACATTGTTCTAATCAAATATGTTTTATTTATGGTAAATCTTCATTTATGGGATGATTTAATCTTTCAAATGTCTTTGCCATTATTTTCTTCAAACATATTTGTAAGTGCGTATTGTTGGTTTGTTTTCTTGATGCTAGAAATGATCGATCTAGAGGAGAGGATAGATGGAGTGAATCTTGTGGTGTGAGATTAGCTTAGTGACAATTGAAAGGACACAGATGTCGCCTAGAGGGGGGGGGGGTGAATAGGCGATTAAAACTTTTACGAAAGGCTTGTACAAATGCGGAAATAAACTAACGTTTAATTTGACAAGCTTACAAAACCTAATAAACTAGGCTCACCTATGTGTACCAACAGCTTATGCTAAGCAAGACAAGTAGCAAGGTGATAGCAAGATATATATAACTTCAAGCACGATGGCTATCACAAATGTAAAGTGCATAAGTAGTGGAGCTCGGATAAGAGTTACCGAGGCACGAAGGAGACGAAGATGTATCCCGAAGTTCACTTCCAAAGGAAGCTAGTCTCCGTTGGAGAGGTGTGGTGGCTTAATGCACTCCGAACGCCACAAAGGCCTCACCTTGAGATGTGGTAGCACAATGCTCACCAAATGCCACAAAGGCTCACCTCAAGATGCGGAGGCATGCTACACACCAAACGCCACAAAGGCTCACCTTATTCTCCTCGCGCCCTCGCACAAAGCAAGATGCCACGATCCACTATGGAACACTTGAGGGCGGTCACCGAACCCGTACAAGCTTGGGGCAATCTCCACAACTTAATTGGAGGCTCCCAAGAATCGCCACAAAGGCACCACAAAGGTTGGGGAATCTCCACAACTTAATTGGAGGCCCCAAGTATATGCCACAAAGGCCACTAAGCCGTCTAGGGTTCCAAGAACCCAAGAGTAACAAGCTCACGAACTTTCACTTACCGAATCTCCGAGGAGAACTCAAACCGATGCACCAAATGCAATGGCAAGAGCACACAAAGTGCTCAAATCCTTCTCTCCCAAATTCTACCAAAGCAACAAATGCTATGGAGGAATATGAGAGGAAGAACAAAGGAAATTAACAAATGAACTCCAAGATCTAGATCCAAATGGTTCCCCTCACTTAGAGGAGATTTTGATTGGTGGAAAGATAGATCTAGATCTCCTCTCTCTTTTCCCTCAAGAAGATGCAAGAATCATTGGAGGGATTGAGAGATAGAGCAAAGCTTCAAGGTCAACAATGGAGGAGAGATAGAATAGGAAGCCAACCTGCCCAAGGAGGAAGAAGGGGGCCTTTTATAGGTCCCCCACGAAAACTAGCCGTTGCTGGGCACTAGGGCCGGAGTCTCCGGCCTAGAGGACCGGAGTCTCCGCCCTAAGTGACTCCAGGGCCGGAGTCTCCACCCCTGGGCCGGAGTCTCCGGTGCCCCGGGGTCATTCGGGGGCCTCAGGACGGACTAAGCAGGTGCCAGGCCGGAGTTGGGCCGGAGACTTTGCGTCTCGGGCCGGAGACTCCGGCCACCAAAAACTGGCAGAAACACCAACACGAAAATGACCATAACTTGAGCATCCGGACTCCGTTTTTGATGATCTTGGGCTCGTTGGAATCACAACAACGAGCTCTACAAGTATATGCATAGAAACATCATAGTCCAACAAGGGAGGATAAAACCAAATGATGAGAGGTTTGACCTCTCTTCAAAGTCGAACCGGTAAAACCTCCAAACACCAAAAACACAATGAGTGTTTCATGCAAAATCCCTTTTTGATGAGTTAGAGCTTGTCATGGAATTAACCACAAGCTCTAAAACCTCACATGGATAAAAGCCAAATAAGAACCAAGAAAGATGATGGCAAATATGCAAAGGTTTGAGCTCTCTTCGAACGATGCGGTTAAGTTACTCACTCGAGAGCCCCTCTTGATAGTACGGCTACCAATCCTATAACCCGGTCTCCAAACTAACACAAGAGACCGGTAAGAAAGAAACCCTATCAAGAACATACCTTTTCCTTGTGCATTCAACTTGAGCTAGATTATGACCGTCTTGTCTTCCTCAAGTTGGAACACCTTTCTTGATCTTGATTGCTTGGTGAAGTCTTGCGAATTGCTCCCCCATAAATCAATATGGGAAAGACTCTCTTAGGAATATCTTCACATAGACATTACCACCAAATAGAATACATGCATCAAGCATATAATATCCTTGAGATGGCACATCTTGAACTTGACTTCACATCCATGAAGACGATCACCACTTAATAATATCCTAGCCCGAGATCACAAGATCCCACTCGATACATTATGTATGCTTTGAGAGTTGATCAACTTGAATCCCATATTTGCACTTTGACTTGATCAACCTTGTATCCTTCCTTCTTCCTTCATGATGATGATGTCTTGAAGGTAAACACAAATGTCCACTCAATTATATTCTTCAAGACATAGTTGCAATAAGCTCAATTCTCATATGACCATTCTTTCGATATTTCCTTGAATAACACATTGGTCATCACTTAAAGTTCTTCATTTGATCCTTCTTACAACCTTGAAGCCAACATATGGTTCAAGCATTGTCTATGGACATGTCCTACAAATATAACTCAATGCAAACATTAGTCCATAGAGATTGTCATTAATTACCAAAACCACACATGGGGGTTCCATGCTCTTTCAATCTCCCCCATTTTGGTAATTGATGACAATCTCTTTGAGAGGGTTTATATAATGAATTTAAACAACTAAAATGGTTGCACTAACATCAAATACTACAAAAGTATGTGATGTTAGTAAAACCACCATATATAGAGCAAACTCCCCCACAATCTATGCACGTGTGAATGATCTTGATTTCATTGCATATATTGCCAACCAAGGTTGTTGGTGGAGTTTCCTCTATATACTCAACCATGCAAAGCATGAAGGGCAAATGCTTAAGAACAGAACCAAAGCATAAAACCGAATTCCCTTTAAACCCTTAAAACCGAATTCCCTTTAAACCCTCGAAACTTCTCCCCCATTGGCACCAATTGCCGAAATGGGCGGAAAATTTAGAAGGCCAATATAGTGAGAGTTCCTCCATAATGTGTGCATAAACCAAAAGTATAATTGAAAATGTATGCACATATCCAAATATGAAAACTCGGAGGAAATCAACCTATATTGAGGATCAAAGATTGCAAATAAAATAAGATCACATGGTGGATAAACTTCAACAAATGAAGAGAGCAATCAATCGATCCAAAGAACAAATTGAATAAAGATATTATGATAAGACCAAAAGGGTGCTCTAAATAATATGAGGAAGCTCCCCAAGGTTTGTGCACAAAATATTCTATTTGAATTAAAGTATAAGGTGCACAAACATGGAATCATCACTCCCTCAATATTATTCAAAACAAAATGATACCAAGTGAAGTCAAATACTATGATAACCGCAAAATGGTGCTTTAAATGAAATGAGGAAGCTCCCCAAGGTACATGCAAAAAATGGAATGTTTGCATTTGAATACAATTTGCACAACATGGAATCCTCACTCCCTCAATAACATTTAAAACACAACCATTTGCAAGAGATCATAGAGAAGAAATTAAGCTTAACACTTGCTTCAAACAAATGGTTGAGCAACAAGCAAGGGACAACATATTAAAAAGGCTCAACCAAAGGAATGTGTGATATGAATGACAAAGCATATTATAAGACTAATACAAGGATAAGCATAGAGCATCCACATAGTCTTTAATGAATGAAATTGCTTAGCATTCCATCCCAACACATAAGGTTCAAAAAAGATATCAAATAAGGAGATATCATCTCTCATGTGTATAAGTTTCTAAGTAGACAACATCATAAAGATAGTTATCACAAAGAAATATGTACACACAAAATAGATACTAAGAATAGAACATGATATCCAAAATGAAGTCATGCAATATACCAATGAGATTTTTTGCTTTTAAAGCACGGCCAAAGGCTCAAATTTTCTTATTGTATATTGATGAACTTCAACCACAAACAAGTCAAAGACATCACAAATATCAACAAGGGAAAGAAGATAGTTGGGATGCTTTGAGAAAAGCAACAAGTATCACAAAGATGAATACCAAAAGAAAGTAATAAATTTACACTTTCAACCATATTGCACATGTGAGAACTTGAGGAATTGATATGCAATAAAATTGCTAAATTGACATATATGGGATAGGAGAATCATGAGCATGATTTTATATGTTCCCAATAATATGCACTCATCTCAAATTACTCACAATTGCAATAAAGAGGTTTCATTAAGACCTTTGCAAGAAGCACAACATTTGCAAATAATGATTTTCCATGCCATGAAACAACCTACACAAGGTTGGATACTAGAAAAGTATGCATGATAAGATACTTGTTACCGAGATATTAAAGGTAGGATGTAGTAGATAGGAGTTCTTTAATAATCCTAGCTTGCCTCAAATTATCATTTAGTCACCACTTCATCCTTATTATTGAGACAAGCACCAATATATCTCCATGTACCTAAAAACAAAGTTCAAGTACAAGATGGTCCCCAAACTCATTGGGTCCAAAGTAGTTAGGAACTACAACATATAGGACAAACTCCACATAAATATGTGCATATATAAATGAAATTGAATTTCATGCATATCTTAGCCGATTTAGGATTTGATGGAGCTTCTCCTATATATTAGATCAAAGAAAGCAAAAGCATGACATACAATATACATTTAGCAAATATGCATGCACAAGACTTTCAAGAGCCAAAGGAGATACAATTGGGACAAAACACCAAGAAGGACAAGCGAGCACACGAAATTGTGAAGCTACAAAAGGTTGTCCAAATTACATCAAAGAATCAAATCAACACAAGATTGACTCCAAAGTTCAACTAGTGAACTAAGCAAAAGCCAATGAGCATAAAGGATAACTAAAACACACATGCTCAAAGACATATCTCATTTTAAGAGTGAAAAACAAATTACAAGGAATGAGATAAGAAACTCCCAAAGAGAGCAAGGTTCCAACAACAAACCAAACTCTCCACACTTTTTATGATGGCACACTAAGTACCAAAAAGAAAAGATTTGACTTCCAACAATAATCAAAACCAATTGAAATAAGCACAAGAGTGTGTTATAACAAATATAGGAGAGCTCCCCCAAGATTAGTGCATTATTTATGATTTTGCATTTGAATACAAAATGCACACAAATGGGATCATCACATCTACCTACATAGAAATAACACAAAATAAGTTCAACAAAATCAAATGGAATCACAAGAGTCAAGAAAGACAATGGGAGTTAAAGCAAATACATTTCTTGGCGAGAGATAAGGCAATTAAAAGCAATAGCCAAAGTGAAGATGATCAATATAAAAAATACCACATGATAGATTACCAATTTTCCAAGGAGAAGAGGTATATGGAGTTATTTTCGGTGGTAGTTTACACATAAATCCAAGATCATCTTCACAACAAATGAGCATATGAAAAGGATAAGAATTAAGCACCATGCCAAACAAAGATATTCTTGATAGACTCAAATAGTTAAACAATCATGCAAAGCAATGATTAGGATAGCTTGAAGCAAATGGTTTTCCAACTTTGATGTAGTATTCCACATTTTAGGAAAACCCTATCAAGAAAGTATCTCACAAACAAGATCCAAAACAAGAGCAATAAACAATTTGGCAAATTGGAACTTGTTCGAGAAAACATGCCACATAGAAGCAAGATAATTTAAAATATCAACACTATGTGACACAACCTCAAATATACACATTTCATGGATTTGTAATATGCACAAAGCACAATACTCCCCCATAATGTGATAAAACCAATTTTCAAATAAGTTGTTAAAGTCAATTTCCATAGGGCCCGGAAATTCCGAGGGGGACCGGAGTCTCCGGGGTAGAACCACCGGAGTCTCCGGGGTAGAACCACCGGAGTCTCCGGGGTTGAACCACCGGAGTCTCCGGGGTAGAACCAATGGAATCTCCAAACCTAGAAAATTAAACTTTACCAACAAGAGGCAAATAGAATCCAACAAGATGATTAATGGACATTATAGAATTTGAATTTCTCATGAAAATGACATACCACATAGAGACTAGATAATCTTTAAATATCAACACTAAGTGGTATTCCTCATGTACACACATTTTTAGGATTGTGAAGTGCCAAAGCATATCACTCACCCAAAATGGGATGGTCCATTAATCACTCCCAAGAGCCAAGAAGATAGATCAAGATGCAATAGGCTCAACAGTAACAACCGTACATGGTGTGCAACCAACATGCACATAATTGATTACTCAAAATAAAGAAAGTCGGGAGCACAACATATACAAACACATGCAAGATACAAAACCAAACACATGCAAAGGGGCGAGTAACTTTCAATGTAGATAAGTTGAATACATGTTACCGCAAGGAGAAACAATGGATATATGATAGAAATAAGATAATCCAATTGACTTGACTTGAGACAATATAATTAATGAAGATCCCTTAA
Organism: Dactylis glomerata; assembly: GCA_007115705.1. NCBI lineage: Eukaryota > Viridiplantae > Streptophyta > Magnoliopsida > Poales > Poaceae > Dactylis > Dactylis glomerata. Next base: position 1,866,710 of record QXEO01000533.1, on the reverse strand, counting down.
TTCTTCATGATATAGCCAAGTCTCCAATGCCCTCCATTGAACACCTATTGATCAAGTTTTGGCTTGTTGGTCCCCAACCAAGTTGGGTCCTAAGAGGTTAGACACAATAGGTTTGGCAACCCAAATGGTTCTTTTCTTGACACCACTTTGAGTACCAACAAATTGGGCAAACACATTTCCAACCTTATCCTTACAAAGTGAATAAGCATCATCGATTATGATAGCGTTGGATGAGTTACCAATAGAGCATGTAGAGGAAAGGTGACCCTTCTCACGGCATATGTAGCAAGATCTTATCTTTCCTTTCTTCTCATTTGATTTCTCCACAATGGGAGCATTGGGTTGATTCTTCTTAGGAGGAAGCTTTTCTTCATCTTGAGGAAGGACTTGAGTTTGAGCTTGAGGCCTCTTCCCTTGTTGCTTCTCACTTAGATGCTTCTTCTTCAATGGGCAAGACCTAACATGATGCCCTTCAATTTTGCACTTGAAGCAAACAATCTTGGCCGGATCCTTGACTTGCTCTTGGCCCTTCTTCTTCTTGAAGAGTTTGGACTTCTTCTTATTGTTGGAGATAAATCCAAGTCCACTCTTGTCATTGGGGGATTTTTGTGCACTCAACATCTTGTCAAGTTTGGACTTCCCTTCATGACTTTTTACCAAGTCTTTCTTCAACAAAGTGACTTTGGCCTTGAGCTCTTTAATTTCCTCTACATGGTTAGTTACAACACAAGTACTAGAGGAAGTAGAAGCTATATTGTTAGAGCAACAAGGCAATGAGAGTAATTCATCACAAGATGTAGCAATAGAATGAGTGGATGAATTACAAGGACTAGCACATGGCAATATAGCATTTTGGGAAGTAGTGCTAGTGACCACATGAGGTTCACAAGATGTTACCTTTGTAGATATATCCTCATAAGCTAACTTTAGGCGAGCATGGGACACTAGAAGATCCTCATTAGAGCTAGATAGCTTTTCATGACTTTCTTCCAATATCCCATACTTGCTAGTTAGCAACTCAAGTTGAGCCCTTAGCTCAACATTCTCCTTCAAGATAGATGCCTCACAAGAAGTAGAGTTAGTAGCACAAGCATCATGATTAACCGAAAGAGGAGAAGGCAACTTGGAACACTCTTTTAAATAAGAAGCTTTTAGTTGCTCATGTGACTCGGTGAGTTTGGTGAGCACACTCTCAATGTCCCTAGAGCCATTTTTGAGGTGCTCAACATCCTCAAGAAGTTTAGCATTAATAAAAACAAGCTTATCATTTTTTAATTTTAAATCATTTGCCACCTCAAGAGCTCTATCATTGGAGCTTTGTTCTTTTAAAAGAGTCTTTTTAAAATCATTAGCAAGACTATGAAGATTCTCAATAGTTTCTTCTTGCTCTTCATCATGAGATTGAAGCTCATCAATAATTTTATTGCTCTCAATAGCAACAACCAAAATATCAATGAAGTTAGAGCAAGCAATTTTCTTCTTACCAATAGCATGAAGGACTATTTCTCCCTTCCTTTTTAAAGAGGCAACATAATCATCCTCTTCTTCATGATCACTAGATATAGTGGGTTCCAAAGAAGGAGTTACCTTTGAATCCCTAGCCATAAGACATATGTGGGAACCGAGAGATGATGATGAGGATGAAATACTTGAAGCTCCAATCAAAACTTTGTCTTGGCCAATAGAATCTCCGGTTTCCTCTACATTGTTAGTCACACAAAGACTAGAGGAAATAGAGGCATTTTTATCATGGCCACTAGATAGAGCAAGCATATCATCATGAGATTTATTTAAGCAACTTACACATGATATGCAAGGACTAACACAAGCATATAAAGCATTTATGGTGCTAGAAGTGTTTAAGTCCAAAGATGAAGCATTGCAATGAGATAGAGATGAAGGATCATCAAAAGTAAGCATACTATCACCATTGCAAGTTTCATCACCACTCACCATATCATTACCTTGTGTCTTGCCACACTTTGGTGAAGTGGATGAAAGTTCATCACGGCCGGAAGTGGAAGGAATACAATCATCCCCAATAATCTTGGACAAACCATATTTTTCTTGAAGCTTTGTCCATATCTCATGAGCGCTCCGAAAAGGCGTGAAGGAGAAGGTAACTACATCGCTCAAAGCATTAATAATCACATGAGAAGCTTGAGCATTGAGATACAAGTTTTTCTTATCCTCTAAAGATGGATTTTGAGTATCCTTTGGAGGAGAAAAACCCGCATCTACAATTCGCTCCATAGATGGGTCCATGACCCGAAAATAATTAAGCATGTGAATTTTCCAAGTATCATAATTTGTGCCATCGAATATAAAAGTGTCATTGTGCACTAATCCCCTAGCCGACATCTTTGCTCTCAAGGCGGTGAAGCCTAAAATGAGAGACCTAGCTCTGATACCAATTGAAAGGACACAGATGTCGCCTAGAGGGGGGGGTGAATAGGCGATTAAAACTTTTACGAAAGGCTTGTACAAATGCGGAAATAAACTAACGTTTAATTTGACAAGCTTACAAAACCTAATAAACTAGGCTCACCTATGTGTACCAACAGCTTATGCTAAGCAAGACAAGTAGCAAGGTGATAGCAAGATATATATAACTTCAAGCACGATGGCTATCACAAATGTAAAGTGCATAAGTAGTGAAGCTTGGATAAGAGTTACCGAGGCACGAAGGAGACGAAGATGTATCCCGAAGTTCACTTCCAAAGGAAGCTAGTCTCCGTTGGAGAGGTGTGGTGGCTTAATGCACTCCGAACGCCACAAAGGCCTCACCTTGAGATGTGGTAGCACAATGCTCACCAAATGCCACAAAGGCTCACCTCAAGATGCGGAGGCATGCTACACACCAAACGCCACAAAGGCTCACCTTATTCTCCTCGCGCCCTCGCACAAAGCAAGATGCCACGATCCACTATGGAACACTTGAGGGCGGTCACCGAACCCGTACAAGCTTGGGGCAATCTCCACAACTTAATTGGAGGCTCCCAAGAATCGCCACAAAGGCACCATAAAGGTTGGGGAATCTCCACAACTTAATTGGAGGCCCCAAGTATATGCCACAAAGGCCACTAAGCCGTCTAGGGTTCCAAGAACCCAAGAGTAACAAGCTCACGAACTTTCACTTACCGAATCTCCGAGGAGAACTCAAACCGATGCACCAAATGCAATGGCAAGAGCACACAAAGTGCTCAAATCCTTCTCTCCCAAATTCTACCAAAGCAACAAATGCTATGGAGGAATATGAGAGGAAGAACAAAGGAAATCAACAAATGAACTCCAAGATCTAGATCCAAATGGTTCCCCTCACTTAGAGGAGATTTTGATTGGTGGAAAGATAGATCTAGATCTCCTCTCTCTTTTCCCTCAAGAAGATGCAAGAATCATTGGAGGGATTGAGAGATAGAGCAAAGCTTCAAGGTCAACAATGGAGGAGAGATAGAATAGGAAGCCAACCTGCCCAAGGAGGAAGAAGGGGGCCTTTTATAGGTCCCCCACGAAAACTAGCCGTTGCTGGGCACTAGGGCCGGAGTCTCCGGCCTAGAGGACCGGAGTCTCCGCCCTAAGTGACTCCAGGGCCGGAGTCTCCACCCCTGGGCCGGAGTCTTCGGTGCCCCGGGGTCATTCGGGGGCCTCAGGACGGACTAAGCAGGTGCCAGGCCGGAGTTGGGCCGGAGACTTTGCGTCTCGGGCCGGAGACTCCGGCCACCAAAAACTGGCAGAAACACCAACACGAAAATGACCATAACTTGAGCATCCGGACTCCGTTTTTGATGATCTTGGGCTCGTTGGAATCACAACAACGAGCTCTACAAGTATATGCATAGAAACATCATAGTCCAACAAGGGAGGATAAAACCAAATGATGAGAGGTTTGACCTCTCTTCAAAGTCGAACCGGTAAAACCTCCAAACACCAAAAACACAATGAGTGTTTCATGCAAAATCCCTTTTTGATGAGTTAGAGCTTGTCATGGAATTAACCACAAGCTCTAAAACCTCACATGGATAAAAGCCAAATAAGAACCAAGAAAGATGATGGCAAATATGCAAAGGTTTGAGCTCTCTTCGAACGATGCGGTTAAGTTACTCACTCGAGAGCCCCTCTTGATAGTACGGCTACCAATCCTATAACCCGGTCTCCAAACTAACACAAGAGACCGGTAAGAAAGAAACCCTATCAAGAACATACCTTTTCCTTGTGCATTCAACTTGAGCTAGATTATGACCGTCTTGTCTTCCTCAAGTTGGAACACCTTTCTTGATCTTGATTGCTTGGTGAAGTCTTGCGAATTGCTCCCCCATAAATCAATATGGGAAAGACTCTCTTAGGAATATCTTCACATAGACATTACCACCAAATAGAATACATGCATCAAGCATATAATATCCTTGAGATGGCACATCTTGAACTTGACTTCACATCCATGAAGACGATCACCACTTAATAATATCCTAGCCCGAGATCACAAGATCCCACTCGATACATTATGTATGCTTTGAGAGTTGATCAACTTGAATCCCATATTTGCACTTTGACTTGATCAACCTTGTATCCTTCCTTCTTCCTTCATGATGATGATGTCTTGAAGGTAAACACAAATGTCCACTCAATTATATTCTTCAAGACATAGTTGCAATAAGCTCAATTCTCATATGACCATTCTTTCGATATTTCCTTGAATAACACATTGGTCATCACTTAAAGTTCTTCATTTGATCCTTCTTACAACCTTGAAGCCAACATATGGTTCAAGCATTGTCTATGGACATGTCCTACAAATATAACTCAATGCAAACATTAGTCCATAGAGATTGTCATTAATTACCAAAACCACACATGGGGGCTCCATGCTCTTTCAACAATAAGAGTAAAATTAATTTTGCACATTGGTAATTTCTCTAACCACGTTACCATGGAAAAAGGGGATAAATATTGTTGGAGGTCAGTGACCGATGCCTAACTTCATGTCATAGAACGTAAGGGGGTGCTTTGTACGTAGTACTTACTACATCGTTGATGTAGATCACACACTTATGGGGGTCCTAGTTTCATACTTGTCGTGGATGCAGGTATGTTGACAATAGGACGTGATGCACATATAGATGCAATCATATTTGACATCCATGCACTTGTAATTTAGCCCTTATCATGTTTCATCATATCTCATTACCTTTTTTTATAAAGAGCGTTTTATTACTTAATAGTTATTAAGCATACACCCGGCCTCTGCATAGCAAAGATGCACACGGCCCCACAAGGTCTTAAAAGTAGAGAAAAGGAAAAAGACAAAATTACATATCATAATGAGCAATTGTAATCTCGCCTAAACTAGAACATCAATCCGTAAGCTATGCGGCCATCCATGTTGGGAGAAAGTATCCATCGCCGTAGCTTCCAAACGTGCACAGACCTCCACTCGGTCCTCCAAACGCTGTAGAGAAGACCACAAACAGAGAGTACCAATAGCTCTGTAGATAACCTGCAAAATAGAAGAATTTTTATTGTTAAACACAATATCATTTCTACATAGCCATAGCGACCAAATAAAGGCAATCGCTTCCACCCTAATATGCTTTTTAAACCTATTATCAATGCCATTTAGCCGGTTCCCAAATATATTGGTGATACTGCGTGGCGGAAACAAGGTTGAAGCTACTTGGATGACTGACCATATAGATCTGGCGAAACGACATTAGAAGAAAAAATGTTTTATTGATTCATTCTGATGATAAAAAACATATTTCTTACTTTCATGCCAATTCCGTTTTGCAAGATTATCTTTAGTTAAACTAACTCCTTTACGTAGGTACCATCCGAATACCTTTATCCGTAACAGAATCTTCAACTTCCAAAGCTTATTACTATTAACTGAATCAGTTGGCACATCGGGTAAAATGAATCTCATTACTTTATGCCATCATGTTTCAAAGAACGATCAAGTGAAACCGTAAACCCCGTTTATTTTCTTAGATAAGAAACACCTTTTACTTTAGTTTAGTAGTAGTTCACGTTCCTGCAGTTTATGATTCTAAAAATAAAAAATCTTTTCTTTATTATTAAGTTATCTTATTAATTTTCTTTCATTCTGCTTTAACTAACAACTACTTCAGTATTGTTAGGGACAATATGTAAATTTGAGAACTTTGGATTTTGCTAGAAGCAGAACACTGCTAATTTGCCATCTTGTGGGGAAAGTGCTTCCACTGCTAATTTGCTATGTGTTCAGAGTCTCGACGAAACGCTTTACAAAAATTGTGATCACAGCTATCACCAATGCAGTGCGGGTTTTGTCGGGCAAATGCGCTTCAATGGTGGTGATAGAGAAGGGTGGGGGGGGGGGTACCAGATCCTCTAACATTTCTGAAGCAAAGTCACACAAGCTACAGTAGCCTAACATTCCTTCTTCCAAACTTATATGGTTAAGGCTAAAATAAATTAATTTAATTTGTACAGTACAAATTTGTGTTGCCCATTTAGACTAATTTCATGTAGACAAAATTACTGTGTAATAAAATTTAATTTAAATTAATTAATTCTATATTAATCATCTATAATAATTAATTAGGATGCGGGTATTTAAGCTATAGTGCCCTGACTTTGCTTCATAGCATTGGAGGATCTGGTTCCGCGCAGCTTCCAAGGCCACAATGCCTTAAAGGTAAATTGACCTGATTCGTTCGTCTTTCTTCCTGTGTCTACCTTCAAATTACTATCTTTTCTGTGTTTAATAGAATATGTCATCTTTCTTTTTTATTAGCCATGTACTCCCTCCGTTTATAAATATAAGATGTTTTAGCTTTCTGAAGCAAATGTATTTAAACATTTTTTTAGTGCGTAGGTTCACTTGAATATACATATTAAAATTTGTCTAGATATATTTGATTCACAAATCTAAAATATCTTATATTTATAAACAGAGGGAGTAGGTTTTATACGCTTGAAACCAAGGTATACAACATGTAAAACATCTTTAAAATGGGGCTTTAAAATGTGCCCTTCAACGCAGGAGACATCTCCGAGAATCATTTTGATCCGTCATCTTCCATCCACCTTCCACCATGGAAAAAATTCTCCATGAGAAATTCATGAACCACAAATGTAATTTCCATCGACATATATAAAGCAAGCCACTCGAAAACACATGGGCGCACGTGTTTCATGCGCACGAGGTGCAGCTAGCATCGGGCAACAAAGTCAAACTTTCCTATGTGACGACGACGGCGTGATGGCCCGACGATCTTTACTTCCCGCGTCATCACCGTCGTCCTCCGCCGCTTCGTCGTTCGTCCTTCGTGTCCGTCCCCGGCCGCCGGCCTGTAGTGGCGTCGTCGTCGATCCTGTCCTTCGTGGAGGCGCTGCCGCCTGGTGCCTCTTCGAAGTCCTCCATCCTGAACGACGGCCGCCACGGCTGCTCCGCCCACCGCGCCCGTTTCCTCACACCGCCACAGACCTCGCTGACACTGGCAGTCCCCTCCGTGCCCGTATCGGCGTCGCCGCTTCCTCTCCCGTACATGCCCCTCATGGCCCGGATGTTGGCGACCAGAGCGTAGAACTTCTCCACCTGCTCGTCCTCGCCGCCGCTCTCTGCAAATTTAGTGCTCGTCGTTGCCGACGCCGACGCCGGATCCGTCGCAGCCGCTGGCAGCTGCTCCACCTTCGCAGGTACCGGCTTTGGCGCTGCCGTGAGCTGGGGCGATGGCACGGAGTCCGAGTCTGCGTCGGCGCATGAGGCTGCGGCCTTAGCTACCGTCGACGTGGCGTTACTAGGGTCCATGGCAATGCTGTGCCCTGTAGGGGCTGGTATGATAGCTCGATTTGCGATCACAGACTCACAGTGTCGCTCTATGATCACGAGAAGGAAAGCACGAGAGGGCAGAGGAGCGAGATGACATAGACGTGGTATGGCTAACTGCTTGATGCCGTAGCGAAAAGTTGAGGCATGTCGAGTGAATATATAGGGCTTTTTTCGTGATTCATGCTTGAAAATTGTGTGCTTTACTTACCATTAATATGGCAAAATTTTATTATTTATTATTGTTTACTCTAACGTATGAGTATTTTCAATTTTGCCTAGAAAAACATAACTCTGTGTACATGATGATTTACATATATATGTACACACCTGGCAGTTCGCTCATGTGTATGGGTTGGGCCCGGGAAAGTGGCGATGTCTATGTCAAAACTATGCTTACAAGTAGTTGTTCAAGTACGTTTGGTTCATAATGGAGGAGAAGAAGACGATACTACTTCGTTAACGTTGCGCGTTGTGTGAATATGGTTTTGTTTTGTCTGGTGATGACCACGGTAAAACCGTTCACATGATTTGCAGCAGTTAATTTGATGTTGCGAGTCGGTGATCACTTTGGTAGGGCCTTTATATTCCTTTTTTTCAATTTTGGATTGGTATCTTTGATATCTTGACTACGTCTTTTATATTATTTATTGTAGAGGTCAGATGTAATTAATATTCTCTTGATATTAATATGTTTTATTTGTTGAAAAAAACACAGGTTGCACGCTTTTAACATTATTGCCCTGTTTTTCGAAATAAGAGAATGGAGCACAGCTTTTGCCCCTTTTTAAAAAAAAATCAGTTTAACTCTAAACTAGCAAAAGCTGTAACCACCTGTTTTAGAACTCGATGCTTTTCTACAGCTATGTCAGAATGTCAGATAGCGATCCGTAAGTTAAATCCGTGTGCCAATGACTCAGAGACCTTGAATGATGCGTGCACCGTAGATATATCACCGACGAAGCAGCACAAACACATCACCAGGAAAAACCGGACTACTATATCACACAGCCGTACACAGTACCTGCAGATTTCGGGCAGAACAAAATTCGATTTTAGTGCGGTGGCCGACAGGCGAAGTGTAACACTGTATATCTTACTAGTACGCTGATCACGCAGTACTACAGTATTTCTCCCTCGGTCTTCCAGAAATAATGGAGGACCGTTCGACGATCATGTGCCCTCTGCCAGCACTCAGCTGGAGCATCATCAGAGTACTTAGAAAACGAATATCGATGGCGCTCCCTAAACTAATCTGCACACTTGGGCTGTTGGGCAAGAACAGCACACGTCATGTTCCCCGCCGTGTTTAAAAAATCGGACTCTGCGGCGAGTTATTGAAATCGAAGTCCTCTTCTTCTGTTCAGAATCGCGAGATTACGAAACTGCCCTCTTACTGTTGCCACTGACGCAGACCAGTTCGGTGGGACCACATGTCGGTGGTGGGCAAAACGGGAACGGTCAAAGGTTGAGGAGCGCGTCATGGTGTCATTAGCAGATGACGGAGGTGCAAACGACAAAGGATGACGTATATTAGAGTCTGTCTCCGTCGATCGCCACCCAAACAGAGAGAGAGAGAGAGAGAGAGAGAGACGATCGGAATTGTTAACTCCAGCCAGTAACGCGACAGTAATCTACTCCGTTTGCAGCCACCCACCGGCAGCTGACGAAACCCGACCGATGTCAGCACGGCGAAGGGGCTGAGCTGCGCGGCAACGCAAGTGCAAGTTGTCGGCTGGCTCTACTATTTTGGAGGGCACTTGCGACTGTATGTGGGTAGGCGTGTGTGCGTGCGCATCACACTGCATGTCCACATGCCACTCGGACTGCAACCACTGGCCTGCCGATAGTGCTTTGGGTTGGAAGATGCTATGCCCCGATGTGCATCCAGTGGGTTGCTACTTGCTATACTGTTCTGCAAAATGCCGACTACCTCTTCTGCAAGAATTATACATCTACCAGAAAGCTAAATGTATAAATGAGGAAAATTGGTAACTATTTGTACGAAAAACTATAACAAACTCTTTCGCGACAAAAAGAGAAATATATTCATTATGCTAGTGGTTATGTGAATCTCTTATCTCCCGGCGGGTCTTTCGTGCATTAACCATGGGCGGAGCCAGCGAGTGTGCTGGTTGTGCCCTAACACACCTATAATTTCATTGAAAACACAAGAATAATTAGGCAGTTGCTAGCTCGTCATGACACATCTAATTAGAAAAAAAAATCACTTAAAAAGTAAAGTAAAGAGAGAAGCTCAAATGACCATGGCTATTAAAACTCATAAGGCCAAATGGCTTCTTCCTCGAAGACTTTCATCTGGTCGACTGCTCCTAATACCTATATCTCCATTCTTTGTCTCAGATCCCTAATTTATTCTCCACTTCAACTCGGTAGCCAGCGGTGCGAGGGAAGTTGAGAAAGTAAGCGAGGATGATATAGTTGGTGCTTTCATGACAATGCGAAGGTGTAGAGTAGAGTGATAATTTTCTGTTCACGTAAGACTTCAATCTTCCCAAGTATTTTGTATTGCTATGTTTGAATTTTGATAACATGAAACATCTCAAATTATGATGCCGAGCTATGATGCGAAAACGTAGGCTTCACATCGAAGAAGATTAGCACACAAGACTACCCATCCCCCTGGCATTGTCACCACATAAACGATGCAACCATAGCTCAAACTATATAGCAACAAAGTAGGGCACAAAGATCCAACTGTCTACCAAAAATAGTATGATGACCCAAATATTGCTCTCCGCTACCATTAGTGATGTCATACAAGACGTTAGCATACTCACTAGTGGAAAACGGGCCTTTGGCCTGGACCCTTTAGTCCCGGCCTCCATCTGGGCCGGGACTAAAGGCCCGGCCACGTCGCCCCAAAAGACCAAGCCGCCCGGGAGGCTTTGGTCCCGGCCCGTAACGACCCTTTAGTCCCGGTTTGAGACACAAACCGGGACTAAAGGGCTACGCGCTGAGAGGCCCCCCTGTGCGCACCCTTTAGTCCCGGTTTGTGTCTCAAACCGGGACTAAAGTCCTCTGCCTATATATATGGCTGCAGCCCCTCTTTCCACTCTTCCTTGCATTTTTCTTGGATGGATCTCAGTGGGTGTGTGCTAGCTCTCCTTTTTGCATGGATGCACTAGAGGTGTTTGATGAAATGTGTGTTAGAGCGATGCCGCTTCAGTTCACCGAACACAACTACGATATGAGGTGCCCGAGCCACGCTTAAGTCTCTTCCTCTTTATTTCCACTTATTCTAAAAGGTTAGCAACTATATTTTCTCGTTTAGACCGTGCGGTACTAATTTTTAGGATCGTGATTATGTTTGATATACTGTTGCATGACGCAGATGAGCCATCCATGGATGTACGGTGATCGACGCACCGCCGCTTACAGAGAAGGCGTGCATTCTTTTCGAGATGCGGCCGATGCGAACAAGCATGGTGGTGGCTATATGTTTTGTCCATGTGTTGAATGTCGGAATGAGAAGGATTACACTTCCTCAAGAGTCATTCAGAGCCACCTGCTTCGGTCCGGTTTTATGTCGGGCTATAATGTTTGGACCAAGCATGGAGAAAGAGGGGTTATGATGGAAGACGACGATGAAGAAGAAGAGAACGATGATGACAACTACCGATCTATGTTCCCTGAGTATGCTGATACCGCAATGGAAGACAATGAAGAAGAAGATCAGGGTGCAGAACGGGAACCAGATGAGCCCGCTGATGATCTTGGCCGGGTCATTTCTGAAGCACGGCGAGGCTGCGACACAGAAAAGGAGAGGTTGCGGTTCGAGCAGATGTTACAAGACCACAACAAATTGTTGTACCCAACTTGTGAAGATGGCCAGAAGAAGCTGGGTAGCACACTGGAATTGCTGAAGTGGAAGGCAGAGACCGGTGTGACTGACTCGTCATTCGAAAAGTTGCTGGTACTGATGAAGAAGATGCTTCCAAGAAAGAACGAATTGCCCGCCAGCACGTACGAAGCAAAGAAGCTTGTCTGCCCTCTAGGATTAGACGTACAGAAGATACATGCATGCCCTAATGACTGCATCCTCTGCCGCGGTGAGAAGTATGAGAATATGGATAAATACCCGGTATGCACTGTATTGCGGTATAAGATCAGAAAAGATGACCCTGGTGAGATTGAGGGCGAGCCACCCAGGAAGAGGGTTCCTGCCAAGGTGATGTGGTATGCTCCTATAATACCACGGTTGAAACGTCTGTTCAGAAATAAAGATCATGCGAAGTTGTTGCGATGGCATATGGAAGATCGTATGAAAGACGATAAGTTGAGGCACCCCGCTGATGGTCGGCAGTGGAGAAAAATCGAGAGAGAGTTCCCGAGATTTGCAGGTGACGCAAGGAACTTATGGTTTGGTCTGAGTACAGATGGCATGAATCCTTTTGGGGAGCAGAGTTGCAGTCACAGCACCTGGCCCGTTACTCTATGTATCTACAACCTTCCTCCTTGGTTGTGCATGAAGCGGAAGTTCATTATGATGCCAGTGCTTATCCAAGGTCCAAAGCAACCCGGCAACGACATTGATGTGTACCTAAGGCCATTAGTTGATGAACTTTTACAGCTGTGGGCTGAACCAGGTGTACGTGTGTGGGACGAGCACAAACAAGAGGAATTTGACCTTCGAGCGTTACTTTTCGTAACCATCAATGATTGGCCTGCTCTTAGTAACATTTCAGGACAGTCAAACAAGGGATACAATGCATGCACGCACTGTTTAGATCAGACAGAAAGTATATATCTGGACAAATGTAGGAAGAATGTGTACCCGTACAATCGTCGTTTTCTTCCGCCCAAGCATCCCTTAAAGAAAAAAGGCAAGCATTTCAATGGCAAGGCAGAACCCCGGGGGAAGCCTATCATCCGTACTAGTGCTGAAGTATTTGATATGGTCAAAGATTTAAAAGTAATCTTTGGAAAGGGTCCTGGCAGCCAACCTGTTCCTAACGGCCCTGATAAGCGTGTACCCATGTGGAAGAAGAAATCTATATTTTGGGAGCTACCCTATTGGGAAGTCCATGAGGTCCGCTCCGCAATCGACGTGATGCACCTGACGAAGAATCTTTGCGTGAATATTCTAGGTTTCCTGGGCTTGTATGGGAAGTCAAAAGATACACCGGAAGCACGGGAGGACCAGGAACGTCATAAAGGAAGAGATGGCATGCATCCAGGGCAGTTTCAAGGGCGTGCCAGCTACGCTCTTACTAAGGAAGAGAAGGAAATCTTCTTTGAAGTCCTTTTCAGTATCAAGGTCCCGACTGGCTTCTCGTCGAATATAAAGGGAATCGTAAATATGAAAGACAAAAAATTCCAAAACCTAAAGTCTCATGACTGCCACGTGCTTATGACGCAATTGCTTCCGGTTGCATTGAGGGGAATTCTACCGGAAAATGTTCGCCTGGCAATTGTGAAGGTATGTGCATTCCTGAATGCAATTTCTCAGAAGGTAATCGATCGAGAAAGTCTATCAGGGTTACAGATTGATGTGGTCCAATGTTTGGTCAGCTTTGAGTTGTTGTTCCCACCATCCTTCTTCAATATAATGACACACCTCCTAGTTCACCTAGTCGAAGAGATTAGAATTCTTGGTCCTGTGTTTCTACACAATATGTTCCCCTTCGAGAGGTTCATGGGAGTCTTAAAGAAATATGTTCATAACCGTGCTAGGCCAGAAGGAAGCATCTCCAAGGGCTATGGAACAGAGGAGGTCATTGAGTTTTGTGTGGACTTTCTTCCTGACCTTAAGCCGATTGGTGTTCCTGAATCTCGGTATGAGGGTAGGCTGACAGGAAAAGGCACACTAGGAAGGAAAGCAAAAGTATGTATGGACGGGCATTCTTTCTCGCAAGCACACTACACAGTTCTACACAATTCCACCGTGGTGGCTCCGTATATCGTGAGACACAAGAATATTCTACGCTCCGAAAACCCGGGGAAGGCTGACTCTTGGATTAAAGGGGAACACGAGAAGACTTTCGGTAGTTGGTTGCAGATACATCTTGAAAGGGCATTTCCCTAATAAATGTATTTTGGTGTTTGTTAACAACATTTGGTGAATTAACCATTCTATTTAAGTTCTACAGATTTTCTAGGTTAATTCAGAATCTCGCGGAGGTTCACCCAAAAAGGGAAGAAAAGATCGAAGCCCGTAGTCCAGTAGTGGAGTTAGGGCTTAGTGGTCTTATAGGGTGCTTCGCGAAGGTGGAATTGGTGGAGAGGGGATCCTCGAAGTACTGTTGTTGCTACTTCTAGGGCGGAGACTCCGGCCCTGGTGGCCGGAGACTCCGGCCTAGGAGTATCGCCCTAGCAATCCTCCCAGTTGGTCTAAGCAGAGACCTGCCCGGAGTTGGGCCGGAGACTTTTGTCTCTGGCCGGAGACTCCGGGTGGGGCGGAGACTCCGGTCTCTCTGGCTGGGTTAGGGTTTGCTAAGGAGTTGGTCTATGCAGTGACCAGGCCGGAGTTGGGCCGGAGACTTCTGTCTCTGGCCGGAGACTCCGGCCCTGGAGTCACTTAGGGCGGAGACTCCGGCCCTCCTGGCCGGAGACTCCGGCCCTAGTCGACCAGCAACGGCTACATTTCGAGGAGGAGTATATAAAGCCTTCTTCTTCCCCAAGTGAAGGCTGTGGCTTCTACTCTCTCTCCTCCATTGTTCCAAAGCTTCAAAGCTCAAGTTCTCTCTCCCTAGCCAATAGAACTCAAAGCCCTTTTGGGATTTGAGGGAGAAGACCTAGATCTACACTTCCACCAAGGCGATTTGATTTCCCCCCTCTCTTTGATGAGGGGCTTGTTACTTGTGTGATTCATCGGATTTCTAGCCGGAAGAAGCCGTCCCCCAAGCTTGACTTTGTGTGTAAGAGCTTGGTGGGCCTATTGGGAGCCTCCAATTGAGTTGTGGAGCTTGCCCCAATACTTTGTGTAAAGGTGTCGTGCCGCCTTCAAGGGCATCGCTTAGTGGAGCGTGAACTCGCCTTTGTGGCTTGTTCACCGGAGAATAGGGTGAGCCTTTGTGGCGTTGGTGGCCTTTGTGGCACCACACCTCTCCAACGTAGACGTACTTCCCGTAACAAGGAAGGAACTACGGGAATACATCCTCGTGTCTTCGTGTCTCCATTGCGGTGACCTCTATCCTTTACTTGTACCTTTACTTATATTGTTATTGCTAGCTTGCTTGTCACGCTAGGTAAATTCACTTAGTATCACATCTAGAGAATTTACCTTCTTGTCTAGCCCTAACTAGAAAAGAATTAATTATTGGGTAGCTCCTATTCACCCCCCCCCCCCTCTAGTCGCTCATACGATCCTATCAATTGGTATCAGAGCGTGGTCTCTTATTCGGGCTTAACCGCCTAAGAGTTTGAGCAACTATGGAAGGGGATAAGGGTAATGAAACTCCTCCCGAAAGTACTCCTCCATCTATCTCTTCCTCTTCAATCTCACATGAAGAGCATTTGGCGTCCTTGGACACAATGCAAACCACTATGAGATTGGAGATGAAGGCTATGTTTGAGGAATACTTTGGAAGAAAACCTTCCGGGCCCACCGACCCAAACACCACTCCTAGTGTGGAACTCTCCTTGGCTAAGGTGAAGCCACCTAACAATGGCTCCACCTCCGCCGAGAATAAAGGTGACTCTCCTAAGGAAAATGATGGTCCGGCAAAGGGTGCTAACATTCCACCCCCTAACACTTACTCTCCTCCGCCGGTCCATTATCCTATGCCACACATTAACAACATGGGATCTCCTCCTAAGCTTGATTCTCGCAATTTTATTAAATGGCAAGGACTAATGAAATCTCATATTTCTAGCTCTTCTACTCATTTGTGGAGGGTCATACAAAATGGCTTTGCACCTCATGATCCTCTCAATTTGACCGGAAGGGAAGAAGTTGATGAGCAACTCAATGCCACCGCCAAGCATCTCCTTCAACAGGCCGTACCGGATACTCATGCGGTACACATCAACAACTTGAACACCGCCAAGGAAGTATGGGACTATCTCACTATGCTCTTCATTGGGAATGAAAGTATTCGGTCCTCCAAGTTTGATGAGCTCAAAAGTGAAGAAAGGGATTTCATTATGCGTGATAATGAGACTCCCGATGAGATGTACCAAAGGATCTTGGCTCTTGCAACGGCCTTGACCGGGTTTGGGTGCAAAGACAATGGTGATGACTATATCAAGCGTATGTTCATCACCTCCATCAACCCAAGAGAACCAATGCGATCCGAGATAATCCGTTCAAGACCGGATTTTGGGAGTATGACCTCAAATGAAGTTCTTTGTGAGTTCACCGCCTTGTCTATCTTGAAGAAGAACGCGGAAGAAACTAGAGCCCGTGTTCTTGCCGGACAAGGAGTTCACAATCTTGCTCTCAAGGCCAAGGTGGTGTCCAAGCAAGGAGAAGGAGTAGAAGAAATATATGAAGAAGAGTGTTGGTCTCCAGAAGATCTCAAGTTTGCACTTCATGAACACTTGGCTCTCAATGCAAATGCCTTTTGGGATGCCAACAAGCACAAGACAAAGGGATCCAAGTTCAAATCCTTTCCAAGAAAAGGTGGTGACTCTAAAGTGAGGCATTGCTACAATTGTGGAGGAATCAAGCACTTCATCGCCGAATGTCCTTATGAGAACAAGGAGGACAATGAGGGCCGGCTCGTCCCCAAGCGCCAGTCATCAAAGTTCTACCCATCCAAGAAACATGGGAACAAGGACAACAAGAAGAAAGGAGAAAGGGTATTGGTGGTTCATGAGGAGTATGACTCCGAGTTCGATGATGATGACTCCGTTGATGAAGAGAATGGAGAAGTGGCCGCCATTGCCATTGTCTCCACACCACCTACATCTCTCTTCAACTCACAAAATGAGAACGCCATCATCACCACTCACAAGTGTCTTATGGCTAAGGCCTCGGAGGTAACCTCATCACCTACTCCTTCATCATCACATTCCAATACTACCTCTTTGGATGATGTGAGTAGTCTTAAGATTAAGAAAGAACTAGTTTCTTGTGATGATTTTCTTGCTAACATGAAGGGGCCAACCAAGATATATGTTGAGACACTAATGTGTGAACTTGGTGATGCCCATGACACCATCAAGGAGAAGGAGGAGTTGGAAAGATTAGCCGCCGATGATATTGGCTCTCTATCAATTGAGCTCGAAGAAGAGCAAAACTTGAGAGTCTCTTTAGAGGAGAAATTGTTGGGACTAGAAGAGTCTCATAATCTAATCTTGTCAAAACTCACTAAAGAACGTGACCATGCTCTCGCTATGGTCAAGTTGCTTAAAAAGGAGAGAGTTGAATTTGACGTTGGTCATAATGATCTTCGTGAGAAGTTTGAGAAGTTTGAAGAAGCTCACAAGGCTTTGGAGGGCAAATTCTCTCATCTCACCAAGATTCGTGAACAACTTCAAATTCAACTAACTATTGAACAATCTAAAGTCCCCCAATGCAAGTTATTGAAGTTCCTTGTTCTTCTAACTCTATTTGTGATCATAGTGATATCATTGAGGAGAACAATAGGTTGAAGGCCGATCTTGCTAAGGGCCTTGCCACTTGCATTCAAGGAGAGAAGAATCTCAATGATCTCTTGAACAATCAAAGATTGTACAAGGGAAAGGAGGGCCTTGGTTTTGTTGCCGAGTCCTCAAAGAAAGGGGATCTTTGTTTGGTGGCCGAGTCCTCAAAGAAGAAGAAGAACAAGAAGAACAAGAAGAAGACAAAGCCTGCTGCTGCTCCTACTCCTCATGTCCCCTTTGATATTTGTTACACCGAGGAGGAGTGGGAGGAGCTGAATGGAAAGAAGAAAATCGAGGAGACCGGAGTCTCCGGGTCAAAGGCTCCGGAGTCTCCGGTTAGTTCATCTACCCCGGAGTCTCCGCCCCCAAAGACCGGAGTCTCCGGCCCTTCTCATAATAATTTTGCAGGAAAATATAATCCTCATTATGTTCTTCTTAGGGACTATTATGGTGATGTCTATGCTAAATATGTTGGTCCCTATAATGGTTTCATTGAATATGCTATTTGGGTACCTAAGATTCTTGTGACTAACAAAAGAGGACCCATTCAAAGATGGGGACCTAAAACCAAGAATTAATCTCTTGTAGGACATTGCTTCCGGAGGAGTAAAATGGATTATTGATAGTGGTGCCACAAGCCACATGACCGGAAGCAAAAATATTGTGGAAGATCTAAAGCCCAATACTTCAAATGTCACGGTCTCATATGGTGATAATTCATCCTCTAAGGTACTTGGTTTCGGTAAGGTGGTGATCACTCCGGACGTGTCCCTAGTGAATGTCATGCTTGTCGAAACCATTGGTTATAATCTACTTTCCGTTCATCAACTTGCTACTATGGGCTATGCCACATATTTTGATGTTGATATTGTGGTCGTCATGTGGAGTAAGTCTCTCAAGGTTGCCTTTGTTGGGTATGTCGAAAATGGCTTGTATGTGGTGGACTTTTCGGAGAAACCCACTACGGCCGCGATATGCCTAATTGCTAAGGCCGACGTGGGATGGCTTTGGCATCGCCGGTTAGCCCACGTCAATATGAGAGCTTTGCAAAATCTCTACACCGGCGGCCACATACTCGGACTAAAGGATGTTTCTTTTGCCAAAGATCGTGTTTGTAGGGCATGTATTGAAGGAAAGATGCATGAAACAAGTCATCCAAGCAAGACTATTATCTCTTCCAAGAGGTGCTTGGAGCTCCTTCACATGGATCTCTTTGGACCTCCCACTTATGCAAGTCTTGGTGGCAAGAAATATTGCTTGGTGATTGTCGATGACTATTCAAGATACACTTGGGTTTATTTCTTTGAGTTCAAGAGTGAGACCCAACAAACCGTCAAAGACTTTGCCACCGAAGTTGAGCGTCAATTCAATACCACCATATTGACTATAAGAAGTGACAATGGCACCGAGTTCAAGAACTACTCCCTAAATGAGTTTCTTAGTGATGCGGGTATCAAACATCAATATTCCGCTGCATATACCCCGCAACAAAATGGAGTTGCCGAGAGGAAGAACCGGACTCTTATGGATGCGGCAAGAACTATGTTGGCGGAGTTCAAGTCTCCATACAACTTTTGGGCCGAAGCTATCAATACCGCATGCCATGCCACCAACCGGCTTTATCTCCGCAAGAACTTGAACAAGACTCCATATGAAATTCTTACCGGGCAAAAGCCCAACATCATGTACTTCCGGGTATTTGGTTGTAAGTGTTTCTATCTCAAGAAAGGTGTTCGTTTGTCAAAATTTGATTCTAAAGCATTAGAGGGTATCTTTGTTGGTTACTCCACGGACTCACATTCCTATAGGATCTATAGCAAGTCCACCGGGCATGTTATAGAGACTTGTAATGTGAGGTTCGATGAGGATAATGGTTCCTTTGTAGGACAAAGTTGTGTTCGTGATGTAGGTGACGAAATTCCTCCCCAAGCCATAAGAAGAATGGGTGTCGGATTCTTCCGGCCCATTGAGGGACACCTTTTGGCCGAAGGAGAAGGACAATGCTCTACACATGTGGAGCCTTCACCTGCTGAACACACACAGGACATTGACCAAAGACAAGCTGCACACCCTCAACCTCAAGATCATCCCACCGAGCAATCTTGCCCGGAGTCTCCGGCCCCTGTGGTCCGGACTCTCCGGCCTATACCGGAGTCTCCGGGTATGGATACCGGAGTCTCCGGAGGTGATCAAGCCTTTGATGAAGATCCTTCGGAATTCCGTGGCTATGGTCCACTTGATGATCAAGGCAATCCACTTACTGGTCAAGGCGAGGACCAGAACAGTGATCATGAAGATGATCAAGTAGTCTCTCAAGAATCTCCTCTTGAGGCTCGCACTCGCCGTGAGAAGAAGCTTGAGTCCATTCTACGACGAAGAAGCATATCCTTGGAAAATGTGGTTGGAAGTGTTCGTAAAGGTGTCTCCACTAGGAGGCAACTTTCTAACTTTTGCTCTCATCATGCTTTTGTCTCTTGTATAGAACCCAAGAAAGTTTATGAGGCGCTTGAGGATCCGGATTGGCTTGATGCCATGCATGATGAACTCAACAACTTCGAGCGCAACAATGTGTGGACTCTAGTAGAAAGGCCTAAAGATTGCCGTAATGTCATTGGGACCAAGTGGATCTTCAAGAACAAGCAAGATGCAAATGGCATAGTCATTCGTAATAAGGCAAGATTGGTGGCTCAAGGTTTCTCCCAAGTTGAGGGTATTGACTTTGGTGAAACTTTCGCTCCCGTTGCCCGTCTTGAATCCATTCGCATCTTACTTGCATATGCATCACATCATAACTTTAAACTTCAACAAATGGATGTTAAAAGTGCATTTCTCAACGGTCCCTTAAATGAATTGGTTTTTGTGAAGCAACCCCCGGGCTTCGAAAACCCTAAGTTTCCTAACCACGTTTACAAACTTGATAAGGCACTCTATGGCCTCAAACAAGCCCCACGTGCGTGGTATGAGCACCTTAAAGAGTTGTTGGTTGATCGTGGTTTTGAAATTGGGGTGATCGATCCCACTCTTTTTACTAAGAAGGTCAATGGGGAGCTTTTCATTTGCCAAATATATGTTGATGATATTATATTTGGTTCTACTAACAAAGCTTTCAATAATGAGTTTGCCAAGCTCATGACCGACAAGTTTGAGATGTCTATGATGGGGGAGTTGGAGTTCTTCCTTGGATTTGAAGTTAAACAATTGAAGGGAGGGACTTTTGTGAACCAAGCCAAATATACCCAAGACATGCTCAAGAGGTTCGAGATGATAGGAGTCAAAGGTGCAAAGACTCCCATGCCAACAAAGGTTAATCTTGATCTCGATCCTAATGGTAAAGAAGTGGATCAAAAACTCTATAGATCTATGATTGGTTCCTTGCTTTACCTTTGTGCATCTAGACCGGACATTATGTTAAGTGTGGGAGTTTGTGCACGTTTTCAAGCCGCACCAAAGGAAAGCCACTTAGTGGCGGTCAAGAGAATCTTTCGATATTTGGTGAATACCCCTAACTTTGGTCTTTGGTATCCAAAAGGAGCAAGTTTTGATCTTATAGGTTACTCGGATTCGGATTGGGCGGGAGACAAAGTGGAACGGAAATCAACCTCCGGGGCTTGCCAATTTCTTGGTAGGTCTTTGGTGTGTTGGTCATCTAAGAAACAAAATTGTGTGTCTCTCTCTACCACCGAAGCCGAATATGTAGCCGCGGCTAGTTGTTGTGCACAACTCTTATGGATGAGGCAAACTTTGAAGGATTACGGTGTCATTTTTGACAAAGTGCCTCTTTTGTGTGATAATGAAAGTGCAATCAAGATCGCTCACAACCCGGTGCAACACAATAAGACGAAGCATATTGAGATTCGTCATCATTTCATTCGGGATCATGTCAACCGAGGAGAAATTGATCTATCTTATGTTGGCACTCATGAGCAACTTGCCGATATATTCACAAAGCCTCTTGATGAAGCAAGATTCCGGGAATTGAGGCATGAACTAAATATCATTGATTCAAGCAATGTGGCTTGAGCTAGGTGCATTTACTCCCATACTCTAATGTGTGTGTTGTTCTAGATGTGGGCATGAATATAGGGGGAGTGCGGTCCTAATTGATTGGGCTATCCCTCCCCCCATAATGCCGATAGTAAGCGTATTGTTCTATCGTGTCAGTGGTGACACTTTTGAGCTTAATTGATGAGTCTAGGTTTTGGGCCCAAGATATATCTTCGCGGTGCCATACCTTTGTACTCATACATGGTGGCCCTTTGGTCACCAACCTCCCTAGTGGAGGAGTTTCCCATTTGACTTTATTGCCTTAATTTTATGGGAAGATGCTCATGTTTGGTCTTATTTGATTTTGTTTGCATGTTTGCAAGCATGAGCATGTTGTACCACACAGTGACAATGTGTCCATCCCAAGCCCATCTCATCCTAAAACAAACCTATCTCTAAATGACATGTCCTTCACACCATAAATATTGATCTGGTCGAGGGGGGCCGGAGACTCCGGGGCTTACAGCCCGGAGACTCCGGTGGGCCGGAGACTCCGGGGTAAGTACCGGAGACTCCGGCCCGGGCAGTTTCAAAAATCACTTAGGGCACGGGGTGGGGAAGAACGGTTCATTCTTCCCCACTCGCCCCCGTGCCCTACACTCGCCCCCTGCCGCCCCCTCTTCGAAGATCGCTGCCCGGAGCTCTCCCAAGCCCCGGGATCCGCCGTGCCACCGGCCAATCTGTCCCTTGAGGGTGTGGGAACCTCCCCACCGACCGATTTGCGCCAATGGACTCCGGTAAATGTGCTCTTCATCTTCTCCATCTAGTTCCATCTAGATCTATGAGATGTGCATGTTTCCCATAGTTTGAATTGGTGTACTACATTCTAGTGGCTATCAATCATCTTCTTAGCAACTTTATTGTGGTTATTGCACTCGATTTGGTCTAAGTGGTCTCCTAGGCTCGGGCTCCTGCATCCGGCCGGAGACTCCGGCCCCTGTGGCCGGAGACTCCGGCCTGGACGCAAAGTCTCCGGTTTTGGCCGGAGACTCCGGCCCGAGTCCCCGGAGACTCCGGCTAGATCAGACCAATGTGCACTCTTTCACAGCATAGTTGCTTATATTTGGATTCTAGGACATGTCACCTCAACCTTGCTATCTTCCTCACTCTTTCACAGGTGCAGGTGGTTCTCGGAAGCCGGCAGCCCATAGCAAGGACAAGTTGGTTGTGAATCCCGCCACAGGGGAGCTTTCTCAGAGATCGGTCATTGCTCAACAAGCTAGAGATGCTAAGAGGCTCAAGACAAGGATAGCCGAAGAGGAACGAGCTGAGGCAGCTAAGAAGGTCAAATTTGATAGTCTTGTGACTCTGGAAGGGCTATCAGCATCTGAGTTTGTTGAAATGAGGAAGAGGGATATGTACACTCTCGCGCGGAACTCCCGTGACCGTTGCTTTTTCCGCAAAGAGCAAGAGCTGATCATGAAGGAATTTTATGCTTCCCTCAAGAAGTATCCGGTTTGCCCTCAGACGGTGATGGATTTCTCTCACTTTGCCAAGTACAGTGCATACTTCGGAGAGGCTGTGTGGATCACTCGCAAGCTTGGGCTCCATCCACTCATGAAGATACAAGAGTCCTACAACATCACATTGGTCCAACAGTTCTTTGCTACCTTAGTGTTTGGAGAGGGTGAGGAGATCCCCATGACTTGGATGACCGGAGAAGAGGTTTGTCATTCCAATTTCATGGACTTTGCTGCTCTCCTTGGGTATGAGTTCCGTGGTGCTACTACTCCTAGTGGCATGAGGATGCATGTTGATGGGGAGTACTATGAGAAGAAGAAGCTTGCTCCTCTCTACACCGGGGATGACAAGAAGATTGTCATTGGGGGCACTCTTGGGCTGTCCAAACGGTCCAACATCTTGCTCCGCATATTCCGGGCCTCCATTGCCCCTCAAGCCGGCAACTTTGATGCTATTCGCAAGGCCTTGGTGAATCTCTTGGCCTACTCTCATGAAGTCTATTGCCAAGGAGAGACCGCACTTATTGAGCCGCTTGATGTGATGGATTTCATTCACAAGGAAATCAACGATTGCATTCTCAGCAAGAAGACTCCTCTCTATGCCCCGTTCATCATGAGGCTCATTCGTGCTCAAGGACTCAACCTTCCTCTTCTCGATGCAAACCTTGTGGATCACAAGGTTGTGAAGCTTCAACGCAAAGAACCCACCGGTCACTCCAAGGAACCTTTTGCTCCAATGAGAGGTGAAGATGATGTTGCCTTTGCCGAGGGTGTGTCCACTAGAAGGGGCCCAAGGATGAAGCATGCTAGCAATGCCGGCTCTAGCTCCACCAATGAGTTTTCTCAAGAATACAAGAAGCTCAATTGGTTCCAAAGAAATGTGCTTTGCATGAATGTGGACATCCGTCATAAGCAATATGAGAGCTACATCTCTCAGAAGCACATCAATGACAATCAAGCTGTTCTTCACAAGGCCTTTCGGAAATCTCAACCGGGCTATGTGGAATCACCTCCTTCTTCCTCTTCATCCGGTACTCACAGCTATGGCAAGTGGAGCAAGGGTCTGACTGACTGGCAGGCATTTGAGGAGGTCACCTCTGGCACCTCCAATGTGCGTCATGGCAAGAAGCCCATGGCTTCTGATGATATTGAAGAAGGAGATGAGGACTTCAATGCCGGTTCCGAGGACGAGCCCGAGGATGAAGACGACGAGTGATCTCATGGGCGTGTAGCATCGCTCTTTTCCCTTTTTGGTGTCTCGATGCCAAAGGGGGAGAAGTAGCTCTACTAGGATGTCTTCGTTGGGATTTGCATGGGGTGGTTATTTGGATTTGCACTTCGTTTGCTTTGCTTTGGTCGAGACACAACTTCATGGACTTTCATGTTGTGTCTCATCTATCTTAGTGTTGAACCGTTTAAATGTGTGTGGTATGTTATGTGTGTGAGACTTAAGTTCTTATGTTGCTTAGTAAGACTATTAAAATGTGTGCTATATTGTTAGTCTTACTTATATGCTTATTGGTTAGTCTCATATATTATTTCTTGCAATTGGTATAATTGTGAAATATATAGGGGGAGTGATGATTCTTACTTGTGTGGCTCATGTTCAAATGCAAATGGTGTTGTGCACACAAGTAGGGGGAGCTTTTGCTATATATTTCATTTTATTGTGTTTATATCTTGCAAATCCTTATGTTGTCATCAAACACCAAAAAGGGGGAGATTGAAAGGGCATTTCCCTAATAAATGTATTTTGGTGTTTGTTAACAACATTTGGTGAATTAACCATTCTATTTAAGTTCTGCAGATTTTCTAGGTTAATTCAGAATCTCGCGGAGGTTCACCCAAAAAGGGAAGAAAAGATCGAAGCCCGTAGTCCAGTAGTGGAGTTAGGGCTTAGTGGTCTTATAGGGTGCTTCGCGAAGGTGGAATTGGTGGAGAGGGGATCCTCGAAGTACTGCTGTTGCTACTTCTAGGGCGGAGACTCCGGCCCTGGTGGCCGGAGACTCCGGCCTAGGAGTATCGCCCTAGCAATCCTCCCAGTTGGTCTAAGCAGAGACCTGCCCGGAGTTGGGCCGGAGACTTTTGTCTCTGGCCGGAGACTCCGGGTGGGGCGGAGACTCCGGTCCCAGTGGCCGGAGACTCCGGTCTCTCTGGCTGGGTTAGGGTTTGCTAAGGAGTTGGTCTATGCAGTGACCAGGCCGGAGTTGGGCCGGAGACTTCTGTCTCTGGCCGGAGACTCCGGCCCTGGAGTCACTTAGGGCGGAGACTCCGGCCCTCCTGGCCGGAGACTCCGGCCCTAGTCGACCAGCAACGGCTACATTTCGAGGAGGAGTATATAAAGCCTTCTTCTTCCCCAAGTGAAGGCTGTGGCTTCTACTCTCTCTCCTCCATTGTTCCAAAGCTTCAAAGCTCAAGTTCTCTCTCCCTAGCCAATAGAACTCAAAGCCCTTTTGGGATTTGAGGGAGAAGACCTAGATCTACACTTCCACCAAGGCGATTTGATTTCCCCCCTCTCTTTGATGAGGGGCTTGTTACTTGTGTGATTCATCGGATTTCTAGCCGGAAGAAGCCGTCCCCCAAGCTTGACTTTGTGTGTAAGAGCTTGGTGGGCCTATTGGGAGCCTCCAATTGAGTTGTGGAGCTTGCCCCAATACTTTGTGTAAAGGTGTCGTGCCGCCTTCAAGGGCATCGCTTAGTGGAGTGTGAACTCGCCTTTGTGGCTTGTTCACCGGAGAATAGGGTGAGCCTTTGTGGCGTTGGTGGCCTTTGTGGCACCACACCTCTCCAACGTAGACGTACTTCCCGTAACAAGGAAGGAACTACGGGAATACATCCTCGTGTCTTCGTGTCTCCATTGCGGTGACCTCTATCCTTTACTTGTACCTTTACTTATATTGTTATTGCTAGCTTGCTTGTCATGCTAGGTAAATTCACTTAGTATCACATCTAGAGAATTTACCTTCTTGTCTAGCCCTAACTAGAAAAGAATTAATTATTGGGTAGCTCCTATTCACCCCCCCCCCCCTCTAGTCGCTCATACGATCCTATCACATCTCATGAATGACGACACCATTGGAGATCAGTTGTACTGTTTGGCCAGGTCACCATCTTCGACTATATGTACTTTCCAAGGGTATGAGATAAATGGGAATACATTTTACACGGTTGCCCAAGATAAAAAGAGCACCAACCAAAACAGTGGTGTCCGCTTTGATGCAACACACGAGAATGGGCACTGTTTGGAAACATATTACGGGTACATAGAGGAGATATGGGAACTTGACTATGGACCTACTTTTAAGATCCCTTTGTTTCGGTGCAAATGGGTGAAGCTGACAGGTGGCGGGGTATTTGTAGACCAAAAGTACGGCATGACAACAGTGGATCTCAACAATCTTGCATACATGGACGAACCATTCGTCCTAGCCAACGATGTCGCTCAGGTTTTCTATGTGAAGGACATGTCTACAAAAACGAGAAAAAGAAATCAGCAAAAGAAGACATCGTCCGATGAGCCAAAGCGCCACATAGTTCTTTCAGGGAAAAGAAACATCGTGGGAGTAGATGACAAGACAGACATGTCAATAGATTATAATAAGTTTCATGAAATTCCGCCCTTCAAAGTGAAGACTGACCCAAGCATCCTACTGAATGATGAAGATTCTCCATGGCTACGACCTAGAAGAAAACAGAAATAATAGTTAGGATTGTTGGTGCAATAATGTAATAATGTATTAAATCTTGTATGTAATGCATGATGAAGATTCTCACTAGTTCTTTTCCCGTCCTGCTCTTTTTATAGTTTTGTCAAATTCTCAAATATGCAAAAAGAATATTAATAAACATAGTTTTTAATTGAAAATGGCAAACTAGTTAATATTTGGATAGTTAAAATAATTAATTTGTAAAATAGAAAATAGTTTTGAATTATCTATTCAATTTCAAACACTTTTCATTTTTATAGTTTTGTCAAATTCTCAAATATGCAAAAAGAATATTAATAAACATAGTTTTTAATTGAAAATAGCAAAATAGTTAATACTTAGGATAGTTAAAATAATTAATTTGTAAAATAGAAAATAGTTTTGAATTATCTATTCAATTTCAAACACTTTTCATTTTTATAGTTTTGTCAAATTCTCAAATATGCAAAAAGAATATTAATAAACATAGTTTTTAATTGAAAATGGCAAACTAGTTAATATTTGGATAGTTAAAATAATTAATTTGTAAAATAGAAAATAGTTTTGAATTATCTATTCAATTTCAAACACTTTTCATTTTTATAGTTTTGTCAAATTCTCAAATATGCAAAAAGAATATTAATAAACATAGTTTTTAATTGAAAATAGCAAACTAGTTAATACTTAGGATAGTTAAAATAATTAATTTGTAAAATAGAAAATAGTTTTGAATTATCTATTCAATTTCAAACACTTTTCATTTTTATAGTTTTGTCAAATTCTCAAATATGCAAAAAGAATATTAATAAACATAGTTTTTAATTGAAAATGGCAAACTAGTTAATATTTGGATAGTTAAAATAATTAATTTGTAAAATAGAAAATAGTTTTGAATTATCTATTCAATTTCAAACACTTTTCATTTTTATAGTTTTGTCAAATTCTCAAATATGCAAAAAGAATATTAATAAACATAGTTTTTAATTGAAAATGGCAAACTAGTTAATATTTGGATAGTTAAAATAATTAATTTGTAAAATAGAAAATAGTTTTGAATTATCTATTCAATTTCAAACACTTTTCATTTTTATAGTTTTGTCAAATTCTCAAATATGCAAAAAGAATATTAATAAACATAGTTTTTAATTGAAAATAGCAAACTAGTTAATACTTAGGATAGTTAAAATAATTAATTTGTAAAATAGAAAATAGTTTTGAATTATCTATTCAATTTCAAACACTTTTCATTTTTATAGTTTTGTCAAATTCTCAAATATGCAAAAAGAATATTAATAAACATAGTTTTTAATTGAAAATGGCAAACTAGTTAATATTTGGATAGTTAAAATAATTAATTTGTAAAATAGAAAATAGTTTTGAATTATCTATTCAATTTCAAACACTTTTCATTTTTATAGTTTTGTCAAATTCTCAAATATGCAAACAGATAACTATTTATAAACCAAATAAAAGAAAAAAACAGAAAATAGGCCTTTAGTCCCGGTCCGTGCCACAGACCGGGACTAAAGGCCCTGGCTGCTGAAATCCCCGCCCGAGGCCTTTAGTCCCGGGCGGTGGCTCAAACCGGGACTAAAGGCCCCCCTTTAGTCCCGGCCTGAGCCACCGCCCGGGACTAAAGGTCCCGGGGTATAAAACATTTCGGCTTCTTCCCCGCCGCTCACACTTTGCAGTTTTCGCGAGCGAGGAGCTCGGACAGACGCCGCCAGGCTGCCTCGCCGCCGTTCGGCCGACGCCCGCGCCAGCCGCCGCAGCGCCGCCAGTCTGCCGCGCCGCCGCAGCGCCGCCAGTCCACCGCGCCGCCGCATTGCAGCACCCGCCAGCCGCCCGCCGCGACCGCGCCAGCCGCCCGCCGCGCCAGCCGCCCGCCGCGCCGCCGGTCGCCTCCAAGCGCCGCCGCGCCGCCAGCAGCCCGCCAGAGCAAGACGTCTGCAAGGTTTTTTTCGCAAAAAAATTTAATTTGTTAATTAGTTAGAGTGTTAGGGTTAGGGTTAGATATAGAATTAGTTAGCTAGTTAGATATAGAATTAGTTAGAATAGAATTATTTTAGTTAGATATAGAATTAGTTAGAATAGAATTATTTTAGTTAGATATAGAATTATTTTAGTTAGATATAAAATTATTTTAGTTAGATATAAAATTATTTAGATAGATATAGTTAGAATAGAATTATTTTAGTTAGAATAGAATTATTTAGATAGATATAGTTAGAATAGAATTATTTTAGTTAGATATAGAATTAGTTAGAATAGAATTATTTTAGTTAGAATAGAATTATTTAGATAGATATAGTTAGAATAGAATTATTTTAGTTAGAATAGAATTATTTTAGTTAGATATAAAATTATTTTAGTTAGAATAGAATTATTTAGATAGATATAGTTAGAATAGAATTATTTAGATAGATATAGAATTAGTTAGAATAGAATTATTTAGATAGATGTAGTTAGAATAGAATTATTTAGATAGATATAGAATTAGTTAGTTAGAATAGAATTATTTAGATAGATATAGTTAGAATAGAATTATTTAGATAGATATAGTTAGAATAGAATTATTTTAGTTAGAATAGAATTATTTAGATAGATATAGTTAGAATAGAATTATTTTAGTTAGATATAGAATTAGTTAGAATAGAATTATTTAAGTTAGAATAGAATTATTTAGATAGATGTAGTTAGAATAGAATTATTTAGATAGATATAGAATTAGTTAGTTAGAATATAATTATTTAGATAGATATAGTTAGAATAGAATTATTTAGATAGATATAGTTAGAATAGAATTATTTAGATAGATGTAGTTAGAATAGAATTATTTAGATAGATATAGAATTAGTTAGTTAGAATAGAATTATTTAGATAGATATAGTTAGAATAGAATTATTTAGATAGATATAGTTAGAATAGAATTATTTTAGTTAGAATAGAATTATTTTAGTTAGAATAGAATTATTTCGATAGATATAGTTAGAATAGAATTATTTTAATTAGATATAGAATTAGTTAGAATAGAATTATTTAGTTAGAATTATTTAGTTAGAATTTATTTGCAAATAGAATATTATTTAGTTAATCAAATGTCCGTTTTTTGCAGAACTATGGATCCACATAGCAGGAACCTCGAAGAGGAAGAACTTATCGAAGATATAATCAAAGACGCCCCCGACGTTGAACCTGCTGAATCTCCGTCGTCATATCTAAACCCCTCCGGAGATGGAATGGAGGTTGATCGACACGAAGATGAAGTCGATGGGGCCGGAGATAGCTCCAATGACGGAGAAGGTGATAGCTCCACTGATGGAGAAGCCGGTGGAGAAGCCGGTGGAGAAATAATAAAGTCCGGCGAGGTATACATATGAAGTTCGACAATCACTTGTAATATGTGAAAAATATTGGAGATAGCTCTATATTGTGTACATATACATTCATTTGACGAATGTTTCTCCCTCTTAGGCCTCCACATCGAGCAAAGCTACGAAACGAGGCCCGACTAAAAAGTTGGACGCACGGACGCATTACACCTTTGAGGTGATATTGCCTACGGGCGAACCAAAGCTTCCTAAGAATGCTGCTGACACATTCAAGAAGCAATGCGGAGTTCTCGTTAGGGATCACGTCCCGATCAGCGTTCGGGAGTGGAACAAGCGCAAAGGGGCAGCCGATAGTGACTATGTCGCCGAAAGGTACAAAGATAATCTTTGGAATGATATCATGTCACATTTCAACCTGCCAGAATGTGAGAATGAAGACGCCGCAAAAAAACTGAGGGCCAAAGTCAAGCAGTGGACTCTAAAGAAGATGGCCGAACTGTTCCGTAGCTGGAAGAAGAAGCTATGGAAAGACTATCTGAAGACAAAGAAAGTGCCAGTATTCGAGGGGTATCTAGCCAAGCAGGCGAATCACTGGAAGGCATTTCAGGAGTACAAGCAGTCAGAAGATGCCAAGGCATTATCAGAAAAGAACAAGAAAAATGCCGACAAGAAGAAATATCACCACACGCTGGGGCCAGGGGGCTATGAGACTGCCATCCCAAAGTGGGATAAGAAAGAGCAAGATCTGCTAGCTAAAGGCATCGTACCTGAACCCATCCGTGATGAGTGGGAAATGAGAGCAAGGAATTGGTTCCTTGCGCATGGTGGTTCGTACGACGAAGAAACAGGGGACCTCATCTGCAGTGGCGGTCTTAGGATACCCAGGGAGAATTGGAAAAAGATAGTGAAAGAAATTAAAGAGGGAAAAAGACAGTTCACTGCAGATAGAGAGAAAGATTTGCTCACACTGGTCCTCGGCAATGACGAACATGGAGGACGAACGCGAGGCTTCGGTCCTTCTTACCCGTGGTGGCTTGGGTTTGCCAGAGACCAAGACACTTACAGAAGCCAGGCGAGAGCAAAGAAGCGACAGCAGGATGAGGAGAATGACAAGTTCAACCAGTTGCTTGCTAGGCTTAACGAGCAACAGAAGCAGATCGACGAGCTTAGAGGAGTAGCGCGCCAGGAAGATCTTGGACTCGATATTATCGGCGCCCCATCTAAGCGGAAAAGCAGCGTGGCTGAATCTGAGGCCCCGCCCGACGATGCACAAAGAATGATAGAGGGCGGTCCCGGCTACCCCGTGGATGGAATCAAGGAGTCAACATCATGTGAACTCCATCAGAAATTCAAGAACATATCCATGAAGGTGGCCGTCGGACAAGCTTTACCTTCTGGCCCTGATGCACGCTGGCATGGCCGTGAGATTCCAGCTGGCTTTGCTAAAGTCGGGGTGGATGAAATCATGGCGGGGTTTCATGATATGGAGCTCGACATGGCTGGACCCGAAGATGAGAGGACACTCGGAGAAGTACTGGGTGGAGTCATCCTATGGGACAAGAACTACATCAAGCTTCCAGGCTCGGCCCCAAGGACAACACCGCCTCCGAGTCGTCGCAGGTCACCTACACCTCCATCACCTCCAAGCCCTCCACATGACGACGGCCACCACAACACGAGTCCATCTCGATCACCGCCGCCGGACTTGGGTCGGCCGTCTCCGCCGCCGCCCGCTAAGGATACTAAGCGGAAGCGTGCCAGCAAGAACGCTCCGTCCATGAGTTCTAAGCGACGGAGCTCCCCAAAGCGCAAACTGTCGCCCCTCCCAAAGGTACCTCATGCTAATCTTCCTATCAGACCTTATGATCGTACCGACGAGGAAAACGCCAGGATAGCAAAGGAACATTATGATGCGCAGATGAAAAAGAAGGAACCCGAGCCCCGCCCGGAATACACCGAGAAGCAAATAGCATATGCAAAATACTTCACGACCCTTCCATCACAGTATGAGTTACACCATAAGCCTGACGACTATACACGTACATTGCAGAAGGAAGGGAAAAAGAGCAGGTCACGTGCAAGTGCAAGTGGGAGCAAATCAAGTTCAACTACAAGCAAAATAAGATCAGACGTTCCTCAGCTTGGACAACAGGCCAAACAGTCGATCCCACCCCTCAGGGTGTTACCCGAGAATGTTCCCTCTCTGGTGCAGGGGCAAGATTTGGGATTAGCAAAGAAGTGGGCGGATGAATGGGGTATCCCGGTTGAAGTCATTCTGGCTTCCCAAGACGACGTGGTACCCAAGGCTATGGTAGCCCCTAAGCCACAGTTTGTCATGGGAGCGCCTTTGGTCAGCAAAGATAAGTTTGATGATCTCCCAACAAATATGCGTTACTTGCATACATGGTACTTAAGTGAATCAAATAAAGGGAGAACGATGATCGTGGCGCTTGTCCCACGGGAGTACTACGGCCGTCCCGAAGACATCCATATCGACTTTGATGAACTCTTCCAGATGTACAATGCTGACGCCCTCGACAAATCGCTTATGAGTTGCTATTGTCTGTAAGTTTTTCAATTCGTTGTCTACATATAACTTGTTCAGTTATTTCAATTCATTGTCTACATATAACTTGTTCAGTTATTTCAATTCATTTTCTACATATAACTTGTTCCGTTCTGACTTGTACTCTATTATGCAGAATGAAGATTCTGGAATGTAAAAGTAGGAACATCCACAATATTGGGTTTATTGACCCAGATAAAATACATATAGCGACGCTAACTGATAACCCCAAGGAGACGGAGGAAAACCTTCTAAGGTTTCTAACAGATCAAAATTTCTGTGACCACATATTGTTTCCATACAACTTCAGGTGAGGGTCTTACTGTGTTGTGTCCATTCACTTATGAGTGTAATTGATAAGTTACTGACACATATATATATACATGTGCAGCTACCACTGGATTCTGTTGGACATTCAAATTGATAAGGGAAGAGTTGATGCCTTCGACCCATTATCGAGACCCTTGGAATAGTTCCAAAGCCTGCAGGACATGCTCCAAGGGTAATTTCAATCATTCTTGCGCTCTATCGGTCTCTTTCGATGATTTTCTGATATATCAATTAATGAAAAACTTAGCAAATCATTTTCCTTGTCGGGCAGGGTTTGGAAGCGGTTCAAGTGCGTGACTCCCGGTATCCGGCATGAGAAGCTGACCTTTAGAGCGGCTCAGGTAAGTAGTAGTATGATATACTTCTATTTTCAATACATTTGTAATGCTAGATTATTATTTTGATTATATATATTCTATTCTCGTAAAGTGCGACCAGCAGCCACGGGGGACGCATCTATGTGGATACTATGTTTGCGAGACCATTCGCACGTTTACCTCTGAGCACAAGGATTACAGATACGATGTAAGCAATAAACATTCACACCTCTATTTTTACTCGTCATTCTTTGTTATCATGATTGATATTCATATTCATCTCCTCTTCTTATATAGTACACGGCCATGCGGGAGAAGTACCTACCAGAGCAACGCGCGATTGCTGTTGCAGAGGAGCTAGCGGCCTTTCTGAGGATAGAAGCTATAGACGACAAAGGACGATTTAGTGTAGCTAGGGGCCATTACTGATGTTGGTCCATGTAATCGAATAGACGGGCTCTTGTCCCGATAATTCTGATCTCCATATAATTGTATATATATGCTCGCTTGTAAGATAAGTTAATCTTATATATATGCATAAACTAATTCCCGAACACCAAGGCACCAAACGGGGCATCACGTTAATCCCCCACGTAAAACCCTAAAACCCCTAAACCCTAAAACCCTAAAGCAAAAAACAAAAATCTGCAGATGCCCTTTAGTCCCGGTCTGTGTTACAAACCGGGACTAAAGGTCCTGGCCCTGATTCGCTCCGAGGTGCCCACGTGGACACCCTCCAGTCCCGGCTGGTAAGCGGGCCGGGACTAAAGGTTCAGGCTTTAGTCCCGCGGCTGGGGTCCCGGTTTACAAACCGGGACTAAAGCCCCTTACGGGCCGGGACTGGAGGCCCCGTCCCCACTAGTGACTCTAAGTCGGCCTCTTGTAGGTCGTGGTATCATGCATGTTCGTGGAAGCTGTCGATGCAACATCCAGACACTACCAAGCAACCACCACCTCTGATGGTGTGAGTGGATCAGAGATGGCAGCAGCTTGTTGTCGATGATCCCTATAGCCCCCCCCCCCCCCCCCCCCCCGACACACACACAACCCTGCCTTTCTCACAATGAATGATTTGCATGTGTTCCATATAGTCTACCTCTTCTTCACTAACACTATGGAAATTTAATATCGTTTTGGAAATAGTTGATGCTTATCATGATATAGTTTAAGCGCTTGAAACATCTTGCGCCAAAAATGACTATATGTGTCATTTACCAAGAAAGCTAATTTTTATACAACCTGAGTAGTGGAAGTATATTATTTAGGATGCAACCCTTTTTATACCTTCATTTTTTTACCAGATGTTAGTATAATTTTATAAGTTATATCATGTTGGATGTTCATGATTTCCCCAAAAAAAGGCAGTAACATAATTTTTTTTAAGTTGGTGAAACGACAAGGGAATAGATTGTATGTGTGTGAACCATGTTTGCCAAATTTAGGGTGGCAGGAGTCACAAATTCACAGTGTCACATCATGAGAGCTCTATATTGCCGCTTTGGATAGTAGGGTTTCTAAAACGTAGGAATAGGAACATGCAAGATTGAGATATCATATACCATGAATTTTCATAGGATTTTGAAACAGATGATTTTGCTAAATGGTGGTTTTGAATTGTGCGGGTGAAACACATCAATTTTGTTGCATAATTGAGGAGAGATAGAATGTAAGTGCATTGAACTTCTAAAGAAAAGAAAAAGAAAAATGGGGTTTGAGCTCACTATGAAGATTCTTATAGATTGGAGGGCATACGAATGGATATCATAGAATTTGATGGAACAGATTCTAGCATGAGAAAATCTTTTGTAGGAA
Source organism: Dactylis glomerata (assembly GCA_007115705.1). Lineage (NCBI taxonomy): Eukaryota > Viridiplantae > Streptophyta > Magnoliopsida > Poales > Poaceae > Dactylis > Dactylis glomerata. The sequence continues at coordinate 1,831,804 of QXEO01000533.1, read as the reverse complement.
AAAATACTTTGGATTGGACTACTCCAAATTCCCATGAAATTCCTTTGGTCCAAAAAGGCCCTAAGTTTTCATATAGTTGACTAGAAAAATATTAACCTATGCAATCTCTTACAAAGTCGCAGTACTAGATGTTTGCACTCTCCTTTACGAATTATAAATATTTCGGGCATTTTCCTAAATCATATGTATATATACATGTTATAGTGTGTCTAGGTCATTTCAATCTATTACATTCGTTCCAAAAATATAATATGTTCTGAGAATCTAGTTTAGCTTTTCAAAACATACTATATTTGAGAACGAATGTACTTCACATTGAAATAACCAAAACATCTTAGAAATTCAAAACGCAAGATGTACTTCCACTTTATCTACGTGTCCACTTTGGAAAAGAAATTTAAAATACATAGCAGCTGGCAAATTGAGTTAACTGGATTACATCCGTGTAGACACATGCGCATTCAGAATGAAACATCGTGCAACCCATTAGTTGGATTCGATTACTACTACCTGGCTAGCTAATCTGAGTCAGTACACGACCGCGTGGACTGCGACGCGGAAACCCGGTCATTCTCCTCGACGACCTCGCCGTCGTGGCCCGCGGCGTCATCTTCGTTCTCCGGCCGCCGCCGGTGCCGCTCCACACAGTCGACCCTCCGCTCCTTCTTCACGGGCGCCACGTCGTCCGCCTCCCGGAAGTCCTCCATTCTGAACTCTGGCCTCCACGGCGGATCCGCAACCCTCGCCCGCTTCCTCGACGGCCCGACGGCGCCGTAAACGTTCCTCAGGGCCCGGATGTTGGCGAGCAGCGCGTAGAACCTCTCCACCTGCTCGTCCTCGCCGGCGACGCCGCTCTCCTCCGCCGCGCCGCTTGCTCCCGCCAACTCGGGCAATGGAGCTCGGCGCACCTCCAGCACGGACGCCATGGACGCGTCCTGAACTTCCTGCTTTTCCGATGCGGTGGCGTCCATGGCCTCTGGTGTCCGGCCGACCGTCGTGGTCTCGTGGGCTGTGCGTGGGGGAGAGAGGGAGACAAGGCAGACAGAGGATGGATGGGTCGACGAGGCTATCGAAGGCGTTGGGCTTATATAGGCGGTGCCGGCCGTCGTGAGCGCGGGTGGACATCGGACAATTGTTTAAACTGACCAGCTATGCTGCGCGCTCGTCGTGATGGAAACGTCAAAGACCTTGGGCATCCCGTCAGCAAATTTGAACAGCACTACAGTACTATCAGCTGTGACCTGTGAGCAAAAAAATCACAGTAAATTCTCAGCAGTAAAATTACGACTCACTGTACCTACATATACAAGTCACAGTCCACTGTACCCAAAGATACAAGTCACAGTCCTCGCAGGCTATAAAAGAAATTACATGGAGTTGACAACAAAACTCCTTAATTAGTCGTTAGTCAAGATAAGTTGGGGAGATTATTTTGTTAATCGCGTACCTTAAACCATGACCAGGACGCGGTCTTCCATAAAGTAAAAATAGGACGCTCTCGCCCTTCGAGTCTTCCGTCCCGTCAGACAAAGAAAGCAGCGCCTCTCGTGCTCTCGAAAAAACAAAGGACTACGGGACCGACGAAAAGGAGACCTTGTCCGCCTGTCGCAACAAGGAAGAAGGGCGCTGACGTCACGGGGCTGACGTAGGCAGTGCTTTGTCATAAATCGAGAGTCACCTGGTCCGTGTGTCACATATTCGATCTGGCGGGCGTGGTGGTGGGGACTGTACGGTACTAGTGTAATTTTTTGGCAGCCTTGCGTTTTGCCGGTCGGCAAAAGCGACGGGTGGTGCGCGCGCTCGATCGATCCAGCTGGTCACCCCGGGACCGCACGTCTGCACCATATGCACTTTTCAGTCAAGAATTTTGAAGCAAAACAGCAACTGAGGATGTAGTTAGAATTACGGGATCGGGAACAGGTGTATGTGAACTTTGTACTGTACTAAATCATCTGACATTTTTTCAATCAAAATGAGTACTCAAATAAGTTCCCGCAAAAAAAAGTTATCTATCCAGAAATTCAATTCGGCTCCCATGTACATATGCTCCCTATGCCAAAAAATTATATTTCTGAGTGTCAAAAAATTCAAACAAAAAATTTCACATGTACATCTTCATAATTCATATGTGTTCGTAAAAAATTTGTAAAAAAATGACATTGCACATGGCCGGTGTAAAAAAGACAAAACATGTATGATACAATGACTTCTTGTTAGCATTAAAATTTGTCTTTTTTACGTAGGCCAAATGATAAGTCGGTTTTTTGTAAAACGACTTTGTGCACACACAACATGTGAAGACGTACGTGTGAATTTTTCGTTTGAATTTTTTTAACATTTTAAAATGTGTCAAATATTACATTCAAATAATGGGAGCATATGCACATGGGAGCCAAAACAGCCCCCACCCTATCATACCTATCTAGAAAGAAAGGATATTTTCTCGGAGCCACCCTTAGATTTCAGACCCAACCTTAACCAAACCTCCATGTTTACGGGTACTTTAACGTCGCTATAGATAGGTCTCCGTGGGTTTTGAGTTTGACAAGATGACTTCAAAAACCCATCTACTATGTCTTGTTTCGGATCTGGTTGGGAACTAAGAGCATCTTCAAGAGATAATGTAAAAGAGGAGAAGTGCCTAAATAACTGAGTTTTACATCACCTAGGGCAAAAAATCCTCCTCCAACACGCATAGTTTAAAAAATCGAACCGGTGAGTGAACCGCTGAGGCGACTGGCTCACTGGTTTACTGGTCCAACTGGTGGCTCAGCTGGTTTAATAGCGATAAAAAACCATCAATAAATAATTAAGTTAATTTTGGAAACAAAATAGCATCGAATCATATATTTTATGTTTGCTTTCATAGTAGGTCACATACTAAGTGTACTAAAGGTGTTATTAGGCCTTATGCGAAGTATTTGGAGCAAGGTTCTAGGTTTTACGATCATATCTTTGTGAAAACACATTATTTTTATGCAGTTTTTTATTAGTTGAACCAGTGACTCTTAAAAAATCGATGAGAGCTTCAGTTTAGGTTTTTTCTGATCAAACCACCAAACCGGTTTGATTTTAAAACTATGCCAACACGTGACCTTAAATACTTCGGTGATGTAAAAAAATTAGGACATCCATAATTTTTAGCCCTAGGTGATGAAAATATATATCACCACCTCGGAGGGATGCATTATATTTTCCCCACGCAAGCAGCAATCGTCAGCTGGTCGACGACTGATAACATTGGTGGCTCGGACATTGGAGACGATGGAGCTCGTGGAGACTTGGTCGGCCGCGGGGCAAGCTCAATTTCCCCATGGTCCATTCCTAGTGCCGGAGATGCGCATCAGCCACGACAAATAGATAAAGGACCGTTGAGCGCGTTGGTAGCTACACATGAAGAAGACGATGTAGGAGGCCAACGGCGACGATGGTGTTGATCACACTAAGCAAGTGTGTCAATTCGTTGGGACTCCAAGTGCAGAGTGATGTAGCAAGAGAATCTTCCCCACAAGGGTCACTCAGGGTTTAATATCAAACTCTCGGAGAACAGTCATAAAAGCTCTTTCCGTTCTCGTCAAGCGTCCTGCAAAATAAGTTACTTGTCTTGTCTCCTCAATTCCACCGAGTGGTTGTGAAACACAAGGTTTCAAAATAAGTACAGCTCAATAAAATAATAGAAAAGTAAATAACAGAAAGTAAAGTAAAACTAATGTTGTAACGTAAAGTTGTTTTTGGGTTTTCAGTATAGTTGCAAAAGGTAAAAGTGTTTTTAGTATTTTAGGATTTAACAAAAGCTAAAAATAAAAAAGGCACATGGAAGCCTTTGAAAGGTGTTTCTTATGATTAAAATTGGTCCGGGGTTCATGGGTTCACTTGTCTACTCTATCATAAAGGTGTGGTGGCATTAAGCACAAGATAGATGATCGAAACAACGACGAGAATTTGTAATGTTACTTGATAAGTATTCATATGGGCATCACGTCCTAACATAAACATGATACTACACATCTTACTTATACTCCGCTGGAAAGGAATAAACTTTAAGCAATCTAGTATTAAGAATTATCAGAGTATAGCCTTAGGTACTTTCACATGATGGTGAACAACAAATATGCTACCGTGCATAGACATATTACAATGGAACGAAGTCCATGAATATCGACAAGGATTTTTAGCTATCACTAAGAACTATAGCACATGCATTCTTTTTCTCCCTAGTGAGGACAAACGGAATTGGTAAACACCATAGCGGAATATGAAATTACTGTCACAATTCACTACTGCTACCAAGTTACTCCATCTAATACACATCATCCCCCACATGCACTCTCTTATACTAGTTGGATCAGAACAAGTAATAAAGAACGGGGTAACAATATGCATCTACTCATATATCAAGAACATGATAAAGATTCATATCTCATATATCATCCCATAAAATTAGGATCCACCACATAGGAATTACATAATATGACCATAATCATATTGGGCAGCTCATATGGCATCTAAACATCATAGCACAAGAGAGAGAGATAGAACAAGCTACTGCCACAAACCCATAGTCTATAGGTGGACTAATCCCTCTTCATCATGATGGTGGTGTTGGTGATGTTGGAGAGGTTGGAGAAGCGATCGGGGGCGACTCCGACAGCGTTTCCCCCTCCAATCTTCGCAGGTATAGCCTCTATTTCACGGTTTCGTTTTTCTCCACCTCCTCCTCGAGGAAACGCCTTGAAAGGGTCTTTATATAGGACTTTTTGAGTCAAGCTGAGCAATCCGAAGCAAAGAAGGATGGCATTGGAGGCTCGATAGCCAAACAGGCCTAGGTGGTGCGGCCTGGCTAGGTGACCATGCCACCTGGTCTCGTTTGGGCCGTGGTGGACCCCTCTCATTCTTCTTCATCTCATTTTTCTTCTCGGGTAAAAATATGAACGCCAGAAAAAGCCTCGGTCGATTTGACTTCCGGAAGGTCCTTGAAACATCAAAATACACAAAACAGGTATTTCCTGTTATGTAGAGTTATAACCAAAATAAGGGAGATCGATGGAAAATCCCCATAAATCAATGAAATACATGATTATAACATCTCATAACATCTAAATATATTGGAATATGCATCAATAAACTATAAAGTTCATGCATGAATTTTGCATGCATCAGGTGTGGCTCACGTGGGAGCACCTACGCAAATGAAGTTCGATCGCGCGTCAAAGAAGAGGGCCGCCGATGGTAGGGAGTCAGGGGTTGGACCCTTGTTGGTTGTCATCGTCTTGTCGGAGTCCTCCACTTCCTTGGACAACAACTACTGGAACAACCTCACCAGCGACGACGACAAAGACGCCAACTCCACTGCGGCAAAGTAGTGTAGATGTACATCAATTTTAATTTGGCCAAACGAATCAAATCAATGTAGAGTGTCGATGTCGAATCAATGTCAAATGTTTAGTGTCAGGGTTGAATCAATGTATGAGCCAATGTTTGGTACTATGAATCGATGTTTGGTAGTGTCAATAAACGTTTTGAAATGTTAAATCAAGGTTGAAATATTGAATATGAAGTAAAAATGTTAAATTTCAAATTCAAAATTACCGATTTGCAGTGTCATATGGTTCCTCAAGGCCTAAAATACATCACCTAGTGCGGCACCCGTGCCCTAAAATACATCATCTCATAAAAGTAACAAGTGTGTTGGTGATGTAAAAAACACTTTTTGGTGATGCATAATTTTTAGGACACCTCTTTTTGGTGCCCTAAAATGCATATTGGAATGATCTAATTTTAGTCCCACAATGCTAGTTGGGAGAGAGTTTGGAGTGGTTTATAAGGTGAACTCATCTTCTACTAAGTAAGTAAGAGGAGAAGGAGTTCACACGCACTCCTCCTCCTCCTCTTCCCGCCTGCCTCGCATAGCACGTGTCGTATCGTGTTGATGCATGTAAAAAGCATATAACTTTGTAGTTTATTGCCAATTATTCTAACATATTTACATGTTATGAGATGTTATATTCATGTTTTGCATTGATTTATGGGGATTTTCTATCGATCCCCTTTTATTGGTTTATAACTCTGCAGAATAGGAAACTCCCATTTTGTGTATTTTTAAGTTCCAATGACCTTTCGGAACTCAAATGGAGCTAGAATTTTTCTGGCATTAATATTTTTCCCGAAGAAAGAACAGGAGAAGAAGAAGAACACTAGAGGCCCCATAAGGCCCAAACGAGCACAGGTGGCATGGGCCTCAGGCCTGGTCGTGTTACCATGTCTCATTTGCTCCTCGAGCCTCCGATGACGTCTGTCTTGATCTCAGATTGACGGTCTTTATCTAAAACCCTCTATATAAAGACTCCCTGAGGTGTTCTCGTGAGGAGACGACGGAGAAACATGAAACCATAAAATAGAGGCTGAACCTGCGAAGACCGGAGAGGGAAACGCTGCCAAAGCTGCCACGGGCCGCTTCTCCAACCTCTCCGACATCACCAACACCGCTACCACAATAAAGAGGGAGTAGTACACCTCTGGACTATGAGTTTGTGGCAGTAGCTTGATTTGTTTCTCTGTTGTGCTATGGTGTTTAGATGCCATATGAGTTGCCTATCATGATTATGGCCATATTATATAATTCCTATGTTGTGGATCCTTAGTTTTATTGGATGATATATGAGATATGAACTGTTATTGTGTTCTTGATGTATTGATAGATGCATATTGTTACCCCGTTCTTTACTACTTGCTATGATCAAACTTGTATGCGAGAGCACATGTGGGTGATGGTGTGTTTTAGATGGAGTAACATGGTAGTAGTTGTGAATTGTGACAGCAACTTTATATCTACTATGGTTTTTACCAATTCCTTTGTTACCTCACTAGGGAGAAAAAGAATGCATGTGCTAAAATCTTTAATGATAGTTAAGAAACCTTGCTTGCATTCATGGATATTAAAATTGGTCCATTGTAATATGTTCTAATGCATGGTAGCACATCTGTTGTTCAAAATCATGTCAAAGTACTTAAGGCATACTCTGTTAATTCTTAAATCTAGATTGCATGGAGTTTATCCCTTTCTAGTGGAGTAAGTAAGATTTTTAGTATCATCTTTATATTAGGACGTGATGCCCATATGAATGCTTATCAAGACATATAATAAAATATCATCAAAATTAAGTTATCTATCTTATTCTTAATGGCACCACACCTTTATGAGAGAGTACACAAGTGAACCCATAAATCATGGTCTATTTTTAATCATAAGAAACACCTTTTACTTACTTTTACTTGCCTATACATTCTCTAAATTAATTAAATACAGAAATACCAAAAACATATCTACTTCTTGCAACTACAAACAAAACCCAAAAAGATCTTTATTTCTACATTAGTTTACATTGTAGCTTTAGTTTACCTTCTTGCATTTTACTTTCAGTTATTTCATTTTACTAATACCAAAGCCTTGTGCTTGACAACCACACATTAGAGTTGAGGGCATAAGACAAAGAACTTGCTTTGCAGGTTGTTGGACAAGGCTTGAAGAAGCTTAGCCTTCTGTTTCCCGAGAGTTGATATTAACCCCGAGTCACCCTTCTGGAGAATATTCTCTTGCTACATCACTCTGCACTTGGAGTCCCAACAAACTGACACACTTGCTTAGTGTCATTACGCGTGAATCAACTGCGAGTTCAAAACTCGTTATGTGAAAGACTAATTTGTTTTCCTTGTTGCACCAATTGAGATGGTTATGTGTTGGTGTACGTGTGCATATCCGACGTGTGTCCCTGCCTTCCGACGTGTGGCAATTTGGTCGGCTGTGTGGATGCACTACCTAGGCTACAGAAGGGTCGAGAAACCGAGCCTACCAAAACCCGGACAACATTCTATGGTTCCCTCCTGAGTTCTTTTTGTTGCGTCGTCCTCTAGTCTTTCCTATCATGGTGAGTGCGTGCATGGTCGTTCGGGAGAGCATACCTCTAACACCCTGTCTGCTCAGATCCTACATCGAGAGGCAGGCGATCAGGTTTTTGGGGAGCATCACGGCGCGACTACTCTCATGGTTCTAGTTCTTCCACACGGGCTTACATCTTTGTTGACGACTTACTTCCTCGTCAACCTTCTTCCTCTACGGGCTCAGCGACCTCGACAAAACCATAGGCAACATCAACAATGAACATGTTGATGTCGCGGTGGCAACCTTCCCGGTTGTGTTGTACGTGCTTCTTATTTCTTACTTAGGACTAGTTCTTGTTCCATATGCAGATCTAATAGATGTACTTAATCTGTTGCATGTGGTTAAGATGAGTAATGCTAATATGTTGTTGATTTCGGTAACTAAACTCACATGGAAATTGCTAAATAATATAGCAATTTGTATATGGTAACTAGAAATAGTAATATCTAACCATTTGTTTGATGTAAAGATGTAAACGGATTAGATTTTCGAGTTACCATATCCTCTACATTAAAAGAAATCGTCGGATTAGGATCGTTTGCGGATTCGAACGCGAATATCCCAGTTCGTGGATTTGAAACGGAATCGTAGCAAAAAATAAAATTAAGCGGATAGCCACACACACACAAAGTAGATCAGCAAGCCATACAAACAAAACTAATTGAGAAACCTTTTTGCTAGTCCTAGGTCGACAGCGAATTAAGTTACTACTAGGTCGAGTTGTTGAAGGTGGACCTAGATAGAACATGACCCGATGTCACCACATATATCACACATGCATTTTTCTAATTTAGAGTTGGGGTGTCACACATTATACATATTTGAAATACATCAACTTCGCATTATTAGTGTTTTTATTTGTCAACAAAAAAAATCTTTGGACCAAGTGCCATGTGCAGTGTGCACCCTGATGGTTGAACCTGGGTACGCCTGATTGGTAAAGCAAATAATGTCTAAAAAATACAGAGAGGTCAAAAGTGGGCGATTACTCAAGCAGACTAAGAAACAAAATGAACCCTCAAACTCAAATCATTCAGAGCAAAGAAAAATTTCCGGGATAAAGCTAATGGCTTATATTAATGGTGTCACTAACTGGTCAATCTTAAGTTACAACACATTAGGCGCACCCACAAGTCTCTTGACAACTAGACATAGCTACTGACTGGTTACACTCATCAGTTCATCACATACAGTCTGCCAACTAGCATATAATGCACCCGCACCATCCAAGGAACTAGAGTAGCAATACATTTCAACAGATGCATGACTCGTGAGAAGAAAGACACCACGCCAAGATCAACTGACAAAGAAACGGGAACGAGCTCTCCACAACATCCCCTTGCACATTCCCCACCAACTCTCTCTTCCCATCCCTTCCTTGGAGATATCAGTGTAGGCACCTATTCTCAAGACACGGTCTCTTCCGGCTGCTAATCCTGATTCTAAAGCAGTGATTTTGTTCTCAAGAGAGTTAATCTCATCATCAAGTAAGAAGGCATCCACCTCCGCGAATTTTGTGTTGTCATCATCTATCAAAGCTTCTTTGAACGATCGCAATGCTGTGAAAAGAACAGATGGAGCTTCTTTTGTGCCCACACAACCATCATCTCCAGCACTATCATCTCCAGTAACTTGAGTTTCTGAATCCTCCTGGGACATAAAAGTAAACTCGTGCCTGTAAGTGATATTCACGTTTTCATAGACAAACTTGTGCAGGGCAATAGATTCCAATGATACAGATCAATTTATCTAGTTTTTACAGAAGCAATAAAAGTGAAGTAAGATGCCGTTACAACTGCCATCTCATAGTGGTGAGTACTATAAATTTAAGTGCAGAGAGCTTTTCAGTGAACACAGATTTTCAGTCTCAAATATCGGCAACTCTGGCACTATTATACCTCCATGCCATAATTAAATGTTCACAAACGCTGATGCCAAAAGTTGAGAACATTGGATCCTCATACTAGCACTACATTTGAACCCCTCTGCCATACTCATAAAACCAGACATGTTACTTACTGCATCAAAACCTAAAAGCTAATTGCTGATTTTCACATGAATACAATAATCCAATGCTCAAGTAACACCAGTACACAACTACATACACCGTATAGTCTATAGACCGGGCATATGAAGAAACTTTACCAGCATCTTCAGACATAAGCATGGACTCACCTTGATGCATATCAAAGAAGGAGGCCAGGACATGATGTAGGGATCAACAGGGCAACAAAATCGACGTTTTTTCTTAAAGAGCAAGTCCACCTCTTCTGTTTCCAGGCAGATTGACAGGAACCACTCAGCAGACTGTGGATCCCTGGACGAAACAACAGACATGTATACAAATCCATCGCTAACTGTCAGAAGCCGCTCTCCAAGAACAATATCCCCTGCTGACAGATTGGTGACTTCAACACCCATTGTGTTCAATGAAAGCGACTTGTGCAGCACAAATCTGTCGACACCGTCATCGTCCGCCATCCAGAGCCAAACAGAAAGAATGCATTCATGTGCATGTACAACACAGAGCTTCCCATCCTTGGTCTGACCAAGCTCAAATATTGAGTAACACACTCTCAAGGGTGGCGGTAGATCCATTCGAGACAACTGAAATGTGGCAGTGTTGAGCATGAGAATGCAGCCCTCCCTCTTATGTACCCAACAGATGAACCCATTGACAACTCTACGAAAAACTCTACCATCTGTGTCCTGGCCACCCTCAAGCAGTTGGGTCCCGGACTCCGGGAAGATCTGCCACTCCATGGAATGAGAAGAGAAGACGGACACGCGGGCCCACGCCCATGATCGCTCGCGATGGACACAGACCACACGGGATGGGATCTGTTCTTCTTGGTAGGGGGGTAGAGTGTGGAACTCAAGGAAGGTGTCGATGCCGTCGTGGGTAGGCTTCTTGGGGTAGATATTCAGGGCCTGCGTCGGTGCTCCGATATTCAGGGGGTTGTAGCTGACACCCTGCTCGGTGCTCCGGTTGACGAAGCTGACATGCCCGTCGGTGTAGGGAATCTGGGATTCTGTCTCCCACTCGGAGGCGTCGTCGTCTCGGAGTAAATCAGAGAAGAAGGCGGCGATGCCCGGCTTGGATGTGCGGCTGGGAGCAGGGACAAAGGCGCTCATGTTGGGCGTGCGAAGGAGGGCAAGGAGGGGCGGCGCATGGAGCTCGCGGAAGCGGCGGCGGAAGGCCGGGGAGGAGCGGACGGCGCTGAGGAAGGGGTGGCAGGTGAAGGCCGCGCGGGCAAGGCTCGGGATGTCCGGGAGGCGGAGGAATACCTCCCGGAGGAGGTCGTCAGTGAGAGCGCTGATGGTGGTCTGAGCGGGTAGCGGTGGCGGCGGCGGCGAGGGTGGCTGGTGGGAGGCCATGGCTGTGAAGTGAAGATGCGGGTTCGGAATGGGAATTTTTGACAGAAGAGACCACCTGCACCAGTGAAATGTCAAAAGAGACCACCTCTGAAAATATTTGCCAAAAAAGACCCCCTACGAGTGGCGGCACCCCTGCCCCAGGCGACACGTGGCACGTGCCGCCTGGGCCAATGGCGGCAAGGGCCTGCCGCCAATGGGGGTGGCGGCATGTTGCCGTTGCACCGTCACCAGCCAATGCCATCAGCCGCTGTGGGGCCTGCCGCCAATGTGGGTGGCGGCATGTCCACGTGGCAAGGCCCTGCCGCCAATGGCAGTGGCGGCATGTCCACGTGGCAAGGGGTGCCGGCAACGGGGGTGGCGGCATGCCTGCCACGTCAATTCCGGCCAACCGCCACGGCCACGTGCCGGGTTTGACAACGGCGGCAGGCCCTTGCCGGCATTGGCCCAGGCGGCACGTGCCACGTGTCGCCTGGGGCAGGGGTGCCGCCACTTGTAGGGGGTCTTTTTTAGCAAATATTTTCAGAGGTGGTCTCTTTTGACATTTCACTGGTACAGGTGGTCTCTTCTGTCAAAAATTCTTCGGAATGGAAGATTGGGAGAAAGCCTGCTGCACATTTCATTTTTTCTTCGAGAGAAATGAAGTTCTCGGGAAGGGGCGCCGCACAGTACTGTACACCCACGGCCCAGAGGTCCAGCACGTCACGGAGTGCAATAATCGAGCTAACGGTCTTCTCCTCTGTCTCTTTTTTCCCCTATTATTAGTAGCTTCTTGGCATTGGGGTCAGCTGACCTCAACGAAAATCAGCAAATCCTCCACCAAATTGGAGATAAACACTGTTCATAAATTTTTTGTTGGTTTAGTTCAACTGTGTTTTTGTAAGGTTAACTGAACCAACTTGTTTTTTGGGTGTAATGGATTGAATTAGTTGGTGTTATTTCGTGCAGTTGACTATACAGATCGCGTCTTTGTGCAACCGACAACACCTATATCTGTGATGTGGTTCATTCAATCGCAGTTTTCGTTCATTTGGCAACAAAGATCAACTATGTTATCTGCAATTGAACAATTATGGGGTTTTTTCATAGAGTTGACGGTCTCAACTATATCACTCGTCTTATGTGCATCATCTTAATATCTTATGAGTTTGAATTGGGCTACTTATTAGTTAAAACTAGGAACTTTAGCGCGGCGGCACGCCGCGCCCGTGACGCTGATCTATTCATGTATGAATCTTCGTTATACAAATGTAAAAATATGTTTTTTTCAGCAATCAGGTTTCGATCCAGCAATTAGGTTTAGATAGTTGAGTGACAAAGCAAAAATGCCACAACAATCTTGTTTTTTCCAGATCGCACATGAGTCATTTTCCAGATCGCTTTAACAGATTGTCGCTATATGCCGAACCGTATGTAGTACAACACATAAGAAGCAAAAATGAATTGTGACGATAAAGAGACAACTTGGCTATCATTCCTATCTACTCTTTCATCTAAATCCTGTTGAAGTGAAGCGTGAGAAAATCTGCCTAAAAGTATGCAAGGCTCTAAACTGCTAGTTAGATTTGATGAAAGAGACATAGGAAAGTAGTTGTCACTAATAAACGAAGGAAGATAAGTAAGATAATTATACATGGACACAAAGATACGTAAAATTATAGTATGTAGAGAGTGGCCATGCCTGGTTACTTAAAATATCTCTGCTAAAAGGACTTTGCAAAGTAGCTGTTTCCATACAAAGATTGTGTTACATTGAGATTGGTATATTGTTTTATTTCTTGTATTTAGAACAGCTTGATCTGATAAAGCTGAAACTTGGACAATTTCTGCAAGAAAGAAGAAGTTAAAACTAATATTCAGTTTATTTACATATAGTTGTCATGTATATTTATCTGGCAAAGTGAATCCTTTTACTTATTCAGGAATAATTCTTTAGTGGCCTTCTTCTTATTAATTGCCAAACAATGGTCTAACAAATATGATACATAAAAGCACCAAGCGTCATGGTTTTACTGGATAATAAGCAAACAAAGAGCAAAAGGAAGGCAGCCACATAATTCAGCGAGAACAGGGTAGACAAAATGGTCAACGTACTGAACATAAGAGAAGAGGAAGAAAAACAACCGTAGCTGCTCAAATATTTCTTCCTCGTGTATTTTGAGGGCACAAACTCCAAAAGCAGATGTGATGTTGCTTCGTCTGACCCATTAAACATCAGCAGCATTGAACTGTGATTCTGCAAACACCTACACAGAACACCAATGTTAAGCGCTGAGAAAAGGCTAGCAGGCAGAGAACAATATTTTGGCTGGAAAGGTGCTCTGAAAATTATCTATGACCTCATTAAGTGGTAGAAGTATCTCCCAAAATATATAGAAAATACATAAATTTCTGGTCTTAGATTTTTTTAAAGATGTACCTTAAAATCTGGGCAAAAAAAAGAATTAAAACCAACAACTAAAGAGGATTTATACGAAGGGAGAAAATGGTCAAAGGATATGCCAAAACCAGATAATTGGGCAAGCATGTCTCATCATGAAAAGGGCAAAAGCATAACCACAAGTTATATTCAGAGTTATGTTAATACATCTAGTTCTAAATAAAAAGAAACATGTGCACATAGATAAAGCTAGGGTCAATTAAATATCGATTCCAGGTATTAGAATCAGAAAGAGTATATTCAATCAAGAATATTCCCACAGAAATAAGAAAGAAATATTAGCTGAAAAAACAACCGGCTCAAACAGTCTGTCAAGTACTGAGCCTGTTCTCGGCTACTCAACTAAGTCGTTCGGTATATTGATTTAGCAATATCATCAGCATAAGCTTAACCATACTCATAGGAGAAACATTAGCTTGCTAATTCTGTCTGCACGAACAATAGTTTGTTTGTCCAAGACGTTGACTGATTTTCTTAAGGGCAAGATTAACTGCTTGCCCCTTGGTCGAAGCCTCTAATTCGTTGTGTGGGAAGCCAGAGCCCATCCAAATCCAAATCCTTGTTCTCCATTTCATGGGAGGTGTAGGCGGTCGTTCAGAACCTGATTTTCTGCCATCCGGTCCAGATATCACTGAGATAGTTAATCGCCGCTGTCGTTACACAAGAGAACAAATATATACGATTAACACTTCAATATAAAAGCAAGAAAGCACATTGCAGGTCTATCAGTCTGAACCTAGAAGGCGATATCCCTACATGAATGAGTCTCAATCTCATCCGAGTGCATGCTTCATCAAATTCAGCTTGCATATTTGTACCACAAATATAAATCCAGTGCAACAAACACACCTCACAATAGTACACGATGGTCATGCAAAATTGCAACAATTAGTCGGAAAAGGAAGAAGTAGAATGTTAACTCATTCCAAGAAAACCACTGTTTGCAGTAATGTAGATCTATAAGAGAACCAAGAAAGCCAACCTAAATGGTCCCTGTATCACTTATCTATCTATGATAAAATTCATTTTTCTTGGTAAGAAACAAATTATGAGCACATGAATAGGTTGGTATAGATAACTAAAAGGCGAGAAATAAAACAGAGTATTTATTTTTCTCTCAGAGCTGTCAACAAAATGCGGTCAGCAGGATAACAGACGAATTTTACAGTCTGAACACCAGTTGTCGATCCTTCTATGATTTCTGTGTGAGAGATGTGTCCAGGACAGTTGATTTTCATTTTTCTAGATGTCATTGCAATCTAAATTTATGTGTTAAGATGATCATGTACCGTCAGAGTGGAGCCAGGAGTGGAACAGTTCTCCACTTGGACCATCTAGTATTCTCCAGCTGATAAAATTATCACCATCAGATTTACCTATAAATCTGTAAGATAGGAGTTGCTTACATGAATTTCATCCATAGTCTTGTCAGGGTTAAGGCTCAAAACTACATAGTTGAGAGGTGAAATGCATACCTGAAAATTTACAATTCACATAAAGAAACAATCCAGTGAAGGCTCAAGAATATGTAGTCACAATCTAATAGCTGTAAAAAACTTTAACCAACTATGAACTCTATAAAGCACTGATGTCAGAAATCTATGGTGATGCTGATATCCACATCTAGAGAAAAGAAATGTCAACCGGGAAGGAGAAGCATCAACCGTGCTGAATATGGTCTCTCTAGAATAACCTCCTAGCTTCTGAAACTTAAGCATATGAGATTTAGGCAGTACCTGGAATTAGAAAATAATTCTGCTTCATGGATAGAAAGGGGTCATCAAGATCCTGTAGTTATGCAAAACCATTTCCGAAGATAGCAGCGAATATATCCCTGGCTTCACCCTTAACCGACACACCTATTATAGTATTTGAATCCCGCACTGCAGCTGAAAACCCATCTAGCATAATTATATGTACAAAGAAAGATTCCTCTTCGAATTGTGCAGATGATACACCGCCCAACAATAGTCCACCGATAATCATGCTTAGATAGAATCCCATCGCAGGAACAACCTTCCCATGCAATACATATTGACCATTCTTGTCTGAAAACAATAATGAGTTAGTAAAGATACTTCTAATCTAGTATATGGGAAATGAGGTTATCATCTAGATAGCAAAATTTGGATGGAGTTAATTCTGTGCATAACTATTTTGCATACATTCCCGTCAAAAACTATTTTGCATACATCAACTAAATCTAGTTTCGGAATTATCTCCAGAAAGAAATATAGGAGTTTGCAAAGGTAGAAGCAAATTATGAACCTGCAGCTTCAACGTACTAACCAAGTTGTAATCAGGATCAATTAACAGTGTTCCTTCCATGTTGCAAGCGCAAAATATAAGAGGGGAAGCTTCCAAGAAGTATTTAAATGGTAAAAATATACCCTAGAGTCACGATCTAAGAGGTTCATCTCTTAGAGTGCTATTATTTTGAGCTAAGAGTTGTGGATACTGGAGTGACGCTATAACATTATAACACATGCTACTTGGATCCGTCTGAGCTCTCTGTAGTGTTTTTAATATATTTTCTTTCAACTTTGACTTCCTTTTATTTATTTATTGTATTTTTGTTTTAATAATTTGTTTTTAGTTGTCCTTATTTTAGGTTTTGGACTATAAAGTTATAGATTTTACTTAAGTACACCCCCTTCCCTCCCAAACTCAACCCAAACTCAAACACATCAAGAGCTAAGATCTCTATGTTATTTTCGTAGTTAAGTTATGAAAGGGTCTAGAGCAATTTCAACCCTTGATGTGTCCGAGTTGGAGGGAGGGGATGTATTGAAGCACACCCCATTATTTATTACCTAATTGAATTATTTGTTCTATCTTTTAAGCTTATTGACGAGGGTATGACCCCTCGGGTCCTCGATATTAACCTACTTGGTTCCTGCCAAGGAAGAAGCCCGCTCGAAGGATACATGAAGCCCGCAAGGCCTAGCACTTCGACTTGGAGTAGAAGGCAAAGACTACTTGTAAACCCTAATTGGCTACGTATATAAAGCCACCAAGGGCATCCTCTACATAGGCCAATCTCGCATAGACAAATTCGCATAGATCGCTGATCTCACATAGATCCCTAATTTCGCATAGACCAAGCACACGCCATATCTTTTTCGACCATAGCCAGATTCCATCTGCGCATCATTGTAAGAGCTTCAATTATACAAGCAATACAAGATCAGACAAGCAGGATGTAGGTCTTTACCCTCCGAGGGGCCGAACCTGGGTAAATTCGTGTGTACCCCTGTTTCTATCTGAAGCCGTCGAATCCGCCAAGCGCCCACGCTCTCTCCATGAATCGAAAGCCCTAAACATGGGCATTGCCGGGTTAAAACCTCATCACTTATGTTCGCACATTTCATGAAATTTGGTCATGTATATAAAAGATTACTAATTCTAATATTGATGAAATGTGTTTTACTCAAATCAGAAAATATAGCATGGCATACATAGAACCTTTAATCATTGAAAATATTTACATATATCGATACAAATGTTCATAACTTTGAGAATAATTATTTGCATTTAAAAAACAATGTATATTAACATAAATGTTATACTTAAAAAATGAACTAGTGGATAAGCGAGATTTGCTGCGCCGCCTAGACTTCGTTTTGGCACTATATGGTAGGGGTGGTGGGCTTGCATGTGATTCTAGTGGTGTACGGTTGTGGGTCATAACCGATTGATTTCTTTGGGCTTTTGGTATATTAAATTTGGAGCAACGCTGAATTCTATGTGCTTTAAACATATATAGTTTATCAAATGAAATGGAGAAGTACTCTGCTCTCCTCTACAACTCCTCTCTCTCCACCTTGTTCCATCTCCACCACCAGATTTGGGTCGTTTTGGCCCCTCCCCTCTCCTCTCCGGCTATTGCCGACGGTGAGCATGGTGAGGGACCCATCTTGTATAGTTATAGCTAGGCCTAGCTAGTAGTAAATGAGGTTAGGTTATTGTTGTTTTTCCTCCATGGCGGGTTTCTACATTATGTCGTTGAAACCTAGACTGCTCCTGGCGGGTTCCAGCACTGCTGGAGCGCGGTGGCTTCATGTGGACGGTCATCCAAGGAGGACGCGGAGCAGCAGTGCGGCCGGCGGATCTGGTGGGTGGTAGGGAAGAAAGCTCGAGTTGCGCCTTGGAGATCCCCGCATGGTAGCCTCGGCTTGCTATTATGATCTGTGGCCTAGTGGAGGCCTCTCGAGATGCCCGGGGTGACATTTTTTAACCTCCCTAGAGGAGGGCCTTTGGTGGACCCTCGTCGATGTCTTCTACTCTCTCAGCCCCAAGTGGTTTGTCCCAAGTGGCGGTGAGGGTGACTGGCAATCAAGATCTAGTGCATGCAGCGAGATTGAAGAAGTTGGACTAGTTTGTGATTGCAAACTATTGCAGGACTAGGTTGTAATGTTTTATTTTTAGGGTCATGTTCGCATTTGTACTCCCACCACCAATGTCATAATTTCAACGCTAGGCCCTTCTGGGCCTTTCCCGTGGTAAAAAATGAAATTGAGAAAACTATAACATCTACACTTTTCTAATATAAGTCCATGAGATTCCCCGAGCATAGGAAATTTTCCTCGCCTTGTTGGGTGATTGAAAAAACATACTGCTAGAAAAATAAAATAATCTCTCTAACATGCATACCATTATACCTTTACTAAATAAGCAAATATTAAATATAGACTTTCGTAAGATGTGTATTGGTAAAACATCAAGCATTAAGTCAGTTCTTTGGAGACCAACATGAATGGGAGAAGCGAAACAAAACACTAATCATATTGGATAAAAATCCACATACTTAGTTGTAATTAATGAGATGAAACTTATAGGGATTTCTATTTTCATGCCCTCAGGTCCTTAGTTGTACTCAGTTTTCCCCAGCTCGTTAGTTTTTCCTCAGTTTTCCCCAAGCCGTTGTCTGAAACCCTCAGAAGGAGCTCGGACGGGAGGATTCCCGTTTAGTTGACTGTTTCTGTGCTGACGTGTGGGGCCACGTCGTGTGGGGCCGCGTCGCGTGGGGCTGGTAGAAAGGGACCGCGTGGGACAGGACGAGACCGCATTTGGTTGTACGTGAGAGCTCGGTTCTATCTCTCTCGGGCCAAATTAGCATTGTCTTTTCAGAGCGCCTTTTCAGAGCGCCTTTTTCCCCTCTCTCTGTAACAGTTCTCTCTCTTTTCACCAAATTAGTATCAAATCTAGAGAAGCTTCTATTTCTGTCTTTCTTCAATGATTGTTACCTTTTGGCCCTCGTTTTTTGCCCAATATGGTAACAAATCTATTAGCAAATCTAGAAGCTAGTATAGTATAATACATAAACTGCATACAGCAGCCAAAAGCAGCCAATAACGATGTTAATATTCATGACAAACTAAGCTGAAAATAATACAAGACGCAATGTATGCCCAACATGAAGGTTCTTCATTCTTCATCATATATTTCGTTGTCGCTACATTCCATGAGACGAAGGAAATATTCACTGAACTCCTTCCGTCTGCAGTGTGCAGCCAATAGATCCTCCAAACGGTATGGCCTTTGTTCTATTTTCAGACCGTCGTAATCTAATCTATCCACACGTCGTGGCCACTCATCCCAGGCCTTTCTATCATCAAAGTACTATCTGATATAACCGAAATCCACGTAGTAGATGCAGCCAGGTCGAACTGTCGGGTGCACTCTGGTGTCGACGGAGATACACCGTTTATAATTGACGAAGAAGGCATGACTGTCAATGTTGACGGCATGGAGAGAGCGGATCTCAGTGTCCACACGGTACACCAATGGTTGACCTTCTTCCAAATGCCTGTTGCCACTGCTGCCGCTCAACAACACAAGCAGCAGATCACCATCAGACTTCACAAGGTAGAACTTGTCATTTCCAAGTTCTGAAAATGAAAATAGTATCTCCATGTTGACAGTGCTCGCGCGCTTCTCCAACTGGACATTGTTGGTGCACACTAATGTTTCGAACTCAAAATTGTTCACAGCTATTGCATACAATTCACCATTGAACGGGGTAATACAACGCAGAGAATTGTCCTCGATCGAAAATCTTCCTTCTCCCCAATCTTCTTCATCTATATCCTTAGTAGGAGAGCTCTCATCGACCCAAGCAATTTCATTGGGGTAACCTGTGCAAATGAAGACCATAGTCAGGGACTTCATTACAGCGACTGACTCCACAATCATAGATGGCATCTGTGCCTCAAACGTAGCGTTCAATGTCTTTGTGAGTGGGTTCAGAAGCCGTATCTTGTGCGGTTGGTTCTTCTGGGCAAGCACGATGACGCCACGGTAAAAGCCGATGAAGTAGTATCTAAAAGGGAGTTGATGAAGATAACATTCAGCACTAAGATGTTTACGATTGAAAATAAAAATAGATTAACTCTATAGATATGGAGGAATTTGAACCTTGCATAAACTTCCGTTAGATCGATGGTGACGTAGCGGGATGTGCGGAGGTTGAGGAAGGAGAACTCAGCGGTGCGTGGAAGGGCGTGTTCTACCATGATCCATTCGTGCAGGTGCACGTCGGGCTCAGATAGATCTGAGCGCCAATTTGTACAAACTTGCCTCAAAGCAGCGTAGGTGTCCACGTACTCCTCGTTCGCCAGTAAGCAGTCGCCGATCTTGTGAAGTGATCCGTCACCCTTAAGAGAGCCCCAGTTCACGGAGGCGCCGCCCTCGGATGCGACGGGCTTAGATGCGACGGGCTCAGAGGCGATGGGCTCGGAGGTGACGGGCTCAGAGGTGACGGGCTCGGGGGCGACGGCCGCTGGCGCATTCTTCTTCTCCATCGCCGGTAGGGGAGCGCGCGTAGGGCGGCTGGGGTTTTTTGGATTTGGAGAAGGTGATGGGACGTGAGAGGCGTGGTTGCGTGCGTAAGTTATAATGAGACTGTGTGCAGAGGGAGGGAGAGAGGGGCTCTGTACTGGCAAAGTGACGGTTCGTCTCAGCAGTTGACGTTTGGTCTCAACACGCGCACCGCGCGGCTAACCGCTGCTCACCGCGATACGCGTCCGTGGGACTGCACGTCAGCACCATTACGTGTACTCAGTTCTACCCTCGAGTCTTACACTGGAAAAATATCTGTACTCAGTTTTCCCCTCGAGTACTAATACTGGCTAGTGCAATATACTCAGTTTTACCCTCAAGTGGCTGGTCAACAGAGAGTCAACAAATGGGATTAAGCTATCTAATTGAGTCATTTCATGCGCAAAAAAATAAAATCATAGTGCCTCCTACTCATGGAGTCTTGTTACGCGACCTGCCACGTAGACAATCATATATAAATCAAGTTTTAACACAAATGGCCACTTCTCAAATCACTAGTAGCTATGAAGGTTCATGGCTTTCCACTCAAACCCCTTCTCAAAACATCTATACCCAAAACATAGTTTGTCTGAATGAGGCCATAATTTTTACACTCATGTATATTTGAATTGCTAATACTTTGAGGTAGGCTAACCTGGGTTTCATTGTACAAAACATGTGTTTTTCTTTTTCTAAATCTCTTATTTGAATTCCTTAGCCTGTTTACTATTTACTTGCCCTTGTATCCTTGATACTACTCAGTTTTACCCTCTCCCTTCTCACAGAAGCCCAAACTTGGCCTGATTGGTCGAGCTGTTGTCACACGGATCATGCCCACCTACCGTCGATCCTATGATCTAACGGGCAGGATCGTGCCACCCTCTCTCTATCTGTCGGTGGCAAACTACTACCCCTCTATGTATGCTAAATGACGAGTTTGCCACCGGATTCAACAAGTTGGGTAATCACGAATTTCTTGTAGGCATTACTTTTCACGATAAAATGATAAACTATCACGAATTTCCATTTCTTGTAGGCTTTACTTTTCACGGTAAAATGATGAACTATCACGAATTTCTATTTCTTTTAGGCATTACTTTTCACGGTAAAATGATAAACTATCACGAATTTGCATTTCTTGTAGGCATTACTTTTCACGTTGAAATGATAAACTATCACGAATTTCCATTTCTTGTAGGCTTTACTTTTCACGGTAAAATGATGAACTATCACGAATTTCTATTTCTTTTAGGTATTACTTTTCACGGTAAAATGATAAACTATCACGAATTTCCATTTCTTTTAGGCATTACTTTTTTGTTGAGATATAAACCACCCCCACAACGGTCATCTCCTCCTTAATTTATTGTGTAAACCCCACAACGGTCATCTCTACCTTAATTTATGGTGTAAACCCCACAACGGTCATCTCTCCCTTATAAACCCTCACAATGGCCATCCCTCATGTCAATATGTTCTGCATCTCTCTTCTTTGTTTCTGCCTCTCTCTTCTTCGTTCACATACACTTGATCCATTGCCATGGCTTCCACGTCTCGGACACCGACTGGAAGGGGAAGGGGAAGGGGAAGGGAAAGGGCCGGCCGGGGTGGTGGATCATCATCATTGCCACCACCACCGTCAACACTGCCATTGATCATAGAGGAGTTCTTCATCACCATCTATGAAGACCCTTTGGCCAAGAAGGTACGTACGTGTTCTCACATATATGATGCATGTGATTAATTATGTGCATGTTCTAAAAAGCCATCAATTGCAAACGATCGGCGCTCGATCTCTTTGCAGGCACTCCTACAAAAGTTTGCAGACTATCTTGACGGCCAGGAGCCCGCAAAGGTGTATCTGCGAGCAGCTGACTGCGGTCCTCGTCTCTGGACCGTGGAGGTCCTATTTGACGGACAAGGTCGGATGTACCTCGACAAGGGCTGGGAGAATTTCGCCATCGCGCACGATGTGGATTTCGGCTGCTTCCTACACTTCAAATATGAAGGCGATTATGTGCTCACAGTGAAGGTGTTCGACGGAACAACGTGCGGGAAGTACTACTACACGAACGACGAAGATACTGATGATGAAAGCGACGACGACGTGAAGCCATGCATCTAAGGGGATTATGACCAAGAATATATATGTAGCTTCATATGCATCGATTTATAGATCTAGCTATTTTCTATATATTATGCATGTAAAAATAATAGGGAATCACAATTTTCACTATGATTTGAGCACCACAGCCTCCAAACGATGCCGATGCCGATATCGGCATGGTCAGAACGGCTATGCATGCTCGCCGCCACTGCTAGGTCACCGTCGGGATGCACCCTCAATCCCGTCCCCTCATTCGATCACTGACACACCAGAGATACCACCGAGGCCAATGACGAACGTACATGCTGATGCCAATGCCAAACATGCACGCCGCTGTGGGCACGGCCACGCCGCCCCGCTATGCTGGATGCCACAGACCACCGCGAGGTCTTTTCCTTCGACACCACACTTCCCTAGCACCCATCTATACATGCCAGAAAGGAGAGACACTAGTTTTCTCTATATTGCTCGCGTTCGTGTCCGACACCGTCAGTCAAAGTGTTGAGGCCGTCGTCGATATCCTCGACCATTTCTTCTCTTCTTTGCATGGTTAAACGCGTCTAGTTCATATCTATCTAATGCGTCTGGTCTCGCCTCATGCAGTTCTTTGTGGACGTCGATCTCATCTCGGCACCCCGCAGGCCACCTCCTCCGTGCCATCGCTGTAGAGCTCCGTTTAAAAATCTAATCCTGCCCCTTGTATCAGCGTCATGGCCCCACTTGTCATTCGATATACCGAAGCCCCACTCGTCCGCGTTTTGGTCAGGGATACGGCGATGCTTACGGTCAAACAAAGATGGATGCTCTGACATGTCTTTGCGGGCTCTACGTGGCCCCACTAGTCAGCAGTTAACGGTCAAAGGTGTTGAACCGTCGGGCAACCGGCCGTTCCAGCACTTGTGACGGTTTCAAACAAGGGCTTGGACAAAACTGAGGAAAAACTAAGGAGCTGGGGAAAACTGAGTACAACTAAGGACCCGAGGGCACGAAAATAGAAATCCCAAACTTATAAGGAAATTTAGATACTCCCTCCGACCCATATTACTCTTCGCTGTTATGAATGTATCTAGAAACATTTTAGAACTAGATGCATCCATACTAACGAAGAGTAATATGGGTCGGAGGGAGTAACATTTATTGTTATAAAAAACTATGAAGTCCAAGATTAAAAAAATACATCAAGGCAACTTTGTTAGAAAGTAACCTCATATTCCTTTCAATTTGACTACAATCTCTGGAGTTTGTCTAGGAAAGATTGTTAGAACACCTCTCGCTCGTGGGAAATAGCTTATAGGAGAAAGTTGGTTAGTGGCATCCTGGCAAAGCCCAACGACACACGCCCGGTCCAAAGGGGGGAGGGCGGCCGCCCTAGGCCCCCGAGGCTAAGGGGGCCCCAACTAGTAGTGGCGGCAGAGGAGCTCATGCGGGCGCCATAGGAGCCTGTCCCGAGTTCTTCTCTCGTACAGTTGCGGGAGGATGACAAAGACAGGAAACGTTGAATGAAACGTTATTCTGAACTTGGGCTTTGTTCCTTTTGTTAGTTTAGGCTTTCTTCCCTTGGTTAGCCTTTTTCTCTTTATAATTAGAGTAGGGTGGGCCCATTATGGTTAGAAGACTACCAATAATGGAAATGCACCACACAGTTGATGGATTATTTTTCCCCTAAAAACAAAGCAGTCCACCTTTCTTTTCCTTGCTAAAAAAAGTCGTACAAATTTTCCTTTTTCCTTTTCATTGGTGATTTCACTAATAGCTACTCCCTTCTATCAAAAATAATCGTCGATGATTTTATACTTACAATAAAATTTGTATTATGTTACCAACACTTATTCTAATCGGAGGGAGTAGCATATAGCAAAGACAGAGCTGCAGGTCATACTCCCTCCGTTTTATAACATTAGCCATTTTAGCAAACTAAGTGATACTTAATTACAACTTTAATTTTGTGTTTACTAGGCATGGTGTGATGACCCACAAGTATAGGGGATCGAAACAGTCTTCGAGGGAAGTAAAACCCAAATTTATTGATTTGACACAAGGGGAGCCAAAGAATATTTATAAGCCTTAACAGATGAGTTGTCAATTCAGCTGCACCTGGAAACAGACTTGCTCGCAGCGGTTTATCAGTAGCAACAGTTTTATAGTGGTGATAGTAGTAAAATAGTAGCAACAATAGTAAAGTAAACACAGTAATAATAGCAATAGTAACAGTAGGATTAAATATTATAGGCATAGGGATGGATGAACGGGCGTTGCATGGATAAGATAATTCATGAAATCAGTAAGACATGGGCAATTGCACATAAATAAAGATAAAGCATCCTAGTACTAAACAACCATAGGCATGTGTTTCGTATATAGTCGTATGTGCTCGCAATGAGAAACTTGCACGACATCTTTTGTCCTACCAGCCTGTTTGCAGCAGGGCCTCAAGAGAATCTACTGGTAATTAAGGTACTCCTTTTCATAAAGTATCGGAGCAAAGCATTAACACTCGGTGAACACATGTGATCCTCACATCATAGCCATCCCCTCTAGTTATCCCAATTGCTGTCACTTTGGGGCCTTGGGTTCCGGACAATGATATGTGTATACAACTTGTAGGTAAGATCATAAACAACAAGTATCATCATAAAACAATAACAAGTTCAGATCTGAGATCATGGCACTTGGGCCCAAAGTGACAAGCATTAAGCACAACAAGTTGCAACAATGTCATAAGCACTAATAATAGATACTAGGCACCATGCCCTAACAATCTCATAGCAAATTACATGAATGATCTCATCCAATCCCTACCATCCCCTACAGTGGGAATTACTCACACATGGACGGGGGAGTCATGGATGGTTGATGGAGAGACGTCGGTGATGATGGTGATGAAGATCTCCTCCAAATCCCCGTCCTGGGAGGGTGCCAGAACAGAGTTTCTGGTTCCGAATCGCGGTTTCTGATGGTGGTGGCGCAGCGGAAGTCTATCTGGAAAAAACGCCGAACCCCCGATAGTTTCAGGTCTGGAGGTATATGTAGGCAAAAGGGGGGCTCGAGGAGGCGGCTGGGGTGGCCTCACCACCCCCTGGCGCGGCCAGGCCGGGGCCGCGCCACCTGGTGGTGAGCCTGGCTCCCAGCCCCTCTCAGTCTCGTCTTCTGGCTCCGTGGGTCTTCTGATAAAATGGGAATTTTGCAATATTTTCCGGGATTTTTCCTGAAAGTTGGATTTCTGCACAAAAACAAGACACCAGGGTAATTTTGCTGAAAACAACATTAGTCCGTGTTAGTTGTATTCAAAACACACAAATTAGAGGAGAAACAACAGCAAAAGTGTTCGGGAAAGTAGATACGTTTTGGACGTATCAACTCCCCCCAAGCTTAGCTATTTGCTTGTCCTCAAGCAATTCAGTTAACAACTGAGAGCGATAAAAAAACTTTCACGAACACATTTGCTTCATAAGATGTATATATTCTCACTATATGATCAAGTACTCAGGCAATTCATAATAAGAAATATGCAACTAATGTTACCTCATAGTCAAGCAAGCTATGAAAGAGTGCCAATGTACTAATAGCAAGCAACATGAACATAAGAGGCTACAAGATTGTAATGTTCATAAAATGATATTGAAGAGTGGTATCCCGCTTGCCTTTATTTGTGAAGCAAAACATAAATGCTGAGGCACCTCTGAAGTTCAAGGGAAGACTAGAAGTAAAAATATCAAAGATACAAGCATCAAAGTTATACCATAATTAACCGTGTTCTGGGACAAGCACATTACACTAAGAATAACAGCTATGCTCTCGAGAAAGTGCTTAAAGTTAGAAGATGAAGACTCAACGTAAAAGTAAAAGAAAGGCCTTTCGCAGAGGGGAGCAGTGATTTAACATTTGCTAGAGCTTTTCATTTCTAAGACAGAGACAAAAATTTATTTTGAGAGGTGGTTGTTTTATGTCAACGACTGGCAATGGGTACTTGCTATCTTCCATACTAAACAAGTGAGAGCGGTTCTGAGTTCTTTTAAAATTTGGCACATTGGTGCTCTTTTTATAAAGCTTTGGCACTCCTCCCCACCTTTTTCCTTTCTCAAACCATGGCTAACCAATTTCATCGGGTGCCCACCAACTTTCACATACCATGGAGGAGTGCCTTTTTTCTCTTTCTTTTTTTAGATTTAGATTACAATGGTCTGACCAGCTCCCTTGCAAAATTAATGACGAGCAGATGAAGCATGCAAGTCGAGGGGTACTTAATTTAATATGGAAGATAGCAATTCTGACCACTACGTCCTCATGAGCTAAAAACAGTGGCACAAAATGAGAAGTAGTTGAAAGTTTTGAAAGGTAGCACATGAAAATTTACTTGGAATGGCTTGCAAATACCATGCATAGGAATTTATAGTGGACTCCTTGGGGTTACTTGGTTTTCAGGAGTTGGATGCACGAGAAGTATTCCCTCTCAATACAAGTGAAGGCTAGCAAAAGACTGGGAAGCGACAATCGAGAGAGCAATAACTGTCATAATCATGCTTGCGACAAAACAAAATTAATATAGGCATAAAAATGATACAAGAACTCTGAGGCAAAGTAAATCATCGAGGCTTAATTGACTTTTTGTTCAGTCATATGCATGCTTGAGCATGTGCCAAGTCGATTCAAATGAAACTTTCAGAGGAGGATACCACAATGCCATACCATGTTATGAATAAAACAATGCAAGCAAGCATCTACATGACATGCTACAAACTATTAGTAAATTGAAACTAATCATATGAGAGCAAGAACTACAAAGCATCCATTAGATAACATATACCTTATATGAATAGACTAAGCATGTCCACATAGATGAGTATATGTACAAAAATGAAAACAAATAGAGTTCATACCAGCCTCTTACCACATCTCGGACTGTCATATGTCATCATTATTGCCCTTCACTTGTGTGGCTTGAATAATATGAAGTAAATACCAAGCTCCAATGGAGTCACGGAAGACTGAACTCTGCAACAAACTTTACAAAACCGAAGAAGACCAACAATTTTTTTTGGGTTTTCGAATTCTGAAATAAAAACAAAAGGAAACAGCAAACAAAGCAAAATACTTTTGGATTTTTCAAATATCAAACCGAAAATGGAGAGCAAAGCAAACCAAAGATAGAAAACTAAAAGGCAGACAAAGAGAAACAACAGAAATATTTTTGGTCTTTTTGTGTTTTGGAAAGTAGAAATAAGAACAAGAACAACAAAGAAAAGAAAGTGAAACATGGATATATAAAGTACCGACAAAATATGATATATAGATGAGTGTATCGTCAGCGTACCTCCCCCCAAGCTTAGGCTTTTGGCCTAAGTGGAGATCAATCCCAGCTCGGCCATGAGGTGACGTCTCCAAAATATGACGAAGAAGCACCTTCGTCCTGATATGAGCTCGAGGGCGCCCCAGTGTGGTACGCGGCATAGTGATCGGTCGGCGCCTCCTCTTCCTCCTGGTCCACAGCACCATGTTGTACGTGGAAGCCGAGCAACCAAAGCTGCTCGTCCAACTACTCCTTCGAGCGCGACCATGGCCTCCTGTGAATACTAAACAAACTGGGTTGTGGTAAGGGAACTTCCCTTTCCTCTCCATCAGTGAATAACATTCTATAAACTAATTTCCCTGCACATGAGTTAGCAGTAACAAAGTGATGGAGCTTCATGGCAGCAAGATCAAGCCTCTGTGGAACCAACAATATATCATTAGGAGCAATAGAAAGTCCTAGAGCAGCAACAATGCACGCAGCAATAATGTCTCCATAAATAGGTCCCCTAGCAGCTAGGCGACGAGCAATAAGAGCACTGAGGTTATATTTTTTGCTAACATCAAGCGCAGTAGCTAGAAAAGCTAAATGATAGTTAGAGATATTGCTAGTGTTCCCCCTACCGAGAATACTAGTGGCAAGATAATAAGTAAAATATCTAATAGCTAGGAGTTGAATGTTTCTTATCTTGCCACGCTGAGCTGTGCGGTCATCATTATTAGTTACTCCTCGGTAGAGCTCCAACAAATCAGTGGGTTGGTGCTGAATCTTCTTTGCTATCCCAAACATGGGAATACCTAGAATACCACAAAACTTCTCCAAAGACATGGTGATAGACTTATCATAAATCTTAAATGCAATGGAAGGCTTGGAATGAGAGTTAGTGAATTTAAATCTTTCAACGAAAATCCTCATGAGCAAAGCATATTGATTACTCTCATCCGTCATGTATGTAGTCAATCCAACCCTGTTAACAAGGAGTAAGAAATCCTCAAGAATCCCTGCATCACTCAAAAAGTTAGCACAAGGGAAGGTGGATGGATGCGCATCTCCATCATCCCCCTCATCACCAATGTTTGGTGACATAAGATCTTCATTGTAAGATGTCCTATATTGAGTAGTGGATCTTGAAGGCCTTGATGACCTTGGTGCTTCTCTTTCAAAGACTTCTCCATAGGTGTAGTTGTCCATTTCCCTTTTCTGAAATTTTTAACAAACCTCATAAAAATGATTTTGAGACAAACAAATGTAGGAAACTACTATAGGGAGTTACTAGAGGGCTAACATGCATCAACATAACATTTCTAAGCAATAGAACAAGCATGCAAACTCATTTCACATGTCACCTATAGAGCTAAAATACTCCACTAAACAAAATTCTAATTGGACAATCGAAGGAGTCACATATCGGAGAACAAATGCTCCAAATCTCAGTAGCAAAGATGGGCTGAGCAAGGAGATCAAAAAATCGCAAGAAAGAGCAGCAAGAACATGGGTTTGAGCTGGGGTGTGGAGATATTTCGGGAGAGAGAAGGAAGTGAGGGTGGAGAGTGATACGTCTCTAACGTATCCATAATTTTTGATGCTCCATGCTTGTTTTTACACCATTTGCTTAGTGTTTCGTTACACTTCGTGGCATTTTTATGCATTTTCTGGAACTAACCTATTAACGAAATGCCACAGTGCCAGTTCCCTGTTTTCTGCTGTTTTTGTGTTTCAGAAAAGTTACACAGGAAATATTCTCAGAATTGGACGAAACAAAAGCCAGACGTCCAGATATTTACCGAAGCTTCCAGAGAACCGAAGAGAAGACGGAGAGGAGCCACTGGGGGGCCACACCACCAGGGGGCGCAGCCTAGGGCTGGCCCGCGCCCACCTATGGTGAGGCCACCCAGGTCCACTTCAGACGTTGCCCCTTCGCCTATAAAGACCCCCCGACGGGAAAAACCTAAAGACCGGATTACTTTGCCAGAATACATCGCGATCCGCCGCCGCTGTCGACCCGAGATCGGGAGGGTCCAAAAGCTCTTCCCGGCACCCTGCCGAAGAGGGGAATCACCACCAGAGGTCTTCTTCATCGCCATGCTTGCCTCCGGCGTGATGAGTGAGTAGTCTACCTTGGACTATGGGTCCATAGCAGTAGCTAGTTGGTTGTCTTCTCCACCATGTGCTTCATGTTTAGATCTCGTGAGCTGCTTTACATGATCGATACTACCTTTATGTAATTCTACATGTTGTGTTTGTTGGGATCCGATGAATATTGGTGTTATGATTGAGTTGATGTGCTAAATATTATCTTATGTTATCTCTATGTTGTTTATGATCTTGCATGCTCTCCGTTGTTAGTAGCTATCTTGGCCGAGTAGTTGCTAGTGACTCCAAGAGGGGGTATTTATGCTCGATAGTGGGTTCATGCCTCTATTTAATCTGGGGGAGTGACAGAAACCTCTAAGGTTGTAGATGTGTTGTTGCCATTAGGGAGAAAACAACATTCATATGCCCAAGGGCATATGCTTTGTTTACATTACACACTTTGCTTAATGCAGTTATCTGTTGTTCGCAACTTAATACTTGTGGAGTTCTCGGATTGATTCACCACAAGTGGATTATTAGTCATAGATGCAGTTGGATGACGGTCTATGTATCTTGTTGTAATGCCCAGAGTAAATCTCATAGTGATCCTCTCGACATATGCACGTTGTCTTTATTCTATCAATTGCCCAATTGTAATTTGTTTACCCAGCATGTGTTATTTTATCTTATGGAGAGACACCACTAGTGAACCATGGACCCCGGTCCTATTTCCTTTATATTGCTATCACCTGTTTACTTTACTCGCACTGTTTACTTTACTCGCATATTATTATCACTTTCCACTCGATACACTCATACCCTTTGTTTCAAGCAAACCGGTGAGATTGACAACCTCATCGTAAGTTGGGAACAAAGTATTTGGTTGTGTTGTGTGTAGGTTCCACGTTGCTGCTCGCAAAGCAAACCTTGGACGAGGCGCCCTATAAATTGTCTGGAGCTGTCGCGAAGCTAGCGGGCATCACCTTCTGGAGTATTGTCTTTTTCCTACTGGATTGATAACCTTGGTTTCATAACTGAGGGAAAACTTGCTGCTATATTCATCAAACCTTCTCTTGGGGTTTCCAACTGGCCGGTTATTTTACTTCATCAACAAACACAATCAAGCTTTCTAGCATCATCATCACCGCGCCATCAACAAGTTTTCTGGCGCCGTTGCCAGGAAAAAGAAGACTTCTGCAAGGGGAGTTTCGCACGCACATCCTTTACTTTGTTTTAAGTTTTGCTTTACTTTATTTTTACTTGCATCATTTTATCAAAAACACAAAAAATTAGTATCCTTTATAGTTGTTTTTACTTGCCTGCTTTTAGTTTTGCTAGAATGGCTACTCCTGAAAACACCAAGTTGTGTGACTTCACTAGCACGAATAATAGTGATTTTATCTGCACTCCTATTGCGCCACCTGCTCCTGCTGCAAATTTTTATGAGATTAAGCTTGCTTTGACTCCTAATGCTAGTTCTTTAAATGTTGCTTTTACTAAGCATATCAGCAATGCTCTCATGAAAATTAGGGATGAAAAGTTGAAGCAAAAAGCCTCTATTCCCAAGAAATTAGAAGATGGTTGGGAACCCTTCATTGATATGCATGTTAATGGTTTTGATTGCCATGCTTTATGTGATCTAGGTGCTAGTATTTCTATTATGCCTAGAAAGATTTATGACATGCTTGATTTACCACCTCTTGAAAAGTGTTATTATGATGTTCCTATTGCTGATGTTGCTAAGAAGAAACCTTTGGGAAGGATTAATGATGTTCTTATTATGGTTAACAATAACCTTGTTCCCGTTGATTTTCTTGTCATGGATGTTGAATGCAATGCTTCATGTCCTATTATTTTGGGAAGACCCTTTCTTCGAACTGTAGGTGCTATCATTGATATGAGGGAAGGCACTACCAAATATCAATTTCCATTCAAGAAAGGTATGGAACACTTCCCTAGAAAGAGAAAGAAATTACTTTTTGACTCTATTCTTAGAGCAAATTATGAGCTTGATGCTTCATCACTTGATATTACTTGATTCGCACTTTCTGCGCCTAGCTCAAAGGCGTTAAAGAAAAGCACTCTTGGTAGATAACCCAATGTTTTTAATTTCAGTTCTTTTTCTTTTATTTGAGTCTTGGAAGTTATTACTACTGTAATAACCACTCCTTATCCTTTTTATTTCGTTTTTGTGCCAATAGAAGCCTCTAATTTGAGTGAGGTAAGATTTGGGGATGTTGCTGTCCTGAAACAGTTTTTGGTGCTGCACCGTAAAAATTCGTGAAAATTCTCTGTATATCTTTTGGACATGAAATTTCTTGTGCATATGCCCCAGGTTATATCCAAACTTTCATTAGTTGAACACTTTTTTATTTGAGCAATAGAAAACCGTCTAAAAAGTAGACCTTTGTCAGTTGTTCTGTTTTGACAGATTTCTGCCAATATTTATGTTTGCCGCTTTATCGCTTTCTTTTTTAGTACTTTTGATCACGGAACTTTTGGGGAAGTTGCTACAGTAGTATATGCTTTATATGTGGTGGTTTTGAGTTGAAACCTGAAGCAAAAAGGGTTGATTCAATATTATGCTTACATTAATGTTGCTAATAGATTTGTGTTTAGTTTTGTATAAAGGAAGTTTTCAAGTGTAGGGATTGGAGAATGATGAGATGAGTTGAAGAATGGACAAAAGCTCAAGCTTGGGGATGCCCATGTCACCCCAAGAAATATCCAAGAGGTACAAGCGTCAAAGCTTGGGGATGCCCCCGAGGCACCCCTTCTTCATCGGCAAAAATCAGGTCACCTTTCAACACACTATATTTTTATTGCTTCATGCATTATGCGTTTTTCTTGGAGTGTCAGTTGTTTTTAGTTTTAGTTTTTTTTAGTTTTGTTTTCTGCAATAAATGGTTGGACCCCAACAAATTTCCTTTGGAGAAGTTGCCTTGCTTTCATTTGCCAAGAACACTCCGTTTTTCATTCTTATCGTTTCAACAAGTGTTCTCTTTTTTTCTAGAACTGCGTTTAGCTTTCATTTTTTGCCTTGATTTTTGTTCAGATCTTGTAATATCTTTTCATCAAGGTGTACTTTGACCTCTGGTCCATATTGGTTTTCATCAAAAGAGTTGTTTATAAAAAGTTCGAATGGTGTTGGAAAAGAGAAAAAGCTTTATGCAAAAAAGTGGTACAAGAAGGAGCTTGTGTAGACTGCGGCCTAGGCTTTTGCATGTCGTCCTTGATGTCTTTTTGATAGTATGCTTAGTGGTTTTGCTGTAGCATGACTTTTCTCAAATGACTGAGATTGCTTAATGAGCCTTTGAAAAAATCATGCGTTGTTTTGATTATTTGGAAGCATTATTCTGGTTTTCTCCTTTGATGCTTTATTTGGGTTGACTTGGCGCATGCTCACACATGTTAGACTCATACAAAGTCGCCATAAGCCTCTATGATCATTTAGTTTTTGACTTTTGATGTCATCTTATGCTTCTTTTAATGTCGCTTTGTCGCTATGCATGATTATGGCCGTTATTGCTCTCTTAGTTGGTCGCTCCCAGTCTTTTGCTAGCCTTCATTTTGTACTAAGTATGAGCTCTACTCATGCATCCAACTCCTAAAAAACAAGTTGTTCCAAAGTGTCCACCATACATACCTATTAGCAATTTGCCATTCCAAGTACATTTGGCTTGCTTTTATCTATCCTTCAAATTAAACTCTTTTTGGTGTTATGCAAAAATTGGTCAGTAAAGCTCTCACGAACCTGATGGCACACTTTACTTTTCTCGTTTTTAAAATTTGACATTGTGGCTCTGTTATGTTGAGTTGTTATGCTTGCAAGTTGTAAGTTGGAAATTAGCCCAGCCATGCTGTCATGGGGCAAGCTTTCAACATTGCACTTTCTTTCATTTGAGTTGATATCATGATCTTTTGTTTATGGATACTCACGATGTGAAATAAGTTGGGAATCTTGTGGGATCATGGAGTTTTTATATGTGTTAGGGAAATGCCTGGGCCGCTAATCTAAGCCATGCATAATTCATGGTGGAAATTTATAGCATGCCCATAGTGAACATTCGACGACGCATCTCATAATAAAAAGCTATACCAATGGTAAATAAAAGAGATGCTGAGGTGTTCATTGTCTGTTTGTCCTATCATTTTGATGTGGGTTTGTTCCATGTCATCGGGCACGGAGGTACCCCGTTGGCGGTTCTCGATGATACACATATATTTACAATGACAAGAGCTTGCTTGGGACTCTAAGTCGAGTAGCATGAGGTTTGGGTATTCGTATTTCACGGGACACGAGGTTTTCAACTTATGATTTATCAAGCATATGCATCATAAGTGTATTCACATTAACTTTAACCATTCAAGATGCCTATGATGGGGGCAATGAGAGCTCAAAGCCGGTAAGTACCATGATTTTTGAAGGTTTATAAAACTTGCAATCACTGCTTCCCTCCGCGAAGGGCCTTTCTTTTACTTTTATGTTGAGTCTCCACCTTCTATCTTTATGCACCGTCTAAGAGAGCATAGTTGTCATTCTGAGTATAATGTGCATTGTCCCAAAGTTTTCATTGATTGATTCATATTGTTGGTTTAACTTGTTCTTAAATTATTTGTATCTAGTCGCCCTCTTAAACTTGAAGGTGTCCTATGCATTTATGTTTTGCTCTCTCATGAAGGACAACCTGAAAACCATTTGTATGTTTTTCCTTATGATTCGAACACACATTTGACTTTCATTGTTTCATTTTCATGATCTTTCGTTTGTGTTCTTTTTCATGTTATAACATGGTTGCTAAGTTTCTTCTATCAAGACTATATCTTTCATGCCCATGTTTTAAGTTCTTTTGATCCCAGCGCACAACGCTTACATAGTTGGTCAAGATTGTGTAGGTGCATGTCACCTCAAAAATTATTTCTTTTGTTATCACTTACCTACTCGAGGACGAGCAGGAGTTAAGCTTGGGGATGCTAATACGTCTCTAACGTATCCATAATTTTTGATGCTCCATGCTTGTTTTTATACCATTTGCTTAGTGTTTCATTACACTACGTGGCATTTTTATGCATTTTCCGGAACTAACCTATTAACGAGATGCCACAGTGCCAGTTCCCTGTTTTCTGCTATTTTTGTGTTTCAGAAAAGTTACACAGGAAATATTCTCGAAATTGGACGAAACAAAAGCCAGACGTCCAGATATTTACCCAAACTTCCAGAGAACCAAAGAGGAGACGGAGAGGAGCCACTGGGGGGCCACACCACCAGGGGGCGTGGCCTAGGGCTGGCCCACGCCCACCTGTGGTGAGGCCACCCAGGTCCACTTCTGACGCCGCCCCTTCGCCTATAAAGACCCCCCGACGGGAAAAACCTAAAGACCGGATCACTTTTCCAGAATACATTGCGATCTGCCGCCGCCATCGACCCGAGATCGGGAGGGTCCAGAAGCTCTTCCCGGCACCCTGCCGGAGAGGGGAATCGCCACCGGAGGTCTTCTTTATCGCCATGCTTGCCTCCGGCGCGATGAGTGAGTAGTCTACCTTAGACTATGGGTCCATAGCAGTAGCTAGTTGGTTGTCTTCTCCACCATGTGCTTCATGTTTAGATCTCGTGAGCTGCTTTACATGATCGAGACTACCTTTATGTAATTCTACATGTTGTGTTTGTTGGGATCCGATGAATATTGGTGTTATGATTGAGTTAATGTGCTGAATATTATCTTATGTTATCTCTATGTTGTTTATGATCTTGCATGCTCTCCGTTGTTAGTAGCTATCTTGGCCGAGTAGTTGCTAGTGACTCCAAGAGGGGGTATTTATGCTCGATAGTGGGTTCATGCCTCTATTTAATCTAGGGGAGTGACAGAAACCTCTAAGGTTGTAGATGTGCTGTTGCCATTAGGGAGAAAACAACATTCATATGCTCAAGGGCATATGCTTTGTTTATATTACACACTTTGCTTAATGCAGTTATCTGTTGTTCGCAACTTAATACTTGTGGAGTTCTCGGATTGATTCGCCACAAGTGGATTATTAGTCATAGATGCAGTTGGATGACGGTCTATGTATCTTGTTGTAATGCCCAGAGTAAATCTCATAGTGATCCTCTCGACATATTCACGTTGTCTTTATTCTATCAATTGCCCAACTGTAATTTGTTTACCCAGCATGTGTTATTTTATCTTATGGAGAGACACCACTAGTGAACTGTGGACCCCGGTCCTATAACCTTTATATTGCTATCACCTGTTTACTTTACTTGCACTGTTTACTTTACTCGCATACTATTATCACTTTCCACTTGATACGCTCATACCCTTTGTTTTAAGCAAACCGGTGAGATTGACAACCTCATCGTAAGTTGGGAACAAAATATTTGGTTGTGTTGTGTGCAGGTTCCACGTTGCCGCTCGCAAAGCAAAGCTTGGACGAGGCGCCCTATAAATTGTCCGGAGCTGTCGCGAAGCTAGCGGGCATCACCTTCTGGAGTATTGTCTTTTTCCTATTGGATTGATAACCTTGGTTTCATAACTGAGGGAAAACTTGCTGCTATATTCATCAAACCTTCTCTTGGGGTTTCCAACTGGCCGGTTATTTTACTTCATCAACAAACGCAATCAAGCTTTCTAGCATCATCATCACTGCGCCATCAGAGAGGTAAGTGGAGGGCCAGGGGGCCCCCCCTCACCATGCCACAGCGCGGCCAAGCTTGGGTCGCGCCTCCTGGTGGTGAGGTGGCATGGTGGGTCCCCCTGAGGTCTCCCAGGTGCCTCTCTGCCCCATTTTCAACATAAAAATTTAAATGGAATTTTCTAGAATTTTTCGAGAAACTTTATTTTCGAGGATTTTTTAGAAATTGATAAGAGAATAAAACTCGGGAAAACGAAGATGGAACGATAGAAAGCAAATCCAAACCAAACTGACAGCAGCTCTAAGATACTCTAATATGAAACTAATCAGTGGAAACAAAAATGAACAAGGTAGAAACAAAAGTAAATGCGGTGAAAACATAGTTTTGTTTATTTGAAAACTGCTTTGTTAACAAGGCTGATCAAGTCTTGTTACCAAACCACTTTTCTATGAAGCAAAACTTTGCATTTCACTAAATGATTATGTTACCTCGACCTTGATAGGCATAGTCCCAACCATAACAATTTGATATTCTTCTTTGGGCTTTGGCCTTGAACAAATAATTTGACCAACTCTGATGGTCTCAATATTCCTGATTGAATTTAGAGCATATTTCCTATCAATCTTCTTGGGAAAATAGACTGTGTGCTCTTTATCATTAACATTAAAAGTAACTTTCCCTTGGTTGCAATCAATAACAGCACCTGCAGTGTTTAGAAAAGGTCTCCCAAGAATAATAGACATATTGTCATATTCAGGCATTTCCAATACAACAAAGTCAGTTAATATCAAACAATTATTAGCAACTTGAACATGAATAGTCTCACATATACCAATAGGAATAGTAGTAGACTTATCAGCCATTTGCAAAGATATATCAGTCGATATCAACTTTTCTAGATCAAGTCTCTTATAGAGAGAAAAAGGCATCACACTAACTCCAGCTCCCAAATCACATAAAGCAGTTCAAACATAGTTAGTTTCAATAGAGCAAGGAATAGTTGGTATACCTGGATCTCCAAGCTTTTCTGGAACTTTACCATCAAAAGAGTAATTAGCAAGTAAAGTGGAAATTTCCTCACTAGGAATCTTCCTTTTGTTAGTAACAATATCTTTCATATACTTTGAATAAGGAGGCATTTTAATAGCATAAGTCAAAGGAATTTGCAAAAATAAAGGTCTCATCCATTCACAAAACCTGTTGTAGTGTTCTTCTTCCTTAGATTTGTGTTTCTTACCAGGAAAAGGTATTGGTTTCTGCACCCAAGGTTCTCTCTCATTACCATGCTTGTTGGCAATGAAGTCTTTCTTAGTGTACTTTGCATTCTTCGCAAGCTTTTCTGGTTCCTCTTCAACTTCTTCTTTATCAGAAGCATTACCACTTTCTATTTCAGTATTAGAAATAGAAACACTATTAGGATCTTTACCTGTTTTAGAAGATTCTGCAACTGCTTTGTGCTTCTTCTTCTTCTTCTTGAAGGATTACCATCACTTGTAGCATGTTGAGAATCTTGCTCAATCCTCTTAGGATGCCCTTCAGGATATAAGGGATCTCGAGTAGTAGCACCGCCTCTAGTGCGTATTTCACACGCTTGTTTTTCTCTTACAGCATTAATTAGTAAGTCTTTTTGCACCTTGGTAAGCTGATCAATTTGAGTCTGAACCATTTGAAAATGTTTAACAAGCATCTTCACATCATTGGAGGTTCTCTCCACAATATCCTGCAACTTGTTAATAGCTCTAGAATTTCCCAACATATGATTCTGCACTCTCTTATTAAAATTATCTTGCTTAACAATAAAATTATCAAACTCATCTAAGCATTGATCAGGAGGTTTAAAGTAAGGAATATCTCTATTATCAAAGCGTTGGAGAGAGTGTACCTCAATAGTAGATGAGCGAGAGATTGGCTTACATAATTCTTCTATGGGTGGTAGATTCTTCACGTCTTCAGATTTAATACCCTTCTCCCTAAGAGATTTCTTGGCTTCTCTCATCACTTCATCATTTAATTCAATCATCCCTCTCTTCTCTAGTGTCGGCGCTGACATTGGTGCTAGTGTTGGTGTTGGCGCGGGTGTTGACTCTGGTGCTGACTCAGCCATAGTCCAATCATCATAATTCCGGCTTATTTTAGCCATTAATTCTTCAGCTTTGGCTGGAGTCTTCTTCCTGAAAATACCACCAGCACAACTATCCAAGTATGTCTTAGATTCAACAGTTAGTCCATTATAAAATATATCAAGGAGTTCATTTTTAGGCAATGGCTCTCCAGGCAGTACTTTAATTAAAGAGCAAAACCTTCCGCATGATTCTGGGAGTTTCTCTCCTTTTACCTGCTCAAAGTCAAAGATTTTCTGCAAGGCAGCATGTTGAGCACTAGCAGGAAAATATTTCTAAAAGAAAGTGTTAACCAAAGCAATAGGACTACCAATAGATCCAGGAGACAAATTATTAAACCAAGCTTTAGCTGCACCTTTCAATGAAAAAGGGAAAATCTTAGCAACAAAGTACATACGCAACTTAGTATCATCAGAAAACAAATTACTCAAAGAAGAAAGCTCATTCATGTGCTCCATAGCAATCTTACTTTGAGTACCACAAAAAGGTTATTTCTCAACAATAGATATGTAAGATAAATCCAAAGAGAAATCATAGTCCTTATCACTAATATGTATCGGAGAAGCGGCAAACTTAGCATCAGGGGATAACTTATATCTAACAACACGTCTTGCATAAAGATCTCTAATAGCATCAGCATCACTAGTAGTATGAGATTCATAAATAAAATCGTCATCTAACTCAACATAAGCATCATCAAGATTGTCACTAGGGCATTCCCTAGACTCAGGTGAACTAGCAGGAGTAACAGTAGTGTTCCCCAATTGCTTAGTCCTAGCAATTATAGCATCTAAAAAGGAACCTAACGAACCACTCTCATCAAGCACAGTAGAAGCATCATCAAAACTATCAGTAGCATTTTGAAACTCAGTAGAAGAAGTAGCATGTGCATGCGGTGGTGTAAGCAACTTACTCATAACAGATGGTGAATCAAGAGCAATAGAGGTGTTCAGAGTCGTACCTCTTCTTATAGTGGATGACAATATAGGAACTTTTCCATCACGAGGTTTACCCATGATGAATGGATTGCAGCGAACAATATGAATCCCAAGTAAACTTACAAATAAAGCTATGCTCCTCGACAACAGTGCCATAAAATAGTCTTGATGACCCACAAGTATAGGGGATCTCAACAGTCTTCGAGGGAAGTAAAACCAAAATTTATTGATTCGACACAAGGGGAGCCAAAGAATATTTATAAGCCTTAACAGATGAGTTGTCAATTCAGCTGCACCTGGAAACAGGCTTGCTCGCAGCGGTTTATCAGTAGCAACAGATTTATAGTGGTGATAGTAGTAAAATAGTAGCAACAATAATAAAGTAAAGACAGTAATAATAGCAATAGTAAACAGTAGGATTAAATACTGTAGGCATAGGGATGAATGAACGGGCGTTGCATGGATAAGATAATTCATGAAATCAGTAAGACATGGGCAATTGCAGATAAATAAAGATAAAGCATCCTAGTACTAAATAACCATAGGCATGTGTTCCGTATATAGTCGTACGTGCTCGCAATGAGAAACTTGCATGACATCTTTTGTCCTACCAGCCTGTTTGCAGCAGGGCCTCAAGGGAATCTACTGGTAATTAAGGTACTCCTTTTAATAAAATATCAGAGCAAAGCATTAACACTCGGTGAACACATGTGATCCTCACATCATAGCCATCCCCTCCGGTTATCCCAATTGCTGTCACTTTGGGGCCTCGGGTTCCGGACAACGATATGTGTATACAACTTGCAGGTAAGATCATAAACAACAAGTATCATCATAAAACAATAACAAGTTCAGATCTGAGATCATGGCACTCGGGCCCAAAGTGATAAGCATTAAGCACAACAAGTTGCAGCAATGTCATAACCACTAATAATAGATACTAG
This sequence comes from Dactylis glomerata, assembly GCA_007115705.1. Lineage (NCBI taxonomy): Eukaryota > Viridiplantae > Streptophyta > Magnoliopsida > Poales > Poaceae > Dactylis > Dactylis glomerata. Next base: position 1,791,131 of record QXEO01000533.1, on the reverse strand, counting down.
GCACCATGCTCTAACAATCTCATAGCAAATTACATGAATGGTCTCATCCAATCCCTACCATCCCCTTCGCCTACAGCTGGAATTACTCACACATGGATGGGGGAGTCATGGATGGTTGATGGAGAGACGTCGGTGATGATGGTGATGAAGATCTCCTCCAAATCCCCGTCCCGGCAGGGTGCCAGAATGAAGTTTCTGGTTCCGAATCGCGGTTTCTGATGGTGGCGGCCGATATGTCTCAAACGTATCTATAATTTTTGATGCTCCATGCTTGTTTTTACACCATTTGCCTTATGTTTCGTTACACTTCGTGGCACTTTTATGCGATTTCTGGAACTAACCTATTGACAAGATGCCACAGTGCCAGTTCCCTGTTTTCTGCTATTTTGTGTTTCAGAAAAGCTACACAGGAAATATTCTCGGAATTGGACGAAACAAGTTCCAGAAGTCTTATTTTTCCCGGACGAAGGACGAGGACCAAACGAGAGCCAGAGGGGGGCCAGGGGCTGCCCACACACCAGGGTGGCGCGGCCTAGGCCCTGGCTGCGCCCCCTATGTGTGAGGCCACCCTGGCAGCCCCCTGACGATGCCCCTTCGCCTATATAAAGCCTCGGGACGGAAAACCCTAGGGGAGTCGGCAATTTTCCAGAAAGAGTTCCGCAGTTCCGCCGCCGCCGCCGACGAATTTCGGGGGACAGAAGTCTCTGTTCTGGCTCCCTGCCGGGACAGGGAAGTGCCCCCGGAGCCATCTCCATCGGTCTCCATCGCCGTCTCTGCCGTCTCCATCGACCTCACCGCCATCTCCATCAACCTTGCTGTCTCCTATGATGAGGAGGGAGTAGTTCTCCCCCGGGGCTGAGGGCTCTACCAGTAGCTATGTGGTTCACCTCTCTCTCCCATGATGTGATCTTTATGTGATCGTGAGATTTGTATCATGTTGAATAAGTAGATGTTACTCTTCTTCATTATGTGTACTCTAGTGTGTTATTAAAGTAATCTATTCCTCCTGCCATGGTGTAACGGTGACAGTGCGTGCATCGTGGTGGTACTTGGTCTAGGCTACGATTGTGATCTTTTATGGATTATGAGAATAATTATCACTATGATAGTATTGAAGTGATCTATTCCTCCTTTCATGGTGTAATGTTGACAGTGTGTGCACCGTGTTAGTACTTGGTCTAAGTTGCAATAATATCTATCTTGAGTTGTGATTTGATTTGGATATCTCTATGAGTGGTGTTTGTCAAGTACTTGATGAACTTTGAGGAGTGCTTCGTAGCCCTACGCAATGATTAGTGTTATTCAATAGGAGAGTAATTCAGAGTACCATAGTGAAGAGAAGTTATTTATTTGTTCAATTATGTTATATTTGTTGGGAGTGTGTCCACTAGTGAAAGTATGATCCCTAGGCCTTGTTTCCAAGCTTTGCACACCGTTTACTCGTTGTTTTGTTACTTGTTTGCTTGCTGCCATTTTTATTCCAGATTGTATTTACTATTTATAATCATCCATACCACTTGTATTTCACTATCTGTTCGCCGAACTAGTACACCTATATATCTGACAAGTGTATTGGGTGTGTTGGGGACACAAGAGACTTTCTATATCGTAATTGCAGGGTTGCTTGAGAGGGATAGCTTTGACCTCTTCCTCCCTGAGTTCGATAAACCTTGGGTGATCCACTTAAGGGAAACTTGCTGCTGCTCTACAAACCTCTGCACTTGGAGGCACAACACTGTCTACAAGAACAGACGTGTGCGTAGACATCAAGCTCTTTTCTGGCGCCGTTGCCGGGGAGGTAAGGTAAAAGGTACTCGCATCCTCCTGTGTGAGTGCTCGGAGTTATTTCCTTTAGATTCTGCAATTACATCTTTTTGTTTCTTGTTTTTATTTTCACTAGTTAGGCTTAATGGAAAATAAAGAGTTCTTTAGTCTTTTTCCTGAGTTTAGATATGAAGTGTTTGAAGAGAAAGTTGAAAAACCTTTGGAGCTTAATTTGCATGCTAATAGTGTTGTTAGTATGAATGTTTCGAACACTGTTATTACTAATGCTATAGAAAAATCTAAGCTTGGGGAAGCTGGTTTTGTTAAGCATGATATTTTTAGTTCCCCAGCTTTAGTGGAGAAAGTTTGTTCTGATAATATTTTATCTCCCATATGTGATGTTCCTCCTTATGATGATATGTTTGAAGAATATGCTTTGCGAAATAGCTGTTCTTTAGCTTGTGATGATACTAAACCTCTAGTTTATGATGGTTATGATGATGGGTATAATATTTTCAGTTCACCTACTATTGAGGATAAAATTAGTTATGATTACAATATGCCTCCTATTTTTGATGATTATGGTGATGAGAATAATTATTCTGTTGAATCTGCTCCTACTACTATTGTTCATGTGGGGAGTATTAATTCTTTTATGCATGTGGCTTATGATAGGGATGTTTTATGTGATAGTTATATTGTTAGTTCTATTCATGATGCTACTGAAAGTTATTATGAGAGAGGGAAACATGGTTTGATGGATCTCAACAATATTGAGTTTCCCCTCTTTATGTTGCAATTCTTGAAGTTGTACTTGTTTTGCCTTCCTATGCTTTTTGCTTTGCGCTTTTATGACTTGTCTCTTTACAAGACTATTTTTCATAGGAAGTGGTTCAGATTTAAATGTCTTTCACATTTGCTTTTTGATGCTCGCTATTGCTTTAAGTTCCTATATGGCGCCTTTGCCTCAAGCTCTTATATGGCGCCCACATGAGCATCTTTGCAAATTACGGCGCCTAGCTCAAAGGCGTTAAAGAAAAACACTCTTGGGAGATAACCCATTGTTTTATTTTCAGTACTTTTTCTTTTATTTGAGTCTTGGAAGTTATTACTACTGTAATAACCGCTCCTTATCCTTTTTATTTTGTTGTTGTGCCAAGAGAAGCCTCTAATTTGAGTGAGGTAAGATTTGGGGATGTTGCTGTCCTGAAACAGTTTTCAGTGCTGCACCGTAAAAATTTGTTAAAATTCTCTGTAAATCTTTTGGACCTGCGATTTCTTGTGCATATGCCCCAGGTTATATCCAAACTTTAATTAGTTTAACACTTTTTGATTTGAGCAACAGAAAACCCTCTAAAAATTCGATCTTTGTCAGCTGTTCTATTTTGACAGATTTCTACCAATATTTGTGTTTGCCGCTTTATCGCTTTTTTTAGTTCTTTTGATCACGGAACTTTTGGGGAAGTTGCTACAGTAGTATATACTTTATATGTGGTGGTTTTGTGTTGAAACCTGAAGCTAAAAGGGTTGATTCATTATTATGTTTATGCTAATGTTGCTAATATAATTGTGTTTAGTTTTGTATGAAGGAAGTTTTCAAGTGTAGGGATTGGAGAATGATGAGATGAGTTGAAGAATGGACAAAAGCTCAAGCTTGGGGATGCCCATGCATTACCCCAAGAAATATCCAAGAAGTACAAGCGTCAAAGCTTGGGGATGCCCCCGAGGCACCCCTTCTTCATCGGCAAAAATCAGGTCACCTTTCAAGACACTATATTTTTATTGCTTCGTGCACTATGCGTTTTTCTTGGAGCGTCAGTTGTTTTTGTTTTTATTTTATTTTGTTTTGTTTGCTGCAATAAATGGTTAGATCACATCATGTTTCTTTTGGAGGAGATGAACTCGCTTTTCGTTTGCCAAGAACACTCTAGTTTTCACTCTTATCGTTCAACGAGTGTTCTTTTTTTTTGCTACTGCGTTTAGCCTTTGTTTTTTGCCTTGATTTTTGTTCAGATCTTGTTTTATCTTTTTATCAAGGTGTATTTTTGGCTCTGGTCTTTATTGGTATTCATCAAAAGAGGTGTTTATAAAAAGGTTTGAATGGTGTTGGAAAAGAGAAAAAGCTTTATGCAAAAAAGTGGTACAAGAAGGAGCTTGTGTAGACTGCGGCCTAGGCTTTTGCATGTCGTGCTTGATGTCTTTTTGATAGCATGCTTAGTGGTTTTGCTGTAGCATGAATTGTCTCAAATAACTGAGATTGCTTAGTGAGCCTTTGAAAAAATCATGCGTTGTTTTTATCGTTTGGAAGCATTATTTTGGTTTTCTCCTTGATGCTTTATTTGGGTTGACTTGGCGCATGCTCACACATGTTAGACTCATACAAAGTCGCCAATAGCCTCTATGATCATTTAGTTTTTGACTTTTGATGCCATCTTATGCTTCTTTTAATGTCGCTTTGTCGCTTTGCATGATTATGGCCATTATTGCTCTCTTAGTTGGTCGCTCCCAGTCTTTTGCTAGCCCTCGCCTTGTACTGAGTATGAGCTCTACTCGTGCATCCAACTCCTAAAAACCAAGTTTTTCAAAGTGTCCACCATACATACCTACTAGCAATTTGCTATTCCAAGTAAATTTGACTTGCTTTTATTATCTCTTCAAATTAAACTCTTGCCAGTGTTATGCGAAAATTGGTCAGTAAAGCTCTCACGAACCGGAAGGCACACTTTACTTTTTCTTGTTCTTAAAAATTTGACATTGTGGTCTCTTATGTTGAGTTGTTATGCTTGCAAGTTATAAGTTGGATACTAGCCCAACCATGCCGTCATGGGGCAAGCTTTCAACATTGCACTTCTTATTTGAGTTGATATCGTGATCTTTTGTTTATGGATGCCCGCGGTGTGAAATGAATTGGGAATCTTGCGGGGATCATGGAGTTTGTATATGTGTTAGGAAAATGCCCGGGCCGCCAATCTAAGCCATGCATAATTCATGGTGGAAATTTGCAGCATACCCATGGTGGACATTCGATGACGCATCTCAAAATAAAAAAGCTAAACAAATGGCAAATAAAAGAGATGTCGAGGTGTTCATTGTCTGCTTGTCCTGTCATTTTGATGTGGGCTTGTTCCATGTCATCGAGCACGGAGGTTCCCCATTGGCGGGTCTCGATGATACACATATACTTACAATGACAAGAGCCTTGCTTGGGACTCTAAGTGGAGTAGCATGAGGTTTGGGTACTCGTATTCACGGGACACGAGGTTTTCGACTTATGATTTGTCAAGCATATGCATCATAATTGTTCTCGCATTAACTTTAACCATTCAAGATGCTTATGATGGGGCAATGAGAGCTCAAAGCCGGTAAGTAACATAATTTTTGAAGGTTATAAAACTTGCAATCACTGCTTCCCTCTGCGAAGGGCCTTTCTTTTACTTTTATGTTGAGTCACCACCTTCTATCTTTATGCACCATTAGGAGAGCATAGTTGCCATTCTTAGTATAATGTGCATTGTCCCAAAGTTTTCATTGATTAATTCATATTGTTGGTTTCACTTGTTCTCAAATTATTTGTATCTAGTCGCCCTCTTAAACTTGAAGGTGTCCTATGCATTTATGTTTTGCTCTCTTTTAAGGACAAGCTGAAAACCATTTATATGTTTTTCCATATGATTTGAACACACGTTTGACTTTCATTGTTTCATTATTCATGATCTTTTGTTTGTGTTCTTTTTCATGTTATAACATAGTTGTTAAGTTTCTATTATCAAGATTATGTCTTTCATGCCCATGTTTTAAGTTCTTTGATCTCAGCACTCAATGCTTTACCTATATGATCAAGATTGTGATGGTGCATGTCACCTCAAAAATTATTTCTTTTGTTATCACTTACCTACTCGAGGACGAGCAGGAGTTAAGCTTGGGGATGCTGATACGTCTCAAACGTATCTATAATTTTTGATGCTCCATGCTTGTTTTTACACCATTTGCCTTGTGTTTCGTTACACTTTGTGGCACTTTTATGCGATTTCCGGAACTAACCTATTGACAAGATGCCACAGTGCCAGTTCCCTGTTTTCTGCTGTTTTGTGTTTCAGAAAAGCTACACAGAAAATATTCTCGGAATTGGACGAAACAAGTTCTAGAAGTCTTATTTTTCCCAGACGAAGGACGAGGACCAAACGAGAGCCGGAGGGGGGCCAGGGGCTGCCCACACACCAGGGTGGTGCGGCCCAGGCCCTGGTCGCGCCCCCTATGTGTGAGGCCACCCTGGCAGCCCCCTGACGACGCCCCTTTGCCTATATAAAGCCTCTGGATGGAAAACCCTAGGGGAGTCGGCAATTTTCCAGAAAGAGTTCCGCAGTTCCGCCGCCGCCGCCGATGAATTTCGGGGGACAGAAGTCTCTGTTCCGGCACCCTGCCAGGACGGGGAAGTGCCCCCGGAGCCATCTCCATCGGTCTCCATCACCGTCTCCGCCGTCTCCATCGACCTCACCGCCATCTCCATCAACCTTGCTGTCTCCTATGATGAGGAGGGAGTAGTTCTCCCCCGAGGCTGAGGGCTCTACCGGTAGCTATGTGGTTCACCTCTCTCTCCCATGATGTGATATTTATGTGATCGTGAGCTTTGTATCATGTTGAATAAGTAGATGTTACTCTTCTTCATTATGTGTACTCTAGTGTGTTATTAAAGTAATCTATTCCTCTTGCCACGGTGTAATGGTGACAGTGCGTGCATCGTGGTGGTACTTGGTCTAGGCTACGATTGTGATCTTTTATGGATTATGAGAATAATTATCACTATGATAGTATTGAAGTGATCTATTCCTCCTTTCATGGTGTAATGTTGACAGTGTGTGCACCGTATTAGTACTTGGTCTAAGTTGCAATAATATCTATCTTGAGTTGTGATTTGATTTGGATATCTCTATGAGTGGTGTTTGTCAAGTACTTGATGAACTTTGAGGAGTGCTTCGTAGCCCTACGCAATGATTAGTGTTATTCAATAGGAGAGTAATTCAGAGTACCATAGTGAAGAGAAGTTATTTATTTGTTCAATTATGTTATATTTGTTGGGAGTGTGTCCACTAGTGAAAGTATGATCCCTAGGCCTTGTTTCCAAACTTTGCACACCGTTTACTCGCTGTTTTGTTACTTGTTTGCTTGCTGCCATTTTTATTCCAGATTGTATTTACTACTTATAATCATCCATACCACTTGTATTTCACTATCTCTTCGCCGAACTAGTGCACCTATACATCTGACAAGTGTATTGGGTATGTTAGGGACACAAGAGACTTTCTGTATCGTAATTGCAGGGTTGCTTGAGAGGGATAGCTTTGACCTCTTCCTCCCTGAGTTCGATAAACCTTGGGTGATCCACTTAAGGGAAACTTGCTGCTGCTCTATAAACCTCTGCACTTGGAGGCACAGTACTGTCTACAAGAACAGACGCGTGCATAGACATCAGCGGCGCAGTGGAAGTCTATCTGGAAAAAACGCCGAACCACCGATAGTTTCAGGTCTAGAGGTATATGTAGGCGAAAGGGGGGCTCGAGGAGGCGGCTGGGGTGGCCTCACTACTCCCTGGCGCGTCCAGGCCTGGGCCGCGCCACCTGGTGGTGAGCCTGGCTCCCAGCCCCTCTCCGTCTCATCTTCTGGCTCCGTGGGTCTTCTGGTAAAATGGGAATTTTGCAGTATTTTTCGGGATTTTTGCTGAAAGTTGGATTTCTGCACAAAAACAAGACACCAGGGCAATTCTGCTGAAAACAGTGTTAGTCCGTGTTAGTTGTATTCAAAACACACAAATTAGAGGAGAAACAACAGCAAAAATGTTTGGGAAAGTAGATACGTTTTGGACGTATCATGGTGCACGACATTGTTCACTTGTTTTTGGATCCTCGTGTTCGCTTGAGATGGTATCAAATAGGAATGTTATGGGTATAAGTTGATTAAGTCACAAATACATTTACCAATAATTTAACTTAATACCAACAAATTATCGTATATAAATCATATTTCAAATGCACTTCAAATATTTATTGGTAACATTTTTATGACACAAATAATAATAATTAATTTTATTATTATATTAAGAGACCTAAATTATAATTTTATACCGAGCCCCTAAAATCTCAGGACCAGCCCTGGTCATAATTGGTGTCCCTCTAGAAAACGTGAAATTATTGCACAATATCAGAAGTTGTTGAGATGTTGGAGCATAAATACTCCCATTTTCTCAAACTTCCATTGCACTAGCATACAAGGAGTAGTTCTGTAATGAGAAATTTCACCGTGGGACTTGTAGCTTAAGATTGGGAGGTATCGGGAATTTAAGTTCAACACGCTCCACCAGCTTGTGTGCACATTCATCTTCCAAGAGGATCAAGCTCCCTAGATATGGTTGATTCAAATGAGGACGTTGGTCCAAATGTAAGAGTGTATGCAAATTTGATGTATTTTTAGATGTAGTTGGATGTTTTGCAGAGGAAATTGTAGCTCCAATACAATATGGGCTTAATACAAAAATATTAACTTATCTATTAATGATCATTGCAAAAATACAAAGAGTACTAAAGTAATACAAATTATAAGAAGTTTCTTAGACCACCTAGTGACGACTCCAGACATTGCGCAAGCCGAAGGCGCGCTGTTGTCCTCACCCCTCCCTCGTTGAAACTAGGAAAAGCTTGTTGTAGTTGAAATACATAAATTTGTTGTGCTAAGCTCCCAAAGGACCAGAGGAGTAACCAACACCAATTATGAGAGCAGTAGATCGAATAGCCTAACCCGAAACACACCAGCAAACATATGAAAATCAACTGTATCCTAGGAGATCTATCGGACACACAACTAGACTTGCACCCTTTGACGGCACTAGGTGCACCGCCAGAGCAAGGAGAGGGCATAGATGACTTTATGTAGGATCTCGCCACCATGGCATCATCCTGAATAAGACACAAAAAACCTAAAACAAGGAACAATAACCCTCCAGGCGGTAAGAGGTCGAGGTTTTGCCATATTCACTAAAATGAACCAATTAATCCACATATCTTGTATGTAGTTTGTAGTTTCTTTTCTAGAATCATTGTAGTAAATAAGCTAGGAACACACCGACGTAACCGTACAGTCTTGACTGTGCACCAATGGATATGGGCATCACGTTTTATCATATAGTTGATGAAAACGTGACTCACTAATACTCCTTTGACAAGGGAAATTCGTCAAGCCAAATTTAAGAACTATCACTCTGTCCCACAATGTAAGCCGTTTTAGCAAACTATTCTAGTTAGCTAAAATGGCTTACATTATGGGACAGAGGGAGTAACATAGTATTGCCTTAAGATCTGTAATATGATGTTGAACATAAATATGCTAACTTTGAGCTAACAAGACCATCCTTCCTGTCATTGGATGGCATAAAGCATAAGTATTCCTTTCTCCCTAGTGAGGTAATCATAGAAAGGTAAAAACTATAGCAACACAAGAATTTCTGTCACTTTCCCACAAATACTACAAGATTACTCCGCTGAAAGCACACATCCCTCTCACAAGCCCTAGCATACTAGTTTGATCAGAACCAAGCATACAACAATGGGGTGACATATACATATATCAATACATCAAGAAAACCTACAATAGATCATAGAAAAATAATAGATTGCATCACACATCATGTTTGCCAAGAGATTATAGTAGGGATGATGAAGAAGTCTGCAGATGATGATGGAGATGTGCCTCCCCAAGGGGGAGAGGCGACGGTGAAGGGAAGCCACGCCGCCGGCAGCGCGCGGACGCCATGGCGGCAGCCGGCCCTATGGGAGCACCGCCCCTTGTCCTCCTTCTTCCTTGGATCTTCTTGATACTGTAGATGAGCTCTCCCCTTAGAGATGGCAGCCAAGGGGGAGACAAATTCGTAGCTATGGGTGGTGCCTCAAGAAAATAAGGTTTCCCGTCAATATATAGTGTTGGAGGCTTCACCGGGGCCATCGGATTTAAATCCTTGAATCCAAGGGCTCTTGGGAACCTTTAGAACCTTCATGGTGATTCCTAGAAAGTCCCATAAGTCTCCAAATTCGTGGCTTGGCTGAATTGATCTCATATGGCAAGAGTTTGTGTCAACCATGTCACCAACTTTTGGAATCCCAAAACTGGTTTTGTGTCCTTCAGAAATCGGGGCTTATCTGATGCATCAGGAATCCATTTTGGACATTTTTTGACTCTAAATCATACGACTTGAAATTCTCCACAACTTTCATGTTGATTACTTTTTTATTTGATGTCATCTTCAAGCCCTTTCGGATCAATCTTTGGAAAGTGTTCAATAGGACAGATTTCAGGAAACTCCAAATATTGCCATATTGAGCGATTTTCTTCCATATTGATCTTTTATCCTACACAACAAAGTGTAAAAAAAAGAACTTGCATACTTTTACAACTATTAGTAGGTTATTCCCAATAAATATAATAAAGTTGCAAAATAATAACTATTTTAGAACAATATAAACTACAAAGTTCATGTATGCATTTTACATGCATCAACATCCCCAAGCTTAACCCATGCTCGTCCTCGAGTATAAAGGTGATAAAACTAACATGAACTTTAGATTTTATTGTTTGATTGAATATAGCAAGTAATAATACATAAGATCGATGAATCAAACTTTAATGAACAACAACAAGCACTCAATTTACTTTATTTCTACAACAACTTTATAATGATCATGGCAACATGAAAAAAATGCTACTCCAACTAAAACCAAAAACTAGACGCTTCAAGCTTATACAATTTTTTCATAGTGCTCAAAAATAGAAGTTTGAAAGTTTGCAAACCGAGATTTATGTTGGTGTAGAGGGATGCCTGCGGCATCCCCAAGCTTATGGTCTTGACCATCCTTAGATAAATCTTGGTTTTTATCTTGCCTTCATCCTGATGTGAAAAAACTTCACTACAAAAACTTCTTTCACTCTTTTTTGCGGGGTTAGATCATTAGTGCATAAAAAGATATAACTCTTGCCATCACAAAATCGCTAGAGGAGGATATATATAGTCGGTTTTAGGTCAAGACGATTCCATAGAGGCGAAGTTTGCAGCAATTGGACCCACAAGGCGGAGGCGACGTATTCTGTCACTTTACATCCACGTACCACCGACTACATACAACAATGAGTCACTCCATGTTCCCAAGGGGCAAACTATTGCACGGTCAATATTCACACGGCATCATGGAGAGAATCACTACATACATTATATAAATGAAGACAACATAATCTTTATTCTAGTTCATGATATTGCTAGGGTCTCTCCATCTCCCTAAGAACAAATGGAACTACTCACACATGGATGCAAACAACATTACCATGATATTATAAATAGAGTATATGAGATCAAATAAGTACATGGGCAAATCCACACTAGGGTTTGGACTAACAACAAGATGGATGAGAGTGATGATGGCGATTATGAAGGTCGATGTCGTGATGATGGCGTTTATGAAGGTCGATGTCGAGGCCTCCAAGATCCAAGCAGCGGTGATGATGGATTTCCTATACGAGTTCCCCTCTAGATCCCTTCTTAAGATGAGTTTTGTGGTACTTCTATGAGTTCCTTTCCAGATCCTTTCCAAAGGTCAGTTTTGTAGTATTGTGGCAACTTTGTATCTCCACACTTTGACCCACCTTCACAGGGCAAAAGGGTTTGACGAGGCGAAGCTACTTACACCTGGTACAGTCATCCGATATAGGCGGGGATCACCATATGAGTAGTCATTAAGTTTGTTGCTTACGTCTCTTTCACGATTTGACTCTTTGGCTTGACACTCAGGTGCGTGGGTAAATATACGGAAGACATTTATTGCTTCCAATAATCATATCTATTAAAAAAATGACCTCTTTAGATTTGCACATTAACCTCTTTATTCCCGAGATCTTGGTGAAACAAGAAAAATAGGTGTGCGCGAGCACGGTTAAATAAAAAAATCCTAACTCTATCATGCAAAAGTACTATATAGAATGCAATCATCACACAACTCGATCCAAGCCTTGCAGACCCGTCGGTGCCTCTGGTCGAGCTCGGCTACACATCCAAGACGAGGTCGGTATTTGATGTACCGAGTGAAACAAAATCACCGTTCGTGAGCTCGCCAAGAGGGGAAAGGAGAGGCAGAGGGCGGGAAAGCTTTTTTCATAGTGTGGAGCGATCGAAAATGACAGAGATCTACAACGGAAGGCGGGGGCGGGCGGTGGCGCCTAGAAGGAGGGGAGGACTCATGCTCGAAAGAACTAAGGGTTTTCTATTTTCGTGCCGTTGGGTCCTTAGTTGTGCTCAGTTTCCCCAGCCGCTTAACTTTTCCTCAGTTTTCCCCTCGCTCTAGTTTGAAACCCCTCGCAGAGGCTTAGACAGGAGGGTTGCGGTCTGGTCAGAGGCCTTGACCATTACTTGTGACGGCTAGGGAGCCGCGGTGGTTGTGAATTGACCGATGCTTTTGAATGGTGCTGGCGGGTAGGGTCAGGAGACACGTCAGAGCAGCCATCCATCTATCGCTGACATGTGGGCCGTTTTATTTCCTCATTGTATACGCGGTGCTGCCAATGACAAATGGGGCCGCTCTATAGGGCTGCCGCAGCCAATGACCAGTGGGGTCGTGTAATTTTCAGGAAAAGACATATATTGCCGCTCCGTGGGGCTGCCGCTGCCAATGACCAGTGGGGTCGTCAATTTATTTAGAGAAAATCATATATTGCCGCTCTGTGGGGCCTCCGCGGCCAATGACCGCTGGGGTCGTCTATTTATTTAGAGAAAATCATATAGAGCCGCTCTGTGGGGCCGCCTCAGCCAATGACCGCTGGGGTCGCCCTTAGTGAAAAGGCATATATCCCTGCTTTTAGTTAGAGAGAAGCAACAAGTTTGCTAATTAATTTTTCTTAAGCTAGACCCAGCAGGTGACTATTTTCGCAGCTTAATCTAAAGTGAATCTTATGCTAAACATGGCTGGAACCTAGTGTTGTGTATCTCATTAGTCATCGGAGAACCGCTGGCAGCTCGTTCCCCACCCTCGGACAGAGCAGCCATCGCCGGCGCCTCGTCGCGCCACCGGCTCTGTTCCCCGGCGGCGTCGGATGGACTGCGCCGCTGCACGTCAACCACGGCTCCAGCACTTGTTTTGTCCGCACGCATTGTACCCACCGCAGGAAAGTCCACCGCAAGCAGATCTGCCGCCCACGACGACCAGGATTTGCTCCGCCGCAAGCAAATCCGCCGCCCACGACGACCTCCGCTTCCGCCTCCCCCATCCCCTAATCGATTCGGTTCCCATAATTTATTGGAGTTTGCAGGTTCGAAATAGTCCTCAATGTCTGGTCGTAGCGGGTACACCAGCGAGGGTGGGGATTCGATCATGTCGTGGCCACGTTCTACTTCTCCTACCTCGTCGGAAGTGCAGGTATCTAGCTTCTGCTCTCTGTACTACCATTGAATTTGAAGTGCCGCCATGGCCTGTTAGAGTGATTTCAGTTGTTCTTTTTTCCATTATTGTTATAGTTCGCTAGGCAAGCCGATGATCCATGGTACATTGCATACCAAGATGAATCAACCCAGTGGTGTAGCCAGAGGATGGATTTGGAGGAGAAGGTGGCCAATTTAGGTGATGAATTGGCCCGTAAAAACCTGATGATATTCGAGCTGAAGCGTACTGTGGAGGAAGAAAAGAAGAATTCAGAGCTTATTCGCAAGGAGAAGTTGATACTTGAGACAGATCTTGCCGTATTTGATCAAGTGGTAGAAAATCTAGAACATGAATTTCAAGTGATGGGAGAGGTGAAAAGTAGATTCATCTGGGCAGTTTTATTAGGTGTCATCCCTGTCCTAGCAGTTATGTGGTTGTGGTAGATGATTTAGATATAGAATTGTTATTCAGTAGATGGCTCTAACCACTGTATTTTGGTGTGGCTCTAACCACTGCATTTTGGCATACAATTTCCTAGTTGTGCTAAGTAATGCGCACAATAATTTTCATGCATGAACATCTTATAAAAGTGAAGGGATCCCAAAAGTGAAAGCATGTACCAGCCTCTCGGATCAAATACATATCAATCTTCCCAATCAAGTTGGGATAGAATTTAAATCATACATTCGGATGTACAGGGACACATCGAGAAAGTGGAGAAGCTTTTTTTGAGACGGAGGTAGTAGTTCGAACAATTTTATCCCAAATTGAAATTGAAAAATACAAATTTATCATAATTTATCCCAATTTGTGGCGTCGAACATGGCCGCGCACCGATGGGCTAGAAGGGCCTGGACGACGGGCGGCTGAGGGGTGGTCATCTGCGCCATCCGCAAACTCGGACATGGAGGAGGGCTGGATCTGCGGCTTCGCAATCACTCTTGGCACCGCCGCCGTCTTGGTGGCTGGATCTGCGCCATCCGCAAACTCGGACATGGAGGAGGGCTGGATCTGCGCCGTCGCAGCGATGTTGTGGATGATGGCTTCAATCATCTTGGCATCGATGACCACTATCGACATGGCCACCGTCTTGGTGTCCATCAGCAACAGATCTGAGGAGGGCAACGGAAGTGAGACATCGACAGGCTCCGACATTGAAGGCTGGATCTGTGCCGTCACAGCGATGTTGTGGATGATGGCTTCAATTGTCTTGGCATCGATGACCACTGTCGACACGGCCGCCGTCTTGGTGTCCATCAGCAACAGATCTGTGGAGGGCAACAGAAGTGAGACATCGGCAGACTCCGACATTGAAGGCTGGATCTGCGCCGTTGTAGCGATGTTGTAGGTGATGGCTTCAATCGTCTTGGCATCGGTGAGCACTGTCGGCACGGCCACCGTCTTGGTGTTCTTTATCATCAACAGATCTGAGAAGATAAACGAAAGTGAGACAGAGAGAGAGACATTTTAACTATTTCTGAGGGTTAGATCCTCACCGGCACTCTTAGATCCACGCTGCCGCACGGTTAGATCCGCGCGGCCGCACGCTGCAGTTCCTCGCGGCCGCACGCACGGTTAGATCCGCGCCGCCGCACGCACGCACGCACGCACGCTGCAGATCCGCGCCGCCATGACCGCCAGAGTAAGAAAGGAAGATGCGACTGGAATATGTGACTGCCAGGGTTGGTAGGTATGTGCTCTGCTCTTCTCTCTGTATGCGTCTATCGAGGTAGAGAGAGATATACAGGCCGTCTGATCATAAATGATTCAACGGTGTAAGCGTACGTTGAGCTATCAACCAACTAAGATTCGTGTGACATACATCTCGACCAATTAGAGATCAGCCAGTGAGTACAAGTGAGGAAAACTGAGTAGAACTAAGAGGGGGAAAGTGAGGAAATGTTTATCGGAAGGGCAAAACTGAGTAGGACTGAATAAAACAAGTGGATCCAGAGGGGGGAAACTGAGTAAAACTAAGTAAAAGAGGGGCACCCAAATAATAAAGGGAGTAAGGGAAATTGAAGCTTTTGGCATAAAAATTGTAGATTGTGTTATTTGAACAATATAGTACATTTTGGCCGACGTGATATTGTTTGCAATTCAAAGATACACAAGTGTGACAAATTTGGACTCATTTGGACAAAGTTTGTAAGCATAGTGGGTATTTGGGAGGTGTGTTGAGTAGAAAGCCCTACATCTTCATAGCTAGTAGCTCATGGACTAGGAAGTGGTTTTGGGAAAGGGAAACTTCATATCTCTATATTTCCTTTTCCATTATTATTTCTCTAGGTTGTAGGTAACATAACAAGACTCCATGGGAAGGTTCCACCATGTTTTGAATTATTATGAATTAAAATAAACCCAAAACTATATTTTTTGAGTTTAGTCACTAAGAGGGAGAAAAGTGAGGAAACCTCAAGCGATGAACTATAGCTAGTAGCTCATGGACTAGGAACTTATTCAAGCAAATAACACATACATTATTGTGATTATTCAACATACAAACTTGGGAACATCACACTAGTTCGAATTCGACATACAAACTTGGGATCCCCAATACAAATTGTTCATACAAATTTAAATTAATTGTTCAAAATAAAATCTTTCTCTTGCTCCTGGTGTGATTCGCTGGGTCCACCACCTTACTCCGGGTAACCCTAACAGGGATATTACCGGTGTCTACCTTCCTTTTGCCATCTTTCTTGTTCTTCTTCTTCTTCTCATCGGGTTGTGCCAAGACCGAGACAACCATATCATACGAAGCTTGTGCTCTTTCTTCTAATGCATTTTCTTCCCTTGCTTCTACAATCTGCTCTTGATCCATCGGTTCACCCAGCTCTCGATCCATTGCTTCACTCAGCTGTCTATCCATTGCTTCAATGGCCTCTCGATCCATCTGTTCCCTCTGCTCTGGATCCATCGGTTCAAGCAGCTCTCGGTTCATCTGTTCAAGCAGCTCTCGATCCATCGGTTCAAGCAGCTCTCGATCCATCGGTTCAATCAGCTGTCGATCCATCGGTTCAAGCAGCTCTCGATCCATTGCTTCAATCTCCTCATGATCCATTGCTTCAATCTCCTCATGTTGAATTGCTACTTCATTCTCCTTTGCATTTGCTGCTCCCGCCTAATCTTTCATTCCAAAAGCTGGGTCAACTGGATTTTTACAAAGCCTAGCAATGTGTCCAAGGGTTCCACAACGTTTGCACTTACGTCGTCGAATCGGTGGACCACCCTCTGCACTAGCTTTGATCCTATTCTTCCTCGGCCTACCTGCCGGTCTAGTCAAAACTGGAGAGTACAGTTTGAAGCCTGGATCGACTTTCATCCATTGGTCTTTTTCCAACAAGGTAGGAATATTCATAGCATATGCAGCCCTAAATTTGGCAACAGAGAAATACTCTGACACATACTGATCAACTTCACCTTCTGCACCCGCTATAACACTCATGAAAAACAATGCGTGTATGCAGGGTATCCCACGGATCTGCCATCGCCTATAATGGCATGTCCTATCAACCAAACTCACTGGATACCTCCACTGCCTGTTTTTACTGTCAGTGTAGGTTACCTCAGCCTCCATTCCTTTTTTGATGCATTTCATCTTCAATTGTTTTGCCCTGGCATGCAAAGACTTAATCAAAGATGGGAGCATGAGATGGCCAACATATTTTGTGGCTGCAATTCTTTGACGCAGATTGATCTTTATCATGATCATCTGCCTAATCTTATCAAATATTAGCCACAGCATAAGCCCTTTCAGTGACTTGACCTTTGCATTGAAACTCTCCGCAAGGTTACTTGTTACATAGTCTACCTTGCAAATTTCATTGAATTGGCTTCTTGACCACACCCTACCATGATGTTCATCCAAGTACTCCTTCACCCCAGGTTTTTGTTTATACAACACTTCCAAATGAAACAGATGCTTCCTACTGCTGCATGTGTATGCAGCTGGCCATAGGTTGTCAGTATAAACTTTACCCTTGAATTTCTTTGTAAAATTCTGTACCAAGTGTCGCATACATTCCCTATGCTCCACTCTAGGGAATACTGCTTCTACTGCACTCTCCAAACCTTTGCAAGCGTCTGTGTGGATAGCAAGTCCTGGTGGATGACCTATAAGGTCGCGCAAATTCTGCAGAAACCAAGTCCAACTTTCCTCTGACTCAACCTCCAGAACTCCATAAGCAACAGGGAACATCCAATTGTGTCCATCAATTGCAGTAGCAGCAACTAGCTGTCCTTTAAACCTGCCATGAAGAGCTGTTGCATCCACGGCCAAATAAGGCCTGCAACCGTCCAGAAAGCCTTTCCAGCAAGCTTTGAAACAAACAAAAGCCCTTCTAAAACATTCCTTCTGCATTATCCTCCCGCTTTTCAATTTGTAGGGAACTATATGCTTGTCTATCGCTACAACACTGCCTGGACTAGCCATCTCCACTTCAGCTTTGAAAGTGTAAAGCAACTGAAAGCTTTCATTCCATGGACCATTGATCCTGTCAAGAGCTATTTCCTTTGCATAGAACATCCTCATGTAAGGTATGTTTATATTAAACTTATCAGATATCAATTTTATGAGTGCTGTTGGACCAAGTGTTGGAGTTTCTCTCAGCCAATCTATGATTGCATCTGCCAACCACCTAATCTTCGCTAGCTTTGATTTCTTCTCTGGCGCTCCCGCTCGAGGTGGACAAGTATGGTCGATCGAGTTCTTCTTTATCTGAAACATAATTATAAGGGATGTCAGTAACAGTTAACAAATTTTACACCGTGATCTAAAATACACAACTGGTTGGCGTAGTACCTGAACCACGGTGCTTCTGAGCATTGTGGATGCATGCAGCCTCCACCTACACCTCTTGTATGGGCACTTAACTGTGAACCTACCTGGCTCACTTTTAATAACCTCATAATCATTCTTGGTGAGAATGCAATATGTAGTAATTGCATTACGGCAGTCCATCATCGTTTGAAATACGGTGCCTTCTGCTAGCTGAGGATCCTCCCTGTTCCACTCAATTGTTGGCAAGTCATCACCTTCGTAATCGGCTAAAACAAGGCTGTCATTGTTCTCATCCTTCTCTTCATCATCAGTGTCATCAAATCTGGCACCTTGTGCAATATCTTCCATGTATTGTTCCTCCATTGCCTGCTTACTGCATCGATCTACCAATTCAGGAAACATCAACTCATCCTCATCATCTTGAGGAGACGGATCCTCAATCTCTGCATTGTCCTCCACATCGACCGCAGGAACGATCTGGCTACCACTAGCACTAGGGACAGATGGTGCTGCTGTGGACCTACAAGGAGCGGGGCGGCGCACACGATTAGCAGAGGCAACAACACTAGAGAGACATGATGCCCGACCACCTGATGATGCCCCAACACCAGATGATGCCTGGACCCTGTCCACATGGATACGAATTTTACTGACACGGCAAGAATCATTTAAAGCAAAAAGCATTCCCAGATCCTCGTCGGAAATTAGTGGAACATATCTTCCCTCCGTGCTGTTGAAATATTGGAAATCAACTGAATCGCCAGCGCCCCAGGGGTACTGAGCGCAGATGTTATCTTTTAAATCCCTCAACGAGATGGTAGTTGCAACCACCGCTGGGATGTAAAATCCACTCACATTGCGTTCAGAATCACGTAAAAAGCTAGTATCCAGCCTAACCACC
The DNA here is from genome assembly GCA_007115705.1 of Dactylis glomerata. Lineage (NCBI taxonomy): Eukaryota > Viridiplantae > Streptophyta > Magnoliopsida > Poales > Poaceae > Dactylis > Dactylis glomerata. The sequence continues at coordinate 1,772,239 of QXEO01000533.1, read as the reverse complement.
AGCCGAAAAGCCAGCGCTGGATCAATCCTATTCGAAAAGCAACGCAGTTAGTTGAGCAACAACGATTCACGCTCAGTAACTGCCTACTCTTAATTCACATAGGCAGGCGATGCTTACCCAGATAGAATCCATGCGTTAGATCCCTCCGATTCCCAATCTTCTCCGCCGCTAAGAGGCATAATCGGCACACCAGACGGATGTATAAACTCTACCGCCATAGGGGTAGATCTAGTGGAGGCGGAGCCCTCTCCGCCTCTCGGGGGTGGTGGTGGGGGCGGGGGCGGCTCGGGGGCGGATGACGCCATAAGGTAGGAGGGCAGGACGGCCTGGCAGCGGAGGGACGGTGTGTGAGCTCTTCCAGTCTCCGGCGGAGGGGAAAGCTTTGGGTGAGTGACAGATCGCTAGTCCGACGTGTCTCATTGGGTCAACAGTCAACACCATTCAAAAGCAACGGTCCATTCACAACCACTGCGGCTCCTTAGCCATCACCGGTAACGGTCTAAGGCCTCTGACCAGACCGCAACCCTCCCGTCCGAGCGTCTGCGAGGGGTTTCAAAATAGAGCGAGGGGAAAACTGAGAAAAAGTTAAGCGGCTAGGAAAAACTAAATACAACTAACGAACCAGGGGCACGAAAATAGAAAACCCAAGAACTAAACATTCAGCCACACCAATGGCGTGTCGCGGGGCAAAAATGAGAAACTATGATTTTTTTCTAGGCTCTAGTTTTTCGATATCGGCTCAGCTATTTTTTTTTGGCCAAAACAGGAACATAACGATTTAATCTAGGCCGAACAGATATCCGGGATCTGCTAGAATTGCTCTTGTAGTTGTAAAAAAATGCAATAACGGTGAGAAAGTAATTAATTTTGATATTAGGTGCTAAAAATCTGGTGAGAGGAGCCAAAGATACTACTACTACATAAAACCGTGTTCACTTGGAAAGAAAAGCCCACCAACACAATTTATTTGCTAGAAAATGCAGTAAACAATCATTTTGTGGTTTTCTAATACATGAGCATTTTAACATTCATTTTTTGAAACGAATGAACATTTTTTGGCACGCACTAACATTTTCTGTTGACGGTATGACCAATTTTCTAAAGCCATGCCCATTTCTTTCAACACTAGTAAATGTGCACGTGCAATGCACGTAATCCATGATAATTTACTCAGTTAAAAGTCTTATTGTATGTCAAGATAGAAAATTTCCGAACCACTTCCAAATATTTGTACCTCTTCGTGGTGGTGCTCACAGATTGAATGAAGGTCATAGTCACACTTATCAAAGTATCTCGAATTTTTGACATAAAAGACCACCTGCGTGAGTGAAAATGCTAGAAAAGACCACCGGCACGGCTGGCCAGGCGACACGTGGCACATGCTCTACCAAAACACTGCTCTACCAAACCAGTGCCAAACAAATATAAGCCTCCCAGGTTTGTCCACAAGATTACTATCTGTACAGTTAGCTAAAGAGATACCACGCAACCCTCATAAAGTAGAATTATTTAAGTTACTGACAACTTCAATTCGGTGGGAAAAATACATAGAGCAGCATAAAATGATTAAATTTCATACAGAAAGCTACAGCAGCTAATTTAAGGCAAGTACATTGTGGCGCTCTCGTTAGACTGGCATATCCGCATATGCATGCAAAAGACTTTAGACTTGGGATCGTAATGTGAGGGAACTATCAAATATGTCTATGTCTTGAGGCCACGCTCTCAGATATCCCAATTTCCAGCCTCTCAGGAAAGTGAGAGAATTAAAGTTATGTATGATGGCTGATGACTCAAACTGCTGAGTATGTATGTGGTTCTAGCTATTAAAACAGAGCCAAACCAACGGCATGTGCTAACCTACAACGCCAAGCGCCCAAATCAGAAATTTAATCTCTAAGAGAGAAATTTCACTTGAAAAAAGAATTCTCTATAATTTTCTCCATCTCTTGACAGAATTATACCCTGTGCTCTCTTTCTGGATGCCGCACTCATCAGTCATGGCATGACGCCTCTCCCCTGCTAGTGGAGCAACCCAAGATCATAGCAACAAAAATGTAGTGGTCTATAACGGCAAAAAGGTAGCCCCTGCCAGGGCTACATACCATGACCCTGAAAAATATCTAGGTATATATTTAAAAACCTAGATGCATCAATATGTGATTTCAGTTTAAAGAAATAGCAGGTTTTCTTATTAGCATTTCCACCTGTATAAACAAATTATCTTCAGGTTTCTCGCTTGGCATAGAAACAGAAAATAATTTATCTGTTGGGCCCTTATAAAACCTTGAACTTATGGGCATGAAGGTAAGCACAGTAAAAAATGCACATATTGAAGCTTTATACCTTAATCGTGTACATCATCTCTAGATAATAAAGACTCTCTTGTTCCTTGCGGAGAATGACTTCCTTGTTATAAGGCTCCTCTTGTTACAACTGCTTAGTGTTTTTCACCTGAGAAATCAAGCACCAAACATCAAGAGGTTACTTAAGAAATAAACACAAGATATTCAATCCAGTCTACCAAAATTATCATCTAACAGATACAACATAATTTATCAGAATGGAACATCCCACAATTAGATTATTATGTGCTTGTAAAATTTGAATGAATACAATATATGTAGGAATTTATGATATTTTGCAAACACCATATATCAATTAAACAACAGTTTTATTTGTGTGGCATATAACAGCCACAAATTTACTCATATTCTAGATCAAGGAAAAGAAAACGTTGATCACCAATGGAGTGAGAAATAGACAGAGGTGAACTACTTTCGTGAGTTGTCTTTCTTCAGCCAGTTATGGCAAAACCTACAGAAACTGCACGTAAACACAAGATATTCAATCCAGTCTACCAAAATTATCATCTAACAGATACAACATAATTTATCAGAATGGAACATCCCACAATTAGATTATTATGTGCTTGTAAATTTTGAATGAATACAATATATGCAGGAATTTATGATATTTTGCAAACACCATATATCAATTAAACAACAGTTTTATTTGTGTGGCATATAACAGCCACAAATTTACTCATATTCTAGATCAAGGAAAAGAAAACGTTGATCACCAATGGAGTGAGAAATAGACAGAGGTGAACTACTTTCGTGAGTTGTCTTTCTTCAGCCAGTTATGGCAAAACCTACAGAAACTGCACGTCTGATTGACTGATTTGAGTTTTGTTTTTTCTCGTGAGAGATCATATGTCAGTAATAGCAATCTCGAGGAAAAACGCCAGCAATATGAATCAATCTGCCATAGTTGTGCTTCAGTGTCTAGACAGCGCAACCTGGTGTCATCTGGATTAACTCAATGACTGCCATCTGCCGAAATGAATACCAGCTGTATTAGAGCCCTTCCTCTCTAGTAGATCACATCGTCACTACAGTTGTTTTCTTTTTTCAATTTGAATGACAAAAATCCATTATTTCAAGAAGAGTAAGTTCTACGAGGCATTAACACAAACACGTGGAGTGAAGTACTAAGAGACTGATGAAATCTGAGAAATGAAAAAAGAGTATCAGGCATAGACATGACAGGCGATGCGATACTCGGAATGGAACCAGAGCATCGAACTGTGGCGGAGGCGACGCACTTGGACGATGTCGTGCTGAGGAGCCGCCGGCCTGCCAACGTCCGATGTACAGGAGGTAGACGCGTGGCCCGTCCGTGACCAGGGGAGAACTTGGCGGCGAAGGTCGGCCACGGCTCCCGTGCGCGCGTAAGGTGGGAGAAGACGATGGACTGCAGCGTGCTGGGCGGCAGTAATCGCGGGCGTGCTGACGGCGGCGTGCCTGCTGAGCGGCGATGGCGGCGACCTCGCGGTTGTGCTGGACCTGGACGGCGGCGTGCTAGGCGGCCGCGCACTGGGAGCGGCTTCCTAGGCGGCGGCGTGCGTGATTGGTGGCAACCTCGCGTTCTGTTCGTGCGGAGGTCGTGGCCTCGTGGGCTGAAGCAGTTGTTTCGTTCGCTAAACAGCGATTAGCGGTAAGTGCACATCATACAACATTGGATGAATCTCAGACGTCGAATCTCGATGACTGTACGGTCTAGATCCTCCGGATCTGACAGTCTGGGTTGTTTTATATTAGTAGAGATTTGAACAACATTTCCATGTGCACGTCCTTTTTCCAGTGCACATGGCATTCGGCGTGTTTTCGAAATCTGTACCCGCGAAATGGAAAACCAAACACGCGCTCCCTCCATGCCTCGCGCGGAAACGCATCGTCGCAGTCAGCCCGATCCCGCCCAGATCATTTCCTCGCGCCACGGATCCGTGCCAGAACGCATCTCGCCCGTCCACACTAAACGCAATCGACGCATCCTGTCCCTCCAACTCGCCGATCCGTGGCACTCGCCTGTCCACCAATCAGAGCCTGCCTGCCCAACCCTATAAAAATAGCACCGCATCCTCCTTTCCCCACATCGCACTCAACTTTCCCCAATCTTCCACCGCCCACAAATCCACCTGCGAAACCAACCTCCGCCCGTCGCAGCCATGGCCCCCAAGGCGGAGAAGAAGCCGGCGGCGAAGAAGCCCGTGGAGGAGGAGCCCGCGACGGAGAAGGCGGAGAAGGCGCCGGCCGGGAAGAAGCCCAAGGCCGAGAAGCGGCTGCCGGCGGGCAAGACCGCCTCCAAGGAGGGCGGCGAGAAGAAGGGCAAGAAGAAAGCCAAGAAATCCGTGGAGACCTACAAGATCTACATCTTCAAGGTCCTGAAGCAGGTCCACCCCGACATCGGCATCTCCTCCAAGGCCATGTCCATCATGAACTCCTTCATCAACGACATCTTCGAGAAGTTGGCCGGCGAGGCCGCCAAGCTCGCCCGCTACAACAAGAAGCCCACCATCACCTCCAGGGAGATCCAGACCTCCGTCCGCCTCGTCCTCCCCGGCGAGCTCGCCAAGCACGCCGTCTCCGAGGGCACCAAGGCCGTCACCAAGTTCACCTCCTCTTAGATCTGTTTTCTGTATCTAGTAGTTCAAAGTAGTGTCTGCTGTGACTTTGTGGTTGTTCGCTCTGAGTTTCTGCAAGTAGTAGTGGTACTAATGCTGGATGAGAATTGCTGAATCATTTCCAGTGTTGTGTTGGCACGTTGGTTATAAGAACTGAATTGGACATGGTGGTGCTTTATGCAATCTGAAATCTAGAAAGTAACGAATCATTTGTGCTAGTACCTGTTTAGAGGAGTTCCTGTTACTGATATCTGCTTTGATCTTAATGATACCTGGTGCTTGTAGTGTATGCTCTGTGATTTTTCCCTTCTAGCGATGATAGTTTTCAGATTCTCGATCTCTCTCTTATTATTATGTTTCTGCATTTAGTCAGAACCCAGTATTGTCCATGTTTGGCACAATTGCCTTGTTTTGTGGCTGATGATGATTTGTGTGTTGGACACCCAATTGTTAGCCTTGTTGATTTCTTGTTAGTACTTGCTCTTGTGGAGTAGGTACCATGCTTGCTGTGGGAGTTCCTGTCCATTTCATTTCACCAAGTTCACCTCCTCTGGCTGATGTGACTAGTGGTTGTCTTCTGCGGTTGCAAGTATTATTAGTATTAATACTGGCTGGATCTTTACTGAATACTGTAGTGTTTTGTTTGCTTGGTTGTAAGAACTGAAGTATGAATGCTTATGCTTTTGGCAAACTGAGTTTCAGACTGTAATGCCCATTTCTGCAACTACTAGGTATCAGTTTCATCCTATATTGATACATACTAGTTACTGATGAATGGCAAATTATTGCCAATGATGCTAGTATTATCATGTGAATGATCTAAAATTGTAAAGATGTGGTGTTTCTTTTGGGAAGCCATGGATCCTAATTACTCGTGAACTGCAAAGTCCGACCATGTGAGTGATCTCTGTTATGTCATTGCAATTGTTGCTCTGTTTTGTTTTTGGTGGAAGACTTGCAAAAATGTTGTTACTATTTGATACCTGTTTGAACCTGTGGGTATGCTATTAATTTTTGTTCCAATTCCCCAATTCAGAAACTTTCTGCTATTAATTGCATCCAATTCCTTTGCTGCAGAAACCAGTTTTGTTGTTTCATGGACTGGGCATTATGGTGTGGCCTTGTCAGGCTGCATGGTGGGGAGCTTCAAAATTGTGGTGCTGCAGGCTTCACATAAGGATGGTGCTGGGCTGCTGGTGATGGAATGAACACCTATAGCATCTGGAATTCACTCTGTTTTGTAGCTACTGCATCGATTCCAAAGATTGTTGAACTTCATGAGCGGCTGGTGAGTGCTTCATTTGTCCTTTTCAAGTTACTTAACTGAACAACCCTGCCCTCCAGTGTACATGCTTCATTATTTGGCATAAGGAAGTACCGGGTTCTAAAATTTTCTGTCTGGCAGCAAAAACTGAGTAGAACTTCTGTTGTGCTAGTTGCTATAGTATCACTAGCCTTCTATGTCCGTAAACTTGTTTGCCTTTAGAGGGAAACTGACAAGAAAAACATCATAGCACCAATATTAAATACGTGAATTATTGGAACTTAGAGTGTTGGATACATATAATCCTTCAGTACGTATGCTTCAATTTACCTTCATTAGTGGTCGTGTCTGACATTATATGGGTATTTTATTTTATCTATTTCTTTGTATTTCGATATTTGGGCCATATTGCTGTCCATAGAATTTCCTTCCTGGGTACACCGTGTCAGTTATGCCAGATAATTAATATTTTTTATGTTACTCTACTCTCTCTATGTCCATCAGAACTAATTTAGACCTATCACATTTATCTGCTATACTTTGGTCATGTATTTGGTATTAACGGGCTTGTCCACATTATTCGTTGAGTAATCATGCATAATGCTGGATATATAAATTTTGCAGGGAAGCATAGTGTTAGTAATATGTTGCTTCATATTTCAGGATGATAGATTCATCGTTCTCTTACAGTGTATGCTGCACTCTCCTCAAAATGTAAGCAGAAGCTACACCATATAATCGCTCTAAGTTTTGTAACTTATACCTTTTCTTCAAATTCGTAGAGATAACATGGAAATTAAATTGACTTCTAAAACTGATTGTACTAAGCTGTTCTCAATCATTTTTGACTGAGTTCACAATTTCCATCTATTTATTTGTGGGGTGTGTACTCCTAAACATTCCGGGATCGGGCATATGCCATCATTTACTGTTATTTTGCTGTTGAGTTCTGGTTACTGCAATCCACAGAATACGTAGGTAATTAATTATTAAAATCCTCTTAACAATCAAGAGAAGAGTAGGATAATGTCACCGTAGTTGGTGGCTAACATACGAGATAAATAGCATCATGGATTTACTCCAACCGAAGGTCCTAAGTTGGGCCTTGCTTGTGATAAGAAAATTAAAAAAGCGACTTCTTTAAGTGCTAAAGTATATGTCAATTTGATAAAGAGGACAATGGAAGATGTTCATGATTTGATCCCTTATAACCCAAAGCCTCCCTCTGGAAAGTCCTTGACCGTGTCGGTATTTTCCCCATTTTTTCAGCTACATCTTATTTTGTTTCTACTTTTGTCTGCTGAATGCTGCGTGGTGAGCTTTCTGGTGTTGAAATGAATGGTGGAGCTTCTGCCCTTAGTTTTGTTTTTTAAATTCATTTTTCCACTTCATTTTCTTTTTCAGAGCTCTTGTTTTTGCTGTGCTATGGCCTATTGCTAGGCAGAACAGGACAATAATGGTGACCGAAATACAAAGGACACAGGATGGTTCTTTTGAATACAAATTAGAGCTCTATTTGGTATGGTAGCAAACAGCTGCAGTTACCTAAGTTTTTTTTGCAGTTACCTCTATACATCTCTTTCCTCAGTATGCTCAGCTGATGTATCATCCATTGGTTTGGAATATTTCACCCCTTTGCCTCCTTGACTATGATACGAACCCGAAGCAGCAGCTGTTGCAGAATCTGTAGTTTCTCTTCCATGGCCGGTGCTGCCGGGTTCTAGTATTTGTTGACCAAGAAGGATATGGACCGGTTTGTTACTTCACTCCTAGCTGCAGCGAGAAATACTTCCATTTTAGGAAATATATTCTTGCCAGACTCTTGTGTGTGGAGAGGACTTATTCCTTGAACCGCAAAGCTGGTATATAGACTATCAACTGCATAGAGAACGACTATGGACTGGATTTTGGCTGTAGCAAAGTTTTTTTTATTGAGCGGAAATATAGGATTTAACGTCACGTTGATACGATTGTATGCTACTATAACGCTAGGGATAAAGAAATACTCCAACATTTCCTTGTTAATAATGTCGCATGCATTCAAGCTGATGGAGTTAAATAATACTAGACCATGCTGCAACCAGGGGCAACAATATTGGATATACCACTCTCGATACGTTTTGGTTTTCGGCAAAAACAACATTAGTTTCCTCTCCTCTCTCGAGACACCCCCTCCCCAGATATTCGTTCAAAAGAATTTCATAAAAAGCCTGTTTGATTTGTAAGACTGAAGATTACAAAGCTTGTCCTTCTTGAAGACTTCATATTTGATATTAGTTTTGTGTTACCATTCAATCAGACCTTAGTCGGAGAACCAACCACTGATCAGATAGGAAGTAGGTAGGTTGTACCCCTAGCACATCAGGATCAGAAATCAGGCCATCACTAAGTTCATGTCGCCTTAGATCGCTCGTGTCTTGTGCTTGTAGTTTGCTTTGTGTCTCTTTATCTGAAAATAGTAGTGTTAGTAATGGGTGGAAATTCATGGATGTATGTATGTAACAAATTCGACGTAGTGCTTCTCTTGGGAAGCTCCAATCTGAAATATCAATGTACATTTCTTGATTAGTAATGTTAAGACATGATGTTAGATCTTCGTCTGGTCATTGTTTGTTTCTTGTGCCTTCGGTGATCATACATTTGTTACTGCCGTCGTTGATCTGAAGAATAGTTTGCTAGTAGTGTTATTACCGTGAAGTGGTGTTACTCCTGGTTCTTCCTGTATTTGATAAATTATTCTGAATTTCAGTAAATCTCTTCTTTTGAAATGCAATCTGGCTGCCTTTTGTTAGAATTGCACGGTTTGCTTCCTACGTTTTCCATTTCAAGGAATGGTTGAGATCTCCATGCTACAAAGTTCTGTCAGGTTACCGCCACTCTCAGTTCTGTAGATGAGTAATATCTTGCAACTTTTATTCTGCCCTGCACATACAAATCTGAAAGCAGAAACATTTTTACTTGGTTACATTAGCTAGTTGTTTCCATGAGTCAGTTCTCAAACGAATTCCTTCGTGTTTTCACTAATTTACCTTCTATTGTTTCTTCTTCCATTTGATCTTACATATGGTATGTCAATTTACCTTTCATTGTTTCTTCTTCCATTTGATCTTACATATGGCATGTCATAATACTCGGTTTTTAAGCAGAACAGACTCAATCGAGTGTATACATTTGCAACACAGTTTCTGCTCTTATCTCACAGGTAGACCATATTTTGTCTGAGCTTTAGGGGTATATATGGCCATATGGTCATTGCAGAACTTGAGGCAATGTGAAGGGCTACTTTATTGGGTCATTGTTGGTATAGTGCATCATTCGAATTGACCATGTCGGTTTCAAGGATCTTGAGGACTTGCCATTTTTTGTGTAAAAAAATATTGCAATATCAATGTTATCGGTAAAAAGAAAGAGATTGATAAATGTAGACAACTTAGTTCTGACGCAATGCTTAACAAGGAGCTTAACTACATTTGTATGTTACTTTTTTGGAACTATTGAGATAAGCAAAGAACATGGTTAGTTTTCCGTGATAAACAATATGGTTATTCTGATGCTAGACCTATGCTCAACAAAACAGCAGCGCACAATAGATGATTGGTAACTGGGATGATACCTCGATAGTTGATGACTGGTGGCTGAACTATTGGTGTGAACTTTTAGTGTTCATATCTTTAATAATGTGATACTGCAGCCATTATTGAATATGTTGGTATAAGATCTAGAAGCTACCCACAATTGAATCGTACTAGTTACTATGGTCTCCTTTCTTGTTTTGATCTTTGATATTAAACGGGAAACTGTTCTCTTTGTTCTGTTTGTGTTCTTAGACACCCACTGGATCTATATCATTGAAATACAACCGAGTATTTGACAATCTGGCATACTGGCTTATTTGCTTCAGGACAAGGAGGGCATCCACCCAGATCAGCAAAGGCTAATTTTTTGCTGGAAAGCAATTGGAAGATGGGCGAACATTGGCTGATTACAACATTCAGAATGAGTCAACACTGCATTTGGTGCCGAGGCTCAGGGGTGGAACTATGATTAAGGAGAAGACACTCACAGTGAAGGAAATCGAGATTGACATTGAGCCCACTGACACGATCGATAGAATCGAAGAACATGTGGAGGAGAAAGAGGGCATTCTACCTGTTCAACAGAGGTACTTCTATTATCTCTGAAATTAAAAAAATCTGAAAGTTTGTGTTTAAAGCTTGTCATTGAGCTTCAAGAAATCTGTCCCATGAGCAGGCTCATCTATGCTGGGAAGCAGCTCGCTGATGACAAAACTGCAAAGTACCACAACATTAAAGGTGGTTCAGTGCTCCATCTTGTGCTTGCTCTGAGGGGTGGTCTGTAGAGGCAACTCCAGTGTGCGCCGTATATTCATTTCAATCAGAAGTTGTTGCAGACAACCTGTGTATTTCCCAGTTGATTGAAGTGCCATGTGATTTAACACATTATGAAAACTGCTATCATCTGTACTGGAACGAAATGTATGAACTTATATGTTTACCAGTTGTCATCTGATTTCTTGTTGTCCTACTCTGCTTGATCGTTTCTATGGTAATATGTTGCTTTCCCCAGATACGCGTCACTACATGTTTGCCATTGGCAACTACTGCTTTCTTCTGGATGAGGTTTCTTTGGGCAAGATTCAATACTGAACTCAACTTATATTTTGCAGTGGTGGCTATGGCTGTGTGCAAAGTTAATCATTGCTTGTAGCAAACTCCATTTGATTACAGAAGCCCTATGCGTTCAGTGCTAAAACCATCATCTCAGGAAGAAAAAGAGTTCTATTTTAAACCAGAAAAAGACATGTTGGATAGCCATAACAAATACTTTTGTAGCTATCCTGTTTGAAGCATCCATAAGCACCTTGGTCTATCTATCATACAAGTTCCAATGACAATTTTTTTTTCCGGGACATGAACTTGAAAAGGAAATAAAGTTGTTACTTTAGCAGAAATCAGTCAACAAGAGCAAAGACAAATAATAGGATAAAGCTCATGGCTTATATTCATGATGACACTAAATGGTCAATCTCAATGCCAACATGTAAAATACACAAGTCTGTGGCCAACTAGACATAGGTACTGATCGGTTGCACTCACTAGACACAGTAGTCAACTAGCACAAAACACATTCAAACCATCCAAAAACTAAAGTAGCAATTTAGCACTCCAATAGAAGCGTAACTCTGAGATGAAAGACACCACACCAAGATCAACTGGCTAGCTAAGAAACAGGAACAAGCTCTCCGCAACATCCCCATGCACATTTGCCACCAACTATTTATGCCTTCCTCTTAGATATTCTCAAGGCACTGACTCTCGCAGCTGCTAATCCTGCATCTAAAGTAGCGATTTTGTTCTGAAGAGAGTTAATCTCATCGTCAAGTAAGAATGCATCCATATCCACGAATTTTGTTTTGTCATCATCAATCAAAGCTTTTCTGAGTGATCGCAACGCCGTGCAAAGGATAGGGGAAGCTTCTTCTGTGTCAGCAGGACCATCATCTCCAACAGTGTAATCAATAACTTTAGTTTTTGAATCCTCCTGCGACATAAAGAATTAAAATGTAATTAATAATCCAACTATTTTGTAGAAAAATTGGCGCAAAGCAACATATCTAAAGATATGAAGTGAAGTAAACATACAACCCTACTATCTCATTGTTGTGGTTATAACACTATAAAGTATAGGTGTAAACATCATTTTAGTGAACAAAGATTTCTAGTCTCACATATTGGCAATGATTGCACTAGTATGTCTCCATGCCATCCTATAGTGTGCACAAATGCTGATGCCAAAAGGTGAGAACATTGGATGCTCGTACTAGTATATATAACCTACAGGTTACCTCCTCTAACGTAGCTATAAAATCAGACATGGTATTGCATCAAAACCTGAAATTCAAGAGCTGTTTTTTCACATGAATGCAATAATCCAATGCTGACAACTAACACCACTACATAACTGTATATACCATACAGTCTAGAGGCCAAACAAATGAAGAAACTTTACCAAAATCTTCACACATAAAGCATGGACATACTCACCTTAGTATTGTGCATCAAAGAAGGAGGCCAGCTGGTCATGATGTAGGGATCGACAGGGCAGTGAAAACGGCGTTTTTTCTTGAATAGGAAGTTCACCTCTTCTGTTTCTAGGCAGAATGACAGGAACCACTCGGAAGATTGCAGTTCCATTGCGTAGACAACAGATAGGTACACAAACCCATCAATAACCGTCAGAACTTGGCCAACATCAACATTATCCTTGACTATATCCTTTGCAATTGTGTGCAATGGAAACAGCTTATGCAGCACAAATTTTCCGATGCCGCCGCCATAGTCGGCCGTCCAGAACCAAACAGAAAGCGTGCAATTCTCTACATGTACGATACAGAGGGTCCCATCCTTGGTTCGACCGAGCTTAAATAATCTTGAGTGCGGGTCTCTCAATGGCGGCGGCACGTCCATTCGAGAGAACTGAAAGGTGGCAGTGTTGAGCGCGATAATGCCGTATTGCCTCGAGTGCACCCAAAAGAGAGACCTGGTGCCATCCGTTGTCCGGGACTCTGGGAAGGACCACCGCCATTCCTTGGTGTGGGATGAGAAGACGGCCACGCGCACCCGTGCCCACGAGGAATCGCGATGGACGCAGACCACACGGGATGGCCTCTGGTCGTCCTGGTCATCGGGAGGGAGAGTGTGGAACTCGAGGAAGGTGATGGTACGGCCGTTGGACTTGGGGAAGATGGTCAGGGCCAGCGTGTGAGGGTTGTAGAAGGCGGACTGCTCGGTGCGCCGGTTGACAAAGAAAATCTTCCCTTCATAGTAGGGAATCTGGGATTGTGTCCTCCACTCAGAGGTGTCGTCTCGGATTAAATTGGAGAAAGCGGCAGCGATGCCCGGGTCAACGCCGCGCCTGGCGGCAGGGACGAAAGCCTGCATGCGCGGAAAGAGAAAAAGGGCGATGAGGGGCGGCGCGTGGAGCTGGCGGAAGCGGCGGCGGAAGGCCGGGGAGGATCGGACGGCGCGGAGGAAGGCGCGGCAGGCGAAGGCCGCGCGCGCAAGGCTCGGGAGGTCAGGGAGGCGGAGGAAGATCTCGCGGAGGAGGTCTTCGGGGAGAGCGTTGATGGTGCAGGTCAGGGCGTGCGAGGCCATGGCTGTGAAGTTCGAACGGCGGCTGCGGGTTTGGAATCGAAGATAAACCTCGCGCAGCTGTAATCTCTCACGGCGAGGCCGGCCCATCGCGACGTGTGTTCTGCTGCTGCTTGCGGGAAGCACTACGGGCCAGTATCAGGCTCTCTTTATTCCCAGGGTTGTGAAGGCCCACGGGTACAGGACACGATTATCGAAAATGAAAATATGATAAAAAACCTCTGATTGATATTTTTTTTAAATAGAAACAATGTTGGATGTAACCAGTAATGTATACTACAAACGTCCAAAATGATCCAGAAGAACATCCGAAATCCCAATACAAACTAACTTCGTATTTTAGACTACACAAAAGTGACAAAAGTGTGGATCTGAGTATACAGTGAATATGCCACATTAAAAAAAATCTTCATATTTTATCATTTTCATGTAGCCTAGAATATAAAGAATTTCACATTAAGATTTTGCAAGAAGGATACATCATTGACTGCACATAAACATTTTTATTTTTTCTGAAACTTATAAATACGATCTTCAACTTCTAAAAATAAAGTGTTACATGTATCTGTCCCTCCATTTGTCCACATTCCGTCTTCAGGGTCTTAAGAAGACTAAGATATGTCCACGATTTTATCCTTGTTCGTCCACGAATCAAAGGCGACACAGCTAATGTGGTCCATGAACAGACTAAGAATTTGGAAGAAGTAGAAACAATGTTAGAAGACAATCGATTACTCTCTGTAGTGACTTTACATACACTAGAGTTTTTCAGATTAATCAAAGAAAATAAGTGTATTTTTTGAATGTATGTATAGGCCTTCTATCGGCCAGTATGTTGGTATATATAGTATTATGTGCACAGAGCCAGGTGGCTATCTTCTTCTTCACTTCCTCTGTTTGGTTATATAAGAATACATGTGTATGGCTCCTTCCAAAGGAAAACGAAGTAACAAGCCAACATAGTTTGCAGCCACCACGGTGCAGGGGTTCGAGGATGCGCATGCCCTAGCACCCCAGAAAGGAAAACAAGGGAGCAATGAATAAGTTGCTATTTGAATAGACCAGAAAATTAATGTCTAGTACCATGCTTAATCGAGTTTCATACTGTCGCTACCAAATTAAATACTATAACTATTAATGAATACGATCTTTAGATGGCTTTCATCTCCCAACAAATGAGTCCACACCCTGTGTTGCATACACTTGCAATCTTTTCTGGATCCACACTTAAATCAAGGTGAGAAGCATTACTAGTACTGTATCACCATTACCAAGTTCAAGCTACTCTTCGAAGATCATCTGTAAAATGGAGAGGGAGAAGTACTTACCGTGGCCTTGACATCACATTACAAAAAAGTAAACCATAACATACGAGATTGACATTAATGAGTTGCATAGTTGGGTCACATGGCACATCTGCTATTGCATACTGGGACCATTGGATTTGCATTTGTTTGTTACGGGTATTGGGAACATTACAATGCTAAAGCTTGTTCTTCAATATTTCTACATAAAACTAAACAGTGTCTCAATGAAACACAAGCTGGATAAACCACAATAACATAAATCTTCTAAATTATTTAACAAGCATAATTTGAAAAAAAAAGTTGGCATTGACTTTTCAGAATAAGTTATTAGGGGGTTCTTTGTATTTCATTCAATTAATAAAAAGAAAAAGGACGGGACCTTCTGTGGAGTCTGAACTTAATTCCATCACCCTTCTGATGGTTTGATTGGCTTTATATATGCGCTTGACATAGTTTAACCAGGCCTTTCCATTTCCTTCAACTACCGGCGAAGCGCTATTCATGCGGAGTGAACTTATCGATACATTATCTCATATTCAGTTCCAGCGCACTCCACATGCTAGATGACCCTTCTTCCCAGTCCTCCAGTCTTTCCAATGCATAATCACTAGCATGCTATCATTCTCAAACGCCATAGGCAAAAAAATTGAGCAACTTCCATTGTGAAATAGTGACTCTCCAAACTCATTGACCATAAAGAACTTGGGCTGGATTAAAATGGCAAATTTATACCAATCCAACAGAATAATTATAAGAATGCTGCTCAATTAAGAGTTCAGAGGGGAAACTAAACCAACGTGGAGAATAAATAAAAAATGGATCTCTTAAGAGCTACTAGTGTGTGGATGTACCATAATTCAAATAGGACTGAGCCAGCATATGTCCGAGCTGGACTTGAGCCTGGGTGTTAAGATGCAGATGGCCATCTTGGAATGGCAACCCCATGGCGTCGACGAACCTCACGTTCCGGAGCTTCAATCCTTTCTGAGCTTCCCTCACGACTTCAGTGTACTGCCCAAGCCCTGACGCTAGCCCGACCTGAAACATGGAGGGTGAATCGTAAGAAGACAGTGCTGCTGCTAGTACTTACGGCATTGCTAGAGTTGAGGTAAACACAGTACACATTAACCTTGCTGCTCTGCATACTACAAGTGTTGTCTACTTATAAGGTTGTGTACAGATCTTGAATTGGCACATGCTTTTCATAGGAATCCGAGGTAGTTGCAGTCCGAGGTATTTCTTTGACAAAAATGTACGTTACCCATGGCATAATGCTCCAGTACGCTAGGACCAGGGGTCCCCAAATGAAACCTCAATCCTAATCCAGCGGCTACTGCCAACTCTGCTCTGTATGAATTGCCCACTACAAATTACTAGAAAGAAAAGGAAAAAGACTAGTGTTCTTTGCTTCTCAGAGAAAGAAAGAAAGATCTCCACCAACCATGCCCAGGTGACAAGCAAAGTACTACTACTAGCCATGTCCCTCCACTAACAAAGTAACAATGGCAATTATTCTATACCCAAAATCATGCGGATCTAGCAAAGCAAATGCTCCCACCTTACCTGCCGAAGCCGAACTAATCAATCCAACTACGATCGGCAGGCCACCAACCAAGTGACGATTGACGACAACTGACTAGTAAGGAAGAAGGAAATTCTCAATTGACCTGGATGAGGAGGAGGTGCGGCATGGCGAGGTCGGCGCGGAGCTCACGGACAAGCATCCCCATCCGCCGCGCGTACTCATTCGCATCCGCCCACCGCACGGTGTCGCTCTCCCCCTGGTACCAGAGCACGGCCCCGATCCGTCCCCCCGTCTCCACGGCCACCCTGGCGCGCCGCACCATGTCGTCGTAGAGCTCCGACCCCTTGGCCCACTCCGCCATGCGCGTGCCGCCGACGGCGCAGGGCACGAGGCCGAGTACCTGGCCCGGGACGCGGGCGGAGGAGCGGAGGAGCGCGTTGGCGAAGGCCATCCCGGGCCCGACCCCGCAGGTGCGGTTGCCGTCGATGCCCTGGTGCAGCGGCTCGCGGGCCTGCTCCCAGCGGAGCGCCGGGGAGAGGCGGAGGATGGAGGGCGACGGGGAGCAGTCCGGGGACGGGACGAGGCCGTCCCAGTGGGCGCCGACGACGCCGCCGCGGCCCGCCATGTTGGACTGGCCCGCGAGGATGAAGATGAGCTTGTTGGACGGCGGCACGTCGGCGGCGGCGTCCCGCACCGCGGCGGAGGCGACGAGGCAGAGGAGGAGGAGAGGAGGAAGCATCTCTCTGGCTGGGCAACGTTCCAGAATTTTTGAATCGCGTGTCGTGGGGAATGGAGACGACGACGAGGAAGAAAGGGACGACAGTCTTCTTGAGGAGAGGAGCAAAGTGAGGTGCGGTTGGTGGACCGGAGTCAAACACATTCCCAGTGAGATTGACTGCTGCCGTTCAGATCAGGACCGTCCAATTCAGATCTGGGGGACGCTGTCTAGATCCAGCATATGCACGCAGATCTCTCGCTCAACAAAAGGAAGTGTAGCGTGTGGGGCCTTACAGGTTCTAATAAATTTGTAAGACCATCATCTCAATTTTTTTTTTGTAAGACCATCAGCAACGTTTCCGAAATATGATGGTTTCGGGAGAGTTAGTTAACAAAAAATCTAACTCATGTTAATTCAATGTTTTTGCATGTTTGATTTTCTACGACAGGAGGTCGGACGCACACTGCCGCATCCAAACCGAACCACCACCGCGCCGCCCATGGCTCCGCCTCACGTTGTCCTGATTCTCTAGGTGCATGTTCTCCCCACCGACTGCTCCACACATGGAGATATGATGTGATGGTGAGGTCGAACCCACACCGTCGTCTCAAAAAAAAAAACCACCACCGCGCCGCCCATGGTTCCACCTCGCGCTGTCCGAATTCTCTAGGCGCGTGCCATCCCCCCCCACAGACTGGCTCTACAGAAAGGGAGATTTGATGTGACGGTGAGTTTAGACCCACACCAACGCCTCCAAAATGAACCAGCACCGTGCGTTGGTCTAGCCCTGAAGTGTGATACCGGCAAAAGTGGAGGAGGGTGAGAAGGGGACGACAGAGTCCTTGACGTCGGGGCCTCGATGGACTAAAGGTGGAGGAGGGGTCTGGGCGTATGGCTTCTTGCCCTTTTCAGCAAGGAGCAGGGACATAGCCAATAGGGCGCGAGCTGGGGCTATGACTCCCCCCATGGTGTATTTTTTTTAAAAAACTTCCCTTGATATTATGAGATATTGTGTGGAATTGAGCCCAAAATAACTGATATGCCCCCTCCAAATTGCATAATGCTCCATGCCCCCCAACAAATTTTGGCTCCATACCCATCAGGGAGGGGCCATGTCGTCATGAGCACTACACCAACACCAACCGCACACGTCGTCGTGGACCGAAGCCTCATCGAGGTTGGCTTGTGACGAGGGTTAACTCGACAAATGTCCTAGATAAAGGACTTAGGATCGGGGAGATAGGGCGTCGGATGAACTCGAAGGTAAAGTTAGTCGAAATAGGTATGCGTCAAAAGTAAACTTGGGTGTTTAACCTGGCTTGCTTTCAATATGGCCTACACCGTCCCCTCCTGGCCCCTTTATATAGGTGGCCAGGTCTCGAGGTTCGGGTAGGGTCCGATACAGATTACAATATCAACATACGGTAGGAACTCGTATTCGACTATCATTACAATTGGGCCTAGCTATACGGGCCTTAGGGGTACTCAACTAACGGGCTCTATTAACTATACCCTTGTCAGTAGCCCCTGAGATTCTACCAGAATTGCAGATTCGGGTTGAATCTCTAATCTTTAAATCTTCGACTTGATCAATTCTTCGACTTCTTCTTATCTTCAAATCTTCGACTTGGTCTTTCGACTTATTTTCATGATATTCTTTCGCAAGGGGTTTTGATGAACAAGCCTGACAACTCTGACGGATCAAGAGGTCAGTTAACTGCCGGAACAGATACTTGTCACCTACTTCAAATTCAATCCCCTTGGACTTGAATTCGGGATACCGGTCAAACCCACTCTTTTGCCGCATTTAGGACTTACAAAGAATGGATCCCAGTGATTCTCAGGGTACCCAGTGCGTCCACCAGGATTTTCTTCGCATCGTAGACACGGATACATACCAGCAGAGCGCATCCATGTGCGTATACCAGGCCACACATGACGGATCCCGGGGTCTTACCTTCGTGACAAGTCACGGTGACAAGGGTATAGTTAATAGAGCCCGTTATTGAGTACCCCTGGGGCCCGTTAAAGCTAGGCCCAATTGTAATGATAGTCGAATACGAGTTCCTACCGTATGTCGATATTGTAATCTGTATCGGACCCTACCCGATCCTTGAGACCTGGCCACCTATATATAGGGGCCAGGAGGGGACGGTGTAGGCCAGATTGAAGGCAAGCCAGGTTGAACACCCAAGTTTACTTTCGACACACACCTATTTCGACTAACTTTACCTTCGAGTTCATCCGACGCCCTATCTCCCCGATCCTAAGTCCTTCATCTAGGACATTTGTCGAGTTAACCCCTCGTCAATTGGCGCCGACCGTGGGGATCTTGGGCGTTGGAATCATGAATTCGACGGCTTTTTTCGCTTTTAGCCAACAGCAGTACAGAAGTCGACAAAAATCAAGAGATGGAGTTGACAATCGGAAGCTTAAACATCCTCATCGGACCGTCGGGTTCATCTCGCCTTTCAGATCCGACGAAACAAGATCCGTCGGCAAGTGAGCCCGAAACAACAGCAATGATGGAATATTCTGAAGGCTCTTCCAGCGAGGTAAACTCGCCGGTCAGCCTAGAGGAAGTGCAAAAAGAAAAGAACATAGAGGACAACGAAGAAAAGGAAAATTTTGACGTAGGAATCCAACTCGAAGATCTCACGATCTGCCTCGACGATATTGCGGACAAGTCAACAGATACATGGAAGACAGGATTAGAGCTTTCTGAGGATAGTAATTCGATCTTCTCAAGCTTCAAGGGTAACATCGGCAAACAATGCCAGGTGCTCGCCATTATAGGAGATAACTCAGAAGAGTTCGACGAAAACGACAATCCAGTACTAAACCCAGCAAATATCGACAGAGGAGCAAATCACCTAGCAGAAGGACAAACACCAGAATCCCTCGCAACCAGGGAAAAAATTCGACTATCAGTCGACGAATGGAGGATAATAAGAGAAGCCGTAGAACACGGCACGCCAATACCATCAAATTATAGCAAAGACATGCTTTTGGGGTATCACTACGCCCTAAGGCAACAGGCCAAGCAATTAGCAAAGAAGAAAATAGAGATACAAAGAAGAAAAGATTCAGCCATTGCAGCTAGCGAAGCTGCTCGAAAAGCACGAAGCGACGCATCATACAGCAACGCAAGGAAAAATCATCGACACGGTTCAAGGTACGATAACCTCGAGTACTCCGACAGGCAAAGTATTTCTAAAAACCTCGACTCGTCCTTCCTATCGGTCGACGAGCAGGGAAACATCCTACCGAAAACTCCTGAAGCAGCACTAGTGGCAGCACAAGCATATCTACTTACAACTCGACCAAGTCCAGGAGATCCTAGAGAACATATGCATAGAGCAGCACTGAACGGACTCAACATGGTGGGCCACAAGCTATCAGCAAAAGGAGAAGAAGCATATCACCACAAGGAAGTGCACAAAGCAAGGTCACCTCGCCGTCACAATAGCCCTCGGCACAGAAGCAGCAAGCACCGATCTCGGTCGCCATCACCAAAACAGCACGGTGGAACTCGAAGATCGCGATCCCCAAATGAAAAACGCGACTATGAAGACGACGAAAAAGAGATGGGGGCATCATGCTTTACCCGCAGGGTTCGCACCACTCTAGTTCCCAAGGGATTCAAGCTACCTCATGATTAGCAAAAATACGACGGATCACAGGAACCACAATCATGGCTCGCAGATTACTTACAAGGCATTCAAATATTAGGAGGAACCAAGGAAACAGCAATGCAAAGTTTGCAACTACACCTCACCGGCGCAGCAAGGTCATGGTTGAGCAAACTAGAGAAAGAATCTATTGGAAGCTGGAAAGACCTCACAAAGCAATTTACAAGCAACTTCAGGTCGACATACAAACGACCAGCATCAATAGAAGAAGTCAAAGCATGTGTGCAACAACGCGACGAAACACTACGGGCATACATCCAAAGATGGAGCCTTATCAAAAATTCAGCAGTCGAAGTTTCAGACGAAAGAGCAATAGATGCGTTCATCATTGGATTAAGACGAAGAGACCTAGTCGAGGAGATGGGTAGAATCAAGCCGAAAACAGTGTCAGACCTCATGGACACAGCAAACAGATTCGCAGATGGAGAAGATGCGTGCAACAACAAGAGGACGCGATCTCGAGAAGACGATAGAAGAAATAGATATGGAAGTCAAAGGAGACGGTCCAAGAATTACGACAACTATGGCCCTCATAGCCAAGTCGCCACAGGATACAAAGACAACAGCTACCAAGGAAGTGATCGAAGAAGTTCAGGATATTGAAGTTACGGAAAAGAGGACTATAAAAAATTCCCCGTAAGAGAATCCAGAGAATACAACCCCTCGCCAGAAGACATGCTCAACGGACCTTGTCATATACACTCAGCGTTCGTTGATGGGAAGCGAGTATCAAGGCATGCAATGAAAGATTGCACAACATTCTTAAAACTTCAAGAGGTGGCACTAAACAAGCAAATTGAAGCAAGGCGACAAGGATTCGAAGGAAGCAACAACCGTCCGGCAAAGCAGCAAGGAAACAATGGAGCTCCTCAAGGACAAGACCAGTAAAACCAGGGACACGATGACGATGAAGGGTATGTTCCATCAAAAGGACACATCACAGCAATGATATAACCTGTACCCAAGTCGAACAAAGAAGAGAAGAACATAACTCGACAAGTCAACCTAGCAGTCATCTCACCTCCAGCCACAACGGAGTATCTGCACTGGTCAGAACAACCGATAGAGTTCAACAGAGAAGATCACCCCATAACAGTACCTCGGCCGGGAAACGCGCCTTTGGTACTCAAAGCTCAAATCAGCGCGTATAATGTCGACAGAATATTCATGGATGCAGGGAGTGGAATTAACCTGATATACACAAAAACACTCCGAGCAATGCATATATCACTAGAGTTCCTGAAGCCAACAGATTATTCCTTCCATGGAATCATACCAGGAAGTGCCAATTACCCGCTGGGTCGAATAGCACTCAATGTTTGCTTCGGCAACCGACAAAACTATAGAAGAGAAAAGCTATACTTCGAAGTTATGGACTGGCCATCTCAATATCACGCGATCCTCGGACGACCCGCGTTTTCGCGATTCATGGCAGTACCTCACTATACATATTTAGTGCTTAAAATGCCAGGACCAAGAGGAATAATCACAGTCAAAGGAAGTTTTGAAGTCTCAGATATGTGCGTCAGGGAGTTCCACAAGATGGCGCAAAACTTTGGCATGATAGCCAACTATGCAGAGAAGGCGAAAAACATGACTACAGAAGGCGTCAAACTTCTCGAAGGACATGTTGCGGGGCCCGAGACAAAGAAGCCGCGCACAGGAGTATCAGGAGAAGATAAAGACGCAGGAGAAGAAGGGAAGACCATGACGGCATAAGCATCATAAGACAATAGAGTAAAGTAGAACAATAAGGCTGTAAAAGCCACGAGTTATACCAGGGGCAATGCCCTCTAGATCCAGAACATAGGTCATAGGCCGGATCTCTTGGGTCACCCCATGTATCTTACATTACAAGTATAATAAAGATGAAACGTTCCTCATATTCGAGTTTACGAGTCTTTCGAAGGAAGAAATGTGGCAAACGCACAAAAACGCTTTGAGAACAAACTTTTTCGACATACAAGTCGCAAAATAAGACACTCTCGCATTACAAAAATACTACAATAATGGGTTATCAGAATCATCTACGCCTAAAGGATCCAAATAATGGTACTCACGGAAAAACGCAGCATCCGCTTCGAGAAGCCTAGCTACGAGTCTTCGAGCAGGTTGCAGCGTGTTCTCCATATGTACCCGAAGGCTAGCCCCACCTGGAGCCAAACTTAGGGACATCGTGCTATAATTCAGCCTGGGGTGCCACTTGCGTATCCACCCGAGAGCAAAATTGGCACCTGCCACTAAGTTCAGCTCTATCAATCTATGAATACGATGGCTAGATCTGAAAGTATCAAGAAGAAGCGGGAAAGTCGCAGGCAAAGGATTGCGGGGAAGCATAACAGAGTGCATAGTTGTGAGAGCTCGTCGGCAACCATCAACTGACTCGCCAATACGCTGGGCACGATCCTGAAGCAGTACAATGGCATCCCGGCGTCGAGGATCAGACCACAAAGTCTCAAAGCCAGCCGACATTTTCTCCAAAGCCGCATTTCGCTCAGCAACCCGACGGTCCTCAGCAGCGAAATCCAAACAAGTGCCTATCGCGGCAAAAGGTGTCACAAAAATAGCAGGGGACAATCAGGGGAAGAAGGAGTCAAAAGAAAACTTACATCGCAACATCTCGCAGGCAGACTCGACAATGCCAAGAATAAAAGATTCGCATTCTTCATTATGAACAATCTTAGCCATCAAGCTGGAGACCTTTTCGTCTAGTGAAGATATTTGCTTCATATAACCACTGGCTTTGCTAGCTTTGTCAA